>CM055109.1:44105053-44705053 GCA_029204225.1 Diphasiastrum complanatum
TTTTAAGAACAAAAGTTCGTCTTTGTTATCTCATTCCCAGAGCTGCTTGGAATTGACTGTACAATCCAAACTGGTATCATCCCATACAAAGCTATACACGTTGGAATTTATGGTCTCTGAGAGTGGTTGGAGCAATTCATGTTCCCAAAGTCTGAAGTCTATACTTTCAATGGCCATGGTACAAAGTTCAAATATTCTGCAAAAAAAAAAAAAAAACTGGTATTATACCATGTACATCGTACAACTCTTCTTATACATAGTAGGGGTTGATTTTATCAATATTTACATGAGTTTTGAATGAGGCCCCTATTTCAGCTAACTTAGTTGCATTGTTGTCATACAACTTTTTGATCACATATGGTCCAGTCCAATGCATACCAAATTTTTGAGGCATTAGTTGTAAGAACATCTTTATCGGCTAGTTAACGTCGCATAAAGCATATCACATCTATGATGTTGACTCAGGTCAGATCTCAATCAGTCATGATGTTGTCTTTCTTGAAGACAAGTATCATGATTTCAAGTAGAAGCAGCCGATGCAAGAGTATGTCACAGTAGCTCCACCATTCATCGTTAGGCAACAACCTATGACTGTTCAAACAAAGGAGTTTGTCCCAACAACTCCGCTTACTATCGATGGGCCAACAAGACCCACGATTGTTCAGCCACAAGACGCTACGATCTCAGTCATTCACCAAGGAGATTCATCCACTCAAGCAACTGCAGCTCGCAGGTCTGCAAGACAATGACAACAACCTGATTGTTTTGTCTCTCGGGCGTTCATCAGTCACGATGAACCTGCCACAATTGCATAAGTTCTGTCAATGTCCAATACAGACAATTGGAAGGCTGTCATGGATGCTGAGTATCAGTCTCTAATGAAGAACAAGACCTGGAGTCTTGTCAATCCTCCTACTGGTGTAAAACCAATTGACTCCAAGTGGATCTTTAAGATGAAGCTTAAGTCAGATGGATCCGTATCCAAATGGAAAGCTAGACTGGTGGTTAAAAGCTTTAATGGATGCCAGCGGATCACCAGCCAACTGGCGATCGCAATTGATAACCTAATTTCTTAGTATAAATAGTTGTTCATATTTATACATTTTAGAATGATCAAATAAAATCATCAAAAGTTGAAATTATCAGTAGAAATTTTTGAATAGTTAGCTCTCTCTCTCTCAAGCTTGCGAGCTTAAACACTCATGAGCATTCTAGCTCACTTCTTAGAGTTGTTTTAGAGATTGCTATTGCGCTACTACTTATCAGCATTGCGCATTAATTCATACTTTCATTTTAGCCGCTCAAAAATAGCATAGAGTACGCGGCTTTGATCCGCAACTTATTGTACTCATTTACTTCTATTTCATTTTGAATCAATACTATCTTTTATTGCATTCAGCTTTGTCTCAAAATGTATGCGTTTTAGCAATAAGAGCATTTAACTCAAAAGAGTATCTGGGATACTCGGAGTTGGGTTTTAATCATTCTATATCTTAATGATTCTCCTAGATATTCTAGTTGAATGAATTACCATATCTTAGAATGGGAAGAATGTTATGGCCATATTCGATTAAGGACCTAAAATAGTCCTAATATGGTAGACCGGCCCTCTAGTGTTCAAGATTATTGGTCACGCCAAGATTTAATTCCATGCTGAGGCCTATTTGTGACTAATTACCTTGAGAGGACCCAGACACTCTAATTGAGACATATGGAGTATTGCATGTCTGTGTGACGGATATAGGCAGGAGGATTGCATGAAGAGATAAGACCTATTTATAGTTGACCTACATGGAGGTTGCATGGTTTCATACACAGGACTCTACTCTCTATATAATGAGGCAGGGATTCTCCCGTCGACATAATGGGTTTAGGTCATCAGTTTCTCTCTTCTCTACTTGCTTCACATGGCATGGCTTGGGGGCTAGATCCAGGTTTGATCTAGGATTGGTTGGGCGGTTTGGCTCCATAGTCTCTCTTATTGTGTTCTCCTATCCTCATCTTAGGGGCAATCCTTTAGGGTCTCTACAACCGGTCTTCTGAAAATTGTGCTCCAACTTGCACTATTTTCTCATATTCCTCTGGTTCAGCTACATTCATATATTGCATCCTAGCTGGTCCATAGTAAACTTCTTGCATTTCTAGCAATTGGTCCTCAAGTTCACAATGAACTTTTGGTAGTATAATCACAACATCATTAAGAGTATAGCTTTTAAGGTGATCTTGCATCAATGAACGACATCATTTTTATAATTCATTTGTAGATGATCATAAGCGATAAAGCTTTGATATGCACAATGAGTGGGCCAATGGCCAAGTGCATGAGTATGATAGATGGACAATGGACTCACAAACTTATGTGACACAAAATAAAACCTTGAATCTCTATGACTCGGAGGTATCATGATCAAATGAGGATTCCTCCTCATCTAGACGAGTTCGAAAGATAGGGAATCCTCCTCGAGTATGTGCGGTTGTGTCCTTGAACCTCTGCCTTGCCTCTGCCGCTACCTCTACTACTGCCTCTAATCATTTTGGCCAATGTGAGCATGAAGCACACCATGCATCATGCCCTTTTTTCCCTTCGACAACTGGATACAAGAAATTCCTACTCTTGGTGCCTTAATGTACATTATATAACCCACTATTATCTATCTTGTAAGTTGTTAGACACAATTCCTTGTTTCTTAAAACGTGCACCTATCGAAGATCATGTGGGATGTAGCTTTCCAATAAAGAAAACATCTCCTCCCACTTTTAGGTTCCAAATCCTACCACACCATCCTGTTGGAAAATAAGTTGTTCACTAGTCGAATAACTATTCGACGGTGAATTTTCGACTAGATAGTCAATAGTAGCAGCGATAGTTAATGTAATAACAAAACCGATTTGCTATTATCACAAGTATAGCTATACTATCACCCACAAGTGCAAAAAATGAATGATGATCGGAAACTTAGAACATAATAAGCGGGAATAACAGAATCAATAGAACAAGATATAAGTAGCGAAAATAGTCTGTATTGAAGATGACGAATTAAAGTTGCTTGATGCAACTTTAAGTGGTTGACTATTCAAGTTTGTGGTCTGCGATTTACATATACTAACAATAGAATTTAACACATCTAAATCTTTTCAAAAAATATATATTTGGTGGATCCAAAAAAAATTATTTTTCTGACCACGCAAAACTATGTCTAAAATGTTTTCCATAAGAAAGTTCAATTCACTCATGTTCCTCGCAGCTTCATCCTGACTTGGAAAATAGGTCTATGAGACACAACTCAACTAGATGCAAGGGCATTTGTGGAAAAATGCATGCGTTCCACTAGCTTAAGGTTTAGGGATCCTAAAAATAATCATAGTACATTGATGATTGCTTTTTTGAGTTGCACTTCATGTTTAGAATGGAGTTTCGATTTAACGGACATGTCTAGATTGAGTACATTACTTGAAACATTGCTAATGTTTCAATTAACCATTGTTTGTTGCTTACATTGTACTCGGCATTTGATGTAAAAAAATGACCATTTTCCTTTAAAAGGGAGATGGGCAATGACACGAGATTTGTAAGGAATGTTTCAACAGTCAACGAGCCTAGCTTTTAAACTTCCCCCGTTGGAAGATGCGTAAATATAATTCACAATGTTGCAAAAAGATCTCCTAGAGGAGTGAAACACTATTATTCCTTTTCAAACAACTTAATCTCAATTTTTAAAAAAGAGGAGTAATTAGTGGCAAATGGTTTTGTGCCACTAACATAGGGACATAGTGGCCCCTCTAGGGAGTCCTTCAAAAACCTAGGCTATAATTGAGACATATGAGGACTATTGGAGGGCATTATTTCAATGAATGATCATATTGATATGGCACTAAAGATGAGAACTTTCACCATGTTGACGTTCTTTACTTGCTCTAAAGTTCAACAATTACTCTACATGTTTCTAGAGGACATTATCCCTAGTGTGTTTAGGTCTCATTCATTAATGAAAACTATCTTGAATAAAACCTAAATTGCTCTTCCATTTTAGCATTATAATAGGTTTTTCTCTCCATTAATGAGATTACGATTCCCTTATATGTACATTGTAATATGAGTCTTCCAATTATTTTAACACAATGTTGAGCATATTTGAGGTTTGCATACATTGATTTCAAACTCTTCAAGATCTACCTAAGAAGGACCCAGAGACTCTTGTTATCCACTTCACCTCAATGTCTCATCGGTGTGAAGTTTTGGGGAAGAGACCTAAATTGCGGGATACCAAAATCTTCTTGGAAAAAGATCTTACCTTCATCCAAGTGCAAGAGCCCGAAAAGGCACGACAAGAAGCTCTATCAACTGGAAAACGACTTATTTATCGAGATGGTAATATTAGATTTGTAGATTGTAAGCCTACGGTTAGCGAGAATTTAAGATAGAATCAGAGTTAGAGAAATGAAGAGATGTCCAATTGACTAGTGAATGGTCTACATACCATATAATCTTGGTTATAAAATCTCTTCTTAGTTAGACTTGTTTTACTCCTACTGCTTTGACAGATTTGATTCATCTAGTTTCTATCTTATGTGATGTAAAGACAATAGTAAAGTTCTCTCTCTCTCTCTCTCTCTCTCTCTCTCTCTCTCTCTCTCTCTCTCTCTCTCTCTCTCTCTCTCTCTCTCTCTCTCTCTCTCTCTCTCTCTCTCTCTCTCTTCATTCAGTATCATTGCTATTTTTCTCCCACTTTAGAGGTTTGTGTATACACGAGACTATTCCAAGGGTTCAAACTTCAATGTAATACATGCATGTTCACGCACTTATGCATGTACACATCTTTAGCAATTACCGTACATTGAAATTACTAACAGTAAACGTCGGGCACACCACCTTCAGATACTTACTCACTTGCTGATTATGTCCTACCACAGCAGCTTCATCCTATCTTATTTCGACCGCAGTACCATCGCACCGCTGGTTTAGTTATCCAAAAATGTTTACTATATATATTTAGCTTGCCTAGTTAGTCTCCTTAACTAATTAACTATTGGAGTTTGCCTATAAATAAGTTATTACTAGATTTTTATTTTATTTTATTTTTTACAATGGTACAATGACCGATAGCATAAGTTTACAGGACCCTTTGTAACGATGCTTTAACTTTTTACTTTTTATTTTTTATTTCATCTAACATGTGGCCCAGTCAGAATGCATATATTTGAAATCTACGTAAGCTAGCTCATTTATATTGTAGCATCTTTCACAGGGAGAATGGACTAGGATATTACTCGAAGCATTTTCAAAATAATGAGATATGAATTGCCCATTCAAAATTTAGTCCTGTTGTTGAAATGTTGACTATGGCAGTTAAGGCGCCGTCACACTATTTAGAATGACATAAGTCTATAAGATCTAATAAGATCATTTATGTTAAAATATTTTTTGAAAATTTTAGGATATGAGCCTAAAAATTCTTTTAAGGAGCTCCCATTATTCGTTGTATGCTACATACATAGAATTTAAGTGGTACTAGGGACAATGCTAATCTAGTTGAGCGTCTCACCTCAAAGTCCTGAGTGACAACAATGATATCCTTCCAGATTGAGTGTTGAATACTAGGCTAGAAGCTTTACCTGGTGGTTCGTTAAATATCGATGTGCTTATGCTCCTCCTATGCTTGGCTTAGTGTTAGCGGATTCCAGAGAATCCCCAGATGTGACAACTCATGCTCGTGCAAACGGGATAAGTATTCCACACCACCGGAAAATCCAGCACAAGTAGCCATCCAAGATGGTTATGCTATTGCCACAGGACCAATGAGCAACTGCTGTTTTATTTGTGGTGAAACTAGCCGCTTCATGGTTGACTGTAAAGTTAAGAAACCATATCATGCAGTGTCCAAATTGTGTTCGTAAACACAGTTTCAAAGACTGCCCTAAACAACCTAACAGAATCCTTCTAGCACGCCATATATCATCTGAACTTGTTAGAGTTCTCACTAGAGCACAACGCCAACACCACAAACAGTAGCAAACAATGCTAAATCAACTGATCCACATGGAAGCCACTTGACAGCTTCCACATTACCCAAAGACTACCCAGACCCAAACGTGGAACAAAGACAATACAATGAATTTAGAGATGAGTTTTTGCGAGAAGAAGAACATACAGAAAGTTGCGATAAAATCTTTCATCGGGCTTCAACGCTATATCCATCGTAGTTTTCAATTGCCTACTATTCCTGATGACCAGCGAAAAATAGAAGAGATTTCTAAAATTTCCCAGATTCCTATGAATCTGCTGAATATAGTGTTGCTAAGGGGACTAGAATCAGCTTACCTTTGTCCTATAAAGACTATCCCTCAGTATCCGCTATCCTTGATAGCGGATCAGGCATCAATATAATGGCTTTGTCATTGGCAAAGTCATGGGGCTTCCATACCCTCGATCAACCACGATACAAACTTCGCATGGCTGATCAACGAGCTAAAGACCCTGGTGGTCATTGATCAAATATCAAGATTCAAATAGCTAGTGTCAAATTTGTTATCGATTGTGTCATCTTAGACTTACCAGAGGATGCCAATACTTGTATACTCCTTCTTGGTACACACTGGCTCCAGATGGCAGGCGTTGTCCAAGATTGGAAGCATAGCAAAATCACCTTTGGCAATCACGACAAACGAGTCACTGTTAACTCAATTGGCCATGTCAAGCCCGCTAAAGTTTATGATGATTGTCATCAACAACTTATGACGAATCAAATAGTGTCCCGATCCAACCAAAAGGCCACTATACGAGATCCATGGACATAATCAATTGGGGTCAAGCACTAGCCACTGTGGACTGTGCTGATTTCAACCGATGTCGTATTTAAACCACTATAGAAGATGTGGATATTCTCCCATCTTCTACAGACATTGATACATCCATCATCCCACTTATGATGATTGACCCGATTCCTATAGCTTGGTGCCCAGGAGAACCTAGCGTCTCTAACGCCCATGTCTTGAAAGAAGGTATTCTTTCCATGGATGATGTTGAAATGATGGATGAACATGTACTCCTTTTTCTAGATGCCCAACGTTATCCGCCAAAATCAATTCCTCAGGAGATCAAGTCACCAAGGCCGTTGGCTCACGTCCAATTGATTTCCAAAGTACCCAACACACACACGTATAGGCCCAAGCCCAAAGTCTACACATGGGACGTGTATCCAGATGAAGTCTGGGATACAATTGATGCCAACATGATAAGTGAGGTAACAACACCACCCACTCAAAAAGCACCAAAACCTCGGTTACAAAAAAATAAAATTATCGATACAAAATTAACCGAGCGTCAAAAACAGATGCGTGAGAAGCTTAAGCAGCCGATTAAGCCCTTATCTAAAGAGACATAAACCAAACCATCAGACCAAGCTTCCACGTCCGATAGTGACTCAACACAGATGATTTGCAAAGTTCCAGAAAACTTTGTGGAACCACCTTTTGATCTCCCACGAAAATTTAAAAATTTCACACTAGATGACGTTGTTATTTAGTTCCCACAGCC
This sequence comes from Diphasiastrum complanatum, assembly GCA_029204225.1. Lineage (NCBI taxonomy): Eukaryota > Viridiplantae > Streptophyta > Lycopodiopsida > Lycopodiales > Lycopodiaceae > Diphasiastrum > Diphasiastrum complanatum. The sequence goes on from CM055109.1 coordinate 44,112,588, forward strand.
ACATCGGGAACCTACACCAAATTTCAACTCCTTTGAAGGACCAGCTAAAACGATGCCGGTAAACCTTAAAGATCCTGACAAGGAGATGGATCGCATAATTCATGTTGGTGCACACCTTTTGTCCGAACAACTTTCTGATCTGGAAACTTTACTTCGCAAATATAGGGATGTCTTTTCATGGAACTATACAAAAATGAATGGAATTCCGCCTGACGTAGTGGTCCATATGATTCCTTTAAAAGACAATGCTAAGCCTGTTAGGGCTAAATCTTACAGAAGTAACCCTATCTATCGCAAGAGAATCGATGAAGACATTAAAAAATTGCTGGATATTGGCTTTATTTATGAAGTCCAACATACTAATTGGGTATCACCCATTGTGGTTGTACCCAAGAAAAACGGCAAACTTCGTATCTGTGTCGATCTCAAGAACCTTAATGTGGTTACGAAGAAAGACCATTTTCCCTTGTCTTTAACGACCCAAATCCTAGAGGAAATGGCAGGAGCTGAAGCTTTTAGCTTCTTGGATGGATTCAGCGATTATTTCCTTGTTCAAATAGCCCTTGGAGATAAACATAAAATGGCCTTTGCCACAGAGAACGGGGTTTATGCTTATAATGTCATGCCTTTTGGCTTATGCAACGCCTCTTCAACGTTTCAGCAGGTCATGCAACTGGCCTTCCAAGACCTCATACATCGGATTGTCGAGATTTATCTCAACGACCTAGGTGTACATTCCTCAGCCGCTACGCACCTTGACGCACTGGAGAAAATCGTCATTCGCTGTCGTAGATTTGGAATTTCACTAAACCCTGATAAGTGTCAAATCTGGATCACCCATGGGGTAGTACTCGAACATATAATTCAAAGGACGGTATTTCTACCGATCCTTCAAAAATCAAGATAATAGTTGAAATGCCCTTACCTGCAACAGTGAAAGAAGTTTACGTCTTCCTCGGTCACACAAATTATTATCGCATCTTTATAATTGATTATGTCGGCAAGGCATGCCTCGTTTATTTAGTTGTGGTAGATCCTCGATGGACCGAATAACGCATTAAAGCCTTTGAGGAGTTGAAAAACAGCCCTTATCACGGCACCCATACTCCGTTCACCAGACTACACGAAAGAATTCCATGTGCATACAGATGCCAATAAGTATGTCATTGGAGGTCTTCTTGCACAACCAGACGAGTATGGCAAGGAATTCCCAATACATTTCTTGAACAGGCAACTGGTGCCTGCTGAAGTAAACTATACAACCACCGAGCGAGAAGCATTGGCGATGGTCTATGTTGTTCAACAACTAAGACATTATTTACTAGGTTAGACCTTTGTCTTCTACACCGACCATCAAGACCTGTTATATATTGTTAATAAATCCTATAAAACGGGACGTATAGCTCAATGGCTGTTGATATTAGAGGAATTTAATTTCCTCGTAGTCGTTCGGAAAGGAACCCAACATTTCATGGCGGATCACCTTTCCCGGCTCCCCAATGCTGAAAAAGCAACTGCACCAGTCAACGATGATCTCCCTGATGCATGCCTTTTTCAGATTGATGCTACACGCTTATGGGCTGAGGAGATTACTCAGTTCCTAACAACAAACAGACTCAAAGAAGGCCTGAATACAGCTACAAAACGAAATTTTTTGCTTAAAGCAGCGCCCTTTCAACTAATAGCTGGACAAATTTACAAAAGGGGCATTGATGGTATTATCCGACGATGCGCTTATGAATCTGAGATACAGCCTATCATATCTCAGGCTCATGAGGGCATTGGCGGCGGTCACTTCTCTGCTGAAGCAACAGCTAAGATTATCCTTTGAGCAGATTTGTGGTGGCCCTCATTATTTAAGGACACATTTGTTGTCATTAAAACATGTGATGTCTGTCAAAGAGCCAAGAAAAATACAAAAGCAGACTTCACACCTCTGACTCCCGTTATAGAAGGCGAAGCCTTCCATAAATGAAGAATCGACTTTGTTGGACCAATCAGCCTAGCAGCAAAACACACCCAAGCCCATTCTATCCTAATAGCCATAGATTATGCAACTAAGTGTGTTGAGGCTCGGGCAACAAAGGACGCCAACGCAAAAACTATAGCGCGTTTTCTTTACGAAAACATTATTACACATTTTGGTTGTCCTATAGAGCTAGTTAGTGATCGCGGCACACACTTTTTAAGTGTTGTCATTGATAATTTGTTACACCATTACCTTGTCGTTCACCAAAAGAGTACACCATACTATCCTAGATGTAATGGCCAGGCCGAATCAACTAACAAGAGAATATGAAAGATATTGACAAAGATAGTTGAAACCAGTTGCTATAATTGGGAAACAAAACTCTTCTCAACTATCTGAGCTTACCGCATCACCCCAAAGAAAGCCATTGGATGGGTTACCTCATTCCATCTAGTGTATGGTCAAGAGGTGGTAATGCCTGTAGAATTCTTAGTACCTTCTCTAAGAATCATGAAAGCCCTCTCTACAGATCTCTATGAGAAAGCTACAATTGAGCAGCAAGTCAAGACTAGGCTATTTACGTTAGCCCAGTTGTGCGAGATCAGACTCATATCTTACCACGCACAACTGGTTAACAATGACACCAAAAGGCTTGGCATGACCATCACTTACGCAACAAAGATTTACACTTAGGTGACCATGTGCTTCTTTATACATCAAAAAAGCACCCCGACAAATTGAAATTCCGAAGTGAGGGCTCGTATGTTGTCAATAAAATCTTTCCTAATGGTGCAGTTCAGCTACAAACACTTGACGGAATACTCCTAGACATTGTTGTCAATGGTGGTCGTCTATGGCGGTATTACGGGGAGTTGTTTTTAGTTGACCCAATCTAACACTTTTTCCCTAGTATATATTCCATTTTTTATTCTCTTATTTCTTTGATTGTTATTCTCTTTTTGCATGTCTATTTTTGTACCCTTTTCTTGTTTATAACTCATACCTATACTTATTTAATTTCAGTGCATTTTCTTTTTCTATAAATACTCATTTGTCATGAATGTTCTAGGTCAACAAATGATAGACTACACCATATCACACCTTAGGCCCATCTCATTTCTATCTGTATGATATCTCAATATTCTCAATTATGCATACAATCATTCATTAAGATACTTCATTCCCATAAGAACTTCTACTTTGAGCCACAGTCATATTTTCCCCCTGAAATTCTTCACTTGCATCCCACAGCTCCATTCCTCCATACAAGGCTTCTATCAGATCTCAACCGATGGGTTCCTGTCAAATCTCGACCGGAGCACTCATGTCAAATCTCGGCCGAGCACTTCTGTTAAATCTCGACCGAAGCAATTATGTTAAATCTCTACCGAAAGAATCCTGTCAAATCTCAACCGGAGCATCCTGTCAGATCTTAACCGGAGCACCCACTCAGATCTCGACCGAAGCATCCTGTCAAATCTCAACCGGAGCATCCTATCAAATCTCAACTGAAGCATTCTGTCAGATCTCGACCGGAGCGTTCTGTTAGATCTCGACGAGAGTGTTCTGTTAGATCTCAATCGGAGCACCCACTCAGATCTCGACCAGAGCGCCTCACTCAAATCTCAACCGGAGGTTCCAAACTCAACGAACTGGCATGTGACATCTCGTCCGAAACCAGAATACGGCGTCCATAAATGCCATCACAACGATGTCATTCACACCTCAGCGAAGTGCGAATCCTGGAGTTTCTTGCGACAATTTGCTGGCGATCTTCCTACTCCTATGCTCGATCCTGGCACTCTCTTGTTCAATGTTTCGGACACTAAGGCCCTGGACGATTACCTGGCAAGGCCACCACAACAACGTAGGGCCGCTTCTCCTACCAGGCCTAGGGGCAAGATGGTTGACACCAAAGAATCAGGGAAATTCGAAAGGAAATATCCTCCCAACATGAGGGGAGTCAAAGAGAAGATTGATCAAAGCCAATACTCCACCAGGGCTGAGATCATTGCGGCACTGCAACCACAACTTGATTGGCGGAACAAGGTCTTAAAGGATAGCAGGCGGCTGCAAGAGTACCTGAGAGCATCGGCGCGGAAGCCAATTGATCCATTCTACATGCCGCTCAAACGCAGAAATCCATGGCCTATAGAAAAGCCATAGATGGAATTGAACTGGCCAGTGATTCCAGGAATTTCAAACAAAATCTCTTTGGATGACCTGAGGCTACAGTTGCTAGACTTCGGTCACAAATACAAGACAAGTGCCGATCTATGCGTGCAAGAAAGTGTCAAATATTGCCGATCCATGGCCTTTCTAATGCAGCAAGAATGTTTCTGGGATCATGGTTTGGATCCGATCAGGATCAATTCCAACGTAGCCCTCCAGTCAGAGGAAGATCATGAGATGATGACCCGGCTATACTACAGAGCACCCTTCATGTCATCACGATACGTGACCATGATAGAAGACTGGCAGGAGATGGGCTTCATCAAAAAAATACGAGAGTACCTGGGGCCACTAAACTACGGAAGTAAGCTCTTCTTCCAAGCGTTCAAATACCTGGGGCAAAAAATGAACGAGCAGAAACAGACAGCGAGACGACAAGGCGAGCAAGACTCGCAAGATGTTCTCAAGAGGGCTGGAAGAGATTTTCATTTTTGGAAAATAATTTTGCGGATAATAAGCACTTGGTTTTACGAAAGCGAACGAAGATCCACGCTTTTCCAAGTGCCGAGCGGAACGACATCACCTGTGTTTCAGTGCGATCTCAGAAGGAGGAGAGCAGAAGAAGCTGAGAGCCGAACATGAGAGCCGAGAATTATTAGCTAGGATGACAGTTATTATCTATGTGAGCCTACATGGTGTATCCTAGGGAAGGAATGACCATGTAGGAGCTAGTAATGTTTCCTAGGCAATGTAAACGAGTGTAGACCTCTTTTAAATAATTTAGAGTGAGTCACCTTTTGATGGTGACCTTTAGTGGAAGGGCTTTTTCTACTTGTAATTTCCAAATTAGTGGAATTGCCACTTGGGCTCCACATGGGCAACTCTCTTGCTTATTTAAGGGCCCCCCTCTCTTGTGAGGGAACTTTGATTGTATTGTCAATTTCTCTTGAGTGAATAAAGAAGATCTTCCACGAGTTCTTGATAATTGTGAAGTTCCTTGTTCATGGCAATCTTTTTGAGTGAAATTCCTATGAGCATGTTCTGATTTCCTTTATGATTGTGGATTAATTAGATCTCTTTCTTACTTTCTTGCTTTGTGGAATGTAGATGTGGATTAACTTTCTTGTTTCTTGATTTTGTAGTTTCAGCATGAAAACTATAGAGGCTGAGATTGTGGATCTAATTTGCATATTCACTAACAATCTTGTCCTTGATTGTTCTTGGATATTTCAAGCATCAAGAAATGGGTGTTTCTTGATCTTTGGACTGCTAGAATGTTGTTAGGAAGTTAGCTTTCTTGTTTCTTGTTGAGTAGCTTAATCTTGTTTTTGCATTATTCCCTGATTTCCTAAGATAGTTTGGTAGATAGATTGTAGATCTGCTCTCTGTTCAGAACGTTGATCTACGTTGAGCTAGGACTGGTTGCATAGCTTGTAAATGCATGTAGTTGAGTAATGTAACCATTTTATCCCACTGACAGGCTGGGAACACACGTTGTAATATGAGACATACTTCTGCCTCAAAACCGTTCTAAACAAGAAGATTAATCTGTAAAGAACTATAACCAACGAAAGTAATAAAGAGAAGAACAAAAAAGAATCGTGTTCACAGATTCAACTGAAATCTGAGAAGATTAGTAGACATAATGGTTGATTGTTTTGGAACCTTAATGTCCACTGTGACGTACTGTTTTTTGATAGAACATCCTTTGATTTAGAGATACTTTCTTTTGAGGATGACGTTCGAAGATAAACAAGCTTCTCTATTAATCTAACATATGCATGAAGAGTGCACATTTTTCAAAGGAGTTGGTAATTCGGGGTTTCAATTTGGATTACATTTTCTCTAGTAATTCTTGTACTTATAGTAACATTTTTTGCCATTTTCAAGCATTATGAACAAAGATGTTTGGATGTTCTGCAATGAGATATATTATAGATGAAATTTAATGCTCTATATTGAAGTCTTCGATTCTAGGAACATTGAGAATTCCACCATCCATATTGGTCATTGATGATCCTAGGCTAAGATGTTCCGCAAAATATCCATGATAATATATCATGGTCCTCTTTTAAAACCTATTGACAAAATAAATTAGACTGAGCTCAAATACTATTGAATCAATAAGAAATAATATTAGTTAGCACCATTACAAGTTGAATAAGAAACATTGCAAGATTTTCCTTAACAAATCTTTCAAAATTGACAAAAAAGAGATCATTTTACAAAAACCATGTTTTTTGTAGATACAAATCTGAAAAATGACATGTGTTTCTTATATTTTTAAAATACAAACATGTGAAAAATTATAAATCTACAAAAATATGGTTTTTTTGTATATCAATAAGGTCAAAAAAAAAGTATGTTTAAAATCTACCAAAATCCTACATAACCATAAATTCAATATGGCGTATCAAAATTTGTGTTAAACAAATCAAAATAAAAAATACTTCTCATATAATGACAGGTGTAACCGAATTTTCGATACATCATATCAAAACGTCGTTTAACATTTCTAATTTAAGATCACTCCAAAAGAATTCAATAGAAGATTTGATACACTGTGTCAAAATTTGATACACTGTGTCAATACATGTCTTTCCGATTTGAAAGATAAAAAAAAAAAAAAAAAAGGTTAGTACATTTTTTTTTAAAATCTGATGACACTCCGACTCGATATAGCGCATCAGATTTTAAAACAAAAATGTAATTTAAAAATAAATAATCCGAAATTTGATGCGTCGTATCCAGTTGGTGTCCCGATACAATGCATTGGATTTTATAATAATAAATTTTTAATTATAAAATCCAATGCACTGGATTGAGTTGTTTCAACCGATACATTGTATCAAGTTGAAGCACTAACTGGATACATTGTATCTAATTGGTGCTCCAACTAGATACATTGCATCGAGTTGGAGCATATTTTCATGGTTTGTATAGGAAATTTAGGTAGTCTATTCATTTTATTGAGATTTAGTATCACGTTTACATTCTAATGGCTTTAGCACTTGGAATGGTTGAGTTACTAAAGCTACCTTTGATTAATGGTTGAGCTACTGAAGCTACATTTGATTAATGGTTGAGCTATTGAAGCTACCTTTGATTAATTTGTCAATTCATATTGTTTTTTTAAAAAGATCGGATTATAACTAGAGAAATTGTTTTCATTTACTAATGATCAGAGCTCAAAGAGTCTATTAATGGTTATGCATACTGTTCCAAGAAACCCTGGCTAAGAAGGCCAGCAAATTGGCTGTAAATAAATAGGATATGACAGTAACGTTGCTATCTAGATCCAAATTTATTTCAAACTTTTATTTGCAGAGTCTTGTATTTATTGCAGCAACGAAAAATAGGAGTGAACCCACGTCTACAACTTTTTGCGGCAAAGAAAAATAGGAAAATTATATTCTATGAAATTGAAGATACCACAGAGATTTCATAGCATTGAAACATTACACTTGTCTAGGTTGTGATCGTTTAGAAAGGTATTTGGCCATTTCTACAACATCTTCAAGATCTGCTTTGTGGTTCACGAGGGATATAGATGGCTACGAGAGTGAAAGTCCCATGTAAATTTTTTTTGTATGTATTGGTATTAGTGCAAAAAGCATAAATATCTGGACATTTTGCGAAAGACTACCGTTTAATTTTGTAAAATGCATGAAATCGAGACATTATTGTGTATAGTTTATTGTGTCAAAATGCATGTTTTTGAAAATAGAGCAAATTTTAATGTTTCAATTTTTTGTTATTTTATTTTAAATTTCATCATGAAAAGTGACTTGCAAACCATGTCTTTTTTAAAGTTCAAAACTCTTGAAAATGTTCAAAATCACCCTTTTTTTGGTCGTTTTTCAAACATGTATTATGCGTGCGCAAGGTGTTTTTGAAAAGCACCCCAAGACACTTTTTGAGAAAATTTAGGAGAATATTCCAAAAGTTTCTCTTTTGGTCGCAAAGTATCTCATTCCACTCGCAATGGTGTTAGTTACTTATTTTAATCTATTAATGTAGAAAAGTACTTGAAATTCTACCTGGGATAGGGACTTTTCTTATTCTAACTTGCTAAAAGCTTCTCTGATAACTTGAAATAGTTTGGCATATGCTTCTCTACTAATACCAACAAAATGCTTCTTTGATAACTTGAAATATTTTGGCATATGCTCCCCTACTAATACCAACAAAATCACAAGCACCTTGGACTAAATTTTTATCTAGTTTTTTTAATGTCCATCATTACATACTCCACAATTTTGCACTTTGGATGAGAATTTCTATTGTCCATCAAAATATATTCAATGAATTTACTTATCAATATTGAACCCAATGTCTTTCCAAATGAGGCAGTGTCCTTAATGTTCTAATAAGCAAGGTATGCAAGAAAAACAAAATAGTTAAAAAAGAAAAAAAAAAGTAGTTGACAAAATATTTTTATCTAATTGATCGAGTAACAAAAATCAAAATATACTTACTTGAATCCACTAATCCTTCTATTTTGATAACCCATTTGAAAGAATTTGGATATCCTTGCAAGCTTGTGACAATTCCACATCTCTTACTGAATGTAATGTAAGTTTTTAATGTAAGATAGCTTGCATTTGCTCTGATTCTTTATTGATATTAAAAACTATCTTTTCTAATAATTCATGATTTTCGCTAAGTTAAAGTCTTTTGGAGAACTAAATCTCTCTCATGACAATAAGACCATATGCGACCAAACTCACATTTTATAAAGTAGATTCTTTGCATAAAAAAATTATTTACAAGATTGTGCAATCATCTTAACCATTGGAGTAAATGCATATTCACATTTACGTAAGCTAAATTGTGAATAATTGGCGTTTTTTAACCGTGACCATAGTAGACTTCAGGAGTTGGGGAGGCAGAGTGGTGTGGGTAAGCAAATAAACAGTTTTGTTTATTTTATTTTGACCTTTTTAATTATCCTATATGTGATTCCTTAGAACGTCTTTTTAACATTTGAAACTCCTCTAATGCTTTCACAAGTTCATCCTTGTTTTTAGTCATCATCCATGATTTTGGGACCCAACCAACATTAAGAGTGATAACTAAATGTAATAGTTCATGATTCCAAAAGGGCTTTCCTCAATATGCATTTGCTTAAAAGTAAGCGACATACTTCCACCTTTTTATACAATTCCTAGAAAATATTTCAAGGAAAATTAAAGACACAATGTTTTTTTTTGTTGTTCCAAAAAACCTCCTAATCTTGACTTTCAAAGCACGCTCCAGATTGTTTGATCGAATCGCGTTTTGAGTCTTGGATCTTGGGCTACAACACCAAAACTAGCTTTAGTTGTATATTGACCTAGGCTTGACAAAGTTAATAAGTTGGGGAGATCTTATTAAACTTTTATCCTTTTCATTCTTATTGAAAACGTAAATGAATATTGGAAATTCTCCTTTTTGCCTTTGAATGATTCTTGGTTTAAGGGAGGCCATAAGTTTAGTTTTTTAATGAGTCACTCATGTTTGAATCAATTTCTAAACCCGAGATAGCCAGCCACCCGGAGTCTCCATTCCCTTGCCAAAACGTGTTTTCATCACCAATACCTAAAAGGCTATAATACACAGCACGTGAGTCCAGGCCCAGGCTTGGGAGATCCCAAACAAAAGGCGCTTTTTCGTAATGAAAGGTTGGATTTATTCCGGAACGTCGTCTACCCTTCAAACGGAAATGCAGTTGTGAACGCATCATTCATTTTCGTTAACCTTAATTTGTTTGAATTCGCTTTCAACACCTGGGTATCTGTGCAACACCTGCGTATCTGTGCGAGTTTCGAAAAATGAAAATTTGATAATGCAATGCAAGCAGCAACTGTATTGTGGGTTCACAATGCATAGTCATTCTAAACACAAAAAGCCAACATCAGAAAACCAAATCACTCCCATCAAAATAATGGAAGCAAAAAATGTATTTGAAGCTGATGGGCTGTTGGAATACAGAGCTGCTCTGAGTTTTCACGAAACCATAGACAATCTCAGAAACGGATACAGAAGGGGACTCTTGCGATCGGTGTTTGGTTGCCTGAAAGCTTGAGATTCAACTTCTTGTTGTAGCAAAGATGTAGCCGAAATGTCACTGGAAGTGATGGTTCATTTGCAGTTCTGGGTTCTCGTAGTATGAGAATATAATCTGTAATTTATGGGACGCGCAGAGACAGAAATCAAGAGGATAGAGAATGCAACATGTGGGCTGGTGACATTCTCAAAACGAAGGAACAGGCTGTTAAAGAACGCTCGTGAGTTGTCAGTACTGTGTGATGCGCAAGTTGCAGTAATAATCTTTTCGAGGACAGGGAAGATCTTCGATTTTGCAAGCTTACTGAGGTAGGTTAACTTTTTTCTGTTATACGAATATTCAAATTTGATGTACATGCTCCGGTTGGCGTGCCTTTAATTGGTTAGGGTGACTGTTTATGTAGTAGATAACGTTTTGTAGTAGATAACGGGCCTGCAATGAGTTTTTTTTTGGGGGGGGGGCGAGCCCGGGAGGATGAGACGCCCCCAAAAACTCATAACGGGCCCTGCGGGGCCCGTTATCTTACATTATTAGCACTTTTATGTTTTAATACCGTATGAATACATACATCGCGAGCACCGCAGGCTTCTCTCTTCTGTCTCTCTGTTCTTTCGGTAGGCGATGGTGAATTCAGCACCCAATCAAGCACCGCAAGCTTCTCTCTGTCTCTCTGTTCTTCAGGTAGGCGATGGTGAGTTCAGCATCCAATCAAGCGCAGCATCTTCATGTTTTTTAGATCGATCATGGATTGTAATGTGAGGCTGTTCGGTATAGATGTTGTAATCTGGAGGCTATGTTCCCTTTTGCTTCAAATGCGAATTGCTATGCTGAATTGTACAGAGATGCATGAATAAGACGATGTAGTACGAAGAGCACGAACAAACAAATGTGATGCGCTGTGCCGAATTGTAGAGAGATGGATGAACAAGAGCACAAACTAACTAACTAACAAACTAACAATGGTTTGATAATCACCAGAGGCACTCACACGCAAGACATAACGTAGAAATATGTAAAGAAACGGATCTTGTAGATCTGCGTAGTGGCAAGTTACAAAAAAGCGTGTTGTTTTTTAAAGGTATTGTCGGAACAAATTCAACTATTAGCCTTTTTTGCTAAAAAACAAATAGTGATTTGGGTCACAGATCGTTAATGGTTAAGAACATGCGTTCCAAATCATTTTTGTAGCAAATCACAATCTGTTACAACTATGACTCGTAAAATCATTTCAATCAATGTAAAATTATGGGTCCTGCCCATGTTGTCAAATTTTGTATTATAGTAATCAAAATAATATTTCAAAACGTAAGGCTTTTCTCAAATATACATATTCATGACCCAAAAAATGTCTTTAGAAATTTATGACAATCTCTCTCTCTCTCTCTCTCTCTCTCTCTCTCTCTCTCTCTCTCTCTCTCTCACAATATGTTACATCTCTCTCTCTCTCTCAATATGTTACATTTATTGCCAAAAAAGAATGTTGCTTTAAAAGCTTTTTTCAAACATCGCTACATAAATGTTACATGGTAGGACTCCTCTAGAGTGAAAAATGCAGTTATACTACAAGACAACTCTTATTTCACTCCTTGGTACTCCTATCCAATAACATGTTTTCCTATATATTCTTATAAAGTACAAACAAGTCATTTCATGCTTACAAGTAAATGCTCATGAATTCAAATAAAAAACAAGCAAATGGAACAGCCCAGAATTGACTCCTAACTGTTTTGCTCCCTTCATGGTTGTCTTCCACACCTACTAAGATATTCCTCTTGTCGATCTAAGTAATAGTTTGAATCAACAGATTGGTAAAGATCTTGTATAATTTACATGTTGAGTTTTCTCTTGAGTGGATCTTGCATTCAGCAAGAGTGGTATCAGAGCTGATAAACTAAAACCACGAACATTATTAATGTTCCAGGGCACCGAAAACAACTCTTAAAATTTTCAAATTTCACTTTACGTAAATTTTGAAAACCCTGACTGCAAGTCGATAGACTTGGAAAAACTTAATTCGCCTATGGATCCATGATTCAAATTGTCGAAGGACATGTACCACGAGTCCTTCGAGATCAGATATTCCGAGAAGTCGTAGACAAGTATCAATGTACGAGAGAGAAATTATCAGAAAGCATTCGACAGTGAAAGACACATTAGAAAATAGAGAATTTGAATTAAGTTGTTGTAAATACAACGATTAGATCGTGATCCTGTGCCTGAGAATTGTTCACAGTAATAGCGAACTATGTGTTGTGATCTTACTTGCTAGTTACAGATGGAATACTATCTCTACATCTTGAATTACTTTCACTCTTTCTAAAATCTCTGATCCTGTGGAATCAGATAATTCTGATACAATGGAGTTTATGGAGGAACTCTGCATCACACTTCCACTGATTGACTCTGATTACATTCATCCATGTATGTGTATCGATGTTCTATCTAATCGTGTGTTGTTGTTATGTATACATACATTGTGTCGATTATAACAACTACGTGCGCAAGAGGCTGAAGTAGTGCAGTTACTACAAAGTACTGAAATGAACTATGATGTGGTTTGCGTCGAGGACAGGGTAGAGAAAGAGCTCCATTTTGAATAGTAATAGTACCCTAAACCAAATATATGCTTGGAGAAGAGTCTTTTTCTCCTTGCTTTTGTAAGAGAGAGACCCAAAAAATGAGCTCGACATAAGGGGGTTACACATGGAAGAGTCCAGAACCATTTCAAACTTTGCACTTACCCCCAAATTTGAAAGCCCAAGTCCATCCACATCATTCCATGTGAAAATCCCTTTCATTTGGAGGGCAAAGCATTTATTGTCTAAATTCAAAATAGATAAAAGACCTATGTGTTTTATTGGAGGGGAGATCAAGGGCCCACCACTTACCCCTCAATACTCCAAGAGGCCCAAGGTATTCCGTGTGAAAGATTCAACTAGTTTCATCACATTTTGCAATATTTTCATATTTGGCATATTGAGGCCAAAACTTGTTTTAGACTTAGAGGTTGACTTTTCAAAGTTCATTAGTCTAAATTTCATTTGAATAAACATTTTTTAAAAGTGTAGGAAAGATAGAATGCGAGTTTGAGTAGATTCAATTTGAATAAGTTGGGCACATTGAATCTAGACCCAAAATTGGTAGGGTTAGCATTTTGTGGGAAAGTCAAGTGGCCAAATAGGGTTTGGACCTGTTATAAAAGGATGTAACTCGTGGAGAGAGTCATCTTCTCTCTTCTCTATCTCATTTCATGCTTATACATGGTTCTCTTGGGTTCTACTATCCATTGGTGCACTATCTTGGTGATTGCTTGCAATTCTATGTGTAGAATGATCTATATTTGCTATTTTTGAATCCACACGTGTGAAATACAGTAGCTTGTTGGTTTTGTACGGACAGCAACAGTACATAATCATTTCATTCAAGTTTGATCAAGTTCTATTAGTGTTTGCATCTGAAATTGTGTGTAGATGCTGATTTTTCTACATTGGTGAAATTGGTAGTGTATTTCTCTTTCTAACCAAAGATCATTCAAGTAGATTGGATCTTAAGGATCTGAAATCTTTCACATTCCGTTGGTATGTTAAGTTACCCCAGGCTGGCACATTTCAATGCCACCTAGGGGCAACTCCCACTCCTTGTGAAATGGGGGGAAGGCTTCTTGGAGTGGTGCCACCAATCAAAGTAGAGGATTTGGGCCTCTTGGACTCACTCCCCACTCCATGTGAAACAACCCTAAGAAGCTTGGTTCTTGGAAGGAGAGTGTCATGGGTGTTTTTAAAGAGAGTGGAGAGAGTACTCTTGAACCAGAGTCTATTTGTTCTTGGAATGGATGATGGGAGACGTCGGTTGCTTAGATCACTACATGTTGGATGCCACTTTGGTATGGGTACATGAGGAGCGAGTTGTGAAAGATTCAACTAGTTTGATCATTTTGTCAATATTTTCATATTTGGCATATTGTGGCCAAAATTCCTTTTAGACTTAGAGATTGACTTTTCAAAGTTCATTAGTCTAAATGTCATTTGAATAAACACTTTATGAAAGTGTGGGAAAGTTAGAATGCAAGTTTGAGTAGATTCAAATTTGAATAGTTGGATACATTGAATCTAGACCCAAAAATAGTAGGGTTAACATTTTGGTGAAAAAGCCAAGTGGCCAAATAGGATTTGGACCTGTTATAAAAGGATGTAACGTGGAGAGAGCAATCTTCTCTCTTCTCTATCTCATTTCATGCTTATACATGGTCTTTTGGTTCTACTATCCATTGGTGCACTATCTTGGTGATTGCTTGCAATTCTATGTGTAGAATGATCATTTATTGCTATTTTCGGATCCACACATATGATTTTGTATGGACAGCAACAGTACTTTACCATTTCATTTAAGTTTGATCAAGTTCTATTAGTGTTTGCATCTCATTTTATGTGTAGATGCTGATTTTTCTACATTGGTGAGATTGGTAGTGTATTTCTCTTTCTAACCAAAGATCATTTAAGTGGATTGGATCTTAAGGATCTGAAATCCTTTACATGGTATCAGAGCTTGTGTTTCAGGTTATGAAGGAGGAAATCAGATCTATCAATGATTTGGTGAAGATATTAAGTCTAGAGCATGCTAGAGAAGATTCTACACCAAAATTGAGTTTTTTGCTTTTGCAGATTGGATCTTTTGTAGATCAAAACCCTATATAGGTTTATAAACTTGATCAATTCCGATTTTTGAATTCACATACTGGATTTGGCCGATTTTTGAATCATTGGATCAAGTGGTGGCTAATAGATTGCATATCAAATTTTCAGCATTTGCATGTAGATTTGGAATAGTCAATTTTTTGTGATTTTGTCAAAACCCTAATTTTGAATGGATCTCTAGATAGTGAGGTTGTTGGACTTCACTTGAGTGTGTTTCAATCTTAGGAAGTGGCAAAAGTCATTAGATTGAGGACAGATCACAGATTGATCAAGGTTCCATGATTTTATGTGTGATTTGCTTGGTATAAGTGCTAGAAGAGAATTTTTGAGATAGTTTTAAATCTTGGTGATTTCTTTTGAAAGCATTTGTTGTTGTTCAAAGGAGTTCTTTGTGCATTGAAACAAGTTGAAAGAGAAGATCAAGTCATTGCTACATGGCAACCTCAATTGGAGTCATGTTGGAAGCCAATGATAGGCTTACCTCAAGTAACTATTCATTGTGGAAAGTGAGGATGGAGTCACTTCTTGAGATAAATGATGTTTTAAATATTGTTGTAGATTTGAAAAAGAGACCAGCAACACAACAAGATCAAATGAGTTATGACAAGAGGTCCAAGAAGGCTCTACACATGATAAAGATGAATGTTACCAATGAACTTCTCAAGGAAGTTGGTAAGTGCACATCATTTTTGGAAGCTTGAAATTCATTGAAGAAGCTTTATGAATCCAAGTCTACTTCTAGAGTGTTGACTCTAAAAAGGCAAATCTTTTCTTGTTTGCAAAAGAATGAAGAAAGTCCAATTACTTTTGTTTTGAGAATGAAAGCATTAAATGATGAGTTAGCTTGCATTGATGAAAGCATTAAGGAAGGAGAGCTTTTCAAGTAATTTTTAATGGCTTGTTGGATGCTCATGCTAACATTGTTCAAAGTATTGCTATTCAAAAGACTTTGCCAAGTTTGATGATCTTTAAGAGATCTTGATCAATGAAGAATATAGGCTTCAAGCTAGAGGTGAATCTACATCGACACTTCAAGAGGGTGCTATGTTCACAAAGGGCAAATTCAGAGGCAAAACCAAAAGTAAGTGGTCTAAAGGGCAAGATCAACTGGATGTTTCTTCAAGTGTCAAAAAGAAGGATAGATCAAAGCTCAAGTGCTTCTATTGTGGCATCAAAGGACACTTTGCAAATGAGTGCTACAAAAAGAAGAGAGATCAAGGAGACAAGCAAGGTGATCTTACTCTTCATGAGGATGGTTTGGATGTTCAAGATGCAAATGATGATGCTTTTGTGATGTCTTCATGTATGCTTGCTAATGATGGAGATCTAGATCCTTGGTGGATTGATAGTGGAGCAAGTTCACACATGACTTTTCACAAAGAGTACTTCACTTCTTTGTTGGCATATGGAAATGACATGAGGGTGATCTACATGGCCAATGATGGTGAGTGTGCAATCAAAGGGATTGGCACGATTCCTATTTCTCTCTCTACAAATAGGAATAATCATTTGAAGGATGTCTTGTTTATTTCATCTATTACTAAGAATTTTCTTAGTGTGATCCAAATACTAAGTAAAAGCCTCAAGGATGAGTTTGATGGAGATGGTTGTTTGATCAAAAGGAAGGATGTCTTGGTTGGAAAAGGTAAAAGCCAAGGGAAGTTGTTCAAACTAGATGCTTGTGTTATTGCTAACCAAGTTGGATGTGTTGCAAGGGAGTAAATACCTATTCAAGAGGTTTGACACAAAAGGATGGGACACCTCAACTTCAAGTCATTGGAGGTAATGGCAAGGAAGAAGGTTGTGATTGGTCTTCCAAGTTTTTTAAGTGATATCAAGCATCTTTGTGAATCTTGTGCCTTGTCTAGTCACATAGACTACCTTATACTAGATCTATTTCTAGATCTACAAAGTCTTTTCAGCTTGTACATTCGGATATTCATGGATTTACTAGAATTAGCAATAGTGGATCTAAGATGTATGTAACATTCATTGATGATTTTAGTAGATTTTATTGGATCTATCTACTAAAGAGCAAGGATGAAGTGTATGATGTCTTTAACAAGTTCAAGAATGCAAGGGAGAATCAATTTTTCACAAAGATCAAGTGCTTAAGGAGTGACAATGGTGGTTTGTACATATCTACCAAGTTCAAGGACTTTTCTGACCATCATGGAATCAAGAGAGAGTATACCACATCAAGGACCCCACAACAAAATGGAGTGGCTGAAAGGAAGAATAGGACTTTATGTGAAAGTGCTAAAGCTATGAGGTTGTGTGCCAATTTCTTGTGCAATAGGTGGCCGAGTGCTATTTTGGATGGAAGGACACCTTTTGAGATGTTATTCAAGAGGAGGCCGAGTGTCAACTTTCTAAAAACCTTTGGATGCACATGCTATGTCAACACTACTCTTCATGATAGGACCAAGGAGGATCCATCTTCAAGAAGAAGTATTTTTGTTGGATATAGTGAGGTGAGTAAAGCCTACAAGGTTTACATTCCTTCTACTAACAAAGTGATTATTGGTAGAGATGTCATTTTTTATGAGGGAAACATTCCAAAAGTATCTTCAAGCATGATTGATGGTAGTGTGGATGGATCTAACATTCTTGATGTTGATGAGACGAATCCTATTTTGGATGGTGATGATGATGGACCTTCATCAAGTCAAAAGCCAAGGAGAACATCAAGAGAAAGACAAGTACCTTCAAGGCTCACATATGATCAAAAGGGTAAGCAAGTAATTTCTGAAAATTATGTTGTTTTCCTAACCTCTTTGGATGAGCCTACAAGTGTAGATCAAGCAAGGAAAGAAGAGGAGTGGATCCAAGCAATGGATCTTGAGTATGAAGCTCTTATGAAGAATGGAACATGGAGATTGGTGGAGTTGCCTAAGGACAAGAAAGCTATTGGATGCAAATGGATCTTCAAGGTGAAAATAAACCAAGATGTATCTATCAACAAGTACAAGACAAGGTTACTGGCAACAGGATATGCTCAACAACAAATGATTGACTATGATGAGACCTTTGCACCCATGGCAAAGATGATAAGCATTCGAGTCATCATTTCACTTGCTACACTTTATGGATGGGATCTATGGCAAATGGACATTTCAAATGCATTCTTGAATGGTGATCTTGTTGGTTATAACAATTTGTTTTTCTCCCAATAGAAGTGATATTAGTGTTGATATTTATTTCTACCTATAGAGTGATATCAGTGTCTGCTTCCACAGGAGTGGTATCAGAGCTTGCTCCCATAGAAGTGGCATCAGAGCCAAAGTTCATTGGATTACTAGAGTCTAGGACTTATTCTAACTCTATAGAATTGTTCTTTTTGTTTGTGTTTTATCTCTGCTACACGATCGCTATGGAAGGTTCAACCTCAGAGATCCGCTTGATCAACAAACTCAACGGAGATGACTTCCACATGTGGAAGTTCAAGATGAGAATGATCCTTATCGAAAAAAAGCTGTGGGGGTACGTAAATGGTTCAATACCCAAGCCGGTAGAACCTAAATTGCTTTCAGCATAGGAAGCAAAAGATGGCAAAGCACTTGCCATTGTATCCCTGAATTTGAAAGACACTTAGATTGCTCACGTGTCAAATAGCACCACCTTCGAAAAAGCGAGGGATATCCTTACAAGCATCTACGAGACCTCAAATGTGTCTCTTCTTGAGGAAGAAGATGCTGACACTCAAAATGAGCGAAGGCAACTCAGTAAGCGACCATCTGAATGAGTTCAAACAATTGCTAAACCAACTGGCTGCAATAGGATCACCTGTATCAGAAGAAGACTCTACCATGTCTCTTCTTGCCAGTCTTCCATCCTCCTATGATAATTTAGTGTTGCTTCTTAGCAACACTCTTGCGCTGTCTCTACAAAAATTGACAGCAAGTCTATTGCAGGAAGAAGTACGAAAAGTTTGTCCACGTCAACACGTACCAAATCCATGGCACTCTACTCAACCGAACATCAATCCAAGAAAAAGAAAGGCTTCAAGGACAAGAAGACAAAGGCAGAACAGCCAGCAGCTTCGCAATCACAATAGCAATAGCACAGCCAATCATCGTCCAAGACCAAGCTATTTTGTAGATACTACAAAAGAACCAACCATGATATTAAGGACTGTCGCATCCTCAAGCATAATGAAGTCAGGAAGAAGATGCAGCAGCAGCAACAAGGCAACTCTGACACAGTCAGGGATTCACAAGAAGATGAGAGAGCGTTGATGGTACAAGATCAACCCAATAGAGATGCCCATCAATGGTATTTCGATTCAGATGTTTCTCAGCACATGACGCCATGTAAGGACCTCTTCTCTACACTCACAACTACATAATCGAAGTACATCTTCTTTGGTGACTCCAGTTCACATCAAGTCAAAGGCCAAGGCTCTATTCGACTACAATTCTTTGATGGCATCACTAGACAGCTTAATGGTATACTTTATGTACCCAAATTAACAAAGAACTTATTGTCTATTAGCAAGATCACTGATCAAGTCTATAGAGCTTTATTTACTTCTAGACGATGTACTATTTTAGATGAGAATTCAAAGGAAATCCTCTCTGTTTATAGAGAAGGAAATTTGTACATACTGAGTTCCAATGTTGCACTTTTTGTGAGTTGTTCAGATGCTAATTTATGGCATCAAAGATTAGGACATCTAACATGCGTTCAATCTTGTATATGCATCATAACAAAATGGTCAAAGACATAAGTATAAATGTTGTTACTACAACTAATCAATCTGTCAATGAAAGTTGCTTACTAAGCAAACAACCTAGAACCAGATTTCCAAGAGGACAGGCCAGAAGAGCCACTGATACACAGTGGATTATGTGGTCTTATGAGCGTACCTTCCTTGGGTAAGGCTCTATACTTTATTACATTCATTGATGACTACTCCCGTTTTACCAGAGTAATATTCATTAGTAACAAGTCTAAAACATTCAATTGCTTCAAGAAATTCAAGCGCTGTGCTGAGAATCAGAGTGGTCAGAAAATCAAAGCCCTACGGCCTGATTCAGGGGGAGAGTACCTATCAAATGAGATGGAGGACTATTTGTCGTCATGTGGCGTGCACCATCAGTTTACTACAAGCTACACTCAACAGAATGGAGTAACTGAGCGGCAGAACCGCACACTGTTGGAAGTTGCATGATCCATGACAGCCAACGCCCATTTACCTCAAACATTCTGGGCAGAAGCAATCTCTACGGCCTGCTATCTACAGAACTCCTCCAACACAAAAGCAGCAGACTCCAAGACACCGTTTGAAGCCTACTACAGATACAAACCAAGCTTGAAACATCTACGTGTTTTCGGATGTCTCTGCTATGCACAAGTGCCATCTGATCTGAGGAAGAAGCTGGACCCAGTAAGCTGTAAGAAAATCTTCATCGGTTACTCAACGTCACATAAAGCATATCGCATCTATGATGTTGATTCAGGTCAGCCGTGATGTTGTCTTTCTTGAAGACAAACATCACAATTTCAAGCAAAAGCAGCCGATGCAAGAGTATGCAATAGCAGCTCCACCATCCATCGTTAGGCAATGACCTACGACTGTTCAGACAAAGGAGTTGGTCCCAAAAGGTTCGCTCACCATCAATGGGCTCAGACCCACGATTGTTCAACCACAAGATGCTACGATTCCAGTCATTCACCAAGGAGAATCATCCACTCAAGCACCTATAGCTCGAAGGTCTACAAGACAATGACAACAACTTGATCATTTTGTCCCTCGGGCGTTCATCAATCACGATGGACTTGCCACAGTTGTACAAGCTTTGTCAATGCCCAATGCAGACAATTGGAAGGCTGCCATGGATGCTGAGTATCAGCCTCTAATGCCTGGTATGACAAAATTAATCACTTCTTGTTGCAGCACAATTTTACTTCTTGCTCTGCAGACTGCAATGTATATCTCAGGCGTAAAGGGTAAAGCTATGTCATAATAGCATTATACGTTGATGATTCTTTAATTATCAGCAATTCAAATCAGTTATTACAGGAAACCAAATCTCTGTTTTCATCAGAGTTTGAGATGACTGATTTAGGCCCAGTCCATTGCCAGTCCATTGCCTTCTTGGTATGAAAATCAGCAGAGATCGCACAGGCAGAAGGATAACTATATGTCAAGAATCCTACTTGACTAATGTATTTTGCAGATATGGCATGGAGGACTGCAAGCTCATAGAAACACCTATGGATCTAGGAGCTAAGTTGTCCAAAGACATGTGCCCCAAAACTCAAGCAGATCAGCAAGAAATGCGACACTGTGTTTTTACATGGGTTTTCTGACATGCGAAAATTGCAACACTTGCCCTACAAAAAGCCGAAGGTGTCCTACAGGTAAAGATAGTGTCTTACAAATCCCGAAGGCTGCCCTCAAGTAAAAGCCAAGGCCAAAAGGCCAAAGGGTGTCGCATTTCCAATCTGTAGTAATACACAAATTGTCGCTAGCAGACCAGAAAGCCTTCACGCTCCATCAACGAACTAATCGATTTTATAGCTGTTATCAATCTTGTAATT
The DNA here is from genome assembly GCA_029204225.1 of Diphasiastrum complanatum. Classification (NCBI taxonomy): domain Eukaryota; kingdom Viridiplantae; phylum Streptophyta; class Lycopodiopsida; order Lycopodiales; family Lycopodiaceae; genus Diphasiastrum; species Diphasiastrum complanatum. The sequence goes on from CM055109.1 coordinate 44,134,018, forward strand.
GTCATATAAGGCGTAATGAAAGATCCTGTTGGAGAGTTTGCGGATCCCAAGGCAACCCTAATCCTAGTTAATAAGTGAGAGGGATTTGGCACCCTACGTGTGTAAGTCCAACCCGATGATCACATAGTTATTTGATTGATTAGTTAAAAGTCAATAAAAGGACTTTAGGCCTTTTTGCGGGACTTTTAATGTCGCAGGGGGCCTAAATGTCAAGTTAGTGAATAAAGTTGGGTTTCCCTCCAATTTTGATGGTTTCCACACTTTTTTAAATTTGAATAAAAAGAGAGGCAAGACTGGACCAATAGGATTAGAGACCAAGGTCCTCCTCTCTACTATAAGAAGGAACCAACTCGAGTTGCTCCTCATGTTAATTTTCTCATTTCAATAAAGCAGATTGGTTCTCTTCAGAAATGGATTGATGAATGTCCTTGCTCTTCTTCTTTCCTTCTCCATCCCTCATTTTGGATTTTGTTAATTATTGGATCTGAATGTTATTGGGATTGAGTGTTATTATACTTTTTATGAGAGAGAAAGAGTAAGCTCTCTTTGTTGTGGATCATAGTGTTAATGGATCTTAGTGTTAATGAGTTGGGTTAATGGATGTAGAGTTAGATTTAGATCTTTCATTCATGCTGAAATCTGAACTAAACTATCGCTCTCATGAGAACGAACCTACACGTGACAACTAACTCCGTCTCTATGATGCTAGATTGACTAGATCTTGGATTCAGGTTAGGCAAGGAAAGAAACCCACTACAATTTTGGCGCCGTTGTCGGGGAGTTACGCCAATTTTTCAGTTTGCAGCATGATTGTTCGATGGTTAGCTTGCATTAGGCATCTTGTCGTGGCATGAATAGTGTTAGATATGCATTTTAGAGTTAGTTTGGGATTGATTTTGCTAGATTTGAGTGGATTTGCTTGTTTGTAATCTAATCTAATTGTTAAAACAGGGGAAGCTATTCAGATCACCAATCTTAAGATCCATTTGGATTTGAGATATCAGAGAAAATAACAAAAATCGGTCAAATCTGCCAGATTTGGTCAAAAAGAGGCAAAAAGCGTCATCAGAGCTTAGAACTTTTTACCCTCTTTCAGAAAACCTTTGCCGAGTTGAAAACGCTTTCAATTTTGTTCACAAAACCTTCAGTTTGAAGGGCGAAGATTTATTCCTAGTAGATTTTCAAAAACATCAGAAAAATCGTCAAAAAACACCAAAAAATCATCAAAACCCTAAAAATACAGAAAAAGAACCTTCGCCCAATTCATTGTGCACAAGTGTGATTCTGATCTATCTACTGCCAGGTCGGCGAAGAATAATACCAAAAATAGAAAGGGTTTTAGAGGATCAGTTGTCATATTGCCATATTTTTGTCAAAAAAGTCACTTTTTTGCAAAATTACCAGTATTACTCTTGATCCTTTGTCGGAACCTTCGCCGAGTTTCCAAAACATTCTATTTATAATAAATACTGTTCTTGAGTTCGGCGAAGATTCTTTTTGATCAAATCATAGAAAATCTTGAATTTTACCCTCGCCAACCATCAGAAACTGTATTTTCTTGTGTCATAAACTTCGTTCGTTTTTCCATAATTGTATATGTGTCAGATCTTTTACCTAAGAGGTTGGCGAAGATTATTTTCCAAGAAATCATCATTCAGAGAGTTTTTCGCCCAAAATAGCACTATTGAACCTTCGCCGAGCCAATCTTCGCCTAGTGAACCATTGCCAAACCTATTTTAAGTTTATGATTTTCCAAATCAAGTCTCTGTCAAAATTTGGATCAAATCTGATATATTTTGAATTGGATTCTGAGAGATTTATCATTTTTGAGAAGTATCGATTGATCAAATCTCGAAAACCTTTTCATGATATAGAATCAGATTCTTGAAAAATGGAATAGATCTAGTTGATCTGAGATAGTTGTGATTAAAAAATCTAGATCCAATCTCATTGTCTGCTTAATCTAAACTTGTAAAAATGGCTGCCCCTGAAGCTGCTCCTAGAGGTGCTCCACAAGAAGTCAATCCAATTATTGTTAGACTGTGAAGTCTATGGTGAGATTTATCCTCAGGATAAACCTAAGTTGTTTTCTATGGCCTTAACAGGCGCAACACAAGATTGGTACTATAACCAAGACGAAACTGAGCGTACAGATTGGGAGGTTGTTAAGCGAGCCCTTATCACACATTTCAAACCGTGAAAGTTTATGAAAGACCCTTTCCTACTTTTAAGTAAAATTGAAATGGGAAAGCAGGAAATGGTTCGAGATTACATTGAACGGGTGAAACGTCTTAGATCTAAATGGAACCTAAGCTGATTAACGAAAATGTCATGATTATGTGATTTTAGTCAGGTCTACTTAAACGGATCAGACGTGAGTTGAAACGCCATAATGAGTATGCACTCTTGCAAAATGCTATGGACGATGGAATTCGGGAGGAGGATGAAGATTCAGATGAGGAGCCAAATATCAATATGTTGCCTTATACAGCAGGGCAGACTACTACGACATCCCACACTATTGCATTAACAAATGCCAATGCTACTGCAGAAATGATACTCAATGAGTTCGAGAAACTTGAGAAGAACCAGCAGAAACAGATGAAAAAGTTGCAGTTGCAATTTGATGAGAAGATCAAAGCATTGAAAAATTCCCACGGGGAAGCAAACAAGGAACCTGAAAAGCTTGCAAAGACTTTTCCTACAAGGAAAAATGTCTGGTGTTCTATTTGTACATCACACAGTGAACCAGTGTCCTCAATTGAAAAAATGAATGGAACTCAGTGTTTGCCATCTGTGTAATTCACCTGATCATGAGACTGCTTTTTGCAACTTCAACCCTCGGATAATTCAACAACGATATGTGAAAATTGTCAACATTTCCTAGCTAGTTTGAGGCCTAAATTGGCTAAAATTGTAAATAGTTTTGGTTCTGGAGTTTCACACGTGTGAACCAGGCCACAATGTTTTTATTTACTGTATTTTTTCAGTATGATGAAGTGTCAAACTTCATACCCTTCAAAATGAGACCATTTTGATGTATTTTGGTCATATAAGCCATTTTTAGCTATTTTTCCTATATAGGGAATATCTAGGGTCAAGTACCTTCTAGAGAGAGGAGAGAGAGTCATCTTCCTCATCCATAAATAGTAGGGAAGTCGTGGAAAACAGGTTGGAGAAACCTTTTGTATGCTTCATTGAGATCAATAGATCATTGTCATTGTTTCTTCCTCCATTGAGAGCATTGTTGTGTGTATTGTCTTCAAGCTATTGTGTATGATCTTAGGTGCTTTCCAAAAGTGGTAGGCTGATGTATTATGGACTGTATAATGCTATTTTGGGCCGCACTTGATGTTTATGGAAGTTTCCATTTGTAATAAATGCTTTTTGATCAAGTTCTTTGCATTCTAGGTAGCATAGAATGTGTTGCCAATTCCTAGCTTATGTAGTTTGGAGTGCAAACATTCAAGCCAATGACCTTGGAGTTTAGATCCACTTAGGATCTGTATTTTTCACATGGTATTTCTGGTTGGCTTCTATTTACAGTAAGTATTCCATTTTTGGTGATATTTGGATGTTTGATCAAGTTCTAGCATGATTTTGCATTGCTTTGTTGATCAAATCTTACTAACCTTTGTTTTGTGAGTTGAACTTGTGGATCAAAAGCATATTTCAGGTCTATTGAAGATCAGAGGCTGAAAAGAAACTATTTTGGATCAGATCATAACACCTAATCATTTGTGATTGTGAGGCTTGTGCATATTCAATACTAACAATGTTCTTTTCAATCCTATTGTTGACAATTTCCATTCTTGGATGAACACTCTCCTTAAGTGGATGAAACTTCTCCTTAAGTGGATGACAAATGCTCTTTTGAGTGAGTTGTAATTCTCCTAAAGGCTGAGCAAATCTCCCATTTGGATGAAAGATCCCCTTTTTTGGGTGATCATATTGTAAGCTCCATTGTGAAGAGCATATTGTAAAGATTGTCATCAATTTTGGCATAAATTTTGGTGTACTTTGTTGAGCATGTAAGTAACTCTCCTTATGTAATTTGATTGGAGCATTTGCTGGAAGGTGTTAACCATTATGCAAGTGTGTTTTCAGGTTCTTAACAGGTTGAGGAACATTCTCATGTGAAGTGATCTTAGATCTACATCTAAACACCAAGATTTGACAAGATAGTGAAGCTAGTCTTGTGATTCACTAAGTGTGCTCATTCATTCACCTCTAAATCTTGTATTTATCACTTGCTGGAGTTTATAAACTTTTAGAAGTGTGGTTTACATGTGGTTTTACAGGTTGAATCAATATCTTAGTGTGTTGATCATATGTTGATCAAGTTTGTTCATTACTAGGTAATCTTGGCATCCTAGTTTTGGGTATTTTCTAAGAATGCAAGTAACTCTTCACACCATAACTTGATTTGGTCACTTGCTGGAAAGTTTGAGAGCTTAAGCAAGAGTGTGTTCAGGTTGGTTTGATTTTGTAATCCATTCTTAGTGTGTGCAAAGTGTTGCATGTGTTTCAATCTTCCTTTCTATGCTTGGAAACCATCTAGGTTCAAGATAGAAGTGTTTTAGGGTCCTAAATCTTCATAGATCTCTTTATCTATCATTTGTTGAGAGAAAAGTGAGTGCTAAGTGCTTTAGCACAGAACCTAAAAGTTGAAGAAACATTAGAATCATGGCTTCCAATGGTGGGATCATGCTAGAGTCTAGTGAAAGGTTGAGTTCATCAAACTACTCTACTTGGAAAGTGAGGATGGAGTCCTTACTTGAGTTGAATGAACTCATGGACATAGTTGCAGAAATTGAAGAGAGACCTCTCACACTTCAAGAGCAACAAAGGTTTGATAAGAAGGCCAAAAGGGCTCTTCATATCATTAAAATGAATGTTACAAATGAACTTCTCAAGGAAGTTGGAAAGTGTCAAAGTGCAAGTGAGGCATGGAATGCCTTAAAGAAGCTCTTTGAATCAAAGTCCACATCTAGGGTATTGACCCTAAGGAGACAAATATTTTCTAGTAGGCAAAGAGAGGGTGAAAGTGCTCATGCATTTATCTTGAGAGTTAAGTCCCTAAGTAATGATTTAGCATGCATTGATGAGAACATAAAAGATGGTGAAATAGTCCAAGTTATGTTCAATGGTTTTCTAAATGAACATGCTAACCTTGTGCAAAGTTTTGCCATTCAAAGAGTCTTGCCAAGTGTGGTTGACTTGCAAGAAATCTTATTGGCTGAAGAACATAGGTTGCAATCAAAGCTTGATGGTGCATCCTTGCAAGGTGGAGGTGAAGAGGCTTTCTTCACAAAAGGCAAATTCAAGGGCAAAGGTAAAGGCAAAGGGAAATGGTCCAAAGGTGGTAACTTTGATCATGATGATCACTCTTCCTCTTCCTCTTCTACTAAGAACAATAAGTCAAAGTTCAAGTGCTTTTATTGTGGGATAAAAGGTCATTTTGCAAATGAATGTTATAAGAAGAAAAGAGAGCAAGGAGAGAGGCAAGGAAATCTTACAATAGATGAGGAAGAACATAACACATGTGAATCACTTGTTATGACTTCAAGTTTGTTAGCCAACATAGATGATAATGATCCTTGGTGGATTGATAGTGGAGCCTCATCTCACATGACAAGACATAAGGAATACTTTACATCCTTATTGTCTTATGAGGGAGAAGGTAACATCATCTACACTGCAAATGATGGTCAATGTGACATCAAAGGCATAGGCACTATTCCTATTTCCCTTTCAACAAATAGGAAAGCAAATCTTGAAAATGTTTTGTACATTCCTTCAATCACTAAGAATTTGCTTAGTGTAAGTCAAATGATTGACAAAGGACTTGATGTGGAGTTCATTGGAGATGCATGTTTGATAAGTAAATGTGGATCCTTGATTGCTCAAGGTAGGAGGCATGGTAAACTTTTCAAGCTTGATGCATGTGTGATCTCTAATCATGAAGGATGTATGGCTAGGGAGCAATTGACAAACCAAGAAGTTTGGCACAAGAGGTTGGGCCATCCCAACTTCAAATCTTTGGAGGTAATGGCAAAGAAAGAGCTTGTTCTTGGTCTCCCTAAAAGTCTTGTTGCAAACAATAGTGTTTGTGAACATTGTGCCTTGTCCAAATCTCATAGACTTGCTTATTCTAGATCTACTTCTAGATCTAAAGAAGCTTTTCAACTTGTGCATTCTGATATTCATTCTTCTAGTACAACTAGCAATGGTGGGGCAAAGATGTATGCAACTTTCATTGATGACTTTAGTAGGTATACTTGGATCTATCTTCTTAAAAGTAAGGATGAAGTGTTTGCTGCATTTGTCAAGTTCAAGAATGAAATGGAAAACCAATTCAATACAAAGATCAAATGCTTAAGATCTGATAATGGAGGAGAATACACCTCAAATAGGTTCAAAGACTTTTGTATAGCACATGGGATTAAGAGGGAGATGTCTAGTCCTAGGACTCCACAACAGAATGGAGTGGCCGAGAGGAAGAATAGAACCCTTTGTGAATGTGCCAAGGCAATGAGACTACATGCTAATCTTGCTAAGTCTTTTTGGGGGGAAGCTTTAGCATGTGCTAACTATCTATGTAATAGATGGACAAGTGCTTCCTTGGATGGTAAAACTCCTCATGAGGTTCTTTATGGTAGAAGGCCGAGTGTCAAGCATTGTAGGATCTTTGGATGTACATGTTTTGTCAATATCACACTTGATGATAGAACTAAAGAAGATCCTTCATCAAAGAAGGGTGTGTTTGTTGGCTATAGTGAAGTAAGCAAGGCTTACAAAGTGTACATTCCTTCTACAAATAAAGTTGTCATAAGTAGGGATGTCATCTTTCATGAAGAGAATGTTTCCAATGTTGTTGATGTTGATGTTGATGTGCCTACTAATCATCATGATGTGCAAGATGTCTTGGATGAAGATGGAGATGCCACTCCAAAGCAAACTTCAAGGAAGACTCAAAGGCAAAGGGCTAAGCCATCAAGGCTAACCTATGATGAAAAAGGAAAGCAAGTGGTGGACAACTCTAACTTTGCTTTTCTTACCTCTTTTGATGAACCAACTTGTGTAGGTGAAGCAATTCAAAAGAAGGAATGGATCCAAGCCATGGATCATGAGCATCAAGCACTCATCAAAAGCAACACATGGAGGTTGGTAAAGCTTCCAAAGGACAAGAAGGCAATTGGTTGTAAGTGGATCTTCAAGATCAAGACAAATCAAGATGGATCAATCAACAAGTACAAGGCAAGGTTGGTGGCAAAGGGGTATGCTCAAGAATATGGTATTGACTATGATGAGACCTTTGCACCCGTGGCAAAGATGGTAACTATTCGAATCCTAATCTCTCTTGCAACTCTTTATGATTGGGATATGTGGCAAATGGATGTTACTAATGCCTTCTTGAATGGTGATCTTGAAGAAGATATTTACATGGAGCAACCCAAGGGCTATGTTTCACATGATGAGCCTAATCATGTGTGCTATCTCCAAAAGAGTTTGTATGGGCTAAAGCAAGCACCAAGGAGTTGGTATGCTAAGCTCAATTCCTTCTTACTTTCTCAAAACTTTGTTATGAGTGAGTATGATCATTCTCTCTACTTTAGATTGAATGAAAATGATATCACTTTACTTTTGATCTATGTTGATGACATTATCTTAAGTGGTGGTAACAATCTAGATATAGATGAAATCAAGATGGCACTCAAAAGAGAGTTTGAAATTCAAGATCTTGGTAAACTTCATTATATCTTAGGAATAGAGATTATTAGAACTTCTAAATCTACATTCATATGTCAAGAAAAGTATGTTAACTCTATTCTAAAAAGGTTTCATATGGAAGATTGTAAAGTTGTTTCTACTCCTATGGAATCAAATGTAAAGCTAACTACAAGAAGTAATGAAAGATCCTTCAAGGACATTACTCTCTATAGAAAGCTAATAGGATCTCTTATATGGTTAACCATCACAAGACCTGATCTAAGCTTTGTGGTTGGTAAACTAAGTCAATTTATGCAAGATCCTAGTGAGGCTCATTGGAAGCTAGGAAAGAGAGTACTTAGATACATCTCGGGATCTAGAGATTTTGGCATCTTGTATGGAGGTACTACACCTAACCTTTGTGGATTTTCAGATTCAGATTTTGCAGGTGATCAAATGGATAGGAAGTCAACAAGTGCCTTTGCAATCTATCTTGGAGATGGAGTGGTCTCATGGCTATCAAAGAAGCAACCAACTATCTCTCTATCTTCCACCGAAGCCGAGTACAAGGCATTAACAACATGCACCAAGGAGATTCTTTGGATCAAGAGGATGTTATTGGATCTTCACTTGCTGGAACCAGAGAAGACTCCAATCATACTTTGTGATAACCTTTCAGCCCAAAGCTTGGAAAGCAATCCTGTTTTTCATGCAAGGAGCAAGCACATTGAGATTGCTCACCATTTTGTGAGAGATCAAGTCATTGCCAAAGAGGTGGAGCTTCAACATGTCTCTTCAAAGGAGTGTGTGGCTGATATCTTCACCAAACCATTGGGAAAGGACCTATATTTAATGCATAGATCTAATCTTGGAATGTGCTCAAAGACTATGTTGAAACTAGCATCCAATGTTGAAGAGGGAGTGTGAAAATTGTCAACATTTCCTAGCTAGTTTGAGGCCTAAATTGGCTAAAATTGTAAATAGTTTTGGTTCTGGAGTTTCACACGTGTGAACCAGGCCACAATGTTTTTATTTACTGTATTTTTTCAGTATGATGAAGTGTCAAACTTCATACCCCTCAAAATGAGACCATTTTGATGTATTTTGGTCATATAAGCCATTTTTAGCTATTTTTCCTATATAGGAAATATCTAGGGTCAAGTACCTTCTAGAGAGAGGAGAGAGAGTCATCTTCCTCATCCATAAATAGTAGGGAAGTCGTGGAAAACAGGTTGGAGAAACCTTTTGTATGCTTCATTGAGATCAATAGATCATTGTCATTGTTTCTTCCTCCATTGAGAGCATTGTTGTGTGTATTGTCTTCAAGCTATTGTGTATGATCTTAGGTGCTTTCCAAAAGTGGTAGGCTGATGTATTATGGACTGTATAATGCTATTTTGGGCCGCACTTGATGTTTATGGAAGTTTCCATTTGTGATAAATGCTTTTTGATCAAGTTCTTTGCATTCTAGGTAGCATAGAATGTGTTGCCAATTCCTAGCTTATGTAGTTTGGAGTGCAAGCATTCAAGCCAATGATCTTGGAGTTTATATCCACTTAGGATCTGTATTTTTCACAACATGTCCTATTGACCCGTCTGACAAGTGTCACTCATGCACTGGAACAAGTGTCCCAGTGAGCATATGACACGTGTCACATTGACCGGTCAACCCTTCCTACTTTTTAGGAGGTCAGTCCAGCAGACTCTCATGAGACCCAGTACCCCCTTGGCCATCTCGGATTTAGTCACTATAACAGATATTTACATTGTAATTTACAATTGTCTCCACAGGCCGGTGACTTAGCCATTTACAATTTAATAATTACAATTTATCATACATTGGGCAAAGGGATTCAAAGTACATGTGACATCCCTTCCCTCCTCAGATGACATCGTCCTCGATGGCAAAGTCTGGATATTGTGCATGCAACCCATGCGCGGTCTCCCAGATAGCATCACTGAGAGGTCATCCATGCCATGCAACCAAGTACTCACGGAGCAAACGATTCCGCAACAGTCTATGCCTACGGTCCAATACTCTCGCTGGTCCATGCATCACCTCCCCATGTTCCTGAAACAATACAAGGCCATCAGCCAACAAGTTATCACCATTATATAAAACCTTCTTTAAGCGTGAAACATGAAAAACAGGATGAACCTTACAACCAACAGGAAAATCCAATTCATAAGCAACGCTATTAATCTTTTTAACAATTTTTCAAGGTCCACAGTATCTAGGTGACAACTTATAACACTTTCCTGTCTTTAGGGTTTTCGAGTCCTTTGGAATCCTGAGAAATGCCATATCTCCTTTCTCGAACTCTCTTGGCGTACGATTCAGATCAGCATATGTCTTTGCCCGATCCATCGCCGCTTTTACATTTTCCTTAGCTAACTCCAACATCTGTTGCATGTGAGTTAGGAATTCCATAGCACTAGGTGTCTTATGAGGCATACCTATAGTAAATGGACTGGCTGGTCTAAAACCATAATTTAGCTCGAAAGGACTCATCTTTGTAGATGCATTCTTTTTATCATTGTAGGCAAACTCCAACAATGGGAGGTAACGTTCCCATTGCGTTTGCCTTTCACTCACATACGCCCTAAGCATGTCTTCCAAGGTTTGATTAACTCTCTCAGTCTGCCCATCTGTTTCAAGATGATCAGAACTACTCATTCCCAACTGGAAAAGGCTTTGTAGATCTAGAAATAGATCTAGTATAAGATAGCTATGGACGATGGAATTCGGGAGGAGGATGAAGATTCAGATGAGGAGCCAAATATCAATATGTTGCCTTATACAGCAGGGCAGACTACTACGACATCCCACACTATTGCATTAACAAATGCCAATGCTACTGCAGAAATGATGCTCAATGAGTTCGAGAAACTTGAGAAGAACCAGCAGAAACAGATGAAAAAGTTGCAGTTGCAATTTGATGAGAAGATCAAAGCATTGAAAAATTCCCACGGGGAAGCAAACAAGGAACCTGAAAAGCTTGCAAAGACTTTTCCTACAAGGAAAAATGTCTGGTGTTCTATTTGTACATCACACAGTGAACCAGTGTCCTCAATTGAAAAAATGAATGGAACTCAGTGTTTGCCATCTGTGTAATTCACCTGATCATGAGACTGCTTTTTGCAACTTCAACCCTCGGATAATTCAACAACGATATGTGAAAATTGTCAACATTTCCTAGCTAGTTTGAGGCCTAAATTGGCTAAAATTGTAAATAGTTTTGGTTCTGGAGTTTCACACGTGTGAACCAGGCCACAATGTTTTTATTTACTGTATTTTTTCAGTATGATGAAGTGTCAAACTTCATACCCTTCAAAATGAGACCATTTTGATGTATTTTGGTCATATAAGCCATTTTTAGCTATTTTTCCTATATAGGGAATATCTAGGGTCAAGTACCTTCTAGAGAGAGGAGAGAGAGTCATCTTCCTCATCCATAAATAGTAGGGAAGTCGTGGAGAACAGGTTGGAGAAACCTTTTGTATGCTTCATTGAGATCAATAGATCATTGTCATTGTTTCTTCCTCCATTGAGAGCATTGTTGTGTGTATTGTCTTCAAGCTATTGTGTATGATCTTAGGTGCTTTCCAAAAGTGGTAGGCTGATGTATTATGGACTGTATAATGCTATTTTGGGCCGCACTTGATGTTTATGGAAGTTTCCATTTGTGATAAATGCTTTTTGATCAAGTTCTTTGCATTCTAGGTAGCATAGAATGTGTTGCCAATTCCTAGCTTATGTAGTTTGGAGTGCAAGCATTCAAGCCAATGATCTTGGAGTTTAGATCCACTTAGGATCTGTATTTTTCACACGATATGCCCAGATGGGATATCGAGAACCACAGTATGGAGATAATCCAGCAATAAGATCACGACAATCTACTCTTGGATACCCGGAACATTTAGCTTTACTTGTCCCACCAAAGCACTCCGCTCCTCCTGCCAATTTGATGGAACCAGAATCTTACAGAAGTGCTGAGCAATGGAACTATGGTAATGATCAGGAAGGTGGATCTTCAGAACAGTATGCCATTTATGCTGCCGCTCAACAACAAGCTTCTAGAAATTGGACCAGAGCACCACTTGGATGCTTTGCATGTGAAAAAAATCACAGAGTTGCAGAATGTTCAAATAAAGAGAAATTTGTACCATTCTGTCGTGACTGTGGTTATGGGCATTGCTATAAAGACTGTCCAGCAAGACCGAAGCCACCATCAGCTACAGCACCTGTAAATTTGATAACAATCAAGAAAAGACTAGTAGCTCAGAATAAACCAAGTGCATCCTTGATGGGGGTCACCAGAGCACAGAAGCAAAAAGAACCAGTAGTGGATCCAGTACTTGCTGATTCTATACCATTGAACGATACACCAACAGCATCGGGAGTCTATCCAAATCTTAATGCAAAAAAACGAAGATATCATAATATGAGGTAGTGGATTAAACATCTGCAAAAAGAAGAGGAGCTTGAAGCTGCTAAATCAACAGCTGAAGTTTGGTCTTCACCATTGCAGCCTTCAAGAAATTTACATACGGATATGAATGATCAGTTACATCATTTTGAAAAACCCTTCAAGATGACTGAACCAAAAGCACCGCAAACATAACTACTCATGAACATTTTGTCTAGTAAATCATATTTCATTGGGAGAGTTCCTAAAGTTGGTGCCAAAAGCAAAAGAAGTCTTAGGGCAAAAGTTAGCTCAAGAAGAACCAAAAGTCCATCAAGAGCCACTTTTTTGTGCTGGATTTGAAGAATCTAACAAAGTACTCCATGTTGGAGCCGCTTGAAAAAGTGAACAAAAGAATATCACTCTGCTGATACATGATAATTTCCTAAAGAAGCAGCTGTGATAGATGGCGGTTCGGGAGTTAACCTGATCTCTACAAAGCTGTGTGCAAAATGGGGCCTTACAAAGATCAAACTTGCTACTTTTGCTATTAAGCTAGCTGATCAAACGACAATTCGTCCACGAGAAATGGTGAAAGATATACCTGTCAGGATTGCAGGAGTACAGTTCGTCATTACTTTCATAGTTACCGAGTTCTATTGGGACGTCCATGGTTACGAGTTGCGCAAGTAGTTCATAACTGGGGTACCGGAAATCACTTTTGAAAATCGTAAACGTGCAGTTAAAATTGATCCTACAACTTGGACTATCAAACCCGTGGTTCAAAAAGAGGATGACAATTTATCAACAACGGATCGCACTTGTGACCGACCACAGAAAAATTTGAGAGCTCATTACGATTCTGAAACAGATATAGTCAATTGGAATGAAGCTCTTGCAACGATTGACTGTACAACAGGATATATGTGTCAACAAGATAATCAATCAGATTTGAGCGAGATTTCCTTATTAGATTGAACTTTGGATACACCAATCCTTTTTCCACTAAATGTGCTGAATGTAGTCTGGATATCAATGGAACCTATACCAGATCCGATTGAAGATGAACTCATTCCTGTGAGTCATGCCTTGACTTATGATGGCAATGCTGGACTTACGGATGAGCAGATTCTAAATTAGTATGGATCCGACCAGATTTGGAATGCGTAATGTTCCTAATGAACCAACAATCAAATTGCCCAAAGTAGTTATATTGAAGGAAGACAGGATCACAGGATCGATGACGAAGAAACAAGCTAAGCAACATTATAATACGGTCCTGAAATGGGAAAATCTCCCTCGGAAAATTGATTCAAAGGAAGTGCCACTTTTATTTGATAAAGGCAAAGGAAAAATCAAGGATGATTCTTCAAGTCAGATTTCTAGTAAGACATCATCATCTAGGAAGTCTTCACCTTTGAAAAAATATTTATCATCTCGAAAGTCATCACCTGCACGATCAATTCTTGCTAAGAAGGCTAAACGAAGATCCAAGACAAGTCCTTTCGAAAAAGAACAAGCAAACGTAGTCCAACATGATATGCCCGAGCATTTTAAACGTTATACACTAGATGATGTGGTTATCATGTTACCTGAAGCACATCGTGAACCTGAAGAACGCATGTCGAAATCTAAAGAAGTTTACGATGGCCCAGCTAAGACGAGGCCAATGAATCTTGCCGAGCTAGGAGAACCGGAAAAGATTGTACAAGTTGGAATACAACTTACTCATGAACAGTATCAAACACTCCGCTTGTTACTTATTAAGTATCAAGATTGCTTTGCATGGACTTATCAAAATTTGAAGGGTATTCCGACATCAATGATTGAACATACCATACCTTTAGTACCTGATGCAGTTTCAAAGGTTACAAAGTTCTATCGCTGTAATCCTAACTAATGTAGCGGATCTGATAAAGAAAGAACTTTAGAGATTGCTTGATGTCGTTTTATTTATGAGATCGAACATACTGAATGCTTTCACCGATTGTCATTGTTCCTAAGAAAAATGGGAAATTGAGGATCTGTGTGAATCTCAAAGCATTCAACAAAATGACGCGGAAGGATCACTTTCCATTACCTTTTACTAAAAGCATTTTGGATCGTCTTGCTGGAGCGGAAGCTTATAGTTTTCTGGATGGATTTAGTGGTTACAACCAGGTTAAGATCGCATCTGCCGATTACCACAAAATCGCTTTTGCAACAGAATGGGGTACCTATGCTTACAAAGTAATGTCGTTTGGACTCTGTAATGCACCAAGTTTACTCCAAAGAGTAATGCAATTTGCTTTTAAAGATTATCTGCAGAAATTCCTTGAAATTTACTTGGACGACTTGGGAGTTCATAGTACAAATACAGACCACCTGGATCGATTGGAAAAAGTATTTGAAAGATGTCGCAAATATCAGATTTCTCTTAATCCAGAAAAATGTCAAATATGGGTTTTCCACGGAGTTGTGCTTAGACATGTGATATCAAGACATGGTATTGCCACAGATTATTCTAAGATCAAAGTTATTGCGGAGTTGCCACCGCCAGCAACAATTCGTAGAGTTTACGTGTTTATGGGTCATGCGAACTACTATCGAATCTTTATTATCTTCTTTGCGGATTTAGCACGACTTATAAACAAACTGACTATTGTTCCTATTTGGACAGAAGAAGCGTTAGAAGCCTTCTAAAAATTAAAAAAAACATTGACTTCAGCACCAATACTGCGTTCTCCAGATTGGACGATAGAATTTCATGCTCATACGGATGCTTCAAGATACGCCATTGGATCAGCTTTGATGCAACCAGGTGACTATAAGAAGGAAATGGAGCAAAGAATCTCCGAGATGGGGTACGAAAACACTCCGATCAACCAGAAAATTGTCCAGCTGGATCGAGAGTTAAAGATTGCCAAACCGCATGCAGACAAGGCTGAAGCCGAAAAGAAGTTGGCCCAGCAACAAGTTGATCGCTTGGAAGACTACATCAGCTCCCTGTAAAACGCCCTGACAACCACACAGGTCTGGTGGATAAGGCCGTGCAGGATGCAAAGCAACAGTGTAGCTGCTGAAGGGTCAATTACAGATGGCCGAACAAGATCGCATGCGGCTTCAAGGTGAATTGGATGCGACCACCCTTGAATGTGATGTGTATCTTCAAACACAAATACCAGATCATCCGGTCACACCGACGAAGATTGCGTATTTGTTCAAGAAAGTGGAGACATACAAAGTGGGTCTTCAAGGATTTCAAGGCCGCTTTGACAGGTTCAAAGGAGCAGCTTCAACCGAGTTGGCAAAGGCTAAAGAAAAAGCAGCCGCTGAAGTGTTGGAAGCCGGACCACAAATCTCCGTACCGGTCATGCCGCAATTCTCCCCTCTACACCAAAAAGCTGTACCAATGGATACAGAGGTAGATTCGAGCATGGATCAGGGGGGAGCTCCAGATATAGCCAAACAACCGCCAATCTTACCGGCAGTACAAGCAGGTCCATCCTCATCAAGGACCATACCTCTATTCAGAAGGCCCATCAGCGTCGAGGACCAGATCCAGACCTTCTTAAAGTAACATCCGCATGAGTCCTCGCGTGGTGGATGAGTTCTGAAGTTAAGACCTCTGAGATAGAGGCCGAAAAAGAGTTGGATAAAATACCTGCATTGGGAGAGTAGCCGGCATGGAAAATCACTGTTTTTGAAAAAACTCCAGAATCAATTAGGAGTTACGTCGCCAGCCCTCGCCAATTGCGGATAGATCCCTATTACATGCCAATGCCGCAAAGAAATAAATGGAAAGATTTGGGGTTGGCTATGGACAAGATCACCATCCATACGCCCAATTGGCCAATCATTCATCAGCCCTACAGCTGGACAATCTCAGTGGATTTCCACCGTGCCTTACAAGCCTATCAGAGAGAATATGTCCACTCTCCATATCCAACAGTGCGACAATCGAAATGTTTGCTAAAGATCTAACTCTGTTGGCGTCCGTGGCAACCAGATGGGACGATTGTCTCCCTCCTCTGGCATTCGATCCAAATAAGACGATGGCCTCAGAGCAAATCAAAGATCAGATGTCAGTTGTTCGTTTATATTTTCGTGCGACAATGATGAGAGGCTCTTGGGAATCACGCTTCACATCATGGACAACCTCCAAGTGGATTGCCGGAGCCCACCGTTGTTTTCTGCCACACAATTTCGATTTTAATACTGCACGCCTCAACTTTATGGAGAAGGTGCAGTACCATTTAATCAAGATTCGGCGCGAAGCCAATAAAAGTCCCCAATAATTGCATATTGCAGGTATCGTGGGACCACTACCAGTTTTGGTAGGGGATACTGTTGGAGGGTTTGCGGATCTCAAGGCAATCCTAACCCTAGTTAATAAGTGAGAGGGATTTGGCACCCTACGTGTGTAAGTCCAACCCGATGATCACATAGTTATTTGATTGATTAGTTAAAAGTCAATAAAAGGACTTTAGGCCTTTTTGCGGGACTTTTAATGTCGCAGGGGGCCTAAATGTCAAGTTAGTGAATAAAGTTGGATTTCCCTCCAATTTTGATGGTTCCCACACTTTTTAAAAGTTGAATAAAAAGAGAGGCAAGACTGGACCAATAGGATTTAGAGGCCAGGGTCCTCCTCTCTACTATAAGAAGGGACCAACTCGAGTTGCTCCTCATGTTCATTTCCTCATTTCAATAAAGCAAATTGGTTCTCTTCATGGATGGATTGATGAATGTCCTTTCTCTTCTTCTTTCCTTCTCCATCTCTCATGCTTTCTTTAGATTTTGCTAATTATTGGATCTGAATGTTATTGGGATTGAGTGTTATTATACTTTTTATGAGAGAGAGAGAGAGAGAGAGAGAGAGAGAGAGAGAGAGTAAGCTATCTTTGTTGTGGATCGTAGTGTTAATGGATCTTAGTGTTAATGAGGTGGGTTTATGGATGTAGAGTTAGATTTAGATCTTCCATTCATGCTGAAATCTGAATAAACTATCGCTCTCATGGAAACGAACCTACGCGTGACAACTAACTCCGTCTCTATGATGCTAGATTGACTAGATCTTGAATTCAGGTTAGGCAAGGAAAAAAACCCACTACAAATCCTTCAAGGACATTACTCTCTATAGGAAGCTAGTTGGTTCACTCATCTATCTAACCATTACTAGACCAGATCTAAGCTATTGTGTTGGAAGATTGAGTCAATTCATGTAAGATCCTAGTGAGGAGCATTGGAAGCTAGGAAAGCGAGTTTTGAGGTACATCATTGGACCTCGAGATTTTAGCATATTGTATGAGAGATCATCACCTCATCTTTTTGGATTTTCAGATTCGGACTATGTTGGAAATGTAATGGATAGGAAATCCATTAGTGCTTATTGTATTTTCATAGGTGATGGAGCTATATCATGGATGTCGAAGAAACAAGCCACTATCTCATTGTCATCTAGTGAGGCTGAGTACAAAGCTGTTACACATTGCACAAAGGAGATAGTATGGATCAAGAGGATGATCAAGGATCTTCACTTGCTGGATTTTTCAAAGAGCCCAATCATCTTTTGTGACAATCAATCAGCCCAAAGAATGGCATCCAATCCTACCTTTCATGCTAGGAGGCATATTGAGATACAATATCATTTTGTGAGGGAGCAAGTCATTGCAAAGGAGGTGGAGCTTCAACATGTGTCTTCAAGGGAATGTGTAGCTGATATCTTCACCAAAGCATTGGGAAAATACTTGTTCATGAAGCATAGGACTTCACTTGGAGTATTATCAAAGTCTATGCTAAAACTAGTTGAAGAGGGAGTGTGAAAGATTCAACTAGTTTCATCACATTTTGCAATATTTCCATATTTGGCATATTGAGGCCAAAACTTGTTTTAGACTTAGAGGTTGACTTTTCAAAGTTCATTAGTCTAAATGTCACTTGAATAAACATTTTTTGAATGTGTGGGGAAGTTAGAATGCGAGTCTGAGTAGATTCAAATTTGAATAGTTGGGTACATTGAATCTAGACCCAAAAATAGTAGGGTTAACACATACACAAACTCCAGAAAGACCAAGTGCACAGCACAAACTGGCCAAAAAAACAAATGAAGAATATTAAACCTACTATAAAAGGATGTAACTCGTGGAGAGAGCAATATTCTCTCTTATCTATCTCATTTCATGCTTATACATGATTCTCTTGGATTTTACTATCCATTGGTGCACTATCTTGGTGATTGCTTGCAATTCTATGTGTAGAATGATCATTTATTGCTATTTTTGGATCCACACGTGTGAAATACAATAGCTTGCTGGTTTTGTACGGACAACAATAATACTTTATCATTTCATTCAAGTTTGATCAAGTTCTATTAGTATTTGCATCTCATTTTATGTGTAGATGCTGATTTTTCATGGTGAGATTGGTAGTGTATTTCTCTTTCTAACCAAAGATCATTTAAGTGGATTGGATCTTAAGGATCTGAAATCCTTCACACGAGTGTTGTTCCAAGTTTGTGGGAGCTCTTTATAAGCCAATTCAAAATCAGATTGTTTGTTGATATGTTTGCTAAAAGGATGTAGGCAGATTATGATGATGTCAATATCACTCGGGCTCTAGTGTCTAGCAAAAGAGTGCCTTTTGAAATTCTACAACAACTAAGCATTACTAATTTACATGCTTGCCACTCCAGGACTGCTCGCTTCTCATAGAATAAACACTAAAACATTTTGATTTCAAAGATGGCATGAACCTACTCTCTTTGGGCAAATCAGCTTGCATGTATCTAACTATTTGTCTGCTACATCATATCCAAGACCCCTTTTATGAGTCAGCGCACCTTCGTGTATAGTTGTAGACAAAGACAAAAATGGAATTAAGACATGAAGGGAGAGAAAAGAGTGCATGGAAGCTCAGAATCCAGATTACAACTAGACAATTGTCGAGATTAATTCACTTCATGCAATTGCACCTCTTGGAATAGTTGAATTATGCACATCAGATGCTCATAGGATTTCTATCAAAAATAGCAAGTTTCTTGAGAGTGATGTGGAGCACATGCATCTGGCCAAGGGGTTGGATTATGCTCTATTACACAAAGTTTATAATCAAATTGATAAGTAACCAGAGGGTGAAGAGCTAGCAGAGGATGGAAAATGAAGAGCTAGTAAAAAATGATCATACTGTGGCTTTTTGCACTTCATCAACAAAGCTAGTCTATCAATGGATGGCTAAGCTCCAAACTGTAAACAAAGTGAATGAAAGATATCATGATAGAGCAAAAGAGTGAGGGACTAGAAATCAGTGCGCCCATATTCTTGTGGTCTGTTGCTACCACAGATGGAGAGCTAAAAGCCAGGGTGGCATGGACAATAAGTGCTAATCAGAACTTCGAACGGAGTTAGTTCATTGGCAAGCAATCATCTTAGAGCTAGTTTCTACAAAGTCATGTATAGAATCGGCCTTCTTTTTTCAAGCTTTGATGCACTCGCCCTCCTTTAAAGGAGAGTTCTTGGTATAAGGGGGTGCACCCTTTTGCTGTTGTGCTGGCCATTATTATCTGATAGCTATTTTGATAAAAGTCTGGATATGGCTGCCTACGTAATCTATTTCAAGTTATCAAAATAGACCTTAGTTCTTTTAAGAAGTTATAGTAGCAACCAGCACTTGAATAAGCTTCTTTGCTTTGTGTTGTGTTTGAGATAAGGTCAATGTGAGATGATAGGATAGACAACCATGCATTTTGTCTTCTTTTGAAGCAGTTCACCTGCTTAGCCATGCAGTATGTTTAATGAGAGACCCATGAGCCTAGCTCTACTTATTGGCCATGTTGAGTGATAGATAAAACTAGCTATAAACTATGAATGAGCGATGCCTTCCTGTTGCAAATGAGCTTTGCTAACCATGAGTTAGTTGTGCGATCACATGCACAATGGCAAGACTTGTAGTTTGCCAGTTTGAAGTCAGGGACACAAGGTGGCAAATATCGAATAAGCTGGCCACTATTTCAGTATATAGTTTCCAAACTTCGACCGTTTATCGAGGGGAACAGGAGTGCAAATTGGATAGGGGGAGTAGTACTACTGTTGCTTTTGTGTTGTTTAGGCTTGCCCATAGCCATTTAGAAAGACAAGTAGTTGAAAGGCTCAATTTGGGTGCGAGCTCTGTGCAAAAGTACACGGGGCTCATTACAAAAATTTTGAGTTCTCCATCCAAGTTGTACTCACGATTCATACATGTGCCGACTAGTGAGATATTGGGCAAAATCATACAGAAGTTTTATAGTGTGGCATCCATTCTACAAATAGGAGGGGCTATTGATGGCACCCACATGAGGTTGCATGCTAGACCTTATAAAAAGTACCATCCACTAAATTATTATTGTAGAAATAAGTATCACTCCATTGTGTTGCAAGGAGTCTCTAATTTGGATAAAATATTTTGGGACACTTGCGGTGTCGCACTTGGAGTAACACATGACACGACACACTTTCCAATGAGCTCACTGCACCACAATCTGTCATCGTTCACATATCTGAATGTGCCACAAAAGCAAGTCACAGGTTTGGATGGTTTGACTTTTTTTGATCGGAGACCATGCATACCCTATATCAACATTCTGCATAGAAGGATACAATACATCCACAACTGGTCCAAAAAAAAAATGATGAGCAATTGAATAAACAAGGGTGTGCATCAAGAAATCATTTTCACTGCTAAATAATTGTTGGATAATTTTGAAGAGTTTGAATGTGGACATCAAATATAGTGCATAGGTAATTGTGGCATGTTGTGTCTAGCACAACATGTGTCAATTTTGGGGTGAAAGTGAACCTGAGATCCATGAGGCACACATTTTGCCAAACGATAGGTTTCCAGTGCCCTCGAATGTCAATGAGTCAGCAGTAGGTGGACGCCATGCAGGCCAATGAATTCATGATGCACTCTTCACAAATTGGTGCAATAGAGCTATTGTGAATGGACATGAGGAGGCTAGCTAGAAGAGTGGGATGCTAAAAGATGTGTTTGGATAGCATGTGTTGTGTGGAATAATTATGGCAATGCTACATGATGTACCAACCAAGGACAATAAATATTTCTTTGCAACTATTTCTTTCTAGTTTGTATTGAATTTGGTTCATAGTTCTTGGAGTTGTTTGCTACGTGCATGGTATTTACTATTGAATTTGGTTGATTGTTGTTGAAGACATGGTCGAAACCCTAATGCTCCTCCTGGTTGAGCTTTTATAGCCAAATGTGATGCTCCCTATCACATGTCCCATGGCAATAGCAAGGTTGTTTGCAATTAATAACGCTCTTTGCAATTACTATTTGTCGTAGTTATTAAAGGGCCATAAACTGAACCAGTTCACAATAGAATTGATAAACTTAGTTTTTTGCTATACACAATCCGTTCCCATGTGTATTACACACATTAAATTATAAACCCGAAACATCATGAGAAAGAACTTAGAAAACTGAAAATATCAACACATGTCAATATGAGGCCCAAAATCTCATAAATTTACTCTAGTACTACAAAGTTATTGAAATACAAGACTAGCTTAAACTCAGAAAAAGCAGTTCCCTACAATCAAACGCATGGCATTCATAAATTCTAAACTCTAAGCCCTCATAATGCAACTAAACCCTAAACTCGTGGTCCTAACATCATCCACAACTAGTCATCTTGGTTAGCAGCTTGAGTTTCCGCAATTCAATTTTGAAGTTACCCTCGCTGAAGGACTTGACAATACCCACCAAGTCTGAACTTTTCTAGCGGATACTTCTCTTGTCCACTGGCTTTTCCAAGACTCCTTCTACGCTAAAGGTTGTATCTTGGTTGAGTCCACCTCCACCTCCAACTATAGGAGAGCCTCCCACTGGTGAAGCACATGGATTATGATCAATTGGATTCCCTTGTTTCCCATCGCCAAGTCGCCTCTTTCCACGAGAAGCAATGTTGGATGTGACATGCGGGGTTTCGTTGTCGACATCCACAAGCACTACGTTCTCACCTTGGTCCAATCCGTTGGGAATGCAATGCATTTTTGGAAAGGCTCTTGTTAGCAAATCTACCTTGGCATCGTAGAATGGCCAAATAGATTGCGTCGATCATGTTTTCGATTCAAGTCCCTTCTCTTCACAAAATTTTCGCTTCAGCTTTTCCTTGCACCGAAAAGGCGTTCGCATTTTTTCACGAGGTTGGAACTCTTCTACTAGTAATTTTGAAATATTCATCCAAAATGCCAAGCATTGTTTTCAATCTTTTCCCACTTAGTTACACTTCTAGGAAACTTTCACCACACTTACCCCCTTCCTCTTTGAGAAAAATCAGCATGATAGAGGTCAGGAACACGATCAGCATCAGAGCCATGTTGTCAAACTCAACCGACTCTTGAAATTCAAGAACAAATCCACCGGATGGTTGACATTGTAAGAAATTGGGGCATGGCCTGATCCATCAGAAATGAGAGTAGTCTCAATAACAAAGACAAGATAGAAGGTTTGCGATGAGCGAAAGGAGTTCACTGTATGATTTTGAGTTTCAAAAAAGAAGTGACATTACCGTCTCCATATCTAGGGTCGACGGGCGCCATCTCCAGCTTTGTTATTGTTACTTTGCTATTTGCTCTATTTGTTTTTACTGATGACTAAGCTTTATCATCTTCATGTGGATCTTTCACTAGAGTATGCTCCGCTTTGGAAAAAATTCAAAAGAATCCAGATTATCAACTTCTGATATGATCCATTACAAGGAAAAAGAAGTTTAAGCATTTAGATTTATGGTAATTAGGAATATTGTACCATCGATCCATATTCATTGCAACATCTAGATTTTCATTCGGTAACTCAATTGATACATGTGTGTGTGTGTGTGTGTGTGTGTGTGTGTGTGTGTGTGTGTGTGTGTGTGTGTGTGTGTGTGTGATGAGGGTAGCAATATTTTTGCAACGTTTATGTTAACGTCACTACCGTCTTAGTGTTTCAGATACTACTAGTCGACGCCCAACGACGCTATATATTTTCTTAGAAAACAGGCCTGAGAGCATTTGTGATGTTCATGAATGTCATTGGGTGATGTTAATTTGATTTTGAACTTTGTGTTGCATAGTTATTTGATTATATAGCAACACTTAACCATCACATAATGACAATCAACTAAGATTTTCAATTGGCATCGTGTAGCAACATTTTTAGGAATTCTAAATAAGTGTCATCTGACGACGATCACTACATTTGTCTTTTTCGTCGTTGTTATATCACTATAAATGTCGCTAATTGACGATCCACTAGTGATGTTTAAATTGATAGTAGCAACATTTATATGGACATTTATAGTAATCGTAAACGTCACTATATGTCTTTGGTGTTGTAGTGTGATCACTTATTGAAGTTTTTTACTCATTTTGAGAGCTAGAATTCTTTTTTCTAGAAAGAGATGAGTAGTAAAATTTGTGGTTTTGTAACAAACTTCTTTGGAATAATTAGCAGCATGGGCTATTCGTGAATCTTTGGGATTCAAGAATATGATAGCCAAGGCATTGCCGTCTTTCACTTTCCAATTGGTCAGTAATTTGGGATTTGTTAGTTTGGTTATCATGCCATTAGCATATCCCAATAGTTTCTTCTCAATCAAAATCATTCTCATCTTGAACTTCCACGTGGAAGTCATAATCGTTGACCTTGTTGATCAATCGGATCTCAACCTTCCATAATTAAGGATGATATCAAAATACAAACTAACAAGCATCTCCTCTTAGTAGGAGATGCTTGAGTTTTTTAATGTAAAGTTAATGATAGGGAATATGAGGCTCTCACTGTTGGAATTGAGATTCTACCTTCGATCAAGTCTTATGGTGAAAAAAGAAAGAAAGAATGATTTAATTATATTTTTGGTCGTTTTCTACTATTCAGATTGATTTAGTGGTTGTTCGTTGGTTTTTGAGAGGAACCATGAAAATGCTAAATATATCCTGATTGTCCATTTCGTTAACTGATCAAAGTAGGTATTTTTCACAAAGTGCAATTGCAATATACTAGTCGATATTTTTTTGAGTTGGCATTAGTCAATATTTTGTTGAGTCGGTGTTAGTTGGCATTTCATTGAGTGGACATGAGTTAGAATTTCGATCGAAAATGCTTTATTGACTTGGTCGCAGTCGGCGGGATTATGCTTACCTTTGTTGACCTATGTTGAATTTTGTGTATTTTTGTAGACTATCGGAGAATGCAAGTAAGACTACAGACTATTTAGAACATAATTCATTTATGTAGACTGTTTAAATGCCAGTGACAAGCCAACTCTTATCTTTCAGTACACTTTGGGAGATTGGCTCCTGTGCCTATGCGTATCGGTACCAAACTCAACTTTTTATCTTATGCAAACCTAGATCGACACAATCTACTCTGTCCTCTAATTCTATGAGTGACGTTAAAGTCATTGTTAACATCTTCAAAGTGAACTTGAAGAATATTCTCATTGCCAAAGTCACGTGGATGAGTTTCTGATCTCGCAAAAGATTAAGTCAAAGAGCTTTTATCCATGTTGTGGGTTGAGGTCTAATTCAGTATTGTCGTACTAAACATTCTAATACACATAATTTCTTCCTCAGTGGGATTGGTTCAACAAAGTCCTTTCTCCTAGTCCAACTGGGTTTTATGTGGCATATCCCCTTTGTAAGGCTCAATAATCTTTTTTTTTTTTTGTCTTTCAGACGTGATATATTTTCGGTCGCGGTTCACTCACTGGAAGAGCTTTCTTCCAGACTCTATAGGTCTTCCGCAGATTTGGTTTCATTCACAACTACTTCCATGCAATATATTTCCATTTGCATAGTCCATTTGATATAGGTCGATTGGTCTTGTATCCCTATGGTGGCCTTGACTTTATATTGATACTCTCGACTAAAGGCTGCTTCAAAGGGCCAGGATTGTATACTTAAAGCTAGTATTACTTGGGCTGCATTAGGGAATAGTTCCATAAAACCATGGTCATATGTACTCTCTTACTAAGAGATGAGGCATATGCTCTCTTATGTCAAAATACTGTGGTGTGGGCCCAACGTGACGCCTTTCGACCCTAATGTCAAGGGTGGGTCCATAAAAGTGTTTGGGTTGTTGTGTCATAAGAAAAAAGGATTCATGAGGTGTTCTTATTAATGATCTTATCTCATGAGTGATGTTTACTAGGCTCAACTTATGATGCTCAATATATGCGTTCAATTCAATCGTACGATAATTCTCAAGTTTTTCAATAAGACACATCAATTCATTATAAGGGATCAAAATCAATTGATATTGCGTATTCGGCTATTTCCCTCTCCGTGCTCAGGAGACCGGCGCACCTTGGGTGTTAGGCGTCCGAGTATTCACTTCCCAAGGTCTGTGTGTTTCAACATATAACTTAGGCGTGGTGTACTATATGCGAGATTGTCACTATAACGTCAGTTCTTTCCTAACCCAAGAGATCTGTTTCACCCTCACCAGGTGTTACATCCACCTCTGTGTTTCAAGAAGGTCAACCGATTTTTAATTTTTCAAAACAATACGAGACAATATTCATGAAATTGAAATTCATTTTACAAGCAAACAACCCCAACAAAGTCAGCTCGTTCGAAAGTGAACCTTAACGTAATCAAGTTTTGTTCATACCAACCTATGATCGATCATCCATACATTCATTAATACTATGCTACGCAAAGTACTATATAACCTTTCTCAAAGCATAAGTAGAGTTACTATCATGTCAGCAAACGATGTTTTAGCAATCATACCATTACAATTGACATTACAAATGCCATTCACTTAAAGGAACGATGAAATAAAAAAAACACATACCTCCGTGCATTCCGGGGATGGAGTCTGGGGCCGCAATTGAGCTAGTCATCACGGTCATGGGTCACGTCCGATACACGTGTACTTCATCGTTGAGGATGGGAGATTGCGGGTCCTTCTGTATGTGAAAAACTTATTCATAGATGAAAACACAAAACCCCCGCCCTTTTCTCTCTAGTCGTGATTTGCTTTTGGTTCGCTGTTGGTCTGAGCTCTCCTCCTCTGACCGCGCTCTACTGGCTTGTTGTTCGCTGGCCACCCTTTTACTTCAGGGGGGAACGAACTGACGGGGCACTCACTCACTGATTATTATCAGCACGTTTCTTTTCTGCTTACAGAATATAGTAGTGGATACACGAGCTATGCTCCACTCAGTACAACTATTTCAGAGTGTATACTGCATACACACACTTCACGACCTTTTTCAGGTAGACAATCTATAATCTCCATAGACTGACAATTGCTACATTATCACTTTGGTCACAGTTTTCAGATCATGCGCCCCACAGATAGGCCTCACAGTTGCCCCAGACAGCGCCGCACTATCATCATAGATATTTCTCCTGAGATCACATTAAAGAAAATGACTATGGTTCATAGTTCAAGAACTCCCTCTCTCAGTGGGCAATGGCTAATCTAGACCCAGCACTTGTTCTTGGAGCACCATCGATTTCCCATAACCTGCTCACTCTCAACATAACTTGCTCACTCTCAACATCGGCAACTTATCACTCAGAGCAGACTTCAAATGCAACTGACTCAACCATTCTCTCTCTAATTCTCAAGACAGTATAACACTACTTAGTGGGTAGACGGTATCAGCAACGTGACCAGAATCTTTGAACTGAGACAGCAGCCTTCAACTTATGTGACAGCAATTCTCCATAATATCAATCATACTCGGTATTTGTCCCTCCATCATGAGTTTAGTGAAGTAGTAAGGCAACTAAATTATCTCTGTGGCTATAACAAGATAAGGAGACAGCAACCCAATGTAGAACTAGCTATCTCCCATGGCTCAACAGAGCAGCACAGCAATAAGTGAGACAATGCAGATTCCTTAGGAGCAGCATAACTGAGTTAGTAGACACATGTGGTGCCTCCTTTCTCCTTCAACATATCAACAGAGCAGAATAGCTTACCATAACAGCTTCGCAGAGCAGCAGAACATGACAGGAGTATCCACATTCTTCCTCTAAACTCTTCACTCTCACACACAATCATGGGAGCATCAAAAACCCTCACAAGAAGTACACCTTTTTCTGTGGTAGACGCAGGCCCATCAGTATAGCAGCATAACACATCACCACAACAAAGTAGCAGAATATCAGAGCTAATTCAAGAACAAAACTCAGGATGATCTCAGTATAGCAGCATTGCAGCAAATCAGGACATCAGAACCACCTATGAGAAGCACTCTTCAATCTTCTAAAATTCATTCAGCCGTGAGATCACATTAAAGAAAATGACTATGCACAATCATTGGGGCCTTTTTATAGATGGTGGTGGAGGCCCCCCTTCATTTTGCTTTTTTGTCAATCTTCCCAAACTTCTATCCTCTTTTAGACATGTGTAAAATATGTAGGGCCAGCCACTTGCAAGTCTTGTGACATCACATTGGCCCAATGTGATGTCACTTGGGTGAGGTCATCTCTAAAAAAAAAAATTTGACCCAATCTTCTTAACCTTCACTTTTACAAGGTCATAAATTTTCCCGTTAAACTGCTTAGGCCGGTTGGCCTTTCTGGTACTTGCCTTGCCGATTTTTTTCTATGACTGCGGTCCCCATACCGTAAATTGTCATTTTCCCAATGAAACCCATTGTGCCTACATTTTGAAACCCACTCTGTTTATATTTTTCAATACCATTTTTGTCGATTTTTCTCTTGGTAATGCCTCTGACCGGTTTTCAATTCTACAGAGCAATCTTGAGAAGAAACCGACCGTTCCTGAAAAACAAAAAGGTTTTTGATATCAGTAAAATACTTTTGGATACATCAAAATTTTGCTCGGCATTGCCAACATTTTTACTATCGGGCCGTAAAACTTCTAGCTAGCCACATTTAGGCGGTCTGGGACCTATTTCCACATGGACTGGCATTTTTCTTCGGTCTTACAAAAAGTGTCTATGTCAACTATTTTCAACGGTTCCTTAGACCGTTTGTACAGATATATTATCTACTACTAATTACGTGTCTAGCCACTTCAAGGGCGGGCTGGGACCCCTTTTGGTCCAACATTTTGCTTCAACTTTCGTCAAATCCACAGTGTTTTGGTGCTCGTTAAATACTCTGTAACTGCTTTTTGCTCAATAATAGTCCGATTTTTGCCGTCAAAAATTTGGTTAATAGTTTTTTTTCATCTATTAAAAGACTATGTAAAGCTTTAAACCAACTATGATGCAGATTTTCAAGCATTTAAACTAGTTATACTTGTTATCAAAGTTGATACCAAGATATTTAGCTAAATCTACATAGTCTAGGTATTCATTGGAGAAGTAAAGTGCCTCTTTCCTCAGCCTACTCACAATCATGGATATAGTCTTCTCAAGATTTACTTGGATTCTAAAAATTTGATATAAAATATTTGAGTTTTCTTTGAAGGCCCAAATGATCTATACTTATTAGAACAATGTCATCGGCGTGAATCAAAGTTTGAATAATAGATTGCTAGATTTCCACTCCACCTTCTAGTGCCCTTGATGACATGCAACCATTGTGTACCTAATCAACAATAGATTTAAAACACATTTTAGTAACTAGGGTCTAAGGAAATTGTGACTCTAGTATTGCCATTTGCACCCCTTGTGAAATAGTACCACACCTATTTCCCATTAAAACTCCCTTCTAAATTGGTTTCTTATTCACTTGTGTCCATAAGGTCTTATCTAGAGTACGTGGCGCTTGATGTCCGATGTTCCATTATGAGAGTGTAGGTGTATTCTTTAGTAAGTCTCATTGGGTTCACTTCTTGTAAGTAAAAATATTCCTACCCATGGTCTTTAGAGATTTTCAGATCTCGTAATAATCGTGATGTTGTGTCATGTCATGATATGGGCATCACATTACTCACCTCCTTTGTAGTGTATGAAAATAGCCTAGTTTGTGGCTCGCATAAGGTATGTCCTTAGGTCCTGAGGATGGCCTTTATAAGGAGTGGGGTTTGACTAATTGATAATGGGTTTTTCACTTATTTCATCAGTTCGGGCTCCTAAGGCTTGGTCAATTTCTTCCTAAATCAATTTTCTTTTTACACGCGTGCTAGTGGGTGGGCCCGGGTTCCAAGGGCCCGTGAATCTTATAGTGCCCATATGTTCCAATGGCACACCAAGGATTGTGTTCTAGCGATTTAGAGCTGATTCCTAGGCCCGGGATATTTCGCCTTGCCAGGTGCCTTTTAACCCTCCCTCTATATTCCAAGACGAGGTCTTAACATGATCACATAAAAAACTGATAACTAGTTAAATATAGAGCATGACTATTGTCAACCATTTATCGAGCAAATACATTGTAAACTCACAGTAAAAAACTTGCATCAGTTTTTCTATTAAGCATTCCGTATGAATATTGAAAATTGAAAAAAGTCGAGTTATAGATTCAGTTGAGCACTTCGACTACCATTATAGACATTCATATGAGACAAGGCCCAGATCATAATTATGCTACTTGTCAGCATTACAAAATAGTCACCCAACGGGGTTGGCTCAACTTGGCATCCAAAGTTTCTTTGGTCCCAGGCTCGAGCCTCCCCTTGGAAACTCCCCTTGGAAACTGAAGCATAACCTATAGTCAAGAAGCAAAGACCTGCAATAGCTCTACCAACACTCAGGGTGACGGAAAATATATCTCAATACCTGATGTCAGATCGCGCTCAACGGGGAAAGAGATGGCTTAGTTACTACTCACCTTGCTGAGTGGTCACTTAAGGATGGCCCCCATACTATCCTACATCAAGCAAATTGTTTTCTGTAGGAATTAGTGACAGGTGGGGAGATGGAAATCGTTGAGCACAAGGTGTAGTGCTACTGCTCTTCCTGAAGGTGCGCCCATTTGTGTAGAAGAAGGTATACTGGCCCGTGAACAGGAAACGAGATGATGAGTGGCCAGATTGCGAGCCACACAGTACTAAGATAGCATGCTGGCCAAACGCATGCTTTATTCCAGAGGTAACCATTGATGAGTGGCCAGATTACAAGCCACAGTACTGAGATAGCATGGAGCTGCTGGCCTAGCGCAGGCTCTAACCATTGATTGTGGCTTCAGATATTTCTGCCCACCAAAACCTATAGAAGCATCTGATTTTTTCCTTGTAGTACACTGGTCAGGTCGCGATGCAAGACCCCATCTCAGGTATGTGCGGTAATGTCCTGCCAGGTAGCATTATGCATGCATTAGGGTGATGCCATTCACCATTGACATTTTCTTGATCGCTCGGGACAACAGATGGCAGCAACCAGTCGCTACCACTGTCCCTGATTTGTATGGTAGCTTATGTTGAGAGCCATTACTTCTAGCAGGGTTGATCTTCTGTCTGCTTCATACTACTGCCAGACTGTATCAGCTCTTCACAAGTTTCTTTGAAACTCTTATAGCTGGGCCTTCCTTAACATTAATTATCATGACGGCCAAATAACAGACACTCCAATGACTCTAATGGGGAGCCATAACCCACAACACTACTTCACAACAACTTCAGAACAACTTCTCACAGGGAATTTGAAGATGTCCCATTCAGCACGTCCACCTCTTTTTGTAGAGGTAACTTTTATTCACCTTTTCAAGTTTGCCATATTGCCATTTTCCATCAATCCATATTTTCCATTTTCCATATTGCCTTCACATCAATCCATCAAGGATATTAAATGTGATTTAACATTTTGACTCCATGTGCTTATTTGAAGGTTGGCATGCCTATTTTACCTTTAGGCCCATGGTATCTAGATAGCGGCCTCTTAACGTTCTAATAATTTTGAATTGCCTATTATTAGCCCTTTTCTCTTTGTTAGCATTAAAGGATGCTTAAGCCTCTTTTTTCATATGTCAATTAAAAGGTCACTTTGCCGATTGTCATCCCCACTTGCTCTTTAATTGCTTGGACTAACCATATTTCCAATTAAGGGTCTTTCAATCTCTTTTTGACATTGATTTGGCCCCCATTGGGTTTTCATTTTCATTTGACCTTTCCCTTTGATTTTTCATTTTGTCAGCCCCTTACCCTTAGCCATTTTTGATTTCTAACTCGCAATTCCAAATTTGTGGTAACTGTGCCCCCTCTTCCCCCCTCTTCCCACTGAGCAACAAACCTGAAAACACAATACCTCAGTTTTTATATTAGTATCAAAAATCATAGTACATTGTAAACTTTGGCATAATAGCCGAAATTATCCTATGGGCCGTTTGTAATGGCCGTAAAAAATTTAAAGGCCATAATTACTTCTCTGGCCACATTTTGGGCCGGCTGGAACCCCTATCACTACAACACCCGCCACGATTTACAACGTGTTCTGCGATGTGAATCGCGTCCTTAATTTTTTTTTAATTTGTCGCGGACGTCGGAAAAACAAGTCGCTATAAGGTCGTCGGAATCCGACGACTTTAAAACGCGTCGCAATCCGACAGGAAAGTGCCGGATTCCGGAACCAAAAATCCCGATGACGAAATGGGGTTCCGACGTGGACGTCGCAATGCGGCGTCCCGAAACCCTGTCGGATTCCGACGTATGTAAATACAAAATGATGCAAAAATTTGCTCGACGGATGTCCAACGCCCATCCGACGTCCATCCTACGTATACTTGGATGTCGGATTCCGACGTCCCAGATAGTTGTCGGAGTCCGACGTCTGTTAACAGAATGATAAAAAAAAAGGTCCGACGTGTATATATGGTTTGTTAATTTTATATGATTGTTTTTTATTATAATCTTCGTCAATCTATATATGTCAGTTATGGAATTTGTTTCATGTGTGTAGCCAATACATCGAATGTCATTACACGGAGTTGATCCATCCGTGTTTAGTTACAATCAACGTCAAGTTTTGATAGACATGAGAAAACAAAGAATGAAACAAATTGAAGAGGCAAACACAATTGGAAAAAGAATAATCAACTTGATTCTAATGATTATGATTATGAGGTGCAACACGATGAAGCAATGCACAACATGTTTGAATCTTACTTTGAAACAAATGAGAATGATGATATGCATGCATCTTCTAATGTAAACGGAGATCACGAACAATTTGAGATGGATGAAGACGAGATTCTATTGCGCAAGGAGGCAGACACTCCTCTATATCTTGGAGCATCCATTTCGAGACTAGCTACGTCAATTCTTATTCTAAACCTTCAAGCAACATACAAATGGAGTGATTGTAGCGTGACATCTTTATTCGGGTACTTAACACATAACACAACTATTATACTTTATAGCGTATTTACATTAAGTTAATTTCTTTTCTTTTCTAACAACTCACATTGCTCTTTTATTAGGTTGTTGCATTGAATACTTCTGAAAAAAAAATGTGATACCTAAAACATGAAAAGAAGCACGAAAGATGATGATCGTGCTTGGAGCGAATTACGACACAATACATGCATGTCCAGAAGACCATGTTCTATATAGAGGTGAGCATTCAGAAAAGCTTCAATGTCCAATGTGTAACGCTTCACGTTTTCGAGATGACGTACAAGGGGATAAAGTGCCACGAAAAGTGTTACGACATTTTCCAATTATCCCACGATTGCAACGTTTATTTTGATGTAAATCTTTGGCACAACTAATGGATTGGCATGTCAAAAATCGATCTACGGATGATGTGATGCGAGTACCAAAAGTGATTGACCTGCATGGAAACATATTGAAGACCAATGGCCCGAGTTTAAAAATGAACCTCGTAATTTGACATTTGGCCTTGCTATGGATGGCGTAAATCCTTTTAGCGTTCAAGCGTCAACTTGGTCCACATGGCCAGTTGTGCTCGTTAATTATAACATACCTCCATGGTTGAGTATTAAAACGGGACACTTGTTATTGGCTTTATTGATTGTAGGAAAGTATAAGGCCAAGAACATGGATGTGTATCATGCACCTTTGGTCGATGAATTGTGCATTCTTTGGAATGGTATTCACGCTTACGACATCTCGAGACCTTTACAACAACGGAACTTTGTTGTTCGTGGAATTCTAATGTGGTCGATGCATGACTACCCCGGTTTAAGCAAATGTTCAGGTATCTATATAATGAATCTAATCCGTTTTAGGGTTTAACGTTTGAGTATTTTTAACTAAGCTTATGTTTAATTTGGTTTATGAACTATGCATGTTTAACCACATCGGGTTACAACGCATGTTATATTTGTGGACCACTTTTGGAGGCTCGACATAGCACAAATATGTTAAAAAAAGTGGTGTACGAAAATCATCGCAAATACTTGCCACTTGATCATCTTTTTCGAAGGTTGAATAGGTGATTTTTTGGAGGGCGAGGAGATAATCCTCTAACTACACCACCCCCATGCATGGGAGTAGCGGGATGGAATGGTGAATGGCTTAAACATTACGACGTTAATTCTTCATGGTATGAATCCACTGATGGTATGAAACGGTTGTCTATATTTCATAAATTACCCTATTGGAGGAATTTATTGATAAACCATCTATTAGATCCTATGCACATATTCAAAAACGTCAGTGAATCCTTATGGAACCACATCATTGGCATAAAAGACAACTCCGCAGCTTGTAAAGATCTACAAGCGAATGATGTGAAAAGACCCTATTGGATTCAATACACCAAAGGTGGAGATGAGATTCTGCCTAGCGTGTCGTGGATTCTTACAAAAGAGCAACTCTCATATGCTAAACATGTCATAAAACAAATGAGAACTCCAACAGGCTATGCACATTCTTTATGCAAGTCATTTACCAAAGATTGTAAATTAAGTGGATTGAAATCACATGATTGGCATAAGATGTTGCAATTCATACTTCCACTTTTTATTCGAGGTCTCTTCAATGATGACGTATGAAATACGCTTTACAATTTGTCATCGATGATTAGGTTTGTATATTTTTTTAAGCACTTGTATAAATATGTGTTATTTCAATTTTTTTGTGTGTTAAACAACCTAATGTACTATCAAGCTTGCAGGTGGATTTCCTCAAAAGAAATAAAAATAGTGAATTGGATTTCATGAAAATCCAAATGATCGAAATGGTATGTTTGTTGGAAAGAGATTTTCCAACTTCCTTTTTGGATATACAAGTTCATCTTCTAGTGCATTTGGTCGAAGAAGTATCAATTGCAGGACCTGTGCACACGAGATGGATGTTCTACCTTGAGCGCTTTATGAAAGTTTTGAAGGGCTTTGTGAGACAAAAGACAAGGCCAGAAGGTAGCATTGCAGAAAGTTGGTTTGTATAGGAATCTTTGTTTTATATCACCGAAATAATCTCACAATTGCATCCTGCAAGTCCAAAAATGTGGTGTTGAAGAAGAAGATGAACATGTTAAGGGTGAAGTACCACAAGACAAATGGAAAAAGTGGATCTCAAGGTATGAAGAAGCCAAAAAGGAAAGAAACATAACATTGAAACGAAGAAGAAATATCAATCGAAGGAGGAGGAGGACGTTGGAGAACGACGAACCATTGAAGCCTTTGTCTTCAAAATGCTCTCGTGAATGGGTTTTTGATACGATGCTAAAAGCATCCAAAAATGGAGAAGAAGTGACCGAATTAGAATGGGAATTTGTTCGCAGATGTGGATGGAAGGTTAGTGTAATATTGTTTTTGTGAAGTTTTGTTTTTGTACTACTCAATATATGAATAGTATTTCTAATTACACACATTAGTTTTTTTTTTGTGTGTTTTAGTATACATCATACACTGCCATGTGGGCATATGGACACCATTATCGTGTTGAGAGAGTTGACAACAAGCGACGTACATATGATTGCGGTATAATGGCAACTTTCAACAAGAGAGTCGTTCTAGTGCGAGGGACCCTAATGTCATTTCGGGCTACCTAGACTATGTCGGCACATTGCAACATATTTATGAAGTCGATTACGAGACTAACGGCAAATACTTTATTTTTGACGTAAAATGGTTTAAGGTCATCTATTGTGGAAGCAACACCACGATTAGAAATGATAACTCAAAGTTTTTTCAAATTGACTCAACAAAATGTATATCGATGGACTCTCATGACACTTTAGTATTGCCACGACATTGCGAACAAGTGAGACTCTAAAATTTCAATGTCATTAATATTCGCAATCCAATTATTTATGTATCAATCTTATAAGACTAACTTAATTTTTTTTAATGAGGGTAGCTCACATCATCAAAGAGACACGATCGGAAATTTACGATTATACCTAGACCTAGATTCGGATGAGTGTCAAGACTGGTGTGATGATGAAAATGATGTAAATGATGAGAATGATCTATGATTATTTATCAGTTTTTTTTTTATATTCATCACAATACTTTTTATGTATACTTTTATAGATAAGAGTTGAATGTGATAATTATAATAGCCGAACCTTGCGGTTATGTCCTATTTCATAATGTCACCACATATTTTCTCTCTGCGCCGTGTAGGTTTTTCTATGCAAGTTGGAAAGATTAGAACCTCGCCTTTAACAGGAGAAAAGTAAGAGCTACAAACCTTCCTAGTATTGGGGATTTTAATTATCTACATTTCACTTTTGCATATTAATTAATTGCTAGTGTATGCGATAAAATACGATATTGCTTTGAACAAAATGAAAATTATGAATTACATTTAATCTCTTATTATGTTAGATAACGTATTCTAATAATAAAACAAATTGAAACAACACAAACTCACAGGTAAACTCACTCGAAGCTTAAGTGCAAATGTGCAATTGCTCACTCTTTAAACGCTTGCTCACTTTTTTTTGAATATTTTTGTCACATGCACAAGCAATTAAAAAATAACACTATATTACACAATTGAAACATTATGATAAACA
Organism: Diphasiastrum complanatum; assembly: GCA_029204225.1. Classification (NCBI taxonomy): domain Eukaryota; kingdom Viridiplantae; phylum Streptophyta; class Lycopodiopsida; order Lycopodiales; family Lycopodiaceae; genus Diphasiastrum; species Diphasiastrum complanatum. The sequence continues at coordinate 44,169,955 of CM055109.1, forward strand.
AATTCAAACATACAATTACCATCAAACACTATCTAGTCATCTACTACTCTAAATCTTAATCAAAATACACTCACACACATACACACGCACTCACTCTCTCTCTCTCTCTCTCTCTCTCTCTCTCTCTCTCTCTCTCTCTCTCTCTCTCTCTCTCTCTCTCTCTCTCTCTCTCTCTCTCTCTCTCTCTCTCTCTCTCTCTCTCTCTCTCTCTCTCTCTCTCTCTCTCTCTCTCTCTCTCTCTCCTTAAATTTTAAATCAATGCAAAATGTTGAACACACACACACACACACACACAATCCACTCATCTCTCTAAACCATGTAAAGGTTGTGATAGGTCAAGAACACATTGAGGTCCAGCAATGGACAACAATGTCACTTTTTTATTCTTGAAACCGTCCACCCTGCCTCAATAGGCAGCGATGGACAATTGTGGTTATGTGATAATTTTCTGAAATTGCAGGTGATAGTAATGATGTAACCACGATTTTTCCATGCTTTTGCTTGTTCAGTGAGCAACGATGGAGGGCTGCCTCACTCCTGCACGATGGACACATTCAAGCCTAGCTCTTGGATATGTGCTCTCTTTACAAGTGTTCATAGAACTTGTGATCTCATAGTATGAAGCTAATGATATCTCATGTTGTAGCTTCATTATACTGCTCCGGCTTTGTCAGAATTTTACTTGGTTCTTTCCTGAACCGACTACTCACTATTGAAAGGTATGCAACCAACCGGATCTCTGCATTGCAAGTTAACTAACATAGTCAAAAGATGTCTTGTAAAGTGCTTTCTACATAACTTTTCAAAGAAATACGCTCACTCCATGGTTTCTTGGCTTTCTTATGTTCTAAAAGAGTAAGAACTCAGTCGCTTTGAAACTACTATGGCTGCCTCCCAAGAAGCTACGTCTACAACTATTCAGGTACACTTTTTGAGTTTAAATATACTCTTCACAACTTCGGTAAGTATGGTAGTTTTGGTTCCATAAAGGCTATGATGTGAAAGATTTCAGATCCTTAAGATCCAATCTACTTGAATGATCTTTGGTTAGAAAGAGAAATACACTACCAATTTCACCAATGTAGAAAAATCAGCATCTACACACAATTTGAGATGCAAACACTAATAGAACTTGATCAAACTTGAATGAAATGATTATGTACTGTTGCTGTCCGTAAAAAACCAGCAAGCTACTATATTTCACACGTGTGGATCCAGAAATAGGAAATATAGATCATTCTACACACAGAATTGCAAGCAATCACCAAGATAGTGCACCAATGGATAGTAGAACCCAAGAGAACCATGTATAAGCATGAAATGAGATAGAGAAGAGAGAAGATGACTCTCTCCACGAGTTACATCCTTTTATAGCAGGTCTAAACCCTATTTGGCCACTTGGCTTTCCCACCAAAATGCTAACCCTACCAATTTTGGGTCTAGATTTGTACCCAACTTATTCAAATTGAATCTACTCAAACTCGCATTCTATCTTTCCCACACTTTCAAAAAGTGTTTATTCAAATGAAATTTAGACTAATTAACTTTGAAAAGTCAACCTCTAAGTCTAAAACAAGTTTTGGCCTCAATATGCCAAATATGGAAATATTGCAAAATGTGATGAAACTAGTTGAATCTTTCACACTCCCTCTTCAACTAGTTTTAGCATAGACTTTGATAATACTCCAAGTGAAGTCCTATGCTTCATGAACAAGTATTTTCCCAATGCTTTGGTGAAGATATCAGCTACACATTCCCTTGAAGACACATGTTGAAGCTCCACCTCCTTTGCAATGACTTGCTCCCTCACAAAATGATATTGTATCTCAATATGCTTGCTCCTAGCATGAAAGATAGGATTGGATGCCATTCTTTGGGCTGATTGATTGTCACAAAAGATGATTGGGCTCTCTGAAAAATTCAGCAAGTGAAGATCCTTGATCATCCTCTTGATCCATACCATCTCCTTTGTGCAATGTGTAAGAGCTTTGTACTCGGCCTCACTGGATGACAATGAGATAGTGGCTTGTTTCTTTGACATCCATGATATAGCTCCATCACCTATGAAAATACAATAAGAACTAATGGATTTCCTATCCATTATATCTCCAGCATAGTCCGAATCTGAAAATCCAAAAAGATTAGGTGATGATCCCTCATACAATATGCCAAAATCTCGAGTTCCAATGATGTACCTCAAAACTCGCTTTCCTAGCTTCCAATGCTCCTAGCATAGTTTTTGTCAATAGAACTTTGATCCATCATAAGAATGATCTTCTTCCTAAGAATAGATCTCCTTTCAATGATCATGTAATGCTCAAAATAGAAACAACCATAATTGATATAGAGAATAGTGTCCACTTGGGATGCTTCACTATTTCTTACATCAATTTTACATGTAAAAATGTGACTAGAACATGAAGAATCAAATAGAATGTAAATGAAATGATTCCACCATGCTTCCAACTATGAACTCTCTGGAAAAATACAGCAAACAAACAATAAATGTGAGTGATCAACTTTTGCTTGCATGTCTCCTCCTCCTTTGTCCTTTGTTGCCTTGTATCCACCATGATACTCCATGAATGAGCCTCCATCTTCATCTTGCCACAAGAAACCATCAAACCTTGGAAATCCATGAGTAGGTGAGTACATAAATGATGCAAATCCAGCACCACATGACTCCATAAACCAAGTAGTTTGCACTAGTCCATCTTCAAGATCTACTTGACAAAAGAAAATGACCATGAATTCACCAAAAATTGACAATCTCCAAGTATTGGCACCAAGTAGCTCAACACTTGAGAACTTAGCCATGGATGAGTGACATAATGAACCTACAATAGCTTCATTTCCATCAGCAAAATCAGCCAAGAATTCTAGTACAAATCCAACATCAAAACAATGCTCACCAGTGTAGCTAGTTTTACCATATCTTGACAATTTGCACACATCCACATGAAATTGCTCAAACATGAGATAGAACAAGTAAAGTAAACTTGAACAACACTTCCTTGCTTCTCCTTTGACCTTACTTGAGTCTTCAATATGCTGCAAAAACAGATCCATAACACCTTTGCCAATTACCTCTCCTTTGATGCTCTTGACTAGCTCCAAATTGCCAACTTCCCTTTTAACTACTTGAAGCGCTTTGAGATCAACCTCTTGATCTTCAACTTGACCATCAAAGTCATTGAAAAAAATTTGTTTTCCAGATCCATTACTTGATTTTACAGCAAGATAACATCCATTCACTTGCATAGCTCCATGTACACAAGAAGATCTTCCAAAAGATGTTCCACTCTTCATAAGAGATCGATACTCAAGATCCATTGCTTGGATCCACTTCTCTTCTTCCCTTGCATGATCTACACTTGTAGGATCATCCAAAGAGGTTAGGAAAGCAACATAATTTCTAGAAACTACTTGCTTACCCTTTTGATCATATGTGAGCCTTGAAGGTACTTGTCTTTCTCTTGATGTTCTCCTTGGCTTTTGACTTGATGAAGGTCCATTATCACCACCATCCAAAGTAGAATCCTTCTCATCAACATCAAGAATGTTAGATCCATCTACTTTACCATAAATCATGCTTGAAGACACCTTTGGAATGTTTCCCTCATAAAAAATGACATCTCTACCAACAATCACTTTGTTAGTAGAAGGAATGTAAACCTTGTAGGCTTTACTCACCTCACTATATCCAACAGAAATACCTCTTCTTGAAGATGGATCCTCCTTGGTCCTATCATCAAGAGTAATGTTGACATAGCATTTGCATCCAAAGGTTCTTAGAAAGTTGACACTCGGCCTCCTCTTGAATAGCATCTCAAAAGGTGTCCTTCCATCCAAAATAGCACTCAGCCACCTATTGCACAAGAAATTGGCACACAACAAAGCTTGATCCCAAAATGGTTTGTCAAGATTAGCACTTAACCTCATAGCTTTAGCACTTTCACATAAAGTTCTATTCTTCCTTTCAGCCACTCCATTCTGTTGTGGGGTCCTTGATGTTGTATGCTCCCTCTTGATCCCATGCTCATCACAAAAGGCCTTGAACTTGTTAGATATGTACTCACCACCATTGTCACCTCTCAAGCACTTGACCTTTGTGGAGAATTGGTTCTCCCTTGCATTCTTGAACTTGACAAAGACATCATACACTTCATCCTTGCTCTTTAGTAGATAGATCCAACAAAATCTACTAAAATCATCAATGAATGTTACATACATCTTAGCTCCACTATTGCTAATTGTAGTAAATCCATGAATATCCGAATGTACACCTCTAACTTCTCAAATATTGCAGTCCAAAAATTGCCAATAAAACAAGCGGACCCAGTGTCAAACAGAACCTGAACATCTCTACCACACTCGCATAATAATAAGAGAAGTGTTAGGAAATTGATACCCTTGGCGAGCCGATTTTGACAAAAGCGCTGGTGGAGCCATGTCCACTCTCCTGACCACCGAAACATTCATGAGGTGTGCAACATCTGGATTGGCTTCCTGCTCGATCTCTTCCACTATCATAGGATCATCACCCTGGTCCATCTGGTCCACCTGAAGATTATATGTGGTCCGCATCAAGTTCCGTGGACATTCCTTCCACCTATGTTGTCCCAAACATCCAAAATAGAGGTTCTCCCTCTTTGCATGTTCTTGGTCCTGAGGTGACAACATTGAAGGATGCTGACCCTTTTGGACATTGGGCTGCCCATACAACCCTTTGCCTTTTGGGGCCCCTGCACCCTTCTTCTTTTGGTCACCTCGAGCTTTCCACTGATTGGTTTGACCTTCAAACTTTCTCTTTTGTTCCATTTGCCCTTGCGTCCCCAAGATTGTTGACCACCTATACCAGCTACCGCAACAGGATCCAGGCCTTTTTTCCCATCTTCATAATACAAAGCCATCTGGATGGCTCCCCGCAAATCATGAGATTGCTCCTTCCACACGAAAGGGCGAATACTCTCTCGAAGTTCCTCCACAAAGTGAAATATTTGCATGTACATAGGAATGCGTAACAAAGCCTCTCGGTACTTGTCTACATAATCCTGCACTCTCAAGTTACCCTGCTTCAAATTAAGACCATTGTTGCAAGGCTCTGTTGTCTTCATCCATAGGCACCTAGTTTTGTGCAAACATTTGTCGGAATGCCTCTCATGTGGTTGGAACTAGGTCATCCTTTTCCACCTTCCTCCACCACCTTTGTGCTAACTCTTCAAAACAATATGTGGCTTCAGCAATCATTTCAATTTCATTGTCTATGCCACACATCTGGAATGTTTTCTCCCAATTTTGCCACCAATTCTCAACGACATCACTAGTTCTCATAGATATTGTTGTAGTGAACTTCGAAGGTTTTAAATCTTTGATAGTAGGTAGCTTTCTCTTTCGAAATCCCAACTCAGCTTCATGGGTCGTTGACAATGTCCTTTCTGTTTCCATAGCTGTACCACTGACTCTCTCAGGAACACTAGCCCCTTTGCCTTTGAGTTGCTCCAAAATCAACTTAAGAGTAGCCTCGATAGCATCCACCTTGGAACATACAGCATCTAATCTCTGTGAATCTTGACTAGTGTTGCTTGCGGATGCCATAGCAGAAAAATAGGTAGCAGAAACAAAGCAAAACCAAGCTCTCAACACCTCAAATCACTATACAGATAGGTGACCCTGAATTCAACAAACTAGGGTTTCAAACTGACAATTGGCAAAAAAACTATGGATGATCACCGAATCAGAAGTAGAAAAGCCCTGCTCTATCAGCGACCTACCACAAGAAGCTATTTGCAACTGACATATCTGAAAAATACTGAGTATTGAAGAAGTTGCAAACAGATTTACAAATCCTATGTGGGCTGAATTTTCACAAAACCAAAGAGAATAATCAAGCGACGCAATAGAAAATGCTCAAAGGCTGCCAGAAGATTAGCAATCCACCATAGGGCTTCAATCTGCTATCTTATGGGCTCCAAATCTGCCAACAGATCACCTGCAGTAGGGCGTTGGCTCTCCAAGAATGCTCCAAACCCTCACTGAAGATGCCAAATCCCACACAAGTCTTGAAAGTAACTACTCTGATACCAAATGTTGCACACACGCTCACAAACCCTAAGTAAATACACATAATTACCCAGCATATCCGTCACTTTATTAATCTCAAGTAAATGTACATAGATTAACAAGCAAACATGAGAGCTCTGTTGCTAGTCTCCTCCCAACCATAGCTACATAGGAATACCATAATGAGGAATGCTTGACCAGGCTCACACTATATCCCCTCAAGCACCCCTTAAACCTAACACATCCTAACGTCAACACATGGCAAACTCCATGCACAGCCGACACTTGCCACTTGGCAGTACCCTAACACATAGGCAAGCTAGTAGGTGGATAGTCTGACACGTGTCACTCATGCATTGGATCAAGTGTCCCAATGAGCATATGACACGTCCTGTTGACTCGTCCATTGACCGTCCGACAAGTGTCACTCATGCACTGGACCAAGTGTCCCAGTGAGCACATGACACGTGTCTACTCTCCTGACCACTACAACATTCATGAGGCGTGGAACATCTGGATTGGCTTCTTGCTCAATCTCTTCCACTGTCATAGGGTCATCACCTTGGTTCATCTGATCCACCTGAAGATTATATGTGGTCCGCATCAAGTTTCTTGGACATTCCTTCCACCTATGTTGTCCCAAACATCCAAAACATAGGTTCTCCCTCTTTGCACGTTCTTGGTCCTGAGGCGACAACATTGATAGACGCTGACCCTTTTTGGCATTGTGTTGCCCATACAACCCTTTGCCTTTTGGAGCCTCTACACCCTTCTTCCTTCGGTCACCCTGAGCTTGCCACTGATTGGTTTGACCTTCAAACTTTCTCTTTTTGTTCCATTTGCCCTTGCGTCCCCAAGGTTGCTGACCACTTGTATCAGCTACCGCAATAGGATCCGGGCCTTTTTTCCCTTCTTCATAATACAAAGCCATCTGGATGGCTCCCCGCAAATCATGAGATTGCTCCTTTTGCACGAAAGGTCGAATACTCTCTCGAAGTCCCTCCACAAAGTGAAATATTTGCATGTATATAGGAACTTCCTGAGGAATGCGTAACAAAGCCTCTCGGTACTTGTGCATAATCCTGCACACTCAAGTTACCCTGCTTCAAATCAGACCACTGTTGCATGGCTCTGTTGTCTTCATCCATAGGCACCCAGTTTTGCGCAAACATTTGCCAGAATGCCTCCAATGTGGTTGGAACTAGGTCATCCTTTTCCACCATCCTCCACCACCTTTGTGATGACTCTTGAAAACGATATGTAGCTTCAGCAATCATCTCAGTTTCATTGGCTATGCCACACATCTTGAATGCTTTCTCCCACTTTTTCAACCAATTCTCAACGGCATCAGTAGTTCTCATAGGTATTGTTGCAGTGAACTTCGGAGGGTTTAAATCTTTGGTAGTAGGTAGCTTTCTCTTTCGAAACCCCAACTCAGCTTCATGGGTCGTTGACAATGTCCTTTCTGTTTCCATAGCTGTACCACTGACTCTCTCAGGAACACTAGCCCCTTTGCCTTTGAGTTGCTCCAAAATCAACTTAAGAGTAGCCTCGATAGCATCCACCTTGGAACATACAGCATCTAATCTATGTGAATCTTGACTAGTGTTGCTTGCGGATGCCATAGCAGAAAAATAGGTAGCAGAAACAAAGCAAAACCAAGCTCTCAACACCTCAAATCACTACACAGATAAGTTGTCCTAAATTCCTAGAAGAACTGAATAGAATAGATCTCCTACAGCCAAGTTCTAACTACACATAGACTCTTCTTCTCCAAAAACCAGCAAACTAGGGTTTCAAACTGACAATTGGCAAAAAACTATGGATGATCACCGAATCAGAAGGCGAAAAGCCTTACACTACCAGCGACCTACCACAATAAGCTATTTGCAACTGACAGATCTGAAAAATACTGAGTATTGAAGAAGCTAAAAACAGATTTACAAATCCTATGCAGGCTGGGTTTTCACAAAAGCAAAGAGAATAATCAAGCCGCGTAGTAGAAAATGCTCAAAGGCTGCCAGAAGATCAGCAATCCAGCATAGGGCTTCAATCTGCTATCTTATGGGCTCCAAACCTACCAACAGATCACCTACAGTAGGGCGTTGGCTCTCCAAGAATGCTCCAAACCCTCACTGAAGATGCCAAATCCCACACAAGTCTTGAAAGTAACTACTCTGATACCAAATGTTGCACACACGCTCACAAACTCTAAGTAAATACACAGAATTACCCAACAAATCCGTTACTTTATTAATCTCAAGCAAATGTACATAGATCAACAAGCAAACATGAGAGCTCTGTTGCAAGTCTCCTCCCAACCATAGCTGCATAGGAATACCATAATCATAATCATAATGAGGAATGCCTGGCAAGGCTCACACTATATCCCCTCAAGCACACCTTAACCCTGACACATCCTAGCGTCGACACATGGCAAACTCCATGCACAGCCGACACTTGCCACTTGGCAGTATCCTGACACATAGGCAAGCTAGTAGGTGGACAATCTGACACGTGTCACTCATGCATTGGACCAAGTGTCCCAATGAGCATATGACACATGTCCTGTTGACCCGTCCATTGACCGTCTGACAAGTGTCACTCATGCACAGGACCAAGTGTTCTAGTGAGCATATGACACATGTCACGTTGACCGGTCAACCCTTCCTACTTTTTAGGAGGTCAGTCAAGCAGACTCTCATGAGACCCAATACCCCCTTGGCCATCTTGGATTTAGTCACTATAACAGATATTTACATTGTAATTTACAATTGTCTCCATAGGCCGGTGACTTAGCCATTTATTATTTAATAATTACAATTTACCATACATTGGGCAAAGAGATTCAAAGTACATGTGACACAAACTCTATGTCGAACTCTAGCCAATGGCCCTAACACAAGTGTTGGAATCAAACTCAACTCTAGCCAATGGCCTGACACAAGTGTTGGGATCAAACTCAATGGACTTCATGCTTAATTAGTAGAATTACTTTGTACCTTGGGGTTGATTAGCTTTATGGTTTCACTTCCCAAAAGAGTGTTACAAAGGTAGTGAAGACTAGGCTCAAATATAGGTTTGCACACAAAGGGATAGAATATCATGCATAATCATCCTAGGGCATATGTGTGTGCAAGGGACATCATTGCACCACTTATTAGAAGAATTCTTACTCATGTGTGAGGGTGCTTTTATCGTAGTCTTTTTAGTCAACAATATTAAAAGTAACACAATGTGTATGAACTTGTTGTGTCCAGGAAATCATCTTGTACAATTCAATATCAAGCACCTATTGCTAATAAAAATACAAGCAAGCACAACTATTGCATATGACTAGAAGTTTGCAAGGATGGGATCATTCAACAAGCGACTCTGTGAGAAGTTGTGGCCACGCAAAGCAATCCATGTTTGGCGGAGTTGATGGCGGTCAGTCAAATGATGATAATGTTATGCAATGTCTATAGGTAGTCAATGCCATGTTGTTGCAACCACCCATATGAGTCAATATCTTATTCACAACATTGCCTACAAATTTGTAATCTGAGAGCTACAAACAAATGATTGTTAGCAAATATTCCATGGTTGATCAATGACTGATAGCAATGCCACACAAAAAATGTTGCCACGATATGAGTTTATGAAAAATAACTTTTGTCCAACATGTGAAAACTGTTGGAGTTCAACCTTACTCCTACTCACCTAATTCCATCTTATGAGTACTCATGTACACTGTAAATACTCACTCTCTACAATAGTTTGCAGAAGTGAACTGTTATTCAAGACAATTTGCATTTTTACTAGCACATTCAAATAGTTTGTAGAAATTCATGTGCATGATTGTCCCAAACACCTAATTATTCGCACTCTTCATCGTTGTCTATGACACCTACCCATATAAGTTAAACTAATGTTCTAAGCAATTGTTTGAATCTCGATAGTTCGATTCGATCCTCATAGTTTTTCTCTTGTTTTTCTTTTAATTGGGGAGACAAGTTCGGCTTTGTCGAACTACGTCACATTAGATCCCCAGCATAAACTCCTCACCCTAAAGATCTACATCTATGGCTAGGCAAACCAAGAACACATGATGCTTTTATGTGAATAACTCATAGATATTCAAATTTGAGTTTCACATCATGCATTCTTTTTTTGTCATGAAGTGCTAGCTTGAAATATTCTTGCTCAAGGATGGTGATGACTACACATAAGCAACACAAGTTCATTTCTAATGAATAATAGCCATTGGGTTAGAATCATACAAACGTCCTCTTTCTCATTGAAGTAAAACACACATAGACCTCTTCCTAGATATTCATCTATATCGATATTCACATTCAATATCAGTCAAAGAAAAATCATAGAAATTTATATTGTGTATGCCCCTATATTAGGGACTCCAAGAAAGAAAGATAAATTAAGTGTTGTACCTATTAAGTAAAGGGTAACAACATTATTGAATATTATTAAGGAATGTACAAAAAAAGAGGAATCTTGATATATTCAAGTTCATTGAAAAAAAGAGAAAGCTTCAGCTTGCCTTTATTTGCTTCATGTATGCTCTTACCTTATAGCATATATCCTTATAACCTCTCATCACTTGAGCAAAAGACAATTTTTGTGATCAATCTAAATCTCATGCAACTCTCACCAAAAGTTATGGAAGTCTCCCAACATTGTCAATTACTAGTCCCACAATTAGTCCCACCTTGCACATTACTATAACATTTCTTTCCCCCATGTTGCTTTGAATATATATATATGTGTGTGTGTGTGTGTGTGTGTGTGTGTGTGTGTGTGTGTGTGTGTGTGTGTGTGTGTGTGTGTGTGTGTGTTTGTTCTTGTAGGCCTCATTCTGTTATGCATATTGTGACCTTTCCTTCTTTGTGCATTTTTGCAAAAGTCTGTCACATGCGGTCTCAACCTTTAAGAGAAAAAGACCTTCACACTCCTATTGAACAATATCTGAATCACTACATCATTTCGAAAATTCATGAAGGGCATCTCATGCTATAAATGCAATCATTCTCATGAATGGTGTCTAAATATGTCATAAATGTGTGTGTGTGTGTGTGTGTGTGTGTGTGTGTGTGTGTTGGAAGAGGGGGAAGGGGGGGGACCCATGGCAAGCATCATGTGTGTTAGAGAAAATGTGCTCAAGGATTGAACCACTTTTCCTCCAAATGCTTTCCTTTGAACAATGTGAAAAGGATGGTCTAGTGGAAGTTGTCTAAAGTGACTTGTATACACAAACTTTCTAAAAAGGTTACCATAGATGTGTGGACCAAAAATATTGCAAGCATGGAAATTAGAATTAAGGAAACTTGCACATAATATAAAGGGATACACGATGAGCACACTTTCATCAAAATTACAAATTCTCTTTTGCTAATATTATCCTCATTTTAGACCCCTTTTCCTCTCTCTTCATTGTCACCTCTTCTCAGATTGTTGGTCTCCTCTTTCTCATAAGGAAAAAATTACCTATGAATTATAAATTGACTAAAATTTTCATTTCGTTTAAACTATCAACTACCTAAATAACAAATTAAACTAATCAAGCAATTGTAATAAAAAACATTTCTCACTCCAAAACTTCTTTACCAAAAAGCTCATGCATTTTTTCTATCTTAACCATCTCTCGCTATGAAAAGTAGGTTTCCATTTTTGGACCGTGATTTCGGAGATTCATTTTCCCCATGAAGAAACCATCTCCCATCTTTTCTACTTTGTCATACTTTCTTTTTGCACCAACATTATGAAATCATACACCTTCACTCCCTGTCACACTCACGAGCTTCATTAAGTTTAATCTTGTTGTATGAATTTGTTATGATCGATAATCATATGATTCTTTTTTAGAGAACATATAGACTTACAATAATTTGCAATATATGTATCTCAATTACTAGTATTTTTCATTTCTTTAGTTGAAATTCCCACCTTGTATTTTGGATGCATCACTCTGACTATAGATTTTTTATTTTTATTCCTAGTGTTTCTTATGTATCCAACTTCCATGCATAGTGCTACACATGGTTTTGATGTTAGCCTATTAGCTATTGGCCTTGCCATGTTATTGTATATCTTTTTGTTTTGGCATTTTCATTGACATTTTGGTAATCTTGTATGTTGTATGATAATCTAATACCATTGAGTGCTGAAGAGGTTTTCTATATTGATGTTGATGACTACCATGCTTATCACCTAATCTCATGGAGTGGAACCTTCATGAAAGGTATAGAAAATTCATGTGCCAATATTTGGTTATAGTCTTATGTTACCTTTCTAATATCAAGTTCTAATATAAATAGAAAATAACTTAGTGATTTTTGCACATAATGTGGACATTGTAATTCGTATGTAAGTACATTTTCCTTATGTCTCTTACAAATCTTTTGTATCTTATTCATAGTTTTTTGCTTTACTATATATGAATTTGGAAATGTCAATTTCCAAGATTTCTCAACCTTCCGATTACCACATGACATGCAAATCATGGAAATTGAGTCATCTTGTTGCTAGAATATGGAATATTGAAGCTTCCCATTACGTGAATTCTTAGCACATCTATTTTGGTAGATGTCTAACTCATGTTAGTATTATAAAAATCCAAGACATCAAACTTGGATATGTTTCATCCCTCCAATGCAAGTTTCTATTTTGGATAAGTCAAGCTCAACTCCAATCTATTCTCTTTTTGTCGCTAAGAAAAATCAAAATACCGTGAATGGAATTGCTGATTGTGATAGAAAGAGAGCATTGTAAAGTCTTAAATAAAGATATGAATTCACATCAACACAAAAGTTGTTTGCATCCACTTTAACAACCTCCATACAAGTTAATAAAAGAACGAGGACCCTACAAAATCCTCAATTTTGTATGTATTATGAATGAGATAAAGTTTGAAAGAAACTCTTAAATTTTAAAGTTGTAGACTTATTCAAAGCTTATCAAAGTACCATTTATGTGTGAACTGAATCTCTTAGGTTGCCAAGAAGCACAATATGGAATTGCAACAACATCTAGATACATAGACTTTCAAAACCATGAAAAATCAAGATGAAAAGAGAGAGAGAGAGAGAGAGAGAGAGAGAGAGAGAGAGAGAGAGAGAGAGAGAGAGAGAGAGAGAGAGAGAGAGAGAGAGAGAGAGAGAGAGAGAGAGAGAGAGAGAGAGAGAGAGAGAGAAGAAAGCACTTAGTTCCTCTTGACAAAGCAAGACTGATGCTCTTTAAAGCCTTTATTCATAATCCAATGAGGTAAAGTACAGCTGAAAAGTAAAATACAGTACTAGAAAGCACCAGTTGTTATTCATGTCCAAAAGAAGTTATACTACTTAACAACTTTGAATAGCATTTTAAAACATAGTCTAGTCTTCCCAAACACACGTATCAGTTCATTTTAATCAAAGAGGATTATTAAAGGTTTACACCGTTAAGAGTTTTATTTAGCCAAAAGACTTGGTGTGAACACGTGTGTTGGTATCAGAGCAAATCATATGCTATACTGACCCAAGTGATCCTTACGACGTAAGGTATGTCACGCACTATTGTTCATACTCCTGAGCATATCCATGCTTTCCAGATGTATCTCACCAAAAGTCTAAAGTAACACTAATAGAGGAAAGGTGAAGTGTTACCCTGAATGTTATATCAGAATGATATAATATCCATGGTATAAGGACACTGTATAGGAAAGATGTGATTAAAATAGAGTAAAAGACTACCAATGTTTATATTGGGTAGTAGGGACAGCAACAGTACATAATCATTTCCTTCAAGTTTGATCAAGTTCTATTAGTGTTTGCATCTCAAATTGTGTGTAGATGCTGATTTTTCTACATTGGTGAAATTGGTAGTGTATTTCTCTTCCTAACCAAAGATCATTCAAGTAGATTGGATCTTAAGCATCTGAAATCTTTCACATGGTATCAGAGCTTGTGTTTCAGGTTATGAAGGAGGAAATCAGATCTATCAATGATTTGGTGAAGATATCAAGTCTAGAGCATGCCAGAGAGGATTCTACACCAAAATCGGATTTTTTGCTTTTGTAGATTGGATCTTTTGTAGATCAAAACACTAAATAGGTCAATATACTTGTTCAATTCCGTTTTTTGAATTCACATGCTGGATTTGGCCGATTTTTGGATCATTGGTTCAGCCTAAGTGGTGGCTTATAGATTGCATATCAAATTTTCAGCATTTGCATGTAGATTTGGAATAGTCAATTTTTTGTGATTTTGTCAAAACCCTAATTTTGATTGGATCTCTAGATAGTGAGGTTGCTAGACTTCATTTGAGTGTGTTTCAATCTTAGGAAGTGGAAAAAGTCATTAGATTGAGGATAGATCATAGGTTGATCAAGTTTCATGATTCTATGTGTTGATTTGCTTGGATAAGTGCTAGAAGAGAATTTGTGAGATAGTTTCAAATCTTGGTGATTTCTTTTGAAAGCATTTGTTGTTGTTCAAAGGAGTGCTTTGTGCATTGAAACAGGTTGAAAGAGAAGATCAGGTCATTGCTACATGGCAACCTCAATTGGAGTCATGTTGGAAGCCAATGATAGGCTTACCTCAAGTAACTATTCATTATGGAAAGTGAGGATGGAGTCACTTCTTGAGATGAATGATGTTTTGGATATTGTTGTAGGTTTGGAGGAGAGACCAGCAACACAACGGGATCAATTGAGGTATGACAAGAGGGCCAAGAAGGCTTTACACATGATGAAGATGAATGTTACCAATGAACTTCTCAAGGAAGTTGGTAAGTGCACATCATCTTTGGAAGCTTGGAATTCATTGAAGAAGCTTTATGAATCCAAGTCTACTTCTAGAGTGTTGACTCTATGAAGGCAAATCTTTTTTTGTTTGCAAAAGAATGAAGAAAGTCCAAGTACTTTTATTTTGAGAATGAAAGCATTGAATGATGAGTTATCTTGCATAGATGAAAGCATTAAGGAAGGAGAGCTTATTCAAGTGATTCTTAATGGCTTGTTGGATGCTCATGCTAACATTGTTCAAAGTATTGCTATTTAAAAGACTTTGCCAAGTTTGATGGATCTTCAAGAGATCTTGATCAATGAGGAATATAGGCTTCAAGCAAGAGGTGGATCTACATCGACACTTCAAGAGGATGCTATGTTCACAAAGGGCAAATTCAAGGGCAAAACCAAAAGCAAGTGGTCTAAAGGGCAAGATCAAGTGGATGCTTCTTCAAGTGGCAAAAAGAAGGATAGATCAAAGCTCAAGTGCTTCTATTGTGGCATCAAAGGACACTTTGCAAGTGAGTGCTACAAGAAAAAGAGAGATCAAGGAGACAAGCAAGGTAATCTTACTCTTGATGAGGATGGTTTGGATGTGCAAGATGCAAATGATGATGCTTTTGTGATGTCTTCATGTATGCTTGCTAATGATGGAGATCTAGATCCTTGGTGGATTGATAGTGGAGCAAGTTCACACATGACCTTTCACAAAGAGTACTTCACTTCTTTGTTGGCATATGGAGATGACAAGAGGGTGATCTACACGGCCAATGATGGTGAGTGTGCAATCAAAGGGATTGGCACAATTCCTATTTCTCTCTCTACAAATAGGAATGTTCATTTGGAGGATGTCTTGTTTATTCCATCTATTACGAAGAATTTGCTTAGTGTGAGTCAAATGCTAAGTAAGGGCCTCAAGGTGGAGTTTGATGGAGATAGTTGTTTGATCAAAAGGAAGGATGTCTTGATTGGAAAAGGTAAAAGGCAAGGGAAGTTGTTCAAACTTGATGCTTGTGTTATTGCTAACCAAGTTGGATGTGTTGCAAGGGAGCAAATTTCTATTCAAGAGGTTTGGCACAAAAGGATGGGACACCTCAACTTCAAGTCATTGGAGGTAATGGCAAGGAAGAAGGTTGTGATTGGTCTTCCAAGTTCCTTAAGTAATGACAAGCATGTTTGTGAGTCTTGTGCTTTGTCTAAGTCACATAGGCTATCTTATACTAGATCTATTTCTAGATCTACAAAGCCTTTTCCAGTTGGGAATGAGTAGTTCTGATCATCTTGAAACAGATGGGCAGACTGAGAGAGTTAACCAAACCTTGGAAGACATGCTTAGGGCGTATGTGAGTGAAAGGCAAACGCAATGGGAACGTTACCTCCCATTGTTGGAGTTTGCCTATAATGATAAAAAGAATGCATCTACAAAGATGAGTCCTTTCGAGCTAAATTATGGTTTTAGACCAGCCAGTCCATTTACTATAGGTATGCCTCATAAGACACCTAGTGCTATGGAATTCCTAACTCACATGCAACAGATGTTGGAGTTAGCTAAGGAAAATGTAAAAGCGGCGATGGATCGGGCAAAGACATATGCTGATCTGAATCGTACGCCAAGAGAGTTCGAGGAAGGAGATATGGCATTTCTCAGGATTCCAAAGGACTCGAAAACCCTAAAGACAGGGAAGTGTTATAAGTTGTCACCTAGATACTGTGGACCTTGGAAAATTGTTAAAAAGATTAATAGCGTTGCTTATGAATTGGATTTTCCTGTTGGTTGTAAGGTTCATCCTATTTTTCATGTTTCACGCTTAAAGAAGGTTTTATATAATGGTGATAACTTGTTGGCTGATGGCCTTGTATTGTTTCAGGAACATGGGGAGGTGATGCATGGACCAGCGAGAGTATTGGACCGTAGGCATAGACTGTTGCGGAATCGTTTGCTCCGTGAGTACTTGGTTGCATGGCATGGATGACCTCTCAGTGATGCTATCTGGGAGACCGCACATGGGTTGCATGCACAGTATCCAGACTTTGCCATCGAGGACGATGTCATCTGAGGAGGGAAGGGATGTCACATGTACTTTGAATCCCTTTGCCCAATGTATGATAAATTGTAATTATTGAATTGTAAATGGCTAAGTCACCGGCCTGTGGAGACAATTGTAAATTACAATGTAAATATCTGTTATAGTGACTAAATCCGAGATGGCCAAGGGGGTACTGGGTCTCATGAGAGTCTGCTGGACTGACCTCCTAAAAAGTAGGAAGGGTTGACCGGTCAATGTGACACGTGTCATATGCTCACTGGGACACTTGTTCCAGTGCATGAGTGACACTTGTCAGACGGGTCAATAGGACATGTGTCATATGCTCATTGGGACACTTGGTCCAATGCATGAGTGACACGTGTCAGACTGTCCACCTACTAGCTTGCCTGTGTGTCAGGGTACTGCCAAGTGGCAAGTGTCGTCTGTGCATGGAGTTTGCCATGTGTTGACGTTAGGATGTGTCAGGGTTAAGGGGTGCTTGAGGGGATATAGGGTGAGCCTTGGCAAACATTCCTCATTATGATTATGATTATGGTATTCCTATGCAGCTATGGTTGAGAGGAGACCTGCAGTAGAGCTCTCATGTTTGCTTGTTGATCTATGTACATTTGCTTGAGATTAATAAAGTGATGGATTTGCTGGGTAATTCTGTGTATTTACTGAGGGTTTGTGAGCTTCTGTGCAACAGTTTGTGACTCAAGTTAGTAAGCGAAGTAAAAACATGCGGCTAGACTTGGACCTGTTGGAAATTAAGCCCACAGTTGTCTCCTTCGTGAATGGCTAATTTCTATTTCATGATTCTTCCTACACGTTTATTGATCATTGATCTAGGGTCAGGTGAAACCAACTTTGGTTCCACGTCTGCTCATCTGATACCTGTAGGAATCACAAACTTGACAGCCAATTTATTTGAAGAACGTCTACAACGGGCTTCCGGTTGATCTCTAGCAAAGGGTAACTGATCATGTCATAATTTCAAGTTCAGATGTTAAGTTGTATTACTTGAAGTCATTGAAGACTTGGCCATCTTCAAGGACTTCCACGAAATTAGCATTTAGAACAAGTCTGCAGAAATACATTACTTTCGCGACAATATGCAAAAATACTCTAAGTGTCGCGATAGTCTGCAGAAATGAACTATGTTTTCAACAGCTTCGGCTTTTTCGCACTTCCCCGAAATGCGACACTTGCATAGTTCAAAAGTTTAACTTGTGCAATTCAAAAGTTTAACTGTTTTAACACCTTCAGCCTTTTCGCATTTCCCGAAAAATGCGAAGAGAGAGAAAATTCTCGAAGGTCATCTATATTCATGAGTTAAACTATTTTAAAGACATCTTCGTCTTTTTGAGAGCACCTTCGCCTGTTTAAGGGCACATTCGGCTTTTTCGCAAAATCTCGAAGAGTGATAAAATGCCGAAGGTCGTCTATTTTAAACGAGGGACATTCCCAGCCACTTCCCAGAATTTGCAAAGTGAGAAAAAACCACTTCCCCTAAAATGCGAAGTGAGAGAATTTGCGACGTCCTCGTCCACATCAACATTCCCTACGAGTTGACAATATACACTATGTACAGTTGTCGCAAAAGCCATATACTTCCAAGTACAACGACTTACCTAATTAGAAGTCTCATACTCAAGGTGAGAATAGTGGATCACGAAAGAAGCTTTTATTGCAAGAGAGCCAATCACGACATCAAGGAGTGTCGTATCCGGATCTACAACGAGGCGAAGAAGCAACAACAGCAGCAGCTAGACTCCTCCAACATGGCGGAATTCAAGGAGCAAGATACGCATTTGTTAATGGCTTACAACAATAAAGCTTATATAGTTTATGATCCATCCACCAATATAGTATTTGTCTCTAGAAATGTAATATTTCAAGAACATACATACTATGATTTCAAACAACCATCGATAAACGATGCTATGTCATTTCATCCTATTCTACGTAGCATGGAATCTTCCAACGATAATGTTGCTTTTACAAAACCTGCAGCTATAGCTACAGAAGCCGAGCAGTCGACAGTACTTGTCATCAGACCAGACCAAGCCAGCTCGAGCAGATCTGGAGAAATTTAAAAAGAAACATCATCGCATCTTGGTCAACCAAACGTCCGCAGATCCTCACGGACTCGGACAGTTCCTGAGAGGTATACACCTCAATCATTGTGGACTTCATCTGAAGAACCAAAGAGCCTAGCCGAATCAATTAACTCCAAAGATGCTGTGAAGTGGCAAGAAGCTATGGAAAGCGAGTACAACTCACTTTTGACGAATTAGACCTGGACACTGGTCGACTTCCCTACTCACAAGAGAGTTATCGACAACAAGTGGATCTTCAAAAAGAAGGTCAACTCTTATGGTTCCATTGCCAAATGGCTAAAGGATTCACTCAAGTCCAAGGAGTGGATTATCAAAAAAAATTTAGTCTTGTCATCAAGATGCAGTCAATCAGGACTCTGATTGCGTTAGCAGCCGCGGAAGACCTCGAAATGCACCAAATGGATGTCAAGACAACATTTCTCAATGGCAATGTTGAAGAGGAGATGTGCACCTTCCAACTGGAAGGATTTGAAGTCAAAGGACAAGAGCACAAAGTGTGCAAGCTGCACAAAGCAATCTACGATCTGAAATAGGCCGCAAGAGCATGGTTCGATAGAATCAACTCTTATCTCATTCAATTGGCATTTGCAAACAATTCAACTAACTGTAATGTTTATTCGAAGCATGTAGGCACCAATTCAAATCACATAGCACTTTACGTAGATGATGCATTTATTTTGTCTAACGACACCTCTCTTTTGCACACTACTAAGAGTAGTTTATCAAAGGAATTTGACATGACTGATTTAGGAGCTGTCCATTCTTTGCTAGGAATTCACATTACTAGAAATAGGCTTCAGAAGAAGATCTATCTTAGCCAGCAGACATATCTAAAAGGCATTTTAGAAAAATTTCATATGTCTGATTGCAAACCAATTGATACTCCGATGGATCCAAGTATAGTATTGACTAAACCTACTTGTTCTAATTCTGATAGTGAAGTACTCGACATAGCGAAGTACCCTTATCATTCACTAATAGGATCTTTGATGTATGCAATGTTGTGTACTAGACCAGATTTAGCATACACTGTTAGCACGTTTAGTCAATTCATGTCTAATCGTAGGATCTCCCATTGGAAGGCATTAAAGAGAGTGATGAGATATATTCAGGAAAGTTTAGATCAGATTTTATGTTATGATGGAAATGCTACCAACCCACTCGTCCTGCGAGGCTACTTCGACTTAGATTGGGGAGGAACAGTCTCTACCAAAAAATCTACCTCCGGGTTCTGTTTCTATCTGATAGGGGGACCAATTTCGTGGAACTCAAGGAAGTAGAAATCAGTTGCGCTTTCTTCGACCAAGGTAGAGTACATCACAGCATGCCAAGCTTCAAAAGAAATTGTATGGATCAGGTTGTTACTTCACGACTTACATCACACTCAATTCAATGCTACCACCATTCTGTGCGACAACTTGAGCTGTATTTTACTATCACTAAATCCAAATTTCATGGCAAATCCAAGCATATAGAAATCCAGTATCATTTCATTCGGGAGAAAGTTTTCTCAGAGCAAGTGATCCTTCAATATTGCTCCACAACAAAAATGGTCATAGACATCTTCACCAAAGTGCTTCCGAGGATCAAGCACCAAAAGTTCTTCAACATGCTGAACCTGACGAAGATACCAAGGCACCAATCGTGGCCTTAAGGGGGACTGTTGGAAATTAAGCCCACAGTTGTCCCCTTGGTGAATGACTAATTTATATTTCATGATTCTTCCTGCATGTTTATTGATCATTGAGCTAGGGTCAGGTGAAACTAACTTTGGTTCTACGTCTGCTCATCTGATACCTGCAGGAATTACAAACTTAGATAGCCAATTTATTTAAAGAACGTCTACAACGGACTTCCAAATGATCTCCAGCACAGGGTAATCAATCCTGTCATAATTTCAAGTTCAGATGTTAAGTTCAATTACTTGAAGTCATTGAAGACTTGGCCATCTTCATGGACTTCCACGAAATTAGCATTTAGAACAAGTCTGCAAAAATACATTACTTTCTCGACAATCTGCAAAAATACTCTAAGTGTCACGACAATCTGCAGAAATGAACTATGTTTTCAACAGCTTCAGCTTTTTCGCATTTCTCCGAAATGCGACACTTGCATAGTTCAAAAGTTTAACTTGTGCAGTTCAAAAGTTTAACAATTTTAACACTTTCGGCCTTTTCGCATTTTTTCGAAAAATGCGAAGAGAGAGAAAATTCCCAATGGTCATCTATTTTTATGACTTAAATTGTTTTAAAGACATCTTTGCCTTTTTGAGTGCACCTTCGTCTTTTTAAGGGCACCTTCGGTTTTTTCGCAAAATCCCGAAGAGAGAGAAAATGCTGAAGGTCGTCTATTTTGAACGAGGGATGTTCCCAGCCACTTCCCAGAATTTGCGAAGTGAAGAAAACCACTTTTCCTGAGATGCCAAGTGAGAGAATTTGCGATATCCTCGTCCACGTCAACATTCCCTACGGGTTGACAGTATACACTACGTACATTGTCACAAAAACCATATACTTCCAAGAACAACGACTTACCTAATTAGGTGACAAACATTTAATGTAGTTAATACATGGATGCAATCTATAAATAGATCATCCCAACACAGATTACATGAGACGCTTCGTCCATGAGACATATGATTTTGAGCCTCCTAGTTACGCCGTCATTCTTGATTGTAACTGTCATTGTTGTGCTTCAGTGTAATATAGTAGCAATATGCTTTTCTATCCGTGTATAACGTTCGATGAATGCTTATTGTGATTTAAATGCACTCTATCGCTGAATGATCGCGCTTGTTTACTCACTCTGATTAGAACACTGACTTCTCAGTTTCTGATCAGACGATGGCTGTCTTTGACACCTGAGGAACTCGCGAGATCATACTGCTCTTTCCATCTATTTAGAACCAAACTTCACGTTAATCCATTTTTCAGTAATACCACACACAAACCATTCCTAATATCTTTGGTGGACTGTACTCTCGTTTTTGTGAGTATGAATTAATTTTCAAGATCCTATTGGGCAATTAGAACACTTAAAGCTGTGATTAGATTTAGCATAAGCTTTCATTCATAAGTCAAATGCAACTAAGGCAAGTTCACAAACAAGTGGTAGCATTATGAACTTTTCTTGAAGCCAGGTTACCAAGCACAATTCCTTCGTCATTGTCTTGTATCAAAATTTATATAAAACCACTAACTACTTGACACAAAAGCACTATATAGTTACATGTATAACCATTTGGTGTTCATGTGTTGAGCAACCATTATTTTGAATCAAGGAGTGGAGAATGATCTCTTCATCGTGAAGTAAGAAAAAGCTCAAAATGTAACTACGTTATGGGATCAACTCTAATTTGCTAGTTCCACCCAAAATTAGGCTTGCTCTTCTGAGCTTGTGGGGATTTTACGTAAAATTAGCTCAACCAAAGTGGTTCCACATTATGTAGTAGCACTTTTAAATTATATTGCGTGTAAAGGGGACTTGGCTACTATGTGTAGCTAGTTACTAGGGTCCAAATGACTCTCTCTAAAAGAGTGGGAACCACGAGTTGTCTCTCTCTCTCTCTCTCTCTCTCTCTCTTAATGAGTGGGGCCCATCTATGCCACCACTCTTTATCTCCCTAAAAATTTGGCAACTCCATATGACTAGTCTCTTTATTTCCTTTCTTTTTCCAAGTGTGGGGACCACCACTCTTTATTTTTCCCTCTGCAAGTGGAGACCACCTCTTTTTTATGGTATGTTTTATAAGTTAGAAAAGTTTATGAAACTTTTTTTAGAGCCCTTCAACATTTTTATGACCTCAACCATAATAGCTATTGCCCACAAATCAATGCACCTATAAACACAAGGGCACATTTCAAAGGAATCCTTTACATATAATGAAAATGTCAGTTTTGTCTCGAACCTATAATACATCTTGCTTTTTAATCCAAACTTGTGTAGTGATATGTGTGCTTATATGGTTGAATATTAACCTTTGGAAATAGGACCTCTTTCATATTCCACATTGACAACCCTAGCTCATTTCAGTATATATAGTAGCAATTTTAAGTATTTCCTTTTTTGAGCTACAAGAAGGCATAACCTTCCTTATACTGATATCAGAGGTTATGCATGTAACTTCCACATGTTGAGTGGAGCAGATCATGTCTGCCATTTTGGATAACATCACTCATCTTTTACATAAGTCAATGAATTTTTCACCTTTCCATTGAACCATCCTGCCATAAAAAATGGTGAGAGGCTTATCGCTCAGCCTAATGGCCTCACCATTTTTTGTGAAGATCCTAATGCTTGGCCTACTGGCCTTACCATCTTTCATCAAGCGCCATAATGGCATCCCCATCTTTCATGGTAGGATTTCCTAAAGTTAAGGTCATCATAAAATCCATTCCGCCGTATGTAAAGCATTGATGGAAAATTTGTCATGTAGTTTAAGGAACACTTAAATGACAAAATTGTGCTCGTCTAAAAATAGACACCATTCAATGAACTGGGTAAGGATCAATTACTTTAAATAAAAAGTGACTAAAGTATCTTACACATTTTATAAGGTGTGCTTATTATAGATAGTAAGCATGCAATTCTCAAAATTACTAAAAATAGTACAAAATATCTTGTTGACTTTCCATTTGTGCTTTACGTCGGGGACACTCTCAAGCTTTTCCCAATGTGAGGGCACCCTCAGGCCTCGAGACTCTTGTATTGGGGTAGGGCCCTCGGCGGACAGTGTTGCCCTTGAGCCCCTCACATCGGGGAAGGGCCTCGAATGGGGGTTTCCCCTATACATAACTATTGTTCGTCACCAGATTTTTAGGCAACTTTGAGCCCTATATTATTTTGCATAATATAGGCTCGAAGTCAACGTTTTCTCAAAATGTTGCATGAGAGAGAGAGAGAGAGAGAGAGAGAGAGAGAGAGAGAGAGAGAGAGAGAGAGAGAGAGAGAGAGAGAGAGAGAGAGAGAGAGAGAGAGAGAGAGAGGCTATGGCTGGTTCAGAGGGAGATAGACATGGTCAGAGAGACGAACCATCAGTTATGTGCGGTAATGGTCGATTGGTCGGACCATTACCACAAATAATCCGGTCCCTAGGCAGCACGTGGCCTCCGCCACTCGCTGCTCAGGTCCCAAATTATTTATGGTAATGGCCATTACCTACTACATAACAACCTAGAGGTTTTTTTTTTTGTAGTTGGAGAAATTCTTATATGGCATAATAGTATGCCTGAAATTATTACTTAAAAATAGATGTCATCATAAATATCTTAGAATTTTGAGATTCATTACTATTTTTAGAAAGTAGAATAGGGGTGAAGGGCATGTCTTTGTTTTGAAGGATTTTTCTCATTAACCACCTTTAGATTGAAAAAGTCTAAAAAAATGCATTTCAATGAAGAAAAAACGACTGTGAAGGGCTTGGAAGCCTTCAAAACCCATGTGTGGTGAAGAGGTGCTTAATGTACTAGTTACTATTTTAAAAAAGTCAACAGGTGCTCATCATTTTCAAAAGATCAAACATACCATAAATAAAAACTTAAAGAAAAACCTTTGATGGTTGTTATGCTGGGGAAGGCCTCCGCTCCAAGGAGGCCCCCTTGGACTACTTCCCATTGCGGAAGGACAGAGCCTTCCCAAATACCTAATGCCAAGTGTGTCGGCCTCGGGCTCTCCCCTCACACCGAGGAGGGCTCAAGGGCCTTCATGAACACCTAGCGCCAAGTGCTCAAATTTCTTTTCTCCTTTAAGAGCAAAACTTGCCTCTTGATAAAAACATTCGAACTTTAGTTTGGATCTTCTAAAGGAAGCCCCAAGCTTACAAAAGAAAGTTTTTTTTTCTACTTGAGAGACCTTATTATTGCCGCCCCCCCCCCCCCCCCCCCCCCAAATCAAAAGATATGCACACACTTCAGGGTCCAGGCTTGGAATTTTTTAAGGACACGTTTCTATCGCAATCAAGGCTTGATTGCTTAAGATCCTTCTCCCACCCTTCAAGCTCAACCGAAACTCCCTAGTGGAAACAATCTAAAAAATTGGACCCTTCATCCATTATTGCTCTAACGTTTCTACGTGAAAACGGTACACTTTACAACGTTCCCGTCGCAATAAAAGCCGGACTGAGTTAAGTTCGAAGGGTGCCTTTCTAAGTGAAGGGCTTACTTTTGATCCAAACGATAGGTTTCAGCTTTTTTCGCCTTCCTTTGAAAGGCCTGCAAACTCCCAACCTGGCAATCTGGCATCGCGCTCGGAAATCGGGAAGCTATCCCCATTGCCCATGGCTCGTCTGACGAGCGAGGGAGTGAGTGGCTGTCTTTGGCTTCAACTGCAGATCATCGATATTTGTAAGTTTGGAGTAGACTCATTTCGTGACTCTGTTGCTGTGGCTTCAAAGATCCGAGAACACTTGAAACTTAAAGGCGCCCTCGATAAAGCAAATCATATCTCCATCCAAACTGTCGGAAGCGCAACTTATCATATCCGAAGTTAAGATCAAATCACTTGAATCTAGGCTTCTCGGATTACAGAGCTCCTGCAAGTGTTTCTGTGAAAGTTAAGAAGCATTTTCTTGCCAATTAGATATACGGGATATATTAGAAATCCAGCTTTTGAGATCTGCGTTTGGATTGTAACATTCGATGCTGGTTAGTAGTGCTGATTTGGTTGGGAAGGTATACTGGAGATTTTGGGAAGGTCTGTGATCTCACATTATGACAGTGACAGTGCAGAAAAGCGAGAATTATCTAATTCAGTTTGAGGACTGATTCAAGGGGTGTAGAGCTTTATCTGCAACAGGGGAAGAAAAGCTTTGATACATGGGACGCGGTAAGATAGAAATCAAGAGGATAGAGAATGCAACATGTCGGCAGGTGACCTTTTCGAAACGAAGGAACGGGCTGTTAAAGAAAGCTCATGAGCTGTCAGTACTCTGTGATGCGCAAGTTGCAGTGATAATATTTTCGAGCACAGGGAAGCTTTTCGATTTTCCGAGCTCAAGGTTCGTTTGTTTCACTGGTTTGGAAAATTTTCTTTAGTACGAAGCGTTATTTTAACAGCTCCATCTGGCGTGCTCTTTTTCTTGTCTGGGGTGATTGTGTATGCTAAATAGAAATCACTTTCACCGCTAAGAACGTTAGCTTATACTCTTATTGATATACCTGCTGATTCCGTAAACTGGAGATCCCTCAAATGTTCGTTGTAAATTTTTTTTCCAATGATGACAGTGTAGATCGGGGATATATAATAACTGGTGCAGCTTCTATATTCATTGTAGCTCTGAGGGAAATCTAGCATCTGGTTTGAAAGGAAGTTTTCTGATGGGTCGAACAAATCATAGCATCCTGTACAGGTCCATCCCTTTTATGAAAACTAGTAAAACCTTCCTACCAAGTATTTTTAAAGAAAATTCCTGTGGTTGTTCAAGCAGAACGTGGTTCCCCACCACTGGTTTAATGAGAAAAGCGAGTTCAAATATGAGCTTTGAATCACTCGAGCATTAGAAATATTTCAGACAATATTCTCGTCCAAAGATCTGAACATTATACCTACGCCATGTTTCTCATGATCTTGTGGATCTCCGTACTTGCAACACAAAAAGGAGTGCGATTTTTCAAAGATTTGTTAGCACACTAAGGCACCCGTAATATCTATAATAAGCATCTGTGTTGAAGTTATTCTGTCTATAGTTGACGAGTATGTCGGTAGAGGGGTGTAGCGAGAAACAATAAAGAGCAGATGTTTGTTGCGGTGTACCGTGTGATGGTGCTACTGTCGAAATGCGCTGAATGCAAAGGTGGTTGTTGTGTCAGGCTGCCACGTTAGGAATGAAATGACGATTATAGCAAGTCAGAAAATAAACTTGGTGTGGATGATGTCAAGCAAGTTGGCACCTAGAGCACACTTACTCCTAAACATATTATGGAGATTAGTTGTGGCGCTCTTGTTGAGCTATGCCCTGGCAAGATGAGAGGACAAGTCATTATTTCCATAACATGAAGAATAGTACAAATTATAAATCTTAATATGTGGTCTCAAGAACTGTTTAGAAGTTATAGCTGGATAGATCAAGTGATTATGAGGAGAGAAATGTCCATCTAAGGAGAGACCAAAAGGGCATTAAAGTTACAATCAATGAGATTTCTAGGAGAAACTCAATGATGATTTTCAGTCCCCAAACAAGATCTTGTTGTCCAATCATGTAAGGTTTGAGTGATGCAAATGAAATGTTTGTTATTTTTGATATATCGTCATTGAAAGGAGTGAATTGCATTCATAACATGTGACATCGTCGTGTTGAATGGAATTCCATTCTCCAGGTAGTGGCACCTCGCATTATTCAGCATGGCATGCTTGTGGCATTTTGGTTAGCTGGAGTTGCAATTCATGTATATAGGTCATTTTTTCTAGGTTTGTCTTTTTTGAAAAGTTTTCCTTGATATGCGATCCTTTCCTTGATGGGAAACACTCCAATATTGTGCATCTATGGTTTGAACTTTGAACATATTTACACTTGTAGTGCTCTAATAATAATATTGTGTTTTATAACGTTGCATCACCAACACAATTTAATTTGTGTACAATTATTTGAAGTTTAAAATTATTCTGAGAGTAGTTTTTGATAACAACATAGTGTTGTTCACATTTGAAAGCTTTGAGATGACTATTGACTGGAAAGTCTTTGTTGAGATGATTTTCAAGTTCATTTGTTTTGTTTAATAGTTTGTTATGTGATATTTTAGAGAAATTAGCGCAACTAGGTTATTGCAAGGTGGTTTTATGGATACAAGTTGTGGAGTTTTTACCTTTGGTAATTTTTGTAGTGGTGCATATCACGTGTTTAGTATTGCATTGAATTTGTAACATGCTCTTTTATGACTCATCTAGGCTATTTCTTTTGGTCTTTCCTTGGATAGGCAATATTGTGCAATCAAAGCAATCATAACATAAAGTTTATCGAATTTGGGGCTCTCTAAACCTAGATATCTTGATGAGTTGTACTTTTCACACTTTCAAGGTGAAGTCGTACACTATATAAAAGTTGTAATCTTGCCCCTCATAGGCATTCTTTTGGGATCCATAAAACAAATATGTGGACGAAGCTTGTGAGATTCCTTAGTTTTTAAAATAAACTACATGAAGGGAGGACTCTAAATTCGAGTTTTAGATAGAATCATAGAACTTACTACCTATACAACTGTAGTTACTGTATCATTTTGGCTGAATTCTACTACAAATAGGTTACGACTCTATTAACTACATCATTTTAATTTTTTTAAAGGATGTTGCCATTCAATATATATCTCCTAAAAAAGAAAACTTTGGTATTTTGATTGCTTTGGAGATCCTTTCAGGTTCCACCACCTACATACTACCTCGCCGCTTTTTTTTACCAAGTAGAAGTGTACAATTTTCCAAAAACATGCAACTTAATGTTCATGACAATTATCTTCTTTTATTCATGATTTAAATCATATTTTTATGACCTCTAAATGACCCACATTAACAAGGCATTAATTACTTACGTGAGCTAGTTTTCAAAGTGTATTTGTGTAGCGTTGGTGAAGGAAAGTAGAGATGGTCTTGTTCTTACCTCATGGGAGGCATTTTACACAACTTGGGGCTCTGATAAAAATAACATGGGTAGTAGCAGACATAGCGAACAGCCAATTTGTTGGTGCAACAATATGCCAGTAGATATCAAGAGACATTGCTCAAATTTGTAAAGAGATCTACTTATAGGTGTTTCACTTTAGGGAAAAAAAACCCTAAACCGATTCGTCGGTTCGAACTTGGAGAAGCCGATTCTTTCTCAATGAAACTCGATCCAAACATAGTTCAAAAAGGCGATTCGAAAGGTACCATAAAACTTTGGTATTAGTGGGCTACTGCCCAAAGGGTGTCAATACGTTGTTTTTGCAAGACCAAAAGCAACCTACAAGAAAAAAGTTCTTTGGATGCTTGGGGCAACATCAGTGGAAATAATGTCCATGATACCAGATTCGCATCATGTACAAAGTTCAAGTGGACTAGATGGAAGAAATAATGCATGTAGAGGAGTTACAACACAATAATAGTAAGGGTGTTCCATGTTCGATTTATGTTTAAGTGGTCAGGAAGGTGGACATGACACCTCCAACTATACTATCGTGATTGACACAACATGGCTATCAATTTCTAGCATGTCTGTTATAATTATACATGGACAATTATGTGGTGAAGGTATGATTCTATTAGACAACAGTGGGTCCTCATATAATGTTGAGGTCAACTTTTGTGACAAGCTAAATGTGGACACACAACCATCCTAGTATCTGGACATACTCTAGGTTACAGATGTCTAGGATACAAGGTTCGTGTGGTAGATGCATGCTCTTGGATATTAAACAAATGTCATTTCAAGTTATTGAACATGACCTACTAGTTGAGATGTAAAAGGCTCAATAGTAGAATTTTCAATGTAATAATAGGGAGCTATGCCACTCATGAGAAGCTCTAGTTTGTGAAGAGACATGGAAAGATTCTAATCTCACCTTTTGTGGAGTTGTTTAGCCTCGGTGCTGTTCATCTTGGTGTGGATAGGATCTTTGAGTTTATTCTATGTTACTTATGGTGGCCTAAGCTTAAAAGGGATGTTTACCATCACGAAACCCATGGTTTTAACTGTCAAGGAAATAAAGTTGAAAGGATCAAAATTTACGGATTGTTTCACCTATTACATATACCATAAAGGAGATCAAAAAGTATTTTGATGGACTTTATTAGACATGTGCCATGTACACAATAGCAACATAATGTTGTCTTGTTTTGGCTGCAAAAATCACAAAAATGGCTTATAATATTATAGAATAGTAGATGCACCTACTATTGTTGATTTGTTTATTTTTTCTTGTATTTTATATCGTGGGTTACCTTTACCTATAGTGTTTGATAGGAATTTGTACTTTCCTTGTGGCTTTTGGACTTCTGTCTTTGATAGGCTATAGATGTGGTTTAGAATGAGTAGTGCAAATCATCCAAAAATGAATTGACAAATTGAGAGAACCAATTTGTAGAAGACATACTTATTGTTTACGTGATTGTTTAGAGAACCACACACACACACACACACACACACACACACACATGTGGAGCTTTTCATATATATGTAACTTCTAATGGCAATCTTTTAGAAAATTCACACATCAGGGGCTGTAGGAGTTATGGAACTGAAGGAGCCAACAATTAGTAACTACCAATTTTTCGAGCTATGCTCCAAACTTCACGTAGTTTTTTTCTTGGAAATCTTACCCGAAATTCAAACAACCATAACCTCTATATGGACTGACGGGACTTGTAGCCACTCATCATTAATAGGTTCTTTGTGTAGGGGGGAGTTTTAACTTTATCTTTTCTTTCTACAGCTCTGAATCCCCTCAATTTGGGATCTCCAAGTTTAAGTATTGAAATTTTCTCACCCTATTCCCTTGTTCCTTTTCATTGATAGGTGAGTAATTTGAGAATTATACTTCCACTTTTTAGAGAAGAAAGCTTTTCCTATATAACATCGATGTTACCTAGTATGAGCTTTCTCTCAAACTTTTGTCAAAGTTGACTTGATTAATCCCCTATACTTAGAAAAATTGGAATACTTGAGCAAATTATGCTACACCCAATTATGAACCAAATCACAAATTTTATTCTCAATGAAGCATAAATCGACCATACATGAAGCAATGTAACAAGCTTCATGAAGAATGCCAAATAACAACACATTTAATCAATAGCTAAAGCCTTACAAGCATTAGCAAAGGCAAGAGTTTTCCCACAAAGAGCCCAACAGATACTATCGCATAAGCTGACAAATGAATGTACATAAGACCGATTAATAGTTCCTTGAGGAACTTCAAAACCGAGATTTAAATAATCAAGGGAGGCAGAAATTTGGAGGGAAACTACTGCGCCCTCCTAAAGTACGCCCACTCTAGGTCATTCATTTATTAGAAGTGGCCAATCCTAAATATAAATGTGTAAAGAAAGTTTTTTAGTCCTACACATGAATAAAAAGGGCTTGTGGTTAAAAAATGAATAAAAGAGCTATATATGTGTTATAAAAGCAAGGCGAGGTGAGTCCCAATCTGGGTATGGAGAAAAAACATCATCAAGGAAGAACATTCGCATGAACAATAGCATCAACATAAAGCGTAATAGTAACAAGAGCATCATGGGACCGAATAATGGCAACAAGAGCACAAACCTGATTAATAAGCAACATTCATCATAGAAAACATTCAATTAGCAACGGGCCTACCATCCCACTTAACAAGATACTAAACTTGATGCCAACATCGGCTAAAGTGAAGTTAAGCTATTAAATAGCTATTGGGCAAGAAGAAAAGATTAAGGCTGAGATTTACAAAATCACCCTGGTGGAACTCCACACTTTCATGATGGTATCTATTATAAATGCGTACTAGCCAAAGCAATAATATCACGTGCCCCTGACAGATAAGAAGCAGTAGTAACCCATGCGTCATCAAGAGGCAAAAGTGTAACCACAAGCAAGCAAAAAAGGAGAAACATGTGCTAGAACTACAGGGATTGTTATAGCTGTATTCTGCAAGACATAGTTGCTAATCACAATCCCAACCCCAACCTATAGGAGAAACATAATGTTGCAAATAATCCTCCGAAACTACCATTATTTCTTATCCAAAGTGCAATAAAAATACGATGCAAACCTTTTATCGTTGAACCATGAATGTAAGCTATATACTCAATAATCAGCACTCTCAAGGCCAATAAAAGCTCGTGAAACATGGACACACATACATGACTTTATGCATCACCTCCAACACATGTGACAGATTGTGTCAAAATAAAGGTGGAGACAACCATGCAATACTATAGACAAGTAGATGATGATATTGCAACATACATCAATACAATGGAAGGCCATCAAGGATGCTACGAGGCTCATCTCTCTATGTGTGTGTGTGTCTCCATCACATGACATTCTTGAGAGGAAGAGATTTGCAACCAAGTGCGAGAAATCCATCATTATACATTTGGATGAGATATCACATGCAAGAATCATTGCACGTAGATCTCCCTTACACCCTAGATCACATTCTCCACCACAATACATTGGTGGGAGGGAGATCTTTTTCCCTAACTATCAACCCACATCTCGCGTCTAAAGCAGGCATACAATATGGAAACGATCATTGTAAGCAATTAGCAATCCCTTTGTTTACTCAAGCATTTGGTACCTCAATTACACTATCTGAGTAAACATTACCTTTGTATACCGTAGATAGTCCATACGTTTGACTATAGAAGATTATTAGTGAGTTAAACAATACATTTTTGTTTTTTGTGAAGTTTAGTGCATTCGATTACACTACTCATTTGTACATGTCATCACTTACATGTACACCCAAATGAAGCTACTTCCATGCATATTATATTCTTAGATGCTGGATTATTTTACAAATTACAATAAAAATACATAACCGAAAAACAAAAAGAAAAGATGCTACAACACTTACATTACTAGAATTATAATCAAATTTTAATAATATTTAAAATGACAAACAACAATATGAAAATCATACGGGGTGTAACATATATGACCTCAAAATTACGCTCACTCTAGGGTGAAATTCATCTTCTCTCTCATTTTTGTGAAAATTTACTCTAGTCTCCAAGTTCTAGTGGTCTATTTTTGGCACAATTTAGGACCAAGAAGATAACAATGTGAAACATTCAACGCATTGTACAACACCTAAAAGGTCAAATATGGATTGTATACGTCTCACTAAGACTTAAAGCTATGATCAAAATGCAATCAACTTGGCTTTTAATGAATCGTGAGAGAACAATATGTAATGCAACAATTTGCATCTATAGTTGTTGAAGAGGTATTTCAATCTCTTTAAAGTTCTTAATCGAAACTGTGAAAGTTTTATCCAAGATACCAGACATACAAGTTGCATCGAATACATCCAAGATCAAAATGGATCCAACCAAGATTGATACACTGGACTAACAACATGTAAAAACATAAAGTTCATATTTTTTAAGTGTACCATTAGATCATTGAGTTATGTCTACTCTTCAACAAAGAACTTCAAGAAATGAACAATAAGGAATTGACAAACAACTCCATTTATGCCTGTTGAGGCTTGTATTAGGTCATCAAGATACATTGAATCTGGACCAAATCTAAGCCATGATATCTTCAATGTTAAAGATCAAAACCAATGATCTAGATCTCATCCAAAAGTGCGCACCCATAAGAAATGAGTCATGTGCAATGTCAAATGTTCAATATCTTCTAGATCGTAATCTAGAAACATCATCCAAATGTGGAGGAAGGGCTAAAATTTGGGCATCTCCAATAGGCCTCCAAGTTTGGCACTTGGGGTTAAGTAGAATTTTGCATATTTTAGCACATATGAACATAATTTCTCACATAAACTTGAATGCTCTTTTGAGAATATTTGACTTTAGGATTGAGGTGACATATGCTTGGGGCCTTTGCTTGACTGTAGGATTGAGGTGACGTATGCTTGGGGGCTTTACTTGACTTAGGCTTGAGGCCCATCATGGAGAAGTTGGCATTCACATTATCTTTCATATCTTTCACATGTTCCCTCTAATGCAACTTCTTTTCTCTCTTGATGATCAATTCATTCTTATCACCAAAAAAGTCCTTATGGTTCTCAAACAATTATTTGTCAGGAAACTTAAGAGAAATATCCCAATTGATATAGAGATTGGTTTTCATATAGGATGCTTCATTATTTCTTATATCAATTTCAGAATGTAATATGTGATCACAAATACTAAAGTTCCTAAGGATAGACCATACCCAATTTTCGTTTTATAAGAAGGTGGTATCATGAATTTCTAAACCTCTATCCCTAAGATACAAAGAAGAATGTTAAGATCCTTCATGTGCTGACTAAGTCCATACATGACTTTATCAATCTCAATATCATTATATTTCTTGTAAGTACAAATTTCATCAACATAAAGTGATATGTATTCCATCAATCTTGAACTATTCACTCATTACAAAACCAAGAGTGAAAAGCCTAGCATACCAACTCCTTGGTATTTGCTTAAGCCCATACAAGCTATTGTCAAACCATGGACTAGAAGAACTAGAATAGTTACCATCTTTGCATCAATAGCAAAATCATTAAGCAGCTTCCATCGATCTTGTTGTAGAGATAATGATCCTATTCATTCAACATGAAACCAAAGATGTCTAGATGAGTGCAAAACAACAAATTTCTCTCCCTTTGAGTTCATACAAACCCACCCCACCCTCTTTGCTTTGTGAAATCTTCACTTCCTTCTTCACCTTGTTGATATTGCCATCCTGGTAGATCCCTTTAACATCATTGGCCTTCTTGTGTTGATAAAGAGGATCAAGATCCAAACCATGGTTCTTCATAAGAGCTTCATGTCCTTTGTCCATTGCATCACACCTTTTATCCTTTTGGAATTTGCAACTATGAGTTTTATATCTAATGCTTAAAAAGAGGCCAATTTGTGCATAACATTCTCGATGGTTTTGGAGATGAGAACCTAGTTCAAAGATATGCCATTCAGGAGCCACCACCCTCCGCGGAAGGCGTGCAAAGCGTCTTGGTAGCCGAGGAGCATCGACTAGCCAACATGAAGACGAGGGAGTGAATCTCCCAACATGATAGAGATGAAGGGGCATATCTCATCAAAAAAAGTGGAGGGGTAGTAGAAAGAAAGGCAGCAAGCAAATGGTCAATGTTAAAGGACAAAAGAGCAAGTCCTTCACATGGTTGTAAGAAAGACAAATTTCCAATCAAATGTGGAAAGGATGATCATTGTGCATATGAATGCTTTGAAAAGAATGAAAATCAAAATGAAGGCGGTAAGCAAAATCACCATTTCATTAAGAAGATATAGTGCATGATCCTATTGTGGTTAGAAGAAATGTTATCTTTGATGAGGAAGATACTCTCAAAATAATAAATATGATACTTTAGATGAATCTAAAGTACAGAGTTCATTATTTCATGATATTGTAAATGATAATGAGGGTGAATCATTATCTAAATGCTCTGAACGAACCGCAAATTGCATGGTCTCTCTCTCTCTCTCTCTCTCTCTCTCTCTCTCTCACGGTCCCTATGCGGCCTAAATGCTCTCTCTCTGAATGAACTCTCTCACTCACTCGGATTCTCTCTCTCTCTCTCTCTCTCTCTCTCTCTCTCTCACACACACACACACACACACACACACACACACACACACACACACCGCAAAGGATCCCATTTTAATCGCATGGTCTCTCTATCTCTCACTCATGGTTCTCACACGGTCCCTGTGCGGCCTAAATGCTCTGAACGAACCGCAAACTGCATGGTCTCTCTCTCTCTCTCTCTCTATGTTAGGAAGGTCATGTGGGGTGAGCAAAGTTTCTAGGCTTATGTTGCAAAAGTTAAACAAGAAGTTGAAGGTACTAACATTGCTTTGATGACTTATATTCTTCAAAAGATGATTCTCAAAATGCGTTTCAAAACGCGTTTCGGGTTTCTAGTAGAATTGCTCAGAAGCGTGTTTTTTTTTTTTTTTTTTTTTTTTTTTTTTTTTTTTCTGATTTTTTTGTGGGCAATATGGGTATCAGATGAAACCTCTAATTAAGAGCATTATTGCTGTGTAGTTTGCCAAAATTTTCGGGTACAAGATGGTCCATTTTAGGTGCATCAACTCCCAGGTTTACACTTTAGCTCCTTTTAATGTAAAAAATCAATAAAAAATTGAGAATGCCCCAACATGTTCATAATAGGATTCTCCCTCTTTCTCTCTTTCACGAGCCTCCAGAGCTACCAGAGCTCCTCGACACCAGCAACGGATCACAACTTCTATGGGTATCAGACGCTTTTTTCGGGATTGATATTTTATTCTTCCTTTTTACTTTCCTCAGCAGAGCAGCGGTTAAGCTCTTGCACCTGTACCCTCTTTAGAGCTGGAGGTTAAGTTCTTATATGCTTTTTATGATTCTATATTGGATGTGTCTTTAACTAGCTAGAGAGATTTCTATATTGTTGTTTCCACTTAGACTAGCGATTTTTATGTTGTCCGACATGGACAGTGTTCCTACAAGATATGTACTTATTTCTTCTGTCTTATGTGCCCTTGGGCACCCAACAGACATTAATATAATTTCTTCTTCTTCTTCTTCTTCTTCTTCTCTCTCTCTCTCTCTCTCTCTCTCAGATCACAACAAATTGAACAAAAAACTACAAGGAACCATGCTGAATCATGTTGAACCATATTGCATCGTACTTTTTTACCGAAACATTTTTTCAACCATATAGAGTCGTTTTTCAACCATACTCTCTCTCTCTCTCTCTCTCTCTCTCTACAACCATAAACCATAAAATTGAAATTACCGAACTAAAACCATAAAGAACAGTACTGAATCATGACACTGCTGTGAATAGGATCATCATAATATATAATATCGGGCCACATGGCACCAAAATGGGGTACAATGATGTTCCATGAACGTAATGAAAACTATACAACTAAGACTCGTCGAAGTCATGGTAGTCAAAATCATCCGAGTCTGTGCCTGTCTGATGATCCCAAGGGTTTGCAGATGAATCGAAATCAAGGGAACCATACACTGTGGTGTGGCCCTGGGTCTATTGTGTGCTCTGGCTCTCTACTACGTGCTTTGGCTCTGGATCCTCCCCCTACCTCTACCTCTGCCTCTCCCCTCCTTTGGCCCCCCTCTGGCTGCCCCACCCCTGTGTCTACTCCTGCGTGTCTGTGTGATGATGCCTGGCCGACGGCTTCCTGTGATGCTCCACTCCTGTCTACAAAAAGTGCTCAGCCCCCCCCCCCTCCCAGAACCTCTAGGTCTCCCTCTAGGCCTACGTGCATGAATGGCTGGCTCCTCCTCTGTCTCCGCATCAGGGACCACCATCAGGTCAGCCAGGTCATCCCCCTCTGCCTCCGCCCCCATCTCCTCCTCCTCCTCCTCCTCCGTATCCCGCAATCCACTCCTCCTGCTCTTCATAGTCAGCCCTGAGCTGCTCTCCATCCTCCGAGCTCTCATCATCTCCCTCCTCAGCCCTCTCCCACACCCTCTTTGTCCTCCTCTGCCACCGTAAAGCCCGTTGCTTCAGCGTGTGCCTGTCTATAGAACTTGTTAAAATTGGCAAAAACTAACTTGATCAAATCTTGTAAATACCATTATGACTAGTACATATCATCATTAGACATGTGTGGAGCCTGTTCTCACGTGTGAAATAAATACATTTATTTAGATGAGTCATATAGGTTGTACATACCATTTCATTTGAGATCTAGTGGCTAAAATGGCCAAAATCTAGTTTTCTAGCTATATGCCACTTGGCATCATGTTATTGGTAGGAAAAGCTATTTCACATGGATAGGAGTGATCTCACACGTGCCAAGGACTGCTCATATGTGTTAAAACATCAGTAGTAGGTGAGATCCAACTTGTAGTAGATATTTGTGCAAGTCCCTATAAATTAGAAAAATTGCCTAAAATCAAGGGAGGTGGCTATAAGTTAGGAAACTTGGTCCATGTGCCATATTGATGATTATTGGTGGATCCTTTGATGAGTAGGCACTCTCACACGTGCCAAATCAGCTGAGTAAGCATCAGCTCTTGTGTATATATGGTGGCTCATTTGGCCATAATTGACAAGAAAGCGAATTCTTGGTTTTGGTGCAGCGTAATCTCTCCATTTGTCTTGTGATTTTATGCTTCTAATGGTTTGTAAGCTTAGTGTACTTCATTATTTGCTGGTAGTCCGTACTCTGACAGGTCTTCACACGTGTGAAACCAGCAAGTACAAGTTTTGATCATATTTGATTGTTCTTGTTAGGGTTATTGATGTAAATTTGATCTAGTGCTATCTAATCTAGTGTAGATTGGTAGATCAATCTAATCTAGCACCCAATCACACTTGTGGATCTGATTTGGATCCATTCTTGGTCCTTTTTGCTGTACTTTCACATGGTATCAGAGCCAAGTACAAGTGCATTTAAGGAATTGATCTACACTATACCCAAATTGGCAGGGTTTTTGGAAACAAGCTAATATTGAGGTAGCGAGGTTGAATGGATAGCTAGAACCATCATATTTGTACCAAATCTTGATGTGGGCTACTGGTATACTTTCCACACGTGTGGGGCCGTACAGGACCTGTTTTGGACAGTAAAATTCAGTTTGGTGCATTTTGAGCTTCATACACCCAATTTTGAGTCAATTTAGTGCATTTTTCAAGCTTTCACTTGCATTGTTTCTATTCCATTGATTTGTTCTTGGTTTAGATCAATCATATAGATGGATTAAAGCTTGTTTACAGTACATTGAAGTTGATTCTCTGATTTTTTGAGTGTACATTGAAGTTGAGAGAGAAAGAGTGCTATAAACCAAAGATTAAGGAGTGATTTGCAAGGGGGGAGATTGAAATCCATTATACCTTCATTCTAGATTTGTTCAAGAGTGAAAGGGTTGAGTCTAGAAGCATCTAAATGCTAGAAGACACTCTTGGATCAGTCCTCCAAGTGAAATCTTAGTGAATTTCTAAAGCACAAACACTCATAAAGTCAAAATCTACCTATACAAGGTGATAAGAATTGTTGGCAAGTACTAGGAGAAAAATTTGAGATCCAAGTCACATTGTTCACCCCTACTCAAATGTGTGAGTGTGTTTTTTGGCTTGAATTATAGTCATAAAGGTGAGTGAGTCATATGTGTTGTGGTTGATCCAAAATTTTCAAGAGATCCTTCCTTTGTAGAGGGCAAGAACTAGTAACTCAATTCTTGACTTTGGTGGAAAAATTGTCATCTTCATTGTGATCAAATCTTGCTAAGTGGCATTAGCTCTTTGTAAGCAAATATCTTAGTGAGAGAGAAGTATTACATTTCTGAAAATTTGAATTTCATTCCAACTCTAAAGAGGTAGAGTCATTGGTACTTGGTGGAGTCCAATAGGGGTGAATGAATTCAATTTTTTGAGCAAAATTTTGACATTATATGTATGAAACTCAAATAAGTTCTATTCAACTTTCTTTGTGAGAGTGTGAGGGTCAAGTTGTGATCCCATTGGGAGTCTAGAACAGGGAGGAGTCCATATTTGAGTGTTCATACATGATTGGGATATTTATGAATCTCTAGATATCTAATTTATAAGCTTGGTGAAAAATTATTGACATAGATTGTTATCAAACCATTTCATGTCCATTCCAAATCTCAAGAGTGAGATTCTTTGGGTTGAGGGATTCCAAAAGGGGTGATTGGATCTGATCTTTGTGTGTTTGAATCAAGTATACATGTCAAGTTTTTGTGATCTAGTATAGATCCTTTTTTTGTGAAAATTAGTGGTTTAATTTGTTGTCAAATCAAATCAAATTCAATCCAAATTTCAAGATGAGATTATTTGGGTCAAGAGTGAATCCAAAAGAAGTGACTAAGTTTGATTTTCAAGTATTTGAAACAAAACCCATACTTTGTTCAAGAATCTCAAAAGTTGAGAGAACTAGTCAAGAGAAAAGGAAAATCTAGTTGTCAAATCTTTTCAAATCCATTCCAACTCTCAAGAAGAAGATTCATATATTGTTGAGTCCAATAGGGGTGTTTGGATTGGATTTTTGTGATTTGATAGAGTGCTTTTGTCTTAGTGATCAAAGCAAAGATTAGTTTCCAATTGACTAGGTTGAAAGAGATATGATTCAAAATTTGTGGTCTAGATCTTGTGTAGATCCTTCTAGATTGTTGAATGTGTTCAAATCTAGTCTCTTGAGAGTCACAAATTACATTTTGAAAAGTCATATCACTAGGTTTTACTTCCTCATCATGGCATCAATAGGTGGCAACCTATTGGAGGCAAGTAAGGATCCTAAATGCAACCTTTGTGGCAAGAGAGATTGTTTTGTCTCAAGATGCTACAAAATGAAGACCAATCCATCCAAGGAGAACCAAAGCAAGGGGGCCGAGGTGAAGGATGGAGCTTCAAGTTCAAAGTGCAAAGGCAAGAAGGACAAATCCAAGGAAAGGTGTTTCCTTTGTGGAAAGATGCATGAGGCTTGGAGTCTCACAAGGACTTACAAGATTTGTCTTCAAAAGTCCATCATCACACATTTCAAACCTTTTGAAGTTTTGCATTTGAAAGTGAATTTTTTGGTTCAAGATGCAAAGATAAATGTCACGTTCATTAATGCCACTTGGATTTATTTCATGTCCTTGAAAAGCATTTTGCTTAGAACTTTAGAAAAGCTCAAATTTATTGTTATGATCCAAGAGAAACCAAGAAAGATTAAGGAGGAGCAATCACAAAATGAAAATAGTTTCATTTATGCTCTCATGAAATCTTATGAAAAACTATTTTGCTTTGAAGAGATTTTTGTATCTCAAGGTGGATTAAGGCAATACTAGTTGAGTGTGATGCCTTAATAGATAGCAAAGCATGTTTTCCTTGTAAACTTACATTGAATATGAAGTCAAGGAAATGGAAATGTCTTCATAATGTATTTTTTGTTGGTTTCAATAAGGTCATGAATGATGTGTTCATTCATAATGTTGAAGATTGTAAATTTTCAATTTTAAAGGCAAGCTGTAAACTTCTTATGAGAATAAGTGAAGCATCCAAAGTGGACACTTATATCCATAAGCAAGTAGTTAGCCTTATTGAGATGGAAATACTTCTTGATTTCAATATTAGAAAAATCATGCCAAGTTGTGGTGATTTTTGGACTTATGGTTCTAGCATAAGTAATGTTGATAATCATATGAAGTGCACATTATATGATCATGTTTGTTGTGATCATTTTGAGACATGGAGGTCTCGGATTTCCATCAAGGAGGAGCACCAAGGAGTTGATCTTGAGGAGTCATCTCGAGGTTCAAGTGTGCCAAGGATTGAGGAGGAGAGTCCTTCTCAAGTTATGATTACAAGAAGAATATCAAGAGACATGTTTGAGCTCATATGGCTCACATTTCAAGGGAAAGAGGAGCACATTTCAAGTGGTATACATCTCATGCTTGCTTCTCTTATGTCATTTGGTGAATCAATTTGCTTTAGTGAGACTTTTGCATCCCAAAGTTGGAGTAAAGCAATACTAGTTGAGTATGGTGTCTCTCTTGAGAACATAGTTGATGTTCTTAATGATATTAAATTTATTTTAGATCAATTAGAAAGCAAATGGTTATTTCATCAAATGTATGCTCTTGAGTCTTGCAAGAGCAAGAGTGATTTGTCCACTCATAGTGTGAAAAATTGTCTTTTTTCATGTATTGAGGCAAATTGTAAACTCTTTATGAGAGTAAGTGAATCATCCTCTAAGGAAACTTATCTCCATAATGAAGTATTTAGCCTCATTAGATCTGAGATTAGCATGGTAATCAAGCATGGAGATATGATGCAAACTCTTTGTTATTATAGCATGCATAGTCTTGCCAATGTTGATGAGCCTAATTCTCGAGATCTTGGTAACATGATGTTGGATCTTTGTGATCCTTATGAGTCAATAAAGACTCTTTATTTTATCATGGAGTTGCAGCTATTTTCAAGGAGGAGGAGCTTTTGGATCAACCATATGTTTCAAGGATGGAACAAATCAATCAAGTATTGCAAAGCTCTCAAGTTCATCAAAGAAGTCAACATCAAAGAGGCACTATCATGGATATGGTGATTTCGGATCGACATCAACCTCATTGGCTGATCTTCACACCTTTGAACCAGCAAGGATCCATATTTGAAGACCAATTCAGCCCATGGCGTGAAGCTTAACATCATCATGCTTTTATCAAGTTAGTTTTGAGGAGGAGTGTTAAAATTGGCAAAAGCTAACTTGATCAAATCTTGTAAATACCATTATGACTAGTACATATCATCATTAGACATGTGTGGAGCCTGTTCCCACGTGTGAAATAAATACATTTATCATTTAGATGAGTCATATAGGTTGTACATACCATTTCATTTGAGATCTAGTGGCTAAAATGGCCAAAATCTAGTTTTCTAGCTATATGCCACTTGGCATCATGTTATTGGTAGGAAAAGCTATTTCACATGGATAGGAGTGATCTCACACGTGCCAAGGACTGCTCATATGTGTTAAAACATCAGTAGTAGGTGAGATCCAACTTGTAGTAGATATTTGTGCAGGTCCCTATAAATTAGGAAAATTGCCTAAAATCAAGGGAGGTGGCTATAAGTTAGGAAACTTGGTCCATGTGCCATATTGATGATTATTGGTGGATCCTTTGATGAGTAGGCACTCTCACACGTGCCAAATCAGCTGAGTAAGCATCAGCTCTTGTGTATATATGGTGGCTCATTTGGCCATAATTGACAAGAAAGCTAAATCTTGGTTTTGGTGCATTTCTTGAGTAATCTCTCCATTTGGCTTGTGATTTAATGCTTCTGATGGTTTCTAAGCTTAGTGTACTTCATTATTTGCTGGTAGTCCGTACTCTGACAGGTCTTTACATGTGTGAAACTAGCAAGTACAAGTTTTGATCATATTTGATTGTTCTTGTTAGATTTGTTGATGTAGATTTGATCTAGTGCTATCTAATCTAGTGTAGATTGGTAGATCAAGCTAATCTAGCACCCAATCACACTTGTGGATCTGATTTGGATCCATTCTTGGTCCTTTTTGCTGTACTTTCACAGAACTCTATAGATCTCATCATCCATCTCCTCCTGCGTGGGTGGTGCCCAAGGAGCAGTAGCTGCCAAGTCCACCAAGCAAGAGTCAGGGTTCACCTGCAACCAAAAACAATACATTGTTGTCAGGCAGGTATTTTGCAATTCATTGCATATTTTGAAAGCAATTCAATTCGTCAAAGCATAGCCAGAAACAAGGGATGATAATGTGACCTTGAGCATCTGGCCCCTCCGTGTGTGCACCTCAGCATACGGTCGTTGGTGTTCACAAACACCAACCGCCTACATTGCTCGATGGATAGCCTGTTCCTCTTCTGCGTGTGATACAAGGCCCAGGTGCTCCAATTCCGCTCACAAGCGGATGCTGAACACTCCTGTGCAAGGACTCTCTCGGCCAATCGCCGCAGGTCGCTCGTGCTGCGCTCATGGTAGCTCCACCACATAACGGGCTTCAACTGATCCTCCCTCAGCCGACACTGCTCTCCATCAAAAGGAAACTGGCCGCGCTCAAATGTCATCAACTGGCGTGCAATGTTCTTGAGCATCAGACTTGTTGGCAGAAGAAACATGGCACGTGTAAGTCCCCTCAAATTCACACACTAGCAATGAGTACACTATTGCAGTATTTAGACTACC
Organism: Diphasiastrum complanatum; assembly: GCA_029204225.1. Classification (NCBI taxonomy): domain Eukaryota; kingdom Viridiplantae; phylum Streptophyta; class Lycopodiopsida; order Lycopodiales; family Lycopodiaceae; genus Diphasiastrum; species Diphasiastrum complanatum. Next base: position 44,213,246 of record CM055109.1, read on the forward strand.
AAGCGATTTCTCACACATAACTGGTCCGGGCCATACGCGCTCCGAGTAATCCACCCATCCCCGGTGCAACTCTTGATCCGGGCCATACGCGCTCCGTGTAATCCATCCATCCCTGATACAACTCCTGATCGTCCAAATCCCTGGTAGAGCACCACAAGGGGTGCAACATGTGGGCTACGACGTGGATGGGTCGGTGGAAGTAGTCCCATCTGGCCTCCCATATCTGCGAGATCTCGTCCCTCTTGCAACAGAGAAATTACAATAATCAGTGCACCGTAACATAAAAGAAACGCAACAAAATTGAGTGAGAAACAACAAACTAGACATTGAAGAGTCATACATGTCCTCGGCCAAGGCCGATGTGTGAATTGCCTCGCTGACGTGGTCCATGAACTCGTAAATGAGACCGAGAGTGCACCCCTCACAGTCTTCCAGGCACAGCACAAGGAAAATGGGTCGAAGGACCTCAACAATCTCCTTAGCGTGTGTCCAGAGCTCAGCACCAAACATAGTGGGCTGGAAAAACGTCGCATGTGCGATGCCTCTAAAGTCCCTGAAGGTCTCCCTAGAAACCATCCGCTGCAATGCATCCTTCACTAGTGCTCATGGTCTAGCATGCCCAATGGATGGTTGATTTGTGGGTGTGTTTGATTGTCCTCGAGGGGTGTCATTCTCTCTGGCAGGACATGTCCCCTGGTGTCACATGTACTTTGAATCCCCTTGCCCAATGTAAATGGTAAATTGTAATTATTAAATTGTAAATGGCTAAGTCACCGGCTTGTGGAGACAATTATAAATTGCAATGTAATTATCTGTTATAGTGACTAAATCCGAGATGGCCAAGGGGGTACTGGGTCTCATGAGAGTCTGCTGGACTGACCTCCTAAAAAGTAGGAAGGGTTGACCGGTCAACGTGACACGTGTCATGTGCTCACTGGGACACTTCGTCCAGTGCATGAGTGACACTTGTCGGACGGTCAATGGACGGGTCAACAGGACGTGTCATATGCTCATTGGGACACTTGGTCCAATGCATGAGTGACACGTGTCAGACTGTCCACCTACTAGCTTGCCTATGTGTCAGGGTACTGCCAAGTGGCAAGTGTCGGCTGTGCATGGAGTTTGCCATGTGTCGATGTTAGGATGTGTCAGGGTTAAGGGGTGCTTGAGGGGATATAGTGTGAGCCTGGTCAGGCGTTCCTCATTATGGTATTCCTATGCAGCTATGGTTGGGAGGATACTGGCAGCAGAGCTCTCATGTTTGCTTGTTGATCTATGTACATTTGCTTGAGATTGATAAAGTGACGGATATGCTAGGTAATTATGTGTATTTACTTAGGTTTTGTGAGCTTGTGTGCAACATTTGGTATCAGAGCAGTTGCTTTCAAGACGTGTGTGGGATTTGGCATCTTCAGTTAGGGTTTGGAGCATTCTTGGAGAGCCAGCGCCCTACTGCAGGTGATCTGTTGGCAGATTTGGAGCCCATAAGATACCAGATTGAAGCCCTATGGTGGATTGTTGATCTTCTGGCAGCCTTTGAGCATTTTCTATTGCGCCGCGCAAGGGCAAATGGAACAAAAAGAGAAAGTTTGAAGGTCAAACCAATCAGTGGCAAGCTCGAGGTGACCAAAAGAAGAAGGGTGCAGGGGCCCCAAAAGGCAAAGGGTTGTATGGGCAGCCCAATGCCCAAAAGGATCAGCATCCTTCAATGTTGTCGCCTTAGGACCAAGAACATGGAAAGAGGGAGAACCTCTATTTTGGATGTTTGGGAAAACATAGGTGGAAGGAATGTCCACGGAACTTGATGCGGACCACATATAATCTTCAGGTGGACCAGATGAACCAGGGTGATGACCCTATGATAGTGGAAGAGATCGAGCAGGAAGCCAATCTAGATGTTGCACGCCTCATGAATGTTTCGGTGGTCAGGAGAGTGGACACGGCTCCACCAGCGCTTTTGTCAAAATCGGCTCGCCAGGGGTATCAATTTCCTAACACTTCTCTTATTGTTATGCGAGTGTGGTAGAGATGTTCAGGTTCTATTTGACACTGGGTCCTCTCATAATGTGTTGAATTCAACTTTGGTACGGAAGTTAGGTGTGAATACTCAACCATCCCAGTACCAGTACATAGTGGAAATGGCTGATGGAAAGGGTACAGAGATTTGGGATAAGAGGGTTGTGGGCATTCCACTAACTATACAAAGTTACACAAAAGAGTTGGATTTTGAGATAACACGACTTGCGCGGTTTGATGGTGGTGTTGGGCATTTTTTGGCACACGATGCAGAAGCCACACGTAGCCTGGGATACTCATGTGTATGAGTTCCAGTTTGATGGTGTGATGCATTCCCTTCGTGGTGAGCGGGATGTGCCTCTTGGACCGCTTGTTTCAGCTATGCAGTTGCGTAGGATCCATTGTGAGTACATGAGTTTTTGCTTTCTACTTGATATGTCTACTAATACTAGTCAGAGTAGCATGCAGTGTGTGCAAACCAGTACTATTGCCAATTTGGATCAAGAGATTAGGAGAGAGTTTTCAGATGTGTTCATAGATGATCTTCCATCTGTTTTACCTCCTAAGAGAAATGTTGAACATAAGATTGAATTAATACCCGGATCTTATCCTGTCAATAGACGTCCTTACAGAATGAGTCTTAAGGAGGAAGAGGAAGTGAGAAGGATGGTCGATGATTATCTGGCCAAGGGGCAGATACGACCTAGTTATTCCCCTTTTGCCTCTCCGATCATTCTTGTAAAAAAGAAGGATGGATCATGGTGTATGTGTGTGGATTATCGAGGTTTGAACAAGATAATTGTTAAACATCGATATCCTATGCCACGTAAATATGATTTGCTTGATGCCTTGTCAGGTGCCACTGTGTTCAGTAAAATAGACCTGAAGAGTGGATACCATCAGGTTAGAGTTCGTGAAGAGGATGTACACAAGACTGCCTTCAGAACTCAATTCGGTCACTAAGAGTATCTTGTGATGCCATCTGGATTGACTAATGCCCCAGCTACATTCATGATGATGATGAATGATGTGCTCAGACAGTATATGGGTAAGTTTGTCGTAAACTTTGTTGATGACCTTCTGACTTACAATGCAGGTGAGGTCAAGCATAGGGCTCACCTTATGATTGTGTTGTCTACTTTGAGGGAGAACACTTTGTTTGCCAATAATAAAAAAAGTGAATTGTTTAAAAAAGAGATTGAGTATCTTGGTCATGTAGTGTCTGCTGATGAGTAAGGCCAGATCCTAAGAAGGTTGTTGTGATCGTTGCATGGCCTGTGCCAGCTGATTTGACAGTACTTCGTTCTTTTCTTGGATTGGAAGTGTTCTATAGAAAATATGTTAAGAAATACTCCTATATTGCAGCACCTTTGACTGATTTGACTCAAAAGAATAGATTTGGTCAGTGGACTGAACTACAACAAGCAAGCTTTGATCAGTTGAAGCAAGCTATTGCTGAGTGCGTCACTCTAAAGATTGTAGACCCTCAAAAGCCCTATGTTATAGATACAGATGCGAGTGACATTGCTGTGGGAGCTGTTTTGATGCAAGAGGGTAGGCATGTGGCCTTTGAGAGCAAGAAGCTCAACCCTGCTCAGAAAAATTATCCAACTCATGAAAAGGAGTTGTATGCCATAGTTCATGCATTAAAGGCATGGAGGCAATATCTGTATGGATCGGAATTTGAGGTATTCACTGATCATGATACCTTGAGATACTTTTGTAAGCAGCCAGACCTTAGAGGCCAGCAAGCCAGATGGTCTGAGCTCATGCAGGAATTCCTAATGGAGATTTGGTACAAGAAACGTGCCGAGAATCGTGTGGCAGATGCACTATCTCGTGTGGTGTATCAGATGTCATTTGTAGTCAATGAGAATGACTTACTATCTGAGATGAGAAAGGCTCAGCAGGAAGATCCTCACTGTAAGAAAGTGGAACAAGAAGTGGGTCATGGCCATGCAGAGTCTCAAGAGGAGAGCCCTTCTACCTTGGTTCGCACTTATCTTAAGTATTCCATAGAAGATGGAATAGTGATGAGAAATGGCAAGGCTCTTATTCCAGCTTGTGATGTGCTGCGAAAGAGGATCTTGCATCTCTGTCACGATAGACCTAGTGCTGGTAATCCTGGTGTGGATAGGACCTATGAGTTGATATGACGTAACTTTTGGTGGTCTAGACTTAAGAAAGAAGTAAACCATTATGTGACACATTGTTTTAAGTGTCAAGTTAATAAGGCTGAAAGGATTAAAGTTCTTGGATTATTACGCCCATTATCTATACCAGAAGGGAGATGGGAGAGTATTTCCATGGACTTTATTACATGTTTACCGCATACGCAGCAACAACATAATACTATCCTAGTTGTGGTTGACAGACTCACAAAAATGGCTCATTTTATCCCAACTAGTAATAAGATTGATGCACCTGGTACGGCTGACTTGTTTATACAACATGTATTTAGACTTCATGGATTACCTAGATCCATTGTGTCTAACAGGGATTCTTGTTTTACTGGCAATTTTTGGACTGTAGTATTTGAGAAGTTAGAGGTGCAGTTGGGAATGAGTAGTTCTGATCATCTTGAAACAGATGGGCAGACTGAGAGAGTTAACCAAACCTTGGAAGACATGCGTAGGGCGTATGTTAGTGAAAGGCAAACGCAATGGGAACGTTACCTACCATTGTTGGAGTTTGCCTATAATGATAAAAAGAATACATCTACGAAGATGAGTCCTTTCGAGCTAAATTATAGTTTTAGACTAGCGAGTCTAGTTACTATAGGTATGCCTCATAAGACACCTAGTGCTATGGAATTTCTAACTCACATGCAACAGATGTTGGAGTTAGCAAAGGAAAATGTAAAAGCGGCGATGGATCGGGCAAAGTCATATGCTTATCTGGATCGTACGCCATGAGAGTTCGAGGAAGGAGATATGGTATTTCTCAAGATTCCAAAGGATTCGAAAACCCTAAAGACAGGGAAGTGTTATAAGTTGTCACCTAGATACTGTGGACCTTGGAAAATTGTTAAAAAGATTAATAGCGTTGCTTATGAATTGGATTTGCCTATTGGTTGTAAGGTTCATCTTGTTTTTCATGTTTCACGCTTAAAGGAGGTTTACATGACGGTGATAACTTGTTGGCTGATGATGGCCTTGTATTGTTTCAGGAGCATGGGGAGGTGATGCATGGACCAACAAGAGTATTGGACCGGAGGCATAGATGGTTGCGGAATCGTTTGCTCTGTGAGTACTTGGTTGCATGGCATGGACGACCTCTGAATGATGCTACCTGGGAGACCGCGCATGGGTTGCATGCACAGTATCCAGACTTTGCCATCGAGGACGATGTCATCTGAGGAGGGAAGGGATGTCAGATGTACTTTGAATCCCCTTGCCCAATGTAAATAGTAAATTGTAATTATTAAATTGTAAATGGCTAAGTCACCGGCCTGTGGAGACAATTGTGAATTGCAATGTAAATATCTGTTATAGTGACTAAATCCGAGATGGCCAAGGGGGTACTGGGTTTCATGAGAGTCTGTTGGACTGACCTTCTAAAAAGTAAGAAGGGTTGACCGGTCAACGTGACATGTGTCATATGCTCACTGGGACACTTGGTCCAGTGCATGAGTGACACTTGTCGGACGGTCAATGGACGGGTCAACAGGACGTGTCATATGCTCATTGGGACACTTGGTCCAATGCATGAGTGACACATGTCAGACTGTCTACCTACTAGCTTGCCTATGTGTCAGGGTACTGCCAAGTGGCAAGTGTCGGCTGTGCATGGAGTTTGCCATGTGTCGACATTAGGATGTGTCAGGGTTAAGGGGTGCTTGACGGGATATAGGGTGAACCTTGGCAGGCATTCCTCATTATGGTATTCCTATGCAGCTATGGTTGGGAGGATACTGGTTGTGAGAGCTCTCATGTTTGCTTGTTGATCTATGTACATTTGCTTGAGATTAATAAATTGACGGATTTGTTGGGTAATTATGTGTATTTACTTAGGTTTTGTGAGCTTGTGTGCAACACCTGGGGCAATCAGATATGCCCAATGCCCATCCATCTGGCCCTTTGACCCGCAGTAAGTGAGCCCTAACCCTGGTGAGTGACCCTGTGAAGAGCCCACCACAATGCATCTCCATCTGCGGACTCCTGAGCCATGGTGTACAACCTCGGCCCCACAGCGGCATCGTGTCAACATGAGATCAAACCTGCAAACAAAAATAATTAAGAAAACGTTTACTAGAAGAAAATACACTGCATTGAACAACATTACCAGGCTAAAATAGAGCTCAAAACATCAGAGCATACATCACAATGATTCCAATTCATACTGTCAGAGCAAGTGCCAAAAAACACATGGGATAGAATTATTTCAGTACGAGCGATAACGGGCGAATGCCGTTAGCGTGGGAGTCTGTGCAGGTGTAAAGGAGTGCAGTGTAGGCCTAAACCACGCCCCAGGCAGATGCTCGAGCCTAAACCCTAAAAAACATGGAGTTATGGAAATTGAAATTTGTGATACGGATGAAGACGGGCAAGACAGAGGTCACAGGAGTCTCTGCAGGCATGTGGAAATGCATTCTAGGCTCAAACATCACCTCAATCGAATGCCTACAAGTCATTTTGTGATAATGGCAAAAAAGCACATGCATTTGGAGTGTGGTGTTCAAATCTTTCTGGACTCGCCGTAACAGCTGAAACTGACGCTGTAGAAATTACCGTGGGCATGAACATCTGAAATTGATGGTTTCGCTCCCCGCACGAAGCTCAGACCCCCTTGGCACCGTGTGCACCACCTCTGTATCACTGAGTAGATGCCTGCAAACTATTCACATGCCCTCATCTGAGTCCTATAGCCCACTACAAAACAATTTGCCTCCTGCGCATTTCTGGCCGCTAGGAGGGGGCAAAAAATTATATGTATTTAGTTTTTTTTTTACCCACGTTTCTTGCATTGTTTCACTGCAACTATGATACAACTTAACTCACCATTAAGAGACTTCACTCTTATAACATATCTACGAGTAGATTCAAGATTAGATCAATAACGTTGATCTATTTGATTTTTCAAAGTAAATGTCCTTGTTGTATTCTTGGATTCATAGGTCCTTTTAAGGATTTCCCATTCCTCTTTAAAGATTATACATGTCCTTACCTCTTTGAGGAGTTCATTCGACACATTCATCTTGATGATATGTAGAGCTAGTCTAGCTCTCTTATCATAGTTGTGAATCTTGTGCGAGTTTAGGTCCTAGCTCAATCCCTAGCATTATATCCATCAATTCTTGAATCACTAGGAGTGATTCCATCCTTATTTTTCAAATAGAATAGTTTGAAGGACTAGTGCCCATAACAAGATTAACTTGATGAGACATCAAGATTGTAACTTAAGTAGAGTTGATCAACCTTGATCAACAAACCTAAGTAGCATGCAATTAAACTTAATCCGGGGCTTAAAAAATACTTTATTAAGTGTTTTAAGGTATTACTTTTGACATAAATCAAATATCAAACAAGATCTAGAGGGAATGATTGCAAATCTTTACTCAAACTTTCTAAACTAACTTAAATAAGGAACATATGTATTCAAACTTGACACATACACTATCTAGAGAATCTATGAAGTTGAAACTTTGAATGAAAGATAAAAATAGTTTCAATAGCTTAAAAACCAGGGTACGAGGTGAATCAAAGCTACCTTGATTCAGATGTACCTATCCAAGAAGTTGAACATGCAAAAAACTCCCTTCCAAATTTGAATCAATGTTGATGGAATCATATACCTACTTAAGACACTTGAAGGAACATCTAGAAGTGTGCACCTATAAGAGATGTCTCCGGTGCAATGCTAACTTTCATATTCTTTTTAGAAAACATCATCCAAATGTGGAGGGGCCAAAATGCGGGTGCTACCAATAGGATTCCAAGTTTGGAACTTGGCCTAATGTAGGATTTTGCATATTTTGGCATGTATGGTACATAACTGCTCACACAAGCTTGAATGCTCTTTTGAGAACATTTGAATGTGGATAGAGGTTTACATTTGACATAGGCTTGGGGCCTGTACTTGATTGAGGTTTGAGGACCATCATGGAGAAGTTGGCATTTGCATAATCCTTCTTCAAAAGAATGGCCTTGTCTGATGCACATATGATAGTGGCTAGATCTCAATTGAAGATTTCAATGCCTGAGATTATTGTGTCCGAATAAGCATAATCAAATATTGTTTTCTTAATTTCAAAGATATTTGAAACATGAATAATGTATTAAAAAACAAAAATTGCAAATCGTGTTCATTTTTAAATTCTCATTAATGCATGACATAAAGATCCAAGAAGAAAAATGAGGTGATGATTAATTACAAAAGATAAGTATTCTAACCATCTTTGAAATATGTGCAACATATGCAAGCATTGTTTACTAAGGAACTCGACTCTTGATTTCCCGCATCATACAATTGAAAGCTTGTCAACCTGCAAACATCTTGACATGGACCCCTAACAACCTGAATCTTATCATAAAATATTATGTCCTCAATTCGTCACAACTCCACATTTGTAACTAGACAAATTGAGCTTGAATGTAAGATGCAAACTGTAACGTTACGAGAAAGACAACAATGAATTGCATACAAGAGTCCCTTGTGAGTCCCTCTTGTTTATCCTTTCTTTCTGAACTTGCGTACCCTTTTCTTTACGGTGAATAGTTGTAACTATTGATGCTAGGTGTCAATACGTTTTAAAATGGTAATTGCCTTTCTAGTCGATGGTGTTGTCCATGCTATGAGATCATATTTCTCATTGATAGATGATGAGACATATTGTTTGAAATTCAAGGTTTGGTTTGGTTTGTAGATGTACAAGCCACACAAGCTACTTTGGCATTCATGATTGGAACTTGAAAGCCCATTTAGTGCATGTGTTCATATGATTCTTAAAGCTTCTAGTTGTTAATAAAGTTGTACTCTTAGAAGTATATTTGTGAAGTTGAAGGACCGAGGACTTTTAGTGAGGATGAATTATTATATGAGCTTGTCTTAGATATTGAGGTGTAGGATGAGACCACAGACATGGGCTCCAAATTTAAATATAGTAGGAATATGAATACATTTTTAGCACTATGGTAGCTCGAATTTAGAGGCACCATAAAAAGTTGGCACTATCGACTTGCAAATGATGTAGTGGTGAATACAACAATGTAAGGATACAACAATGTAAGGATTCAACAATGTAAGGAGTGAGGATTTTGAGCCGATGTATTCCTCTTTAACGCATTTTGAGAACAGAAATGGAGATGTCAACCATTGCACTTGGCTTTGACTAGCACTCATCTCCGTGGCTAGAGATACATCTTGGCTCAACACGTGCTCGTATCATCCACCAACTCTCAGGTGGACTAAATGGATAGTAATGGGCTCCCCCACCTATATATACATAGTACAAGCTGGTCCCACATCAAGCACAATCCACGTGTAGATCTTTGACATGAGGCAGCCTGAGGTGCTAACACATGGCATTTAAAAATGTCGACAACATTGGCTCGACATTCCAATTCATGGTGAGGTTGTCATATCAAGGTGTACCCTTATGCTATATAACAACATTTCTGGACTTTTTTCATGTCTGGCCAATAATATAATTTAGAAACTAGCACAAGGGCTCTCTAAAAACTTGGATGGATTCGGAAAATCATAGCATTCGTACAAGATTGCTTATTTAGGCTCAAATACATTTTTTTATTTTTAAGAGAAATTACATACTGTTCTCCCATACTTTCATTCTAGCAGTGATCAATTTCTAGGTAGTTATTCCTCGAAAGAATTTTTTGATGGAGGAAATTTTGACTTTTAAGAGTTCATAAACTTACATACTGATGTTTGATTTTCCATTTATGTTCAAAAGTGTATTTCTACTTGACATGTTTTTTAAATTTCTCTTCATTTGGATCTTCATGTCCGAGTAGTTAATTCAAAATTCTGCTAGTTAGTTTAGGCTTTAAAAGGACAAGTGTAAGACTAGAACATGTTTGCTACAATATTTAGATTTCGTTCATCACTCATCCAAATTTCAAAATTACACGATGCATGCATTATGCACTTCACTTTGAGCAACAATATGCCAATTCATCATTAACATCAATCTCTATTTCATTCTCAAGACAACAATGATTGATAAGTATGCAAAGGGTTATTTAAGCTCACATGGGTGAATGGTATTAAGATATATTTTTTTTGAAAAAGCCTAATGGGTTTTTCTTTTGATAGTTTAGTTAGTATTAAATGAACTCGGAAATCATTAATGAATGCATAAGAAGAACAACGTATTGATAAACTAGAAAGAGGCAAAAATATCATTGCATAGAGGCTAGAGCCATATTGATCCGGTTGATTATAGAATATCTCTATGGATGGGCGGTAATGTAGCATTCGTCACCTGATTGTGTCTTAGCAATGATCGGAACGACAATTGGGATTCTAACATTTGGTATTAGAGCCACCGATCTTTGTGAATAAGGTGCAATCATTTCTACTTAAGTTTTGGTTGGTTAAAACTTCTTGTTGATCTGTTTGGAAGGCTTAGTTTTCATCGTTGGATCGATGTGAACAACTTTGCTTTTCGGTTTGTTCAATTTCGACGTTGTTTGGATAAGTTTTGGGCCTTGTATGCATGCTAAAGGGCTTGTTTTTAATTGTTTTCTTGGTTTTTTGCTTGTCGTTTTGGTTGCAGAAGTTTTAAATTGTGTATTGAAAACCTTGATGTCGAAAATGGCTTTTAAAACTGCCATAAATATTCTGTTTTCTGACAGTTGGTGAAATCAGCCCGTAAGGACTATTTTCCGCCTTTGGGAGCTGAAAACAAAAAAAAATTGCAGATTTTTGGTTTGCTCAATTTTTTAGTTCAAAACCAATTTTTTTTTCCCTCAGGCACCCGCGCACACGAATGGTGTGAGTGGGGGGGTTAAGGCTCCACTCTCATCAGTGAGGAGCTTGTTTGGCTTAGTCTCCTTGAGTTGAGATCTGGAGTCCTCTAGGCCATTTTATAACCAAACTCTTGTCGAGCCTTTCATAGTGCACCATGGACCCTGCTCTGCCCTCGGGTGAGGGACCGTCTTCACCACCTCCTCCTCCTGAACTTGATACTGCACAACTTTTACAAGCCTTGAACTCCCTCCAAAACCAAATCCTGGAAATGCAATCTAGGCATGCCATGGCCGAGCAAGAGTGGCGTTCTTCAACGCACTCGCGGTCCGCCGTCCTTTACCCCATGCTCATTCCAGAATTCTTTTCAGGTGTTGTAATGGATCAGTCATTTTTCCATGCACGACCCGCATGATAGTACAAAGATCGTTTATGCCCTTATGTTTTTATGCGGAAAGGCGTGTACATGGTGGCATGATCTGGAGGAAAGGGTTGGTACCCCTTCCACGTGGGATGCTTTTCAGGAAGCCTTTAAAACGGCTTTCATGCCTGTCCTGGATGATTTTGAGCATTGGCGGTGTTTTGCCACCATGCAGATGGGTAGTAGGCTGTTAGATGCCTACATATAGGAGTTCCAAGAGATTTTGCCCCGATTCGCTTCACGAATCGACCTTGTTTTAATAAAACTACACTTTATCTTGGGTCTTCCAAAGGAATTTCAACTAGAAATGCGGCATAACCAACCGCTGACAATTGACGACACTATTTGCTTTGCAAAGATCTTCGATGACGCCCATGTTGGCTCCCGCAAGGAGCAAAGTTTTCCCAAGTCTGAGCAAAAGAAAAGAAGTTTTTCAAGAAGCGTGGCAAAGACAAGACGGACTTCGGTTCCCAGGGCGGGAAAAAGCGCATCAAGTTGGATTGCGCTGACTACAACAAGGCGAGGACCGGCTGCTTGTGCTTCTCTTGCATGGAGGTTGCCCGAAGAAAAAACAAAAGAAATCTGGCGGGCAACCTAAATCCTTCAAGGCTCCGGGTAACTCTAGTATTTCTTTTGTTGATTTATCCTTCAAGGATGGCACTAGTTGAGAGAATTGTTGCTTTAATACAGCTATTTTTAGCTCCCACGACCTCATTCATATGAATGGGATCATTGGACGCCAAGTTGTGACTGTTCTTTTTGCCGATGGTTCCACACATAAATTTATAAATTCTAACTTGGTGCTAAAACTTAAGCCGGCCTCCGCGCCAAGTAATCACTTGTATGTGGTGAAAATGGCGTTGGGGGAAGATCGGCAAGCTTGAGACCAGCTTATTCCTTAGTTGCCGCTCAGAAGTCAAGATTATGTTGAAGTGCTGGACTTTCATATTATGAACTTAGATAGCGTATACATAAGTTTAGGAAAGGAGTGATTTTAATCCAAAAATGAGTCCTTAAGAAAGGACTATGTAACCCATAGTATAACCTTTTTGCATAATGGGTCATTTGTTAAACTAAAAGGCGATATAAATAGGCCTTTTGATCCTGTTGTTTCAACTTTAGAAGCCGTTGAATATTTGAAAGACTTTGGAAATAATGTTTATCTTTGCTTTTTGAAAGATGAAGTCTATGTGGATGACCATGCAGTTCAGAGTCTAAATATTGACTTATCGCATTTGCCTTTGAATGTGTCTATAAAAAGTGTTAATTCACCCAAAGGTAGAATATTTAACAAACTTAGGCAAGAGTATAACGATGTTTTTCCTAAAAAACTACCTGATGGCCTACCTCCCCAAAGGAGTGTCAACCATCAGATAGAGTTGCTTCCTGGTAGCCAACCTATATCTCTTTTTCCATATAGAGTTAGCATCAAGGAAGAGGATGAGATTTCTAAGCAGTTACAGGAACTTCTTAGGATGGGCCATATTTGGCCTAGTAAGTCCCCCTTGGGGAGCACCAATCATTTTGGTTAGTAAGCAGGATGGCGGCATACGTTTGTGTGGCGATTTTAAAATATTAAATGATTTAACCATCAAGAATAGATATTTCTTACCTAGGATGTATGATATAATGGATCGTCTGAATGGAGCTAAGTATTTTTTCAAGATTGACCTTAGATCAGGATACCATCAGATAAGGACTAGGTGGACTATGCCTTAATAGCATTGCCCTTAATGAACGTTCTTAAGAGAGAAGAAAAAATGTAGCCGCAGAAAAAGTCCATTGATAATATGGACTGATGAAATCAATGAGAATTTTGAAACTCTCAAGCACTGTGTTTCTACGGCCACAATTCTACACATTGTCGATCCTAACCGACCCTTTGTGGTGGATATGGAGCGGTCCTTTATAAGGACGGTAGACCAGTTGCTTTTGAAAGCAAGAAGCTAGATCTTGCTCAGACGAGGTATTCTAGATCCTGCTCAGACGGTAGACCAGTTGCTTTTGAAAGCAAGAAGCTAGATCTTGCTCAGACGAGGTATTCTAGATCCTGCTCAGACGGTAGACCAGGTGCTTTTGAAAGCAAGAAGCTAGATCCTGCTCAGACGAGGTATTCCACCTATGAGAAGGAGCTTTTTGCAATCATTCATGTGTTAAAACTTTGGAGGCATTATCTTTATGGTGCCAGATTTACGATGATGACGGATTGCCAATCCCTTAAGTGTATTTGTGATGCCAGGACTTTCAAGGCCGTAAGGCTAAATGTTCGGAACTCATTCAGGAGTTCGTGTTTGACATTAGGTTTCATAAAGGTACGTCGAACAATGTTGCCAATGCCTTGAGTCGGATTGGAGAGATTAATTAGTTATGCTTTACTGAAATCCAATCGTAAGTTGTATCTTTCACTTCGGGATCTTTGTTGAACCAATGGGTTTTCCAGTCACATCTGGCTAGATGTCCTGACGGGAAATTCTAGATCTAGTGATGACCATGGGAAGCAGGATCCCAAGAAATCCCGAAATGATAAGATACTTGAAGACTATTCCATAAGGAATGGCCTGCTTTTCCGTAAGGGAAAGGTTTGTGTGCCGGATAGGGCGGACTTGCGGGCCCAAATCTTGCAGTAGTGTTATGAAAACCCTTGTGCTGGTCACCCAGGCATATAGAGGACACTTGACCTTGTCAGGTAGAATTTCTTCTGGCCAAAGATGAAAGGTCATGTTGAGGCATGCTTTCAAGTTTGTGAACAATGCCAACAAAATAAAGCAAAAAGACTCAAAATTGCGGGTCTTTTACATACTTTGGAAATTCCCAACAAGAAATGGGAAAGTATTTCAATGGATTTTGTGATTGGACTCCCTAAAACTAGGAGTGGTCACGATGCCATTTGGGTGGTGGCTGACAGCCTAACCAAGATGGCTCAATTTATATCGACTAAATTAATTGTCAAGGCATTTGAACTAGCCCAGCATTTTGTTGAAAAGTTGTTCGGATTGTATGGCCTGCCGAATGATTTTGTTAGTGACCGTGACTTCAAATTCACTGGCAAGTTCTGGCAGTAAGTATTTGATAAACTTGAAACAATGCTTAGTCTTAGTTCTTCAGATCACCTGACTCTGATGGGTAGATAGAACGTATCAACCAGATGTTGGAAGATATGCTTAGATCATGTCTCTCACCGACAGTCGGATTGGGAAAAGTATCTCCTTATGGTTGAGTTCACACACAATAGTGCGAAGCATTCTGCCACCAGATTCAGTCGTTTTATCCTGATGTATGGCTTTCAGCCGCGTTTGCTAGCTTTTGTCCTCAAGAGTGCGCTGATGAATTCAGTTTAAAGAGGGGTCATAAAAAAATCTGGATCATAGTACACAGTGGTTTAAAAGCCTGGATAGGTCATATCACATAATTGGGATGGTGAGTTTTCCCTGTTAACCAATAGAGATTCTACATCCTTTTTTCTGTTGAGATTTACTTGCTATAACTGCTGACTGGCTGAAGACATGGAGGGCAATGAAGAGGTATTGGAGATGTCCAAGCAAGATGAAAATGAGACGTAAGTCATATGTCACAAATGAGTATAATGCTATAAGTTAACAATTGCACCTGTATTTTTCGTGGAGGCGAAGCTCTTCTGCATTTAATATCTCCATTTGAAAATAAACAATTTAAATAGGAGGTAAAGGGAAACATTTCAAGTGCAATATTTTTGTGGGTGTTGTAGAAATGGCCACATGAGAGGGCCTTGGGACACTCATAGTTATATCTAGGTAGTACCAAAGTGTTATCAGGATTCGCAAATCCCATTTTTTTGCCAAAGCACAGCCTTGCCATTTGTCTAAGAAATATAAAAGTCTACAGAGCTTTCAAAAGGTATCAAGGAAGTGACAATTGATGTCAGTGAGGGGCTTGCATAGCGTTTCAGGGATCAAAGTGTAATGTCACAAGGATTGACTGAGCTATTGAGTCATGGATCAATGGGTCATGGATGGGAGAGAAATGTTATGATCACATGCATTTGATGTCTCCCAGGATTTGATAGGCATTCAGGTTAGTAAGCAAGCTGAACCATATGTACAAAGTTTGGGTTTGTTCCTCGACCATGGCTGTAAGAGCATGACAAAATTATCCACCACTATCGCCACTGCACGTAAGCATGACAAGCCTTTTTCGGTAGTGTCTGCATGGTTTTTAAAACATGAAAGCACTGTTTTTGCATGGGCAGTTGTTAAACATTCCAATGCATATTGTGCAACTGTTGCTATGATTTGGTCCATGTCCCTATGATTGCTACCTTTGAGGAAAGTTCCATACAGTGTGAACAATCAGTTTGAAAATTGCTACGCTGTCAGGATAAGTTGCCCATTATTGTCTGTGGCTTTCTTGTTGAAATTGAATTTTGGCATATTAAACTTCAATGGGAAATTTCATCAATTACCCACAACTAATTTCCAAAAGCATGTGTGCGGGAATGTGTACAGTGGAGTTTGGACCTCTCCTTGAAACGCGGTTGAGATGAGTGAAGGTTACTGTTTGTGTGGCACCCATAATGTGGGGCAGTAACAGAGAGTAGTGTTTTTCCAAGTCTTACTCGCCAAGAATTTATTTAGATATAGCGGCTTGGATGATGTTATTTCCAAAGTCTGTTCTGTGGCATGTGTACGATCATGAGACGGATCTGAAAAAATGCTTTGTGATTTATGGACCTACTGATTTGATTGCTGTTTGGATGAAGGGGTGCTTCGATGGGATGAACATGCGGATCCTTTGGATCCAGAACAGTGTGGGGTGCGAGCATATTTGATGATTTGTTTTGGATTGTCACATTGCTCTCTTTTCTGTTTGCGTGGCTGAAGTCTTAGGGTTCGTTAATCTTTTGAAGATATCAGCTTATTGGATGACATTTACCTGGCAGAGTTATGTACGTACGCTATCTGACAATGTACTTCAGATGCATCTTACAGCTTGAGAACAGATTCCAGCCGAGCAAGGTGGAATGAAGAGCTTTCCTCCTACGTCGCTCTTCCATCTCGGAAAAACCCAAGAAGGTACACAAACCCTTGGTAGCCTGGAATCGAGCAGCCGCTCAATCTTATTGTCTAAATGACGAACGTAATAGCCTCCACAAACCCACCCCACAAAGCCTTGGACGTATGGGGGGCTACATTGCAAATGGCGAATAACGCATGTAGCAATTTGTAGTTCAATCTGTACATGAAGCGCGTCTTTAAGATCAAGTGAGATGTAGCAGATTGGTACATTCTATGTTGCCGCGTGGCAACACTATTCTCCTTTGGCTTATTCATGCAAAAGACGTGCAAGGGATGATGCGCTATTTCCTAGTTCCGCGTTGCTGATGCGATCCTTTTCTTCGGGATCCTCTTGGCACTTTGATGTTGCATGTGGGAGAAACAAGAATAACCGAGAGGCGTGACCGATCCCAATGCTAATAAGACGACCGAAGGCTAGATGGAATACGAAAGTTTGAAAGTTTGGAATCGCGTCGAAGTTGCAAAACACGCTCTTCGCGGATAGCACTTCTTTCAAAATATTGGTTTTATTGGTGAACGTATCCACAACGTATCCACACACACTCGCTATTATCAAAACATTGTAAACTTAGCAGGTTACTTGTCTTTTCACGCAGTTCCAAACAAGGCCTTAGCAATTACATGATTTTAAGTGCAAAATTTTTATTGGCTGGAGGCGACCTATCAAAACAACATAGGCTTTGAAAACTCAATAGCCAATGACCAAAACTCTGATTCCACTTCAAAGAGCAAAGCACACGTGATTATCTCTCTCTCTCTCTCTCTCTCTCTCGCGATGGTGGTGTAGGGCGCTCCCCTCTCCCTCGCTATGGCCCATCCGAGCTCCAATCCTGCTCGCAGACCATCGCGCTCCCCCCCCTCTCCTCGCTACCACCTCCCTTTCTCCCCCCCCCCCTCTCGGATCTGTCATCGCACCTCATCATGCTGTCTAACCCCCCCCCCCCCCCCCCCGCTGATCTAACTACTCCCCCCCTCGCGACTACCCCTTCCCTCTC
Organism: Diphasiastrum complanatum; assembly: GCA_029204225.1. NCBI lineage: Eukaryota > Viridiplantae > Streptophyta > Lycopodiopsida > Lycopodiales > Lycopodiaceae > Diphasiastrum > Diphasiastrum complanatum. Next base: position 44,230,657 of record CM055109.1, read on the forward strand.
GGACCTGCCATCGCATCCCCCCCCCCCTCGCGGATCTGCCTATTGGCAAAGGGCTGCCTACTGGTCTGCCTGCCTCTCCTGATCTGTCTACCCCTGATCCGCCTGCCCCGATGCTGCGTACCCACGCTACCCCCCTCACTGATCTACCTACCCATGCTGCTACCCACCCCCTTGCTGATCAGTCTACCCCCCCCCTCGCCGACCTGACTTTGCCTACCCACGCTGCTGAGTTGGCAGTGCTGCCTGCCATGCAGGCAACGCTGCCTGCTGAGGTGGCACCCCCCCATGCTACGCATGCAGAGCAGTCTGCCTGCGTGGCAACAGATCTTGCCCGCCTGTGCCCACCGATCCCACCGTTTTCTCCTGACTCTGTTCCCATCCTCCCCACCTCGATCAGTGCTAGCTCCTCTTCCCTCCCGGCGCCTCAATCTACAGCAAGTATCCCATATACGCCCTCCAAATCAACCGAGCTTTTTTCCTTTTGGCAGATCGATCAAATCAAGGCCGATTTCAAGATCCTACGACAAGAAATCTCACAGCTGAAAGGAACGGTTACCTCCTTGATCAATGAGAAGAACTTGTTGCAATCCAAAGTCGCATCACTCGAACAATCCATCGGGATCAAGCAGGCTGCAACTTCGGAATCCACCACCAATATGATACGGGAGTTAGAAACCAGGATTGAGAAGCAGCAAGAAGAGGCCCGCTCTTGGGCATCGGTTCTGAAAAAAGGCACCAAACCAAGCGCTCCCATCTCCTCGATTATCTCAGCCACCATCTCGGAAGAGAAATCTCGAGACCAAAAAGCCCACAACATTAGAGTTCGTGGGATCCCGGATACACGGGATGCTTTGGCTGAAGCCAGACGCTTTCTCAACACCACTCTCGGGCACAGGACAAATGGGTTAGATACCGCATGGAGGACCACTAGAGATGCAGCCACACTCACTATCCGTTTTACTTCCCTAGAGAGTCGTCGAGATGCTTTACGGTGCAGGGCTAAGCTACGCGGCACCACTATCTATATGGATGACGACCTCACATATATCCAGGTAGAGGAGAGGCGTACGGCCTTTCAGGCAGCCTGTGAGTCTGGTAGACGAGTCATTTATCAAGATGGATGAGTGCGCTTTCTTGATGGCGCACCTAGCAGCTCCTAGTGCTAGGGATTTGGGGTGCCCGAGGTTGGGAGCACCCCGGGGCCCCATCCACACCATCTTCGAATTGGAGTGTGGAATTGTGCTGGTATCCACTCATCTTCTATGGCAGGGGACCTTGTTGATTTCATTACAGGGAGAGATATATTATTCTTCATGGAGACACACGAGAGCCCGGAGTGAGGACTTCCTTCATTTCCTGGATATAGATGGGACTCAATATTCCGACGAGAGACTAGATCTGCCAGCGGCCGAGGTTCAGGTGGGGTCGCCTGCTTGTGTAGAGAGACTCTACATCCCAGTATTGACTTCATCCGGCATGATGAGCAGGCCCGCTACATATGGACTCGCATCGTGGGCCAGGATATTGGCTTGGATAGAGATTTGTTTTTTGCAGCATGTTACTTTCCGCCAGAGTCCTTGTCTTTTTCTACCGGACCCATTTCTTGGAGCTAGATGCATCAGGGACACCAGTCATTCCACACTATTTAAATTCGGGACTATCACCACATTGTCTCAGATTCACACTGGGACAGCTCAGGGTATCCTCTCATCAGCTAGCTATTGAGACTGGGAGGTTCCATCGTATTCCGAGAGAGGAGCGTATTTGCCAGTTATGCTCTCTAGATGAGGTGGAGTCTGAGGAGCACTTTATCTTCAGCTGCCTTGTATACTATGAGATCAGAGGACGATATCATTGCCCGTTTCGAGACATGCCTACCACTCTACGCTCTCTCATTGCCTATGAGGACCCACGATGTGTCGCCCTGATGGTACGTGAGATGTTCATCCTACGGAGAGATTTATACGGGACACCCCAGCATTCTACCTCACAGCCATTGATCACTTCATTCTTTACTAGGCGGAGACCACGTGACTTAGCGCATGAGGACGAGGATTATGCCGCTGATGATAGCCGCTCGCATTCCCATAGAGATCAGAGACAGTGTACTTCTCACCATCACGTTACTACCAGGATCACCAGACATCCTATGCAGAGACGTACTACTACACATGCTCATGCTCATAGACGACGCCGGCAGGCTCCAGTGCCTTCTCATGCTGTGGCTCACATTACATCCTTTTACAGCAGCAGCAGCACAACACAGTCTTGACATCTGGACATCAATATATATGATTATTATGCACAGACACACTCACATACGTGTACTTTAGTTGTACTAGATGTTTTCTTTATTATAGTTTTGGAGACGTTTTATATGCTCCCATGAGTACCACACACTTGACATGTACTTCATTAGTCTTATATTCCTTTTGGCATGGAAAAAACATTAATAAAGCTTTTTTTCTTTCTCTCTCTCTCTCTCTCTCTCTCTTGTGTGTACACACACACACACACACACACACACACACACATAAAAGAGAGATAATGTAGGCTATGATGGTTAAAATGCGATTCTTGCATTTTGATTCGTCTATCTGAAATTAGGGTTTTGACTTATTTTGATCATTGACTTATCTTGACCATAAGTGAAGTATTGCTTATTATTTGACTTACTTATCTTGACCACAGTGAAGTATTGTTGACATAGGTGCCTACACAATCCAAATTCTACGCAATCAATTGCATGCTCTCACGCTTTTGGAAACTTCTATTTGGTGATGTTTCCAATCGTGGGAGAGATGGCTTGGAATCAAAACAGGTTTTTCAAGAAAGAATTTGTTGTGATGAACTAGATTGCAGATCATGGTGTGAATTTTAGGGCAACGACACAAAAACTCTAGAGAATGTCACATGAGAGAGAATGTTTGCTGTGTTAGAAAAAACGTGTTTCGGAGCTTCTCGTTGGTCCACGTTTGCCCTAAAATGTATTCGAAGGGCAATTGAAAAGCAATTGAAGTGAGAGAACACGTCCTTTTAGAAATTTCTAGAAAGAGAAGCTTCTAGAAAGAGGGAGACAAGGTATAAGATTGCGTGATGGCAAGAGAGAAACAGAGGAGCACGAGTGAGAGAGAGTGCGGGTTTTTCAATTTTTTAGGGTTTTTTAGTTTTTGGGATGAGAAATAGTGATAATGTGAGTTGAGAGAGAGAGAGAGAGAGAGAGAGAGAGAGAGAGAGAGAGAGAGAGTAGTGCGGTGGGGTGGGGTGGGCTTTGAAGGGGTTTACATATGCCTTAAGCTTGTAGGATTTCACTTGAGCCTATGTCGATGTAGATCTGGTAGTCTCTTTATTGTAGGCAAAGGAGCCAATCCTTTGGGTTAATTATTTCATGACGACCATTCTAACATCATTGAATGGTCATACTTTGTCAACTTAGGACCTCTATTCCCCCATTGTTTCTAACAAACCAACTCAAGTTATATCCAACTCAAGCTAAGAGTGTTAATTGCAAGAATGTTACAATCTATTATTGGTTCAATCACTATGGAGACTTGTTTGGTCAAAGGCCAGTGAAGCGTAGATTATGGCATACAATTCCGTGTGAGTTGGATAATTTTTTTGTGCAAGGTTGAGCTTTGTGCTCTCAAAGGCCACGTGCCTACCTCTTGCTTCATAATTGCCCTAACGATGATATCACTCGCATCAGTTTCAATGACAAATGGTTTATAAAAATCAACAATCTTTCATTTGACAAAGTCAACCACAACTGATGTCAAAGTATCAAAAATTTGTAGTTGAACTTTTGTCCATTCTTTTCATTTACTTTTCGGTAACATATCGATCAACGGTGGAGCCACATGTGAATAATTCTTCACCCCTTTAAGATAAAACAATTGATTTAAGAAAGCCTTTTAATGTTGTCAAATTTGTAGGTGTAGGCCAAGCAGAAAGATCTGCTATTTTCTAATAATCTAGTTTTATACCATTTGCCGACACGACAAAACCCAAGTATGCTATTTCTTTTTGAAAAAGTTCACTCTTTTTATAATTAGCAATCAATATATTTGCCCTCAAAGCTGACGACACAATTTTAAGGTGACTCACATGCACGGCATCACCACAATTGTAAACAAGTATGTCATCGACAAAGTTAACAACAAACTTGCCCATAGATGGTTTGAGCACATTGTTCATCAACATCATAAATGTCGTGGGGGAGTTAGTTAATCAATTAGAGGATTTTTTATTTCAAAAAATACCCTATAAGGATTGCCAAGTAGGAGAGAGTTTTTAGAGAGAGAAATGCCCAAGGCTGCTCGAATTCATTTGTGGGCAACTAGAGTCTATGTTCACATTAGGGGGGTTTGTGCCACGTTATGTAACAACACACGTGGACACACTATTGGGCCATCTGGACATAAAATGGTTGAAAAGTAAAAAAAAAAGTACTTTTACAAAGGGTCTCTTACCTGATGGTAACCATTCTTCAAGCCAATCTTGCTAAATATAGTACCACCATGAAGGGCATCTAAACAATCATCTATACATGGCAAAGTATATCGATACCTAGCAGTTAGCTTCAAGCCTCGATAATCTACACACATTCTCTGAGACCCGTCCTTCTTCCTAACAAGAATGATCGGAGAGACAAAGGTGGAGAATTTATGTCTTTACTTGTCCCTTGGTGAAATAATTTCAATCTTGCTTCTCACCTTTTCCTCCTCTTTTAGTCTTTCAGACTCATTCTATAAGGGGGTCTATTCACAAGAGATGATCCAAGAATTTTCTCAATCTTCTTTCTCAAACGCGGTAAAGCAAATTTGAACACATCTATAAAATCCTCCCTAATTTGAGGGTCTAGGTTCTTAGTAAGGTTAGTTGGTTCTTGACACACATCATTCTTACAAGCAAAGATTGACATATTGAGCAAAAAACAAACATACATACACTCAAAATGAACCCTAGGCAAGTGCGTCATCACGATCAAAGGTCCTACAGGCATATTAGGGTCACCATGCAGGAAATGGATCCTACCATTGTATTGGAACTCATACACACGAGTATTTCAGTTGGTGTAGGGTTTCCTAGCCACATGCCAACAAATTCCAAGCACCACATTCAAACAAGCTAAAGGGGCTATCTCAAAATCCAACTCCTCAGTTTAGCTTTGACTGGTTAGAGGCATACCCACAACATTGGCATCCCACACTCCCCCCCTGCACACTTTTCATCAACCATTTTGATTGTGTATTGGTACAAGGATGGTTGAGTTTGTGTGCTCACTCTTAACCATTTAGTCAAATCGAAGTTTATAACATTATGTGAGGACCCACTATCAAATAGAGTTAAGACATCTCCACCAGATAGTTACCCATGCATACCAATCAAAGAAGTGCAAGGATTGTATTGCGTCGCTCTCGATGGTTGTGGCAAAGGAATGTAGTCAACCTTTTAAATCATCGGCGGCACTCATGATTCATGGAGCACTTTGAGGTTCTTCCTGTTCCAGCTCTTCAATTTGCATCTGATTAGCCTTCTCAATTTGTAAGCTATATTTGGTTTGTGAAGGGTTACGTGGGCACTCCTTCCATCTATGCTGCCCTAGACAGTCAAAGAAATTTTTTTCTTCTTTGCCCGCTCCAAGTCTTGTAGTGAGAGCATTGAAAAGGGTTCTCTTGGACATTGGATGTCCCATTCTGCCCTTGCCTTGCGCCCTTTGCCTTTCGAGGTTCCCGCACCTTTACTCTTTTTGACACCCTAAACTTGCTCGTCTAGATTGGCCGTTACATTTCTTGAACTTTCTCTTTCCCGAAGTTGAAGTCCTCATGTGGTAGGTGTTTTAGGCTCCTTTTCCTTTTTTACATTGTCGTAGTATACGACCATTTGTAATGCGTGCCAAGTGTGCCATGACAGTCATTGGCCTGGATAAGCGCTTGCCAACGTTCCATGAAATGCCTTGTGGAGGCTTGGAGCCTACTCCTTTCTCATGAAAGATCGAAGGCACAAGCCCTCCACGAAGTGGATTATCTATCAAAACATCAAAACTTCCTCCAGTATTCACATCAGGGCTTCCCTATTCTTGTCTACATACTCTTGCACAGACACATTTCCTCGCTTGAGATCGGTCCAAGTCTGTATAGCTTGGCTCTTCTCATCTAGAGGTACTCAATTATCTATAAACGTATGTTTGAAGGATTCTCAAGTGGCAGGTACCAAGTTTTCCGTGTCCATTTTTCTCCACTGGTGTTGTGCAACAGATGGTAGGTAGCCTTAGCAATCGTCTGATCATAATCATCAATCTCGCACATCTGAAATGCCTTTTCCCACTTTTGAATCCAATTATCAACGACATCTGTGTTTTGCATTGCAATAACACTTGTGTATTTAGGCGACTTCAAATCCTTGATTGTTGACATCTTCCTAATCTTCGATGGAATCTCAGCTTCTCGTTCACTTGTGACAGGTTCAACTGCTACCACAGTTGTTCTGCTAACTCTTTCTGGTTCTTGGGGATCCTGATGTCTTCAACTATTCAAGGATTTGCTGTAGCATAACTTCCATGGCATGTATCTTGGCGGCCCACTTCTTTGATTCTCAGTATCTCGGTGCTAGAGTTTTCCAAGCGATACATATCTGCTGAAAGAATGTTGTCTCTTGAGAATTAGACTTTAGATTGATCACAAATTTGAAACCTTGTTGAATTTTAACAAGTATATAGCTTGATCAAGTATGAGATCCTATGGAGCTGACTACTTTGTCTTCCCCCAACCTTTGCAGCATAGAAAGTGTTCAGGAACGCCCGTCTCTAGGCTCACTTACACACAATCCTCAAGTACCCCTTAACTATGACATGTCCGAACATCAACACATGGCAAACTCCATGCACAGCCGACACTTGCCACTTGGCAGTACCCTGACGCATAGGCAAGTGAGTAGGCTGACAAATGTCACCCTTACACTGGACCAAGTGTCCCAATGACATATGTCATGTTCACCAGTTAACTCTCTCCTACTTTTTAGGATGTCAGTCCAGCCACTCTTATCTTATGACCTGGTACCCTTAATCAGAGCTTAGCATGCGACTTTCAGGTCCAATAGCTCTAATTATAGTTTATTAACATTTTCACAAAATGTACATCTGTCTATGAAAACTGCAATTAACCAAGATAGGGAGTAAAGGTTGTAATAAAAGCACAATAGGTGGATAATCCACTTTGACTTTCGGAGAGTGTAACATCATACATAGTTTTATCATTAGTAGGACTATTTATTGATCTTGGAGATATAAAGCACGATAGAACCGATTAACTATAAAAAACCTTAAAGTTTTTATCATAACATTGAGAATAAGTAACATTTGATTTAGGGTTGTAGATATTACATTCAATGTATGGCCTATAATCTCGTATCATTTGTGATTTTTGATTTCAAGACATACAATATACAATCACAACTTGCGTGGATACTCATAGCTCGAGATGTGCTTACTATTGTAGCATCTTATTTCTTGCTATCTCGTAAACTCACTAGATTGTAACATATATTTGACAAGAAATCAAGAATATTTGATGTTAAGCCAATTATCATACATATTTAAAAGATGTTATTTTTTGTTGCCTCATAATGAGTTGAGACAACTTACAAGAGAGAAGTTACATTATAATTATATTGTAACATATATTTGACAGTGAATCAATAATATTTGATTTATGGTTTAGAGCTAAGGAAGCGGGACCCGGACGCGAACATGCCAGGGGTGTGTCCGCGTCCGATTTTTTTTTTTTTTTTTTTAAAAAAAAATTTTAGACTTAAAAAAATTTAAAATATATATATATATATATATATATATATATATATGCACCAGGGGTGCGTCCGGACCCGAAACGAGTCCATTTTTTTTAAAAAAATTTATTAGAGTTATTTAATTAAAAAAAAAAATTGGACGTGTCCGACCCCGCGTACAAGGGTTGGACGCATCCGGGTCCGGACGCGGGCATTCTGGCCTGGACCCTCACCCCTGGAACTTTAGAGCGTGGACTAGATATATAACATAGCCTATGATGTTAGGCCGATCATCATACATATTTATAGAATATTCTTACAACCTACACAAATTTGCACCTCTCAAAAGTCATACTCAACATGTTACCTCTTGCTTGAGTGAGATGTGACCAATTAACATTTCAAATTTTATCATAACATAAATTAGACAAGAAATATAAGGTTAAGGTCCTCAGGTACATACTACATTGAAAATATAGACATTTTTTGAAGTAAACTGTCCCTATTTCTTTCACAAAATTCTAACATGATTCATTTTTATTGAATGGACTTAAAGTATTTTACACTAACAAGGTCTTTTTTAATTCCATGCACAAAGAATGATGATTATCCAATGAAGACACATTCTGGGTAGTGTTTTCATGAACCGTAGTTCGTTGGCGAATGAACCACGATTCATCAACGAATCAATCGGGTCCGATTCGAATCGGACCCATTAAAAAAAAAAACGGTTCTTTGCTTTTGAATAACAAATTGGTGGTAGATTTTATAATGTGTGTCATTCAAGTAAAGAACTTTCCAACAAATCTTCTCATATGCAACTAAGTAAATCAATGTATGGGATAGGCTTCATTTACAAGTTGTTTAACGACTCTCAAGGGACCATGAATGTTATTCTAGAAATATCAAAAGGTTAGGTTGTCAATGTAGAAAGTTTTTCCAACTTGCCAGGTCTGTCGGTTAAGGTTGGCCATTCAGGTGCATCACACTTAACATGTTAAAAGTTCATGGGTATCGTAGTGAGATCAAGTTTCCAATGAATTATCAAATTCAATAAGGATTTCATGAATAGGTTCATGTAGGATGAAGTTTTTTCTTCTAAGTATGTGAGAAGGGTTGTCTAAATATATAATTCTTCCTCTAGTTTGTTGTAGCGGGTATTTCCTATCCACTTCAAACCTAGATCAAAGCTCAATCAAGCATCAAGAGATAAAGAGGATTATCTTGTTGTCACGTGGAGATTCGTTCCAATGCGAGCAATAACACAATTCAGATTCAAGCACATGGTTATGATTCCACAATTAAGACTACGATTAACAGTATGATCCATTAACATCAATCAACCAAAGATAAAACTTTCTTTTCTCTCTCTTTTCTCTCACAAAAGGTATAATAAAGATCAATCCCAACACTTAACAAATCCAATAAACATACAGATCCAAATAAAGCATGAGAGATGAAGCAAGAAAGAAGAGCAAGGACATCTAATTTCAATTCGAAAAAGGTTCCACCTGCTGTATTGAAATGAACATGTCAAATGAATCACAAAGTACCACTATATATATTTGATTTTAGGGCTTTGGCCTCAAATCCTAGTGGCCAATTTCCACCTCCCTTATTATTTGAAATTTGAATTTGGGGGAGAACCCTTTCTATTCACTAACTTCACTATTAGGCCTTGCGACATTGAATTTTTCCAATAAGGCCTAGAGTCCTTTTATTAACTTTTAACTAATCAAATAACTATGTGATCATCTGGTTGGACGCTTTGATTAGCCTCACGCCGGACTTTTAGGGCTTTGATTAGCCTCATGCCGAACTTTTATGAGGTGGTACTGGACTTTCTCCATAAATTCCAGGCGCGGCTCATTGAAATCTCGTGCATGTGGGAAAAGGCACTCATTCGCCCTGGACAACCAATTAGATGTTGTCCATGAAATAAATTTTTGTTCCCAAGATCCACCCAACATTGCCGCACGGTAGTACAGTCTGGCTAATGGTAGTTGATCAGGGACTTTATCTGATGCCAGTGGTAGGTTTGGATCAAAGCATAACGTCAGCAAACAGTTGTTCCATCTCGTTGTAATAGATGCCAACGTACCGAAGTCTTTCGCAAATATGGGTGATTGTCTGACCGTCGGATCTGGTGAAAAAATGTATTCCTGTGCAAAGGCTTGGAGGCGCTATGGAAATCCATAAAATATTCCAACTGAACCCCTGATGGATGATTGGCCAGTGTGTGGATGGTGATTTTGTCCAAAGCGACACCACAAAACCGTTCTTCGCCATGGTAGTTGTTCTCCCAAGGCTGGCAACTTTTCTAACTCTTTGTCAGCTTTGATTTCTAACGTCTTGAACTTGATGACCCAGCCACCCCTCGAAGACTCATGCGGATGCTGCTTTAGAAAATTTTGAATCTCTTCTTCGATGGTGACTGGTCTTCTAAATAGTGGAGTGGCCGTACTTGTGGAAGGCCCTTCTTTTGTAGCTTGTGGTTCTTCCTCCATCTGTCCAATGCCCACATCATCTAGCCCTTGATCTTGTGGTGGTGGCAAAAAAACTGGCATGACCGGCATTTGGATCGGTGGCGTCGTCTGGGGGACATTGGTTGCTGCTTGGTCATAATCTTTGATTATCGATTTTTCCTTGGCCAATTCCGATGATGCTTTGCCCTTAAATAAATCAAACGTGTCTTGGAAGCCGGACAAGCTTGTTGGTAAGTCTCGACCTTCCGAAACAATTAATTGATCTCATTTTGGGAGATAGGTTGATCTATCATCTGGTACAGGGGTATGTAGCAGATTATCTCGCTATGGAGGACAAGGAGGAAAGAAGACATCCAACAGTAAACTGCTTCTTGGTGTTGCTCTTTATGGCCCTCTTCAATTCTCTAGAGACCGTCTTATACTAGGTTAAATGGTTTCCTTGTCTAACTCGTAATTAGACTCAACCAATCGGTGGAGGATCTAGGATGAAATCCTCTCCTTCCGAAGGTTGCCAACTACTTTGAAATTAATCAAAAGGTGTGTGGCGGCCTGGAGAGTAGGATCACGAATGGCTTCCAAAAGATAGCCATCGTTCATGTGGTACTAAGCCACTTGGGTATCAATGAATGGCTTTATGGCTGCATTGGCTTGCTTATGGAAAGGGGCAGGGTGTGAGCCAAAAACTATACCAATGGTAGCAAGGGCAGCCTCCAATACCCGCACCTTGTACACTACTCCTTGGAAAGTGATATAAAATTTAGCTTTGGCCTCGATCCAAGTGTCGAAAGCCATGCTAATGAACTCCGTGCTTATTTTGTTTGAGAAAGCTATGGCATGAATGACCATCGCCTTGAGCAAGGGCTCGACGAGGTTTATCCATTCAGTCACCTTTCCAGTGTTAGGCAAAGCCATGATGTCCATTGAGGTTGGAACATCACGCAAGACTTTCAAACGGGGTGAAACAAAGGTGTTAAACTCAATAGAAGACATGATAGTGAGGAAATAGGTAAGAACGAAGAACAGAAGGCTGAAGAGCGTGTCAGAAGGTTGTTTGGAAGTTTGGAGGAAGGATGGTCGCGGGTTCGCTAGCACTGGTGAGAAATGAATACAAAATTAGCCCTTTTATAGGCTAATTTGGAGAGTCTATTAGACAAAGTGCTAGTTTGGCTAATCAGTTTTGGACAAGAATTGACAAACATATTCTGTGCCATGAAAATAGCTTCCAGAATTCTCGGCGAAGGACCAATAGGGTAGCTCGGCGAAGGTTCTGTAGGTCTGGCGAAGGTCCAACCCTCGCCTAGGTGCATCCTTATCTTAGGTACTGCATTTAATGACAATTTTCACCTAATTTTGATATTCTGAATCCATCTGTTAGGTCGACAAAGCTTCATAATGAGTGCAACATGCTTGACGAAGGTTCCAAATGTAACATAGATCTGAACTCTTGCCTAGCTGCAAAATAGGTACTTTCTCTGCAAACTAACCTTCGCCCAACTCAATCTAGCTAGATCTAAGCTGGATTTATCATCTGGTATTTTGACGAAGGTTAATATGACTGTTTAAATCAAGATCTGACCTTGATAGTGACTTTTAAGTCACTTTTCATCCAAAATTGATTCTTGAAAATACTTTCCTTCCTCTTTTTTTTGAACTGATGACTTTTTTGACTTTTGTCAATCATCATCATCATTTTTTTTAACTATCTTTTATAAAAAAGGATAAAAATAACTAACTAAAAACAACAAAATTGTAAAAACAAAAAAATTGTCAAACAAATAAAGATAAAAGATCAGATCCTTAATCAAGCTGTGGAATCAGGCTGCCAAAACTTGCGTAGTCAGCTGCCATTCATAGGGGTATTAAATCGTCTGCCATCTAGGTGTTCCAAGACCACTGCTCCATATGATAGAATCTCTTTGACTTTGTATGGTCCTTCACCTGAATTTCAACTTTCGTTTTGATCAATTTCGTTTTGTACATTAAGGCTAGGTCTTCTTCCTTCAGATCCTTCTTATAGTAATCGGCGATCATGCTGCGCTTTTTGACGAGCTTTCTTTGCTGCTAATTCATGAACTGCCATCAATCTGGTTTCACAAAGTTTATGCAAAGCCTCATGATAACGGAGTTGTAAAGATTTAGTATCATCCAAGCGTTTTGTTGCTGCTATGTGCAATGATGGAACTAAAAATTCAATTGGCTTAACTGCCTGACCATAAACTTGTTGAAATGGCGTCTGATTTGTACTAACTTTATAAGCCTTTTTAAATGCCCATAATGCTGCATGTAGTACATGTTCCCAATCAAAACGACTATAATTTTGTCTTAATATTGCAAAGAACTTTATTGGAAGACTTTGCTTGTCCATTATCCCTCAGATAATACGGAGTACTAAACCGATGAATAACAAAAAATTCTTCCAATAGACACTTGATCGTTTCATTGACAAAATGTGTGCCTCAATCACTTACGATCTCAACAGGACAACCAAATCGAATAATGATATTTTCATATAAAAACTTAGCAATAGTTTTTGCATCAGCTACACGAACTGCTCGAGCTTCAACCCATTTGGTCATATCTAGCTTGAGTACCTCGTGCTGTAGGATGAATAGGACCAACATAATCAAGTCCCCATTTTTCAAACGGTACTTGTGCTAAAATTGGATGTAAAGGCTTGTAATTTTGTTTCGTAGGGCGATGTGCACGTTGATAAACATCACAAGTCTGAATATACTTCTCAGTATCTTTATGAAGTGTAGGCCACTAACATCCTGATTGTAAAATTTTCCGAACAGTAATATCAGATGAAAAATGACCTCCTCCCATTCCATCATGAGAAAACATGATTGAATCAAGCACTCCATGTGGTAAAACACATCTTCTAAGAATATAATCAGCTCCACGGTGATATACTTGACCAACAATCAATTGATAAGGTTGTGCTTTTAGAATCAATCGCCTTCGTTGAACTTTGGACAAGGATTTGTTTGGTTGACCTAACATCAGATATTCAACAATGTCTTTTGCCCACTCAGGTACTGCTTCAACATAAAGTAATGCATCATTCGGTAGTTCATCATCAACTTCGGTATTAATTGGCGTTGTTTATAGATCGGCAAGATAATGTTGTTTGCCTTTCCGAACCACAACTTGAATACTTTTCTGATAAACTGTTACCTCATTTCGTTCTCTTATAGTTTTGTCTGAGTATAAAACACTTACGCATATTAATATTCTACTCTGTTTATGCTTGTTTATGAAATCAATCTCATAGATTCCTGTGATTTCAAAGTTAGAATCAAGTAGAATCAAACGTGACGCTTGTCGAGAGTGGTTCGAATTTGATATGCATAGTCATGCATTGAAGAAGGATCATTCTGCAGAGCCCGACATTTGCATCTATTGAATGCAGTTTTTCCTATGTCGGCCTTCTTCCATTTATCCAACAAGAACCACATACAAACATTTAGGAGGTAGTAGCTAAATTATCATAGAATTTTGCACATTTGTATTCTATCATTGGTGTGTTTTCTTCCCCATATTAGAACGCTTTTTAGGTTGCCTCATGCATCAATCCTATGTTTTTTTCATTGAGTAACGATTCTATCTTGTACAATCTTGACTTTGTAGCATCTTTCTCAATCAAATCAAGTCACCGGGCAATGCTCTTTTTACTGGATTCTATGTTTGGAAAATCATGCATTTTTCTTGCTATAACTATATACATTTACATGCATTTTTCTTTCATCATAAGGGTATGCATTTCTTTGACTTCCACATTCATCCTTGTCATCTTGTATACTAGTGGAGCTAGTGAGTCTAAGTAAGTTTATTATAAGAGATCAATTACTCTTTCCAATAGTATCATTATGCCATGCTTGTGCATGTTGTGACACACTCTTTTAAAACTTCTGTAAATGCTTTCCTAGTAGGCCAACCACATCACATTACAAATCACCACAAAGTTTCATGCCTACATATGAAATTACAATCATTTGATATTGGTGGATTGGATGGAAATTCAGAGTTATGGGAACTATATGTTTCAAACAGGAAAAAACTATTTCATTTTTTGTGCATAGTACCCAAGATAGAAACTTTTTGAATAAGGTGCAATGGATAATGCACTTCTATATTGAATTTGTAAATATGGGAGGTTGATAGATAGCTATCGCTTATTAGAGTTTGTAATATATATAGAGTACAATTTTTAAGTCTATATATCTATTGTAGATTAAAGTCTATGATCTATATAGTTAGGTTAGTACTTTATGCACATTTCAGCTTGATAAATTGGGGATTAAAATCAACATAAATCTAATATATGATCATGTATCCATATAGATAGGGTTTTTCATGTTTATATATTATAAAATTTACTACTATACACCATAAGCTGAGTTGGTAAAATTTAGATAATTGACATTTAGATGTAATATAGTTCTAATTATGTAGATAATATGGGTAATTCTAGGACGCGGATGCGGGCATTCCGGCCCGGACCCTCATGTCTGAAATATACATACGAGATAGGCACATATTGTAGTATTCCAACATAGAGGATTTACTATGAAATTTCATTATAATTACCATGTTGTTATCTTAAAAACCTGTTTCGACCCAAACTAGTCGGAATGTGTATAATACATTCTGGAATGTGTTGGATCGGAACATGGTACTAAATAAATTTTTTCTTGCCTTCGTTAAATAATCAGAATTATATTTTTTGGCCACAATCGGAATCGAACAGACAACTATGGTTGATACACATAGTACTAAATGTCAACTTTCAATTTTCAATACATGCAAAAATTATTGTTTTTGTTATTCATGCTATTATGATCTGAGTTCTGATAGTTGTCTAGCCTGTTTTGCTCTTTGCTTTTGTAAAATCAGCCTTCCTTGGATTTGTAAAAGTGTTTGTAGCTTTTTCAATTCTTAGTACTTTTCGAATTTGATAGTTGCTATAGATTTCTAGTGGTAGGTCGTTGGTGGGGTAGAGCCTATCAGATTCCTATTCAATGTTTTCCTCTTGTTCTTGAAGATTGTTAGATTCAAACCCTTGTTTGCTAGTTTTTGAAGGGAAAGAGTTTGTGGGTTGCTAGAATTTGGCTGTAATGGATCTGTAATAGAGTAGTTCCTCTGTGTAGCTTGTTCGGGGTGAAAAAAGCTTATTTGTGCTTTGTTTTTTTGCTTAACTTTGCAAGTTGCTTTGTGTTTCTTGGCTAGTTTTTGCTACGACATCTTCTAGTGATACTACACATGATTTTCAGAGAATCGATGCACTTTTTGCCAAAGTTGATGGCATGGAGCTGATGTTAAAGCAAATCTTAGAAAAATTGAAGCCTGGCCATGCACCTGAAAGAGTCAGTGGTACAGGGAACTTGGGTGGTGAGCTTGGTTGAACTGAAAGAGATGCAGATCTTGGTTGGAAGCACAAGTTGCCGTCCATTAAGGATTTGAAACCTCCAAAGTTTAGAGGTGTAGTAGCATAAGAACCACAAATGTAGTGGAAAATTGGCTGCAGAAATGGGAAAAGGCCTTTGCAATGTGTGGAATTACCGATGAGTCAAAGATGATTGCTGAAGCTACCTATCGGTTACAAGCGAGCCATGCAACAATGGACGGGTCTTAAGCAAGGCAATTAGTCGGTTCAAGAATATGTTGATCGGTATAGAGAGGCGTTGCTGAGGATTCCTAAGGATGTGCCTATGTATTTACAGGTGTTTTATTTCTTTTGAAGGACTCAGGGAGACTTTGCGGCCTTTTGTGCGAAAGGAGCAAACACACATTGTTCAGAATGCCATTTAGATGGCTCTCTATTATGAAGATGGGAAGAAGTCCCATGAACCTGTTGTGGGAACCTCAAGTGGTCAAGAGACTATGCTTTGGATGCTTGGGACAACATCGGTGGAAGGAATGTCCATGAACCTGCTACGGGAACCTCGAGTGGTCAAGGCCAGGGGGGCCAAATGCCTTGGGGTAAGCACTAATTCAAGAAGTTCAAAGGCCAATGGCAAGGGCAAGGACAAGGGCAAGCTCCAGGACAAGGACAATGGACAAGGGCAAGGACAGGTGGTCAAAGGTGTAAAGGGGTTGGTGTTCGCAAGGCAAAGGGTTGTATGGGTGGCCTAATGCCCAAGGGGGTCAACACTCTATGTTGTCGCCACAGGACCAAGAGAGGGCAAAAAAAGAAACTATGCTTTGGATGCTTGCGACAACATCGGTGGAAGGAATGTAACCAGATGAGAACCACTAATAATCTTCAAGTAGAGCGGCATCAACAACAAGCAATGGAAGTGGAAGAGATCTCGCAAGAAGCTAATCTTGATGTTCTTCGTCTGATGGATGTTTCTATGGTGGGGAAGGTGGACACATCTCCTCCAGTGACGTTATCGAAAGCGGTGCAGAATGGGGTCAATTTCTTGACACTTCCTTGATAGTTATGCGTGGATAGCTTTGTGGTAGAAGTATACATATTGATGATTTGCTGGATGCTCTTCATGGTGCTACTGTATTTAGTAAAATAGACTTGAAGAGTGGGTATCATCAGGGTAGAGTTCGTGAAAAGATGTTCATAAAACTCCCTTCTGAACTCAATCGGGTCATTATGAGTATCTTGTGATGCCCTTTGGTTGCCCCAGCTACATTCATGATGTACTCAAACCATATACGGATAAGTTTGTTGTAACCTTTATTGATGATATTTTGACTTACTGTGCAGGTGAGGCCAAGCATGTGACCCACTTTAGGACTGTGTTGTCTACCTTGAGGAAAAACAAATTGTTTGCTAAGGCAAAAAAGAGTGAACTTTCTAAAAAGGAAATTGAGTATCTAGGTCATATTGTGACTGTTGATGGAGTAAGACCAGATCCTAAGAAAGTTGTTGTGATTATTGCGTGACTCTGTGCCAGATGATTTGACAACATTGAAGTCTTTTCTAGGATCAAAGACATTTAGTGATTGGGATCGCACACCAAGAGAGTTCGAGGAAGGAGACATGGTGTTTCTCCTGATTCCAAATGACTCAACTTCTCTTAAGACAAGGAAGTGTAAGTTATCTCCACGGTATTGCGAACCTCGAAAAATAGTTAAAAAGCCTAATGATGTTGCTTATAAACTAGCGTTACCTCAGGATTGTAAAGTTCATCATGTTTTTCACATTTCACGCTTGAAGAAGGTTTTACATGAGGGTGATAACTTGCTAACTGATGGACTTGTTTTGTTTCAGAGGCATGGAGAGGTAATGCATAGACCTAACAAAGTATTGGACTAGAGAGAGAGACGGCTTAGAAATCGTCTGATCCATGAGTACTTGGTTACGTGGCACAATAGACCTCTCTTACTGATGCCACCTGGGAGACCGCGCACGCTTTGCATGCAGAGCACCCTTATTTTACCATAGCGGACGATGTTCCTTGAGGAGGGAAGGAATATCAAGTACTTATATTCCTGCCTCAGTGTGAACACGTTAGACTTGTAAATTGTAAATTGTAAATTGTAAATATTGAAATGGCTCACACCGGCCTGTGGTGTTTTGTAAGAAAATGTAAATAGCAGTTTTTTGGTAACTTGTTGACCTTCTTATATTTCGTATAGGAGGGTACTGGGTCTGAATTTAAAGGCTGCTAGACTGTCCTCCTAAAAAGTAGGAGAGTTTGCCGGTCAACGGAACATGTGTCATATACTCATTGGGACACTTGGTCTAGTGCATGAGCGGGTGGTCCTCCTACTTGCTTGCCAATGTGGGTACTACCAAGTGTCAAGTGTCGATTGTGCATGGGGCTCGCCATATGGTGACGTTAGGAAAGGGTGAAGTGGGTGCTTGAGGATTATGTATAAGTGAGCCTAGAGAGAGGCATTCCTCATCATAGTCATGCCGCAGGTGGTTGGGAGGAGACTTGGTAGTAGTGCTCTGATGTGTTTATGCTTGTAACTTGATATGTACTTTGAAGAGAAATCAATAAAGTGGATATTTGGTGCCTACTTTGGTGTGCTTGGGAGTGAACTGAGATAGCTTTGTGATAACTAGTTGAAAAGGCACGCTGGATCTTAAGCTATATGTTGCTTATGGGAAGCTTATGTGACTTTGGCGATGCACAGTGCTCACAAACTTTATTGATGCTAGAAAGAGATGTTGGAAGGCCAAGAACAACTTCCCTTTTGCCATTATCTACAATGCTTTGAAATTGGGATGTGTCAACCTCTCGTGCCACATCTCTTGACTTTTCATTTACTCCTTTTCCACAAAACTTTCTTAGTTAGCAATACTGTGAGCATCAAGTTTGTAAAATTTGCCTTGTTTTTTGCCTTTATCAATCAAGATTTTTTTTTAGTTATCAAGCAAGCATTACGAACAAACTCAACTTGAAGACCCCTGACGCTAAGAAGATTTTTAGTAATGGAAGGAATGAACAAAACATTCTCTAACTTTGCATTCCTATTTGTAGAGAGAGAAATATGAATATTTCCAATGCCCTTTATGGCACGTTCATCATTATTCGCCATGTCGATGAATTTTATGTCACCTTCATAAGACATTGGAAAAAAATCAAAAAGATTTTGTTCACCTCATCAAAAGTGAGATTGCCTTACTTCCCTTTTTTCGCTTTTTTCTTTTTAAAGCATTCATTAGCAAAGTGTCCTTTTATGCCACAATAAAAATGCTTCAGTTTTTACTTCTCTCTCTTCTTACCATCAAAAGAAAAAGCCTCACTTGGATTCATATTCTTTCTTGAACCCCTTACCTTTGCCTTTGCTTTTGAGCTTGCCCTTTGATAAGAGTGCCTCTTCTCCTCCACCACAACTAGAAGATCCTCCACCTCTTGCTGGTAACCTATGCTCTTCAACCACCAAAACCTCTTGCAAGTCTTCAACAATTGGAAAAGTCTTTTGAATGGCAAAGCTTTGTAGTAGATTGGCATGATCATCCAACAACCCATTAAGCATAACTTGAACAAGTTTTAGATCCTTGATTTTTTCATCTATGCATGCTAGATCATAATTCAAGGCCTTAACTCTTAAGATAAAAGTGTTCATTTTGTCCCCTCTCAAATATTTGCCTCGTTAGGGGCAATATCCTAAAAGTGGATTTGGATTCATAAACATTCTTATATGCATTTCATGCATCCCTTAAAGAAGTGCACTTACAAACTTTTTTAAGAAGTTCACTGATAACATTCATCTTGATAATGTGGAGAGCTCTCTTGTCATACCTCAATGCCTCTTGAAGTACTTGGGTCCTCGACATCTAGAACAATGTCCATTAATTCATTCAGCTTTAAGGACTCCATCCTTACTTTCCAAGTTGCATGTTTTGTCGCGTTAAGTCTATCATTGCCTTCCAACATGATTCCACTATTAATAGCTATGATGTAATTGCTTACACCTTTTTTGACATGTTCTAATGCACTTAGCACTCACTCTCCTGTCAACAAATGAAATCACACAAGTTTAGAACCTCATAGAACTCTCTCTCGTTGCAACTCTTGCATGTAGTTGCTAGTAAAGATTTGATTAACACAAATGCATAAAAGCATGCTAAAATTCAGGTCACCCTAAAATTTTACTAAAAATAGCAATTAATTATTTCTGGTCGCCTATGACCTCTGATACCATGTGAGAATTTCAAATTTAAAAATGATCCAAAATGGTAGATCTAGGCCAAAAACAACTGCATCAATCACAAAATCCTTCTATGCTAGACAATTCATTCACTAGCTTTGCTAGTTTGATCAAAATCACTTATCAGAAGTGCATAGAATTCAAGAGATTCATAACATGCTCAAATATGAACCTCAGCCTCTGTTAACATGTCGTACAACAACAATATAGCATTCAATTCATCACCTATATGCACATCAATCAAGCACACAACATAACCTGTACACAAAGGTTAGAAAAAGCCAAAAATGCGTTCAACAAAGAACCAACCAAGAGTCGATGATATAAATCTTGAAGATGTGGTTGTGCTTGCATTTAATTTTGAGTTAACAATGACAAACCGTTTCGAAATTCAACAATATCTATTTTACAAGAACGACTGTTAAGTGCACTCGGCTTCAATGCAGCAAAGCCACAATAAACAATTTTCTCTCAACATTGGATATTGATTCGGATGAGAATTTGTCGATAGACTCTAATGAAGAAGATGGGTACTTCACTTTTCCAATTTTTCAAATCAAATATGGACAAAGGCTTCAGTTCTTCCATTCCTTTCAGCCTATCTATAGGTGTGAAAGATGACTCTCTCTCCTTTTTCTAGAGTCATATAGCCCTTAAATAATAAATAATATTATAATAATCACCTACCCATGTGTGAGAGTTTTGATGTACAATATTTACGAGTTTGGCCTCCATTAATCCTAAAATAGTCGAGTTAATAGCTGACAATTTTTCACATGTATTTATACGGATTTGTAGGAAAAAATCAACTAGTTAAAATGAATTCGGCTTCACAAATTTTGCAGCAAATAATTGAAAGCGACGCTTTCATGTTTCTCCAACCACAAAATTCAAGTTTTAAAGGCACAATCTCATGAAGCACAAGACAATGGCACTTGATTCACTAAGATCAATGGCTTTGATACCATTGCGTACTACTTCAACCTTTATTAGTAACAACATAACCTTGGAAATCCATAAGCAAGAATTTTTTGTACAACTACCATGTTGTCGAGACTTGCACTCAATTTATGTGGTGGTAGATTACTTTTCAAAACAAGCCTCATGCCAACAAAGAGTTCACTCATAGAAGTGGCAAAGTTATTCTTTAAGTATGTTTGCAAGTACTATATTTGCCAAGGACAATCCTTTGTAAACCCCCAAAATTGAAGCCCATCTTTTGTTGATACCATGTTTATGTGAATGGCATGTTATTTCACTAAGTAATTCACACACATATGCCAAGATCTATCCATCTTTTTTTACTAGAATGATCGTCGAGGCAAAAAGAGAAAAGAAGTCATCGTTTGAGATAAGCAACAGAAGATTGACAATTGTCCCTAGCACTGTGCTCACGATATTGCAAGGTACACAAGTTTCCGTAGTAGAGGAATTAAACAATGATTGGCACGCAAAGCTTTTAGAGGTGAAAGACTTGTTGGGACAACTTCAACGAAGCATGGAAGTGGATGTAAACCCAAAAAATCGGGACTAGAATATAATGAAAGATTAGTTCAGCACCATTTTGTGAGAGATCAAGTCATTGCCAAAGAGGTGGAGCTTCAACATGTCTCTTCAAAGGAGTGTGTGGCTGATATCTTCACCAAACCATTGGGAAAGGACCTATATTTAATGCATAGATCTAATCTTGGAATGTGCTCAAAGACTATGTTGAAACTAGCATCCAATGTTGAAGAGGGAGTGTGAAAATTGTCAACATTTCCTAGCTAGTTTGAGGCCTAAATTGGCTAAAATTGTAAATAGTTTTGGTTCTGGAGTTTCACACGTGTGAACCAGGCCACAATGTTTTTATTTACTGTATTTTTTCAGTATGATGAAGTGTCAAACTTCATACCCTTCAAAATGAGACCATTTTGATGTATTTTGGTCATATAAGCCATTTTTAGCTATTTTTCCTATATAGGGAATATCTAGGGTCAAGTACCTTCTAGAGAGAGGAGAGAGAGTCATCTTCCTCATCCATAAATAGTAGGGAAGTCGTGGAGAACAGGTTGGAGAAACCTTTTGTATGCTTCATTGAGATCAATAGATCATTGTCATTGTTTCTTCCTCCATTGAGAGCATTGTTGTGTGTATTGTCTTCAAGCTATTGTGTATGATCTTAGGTGCTTTCCAAAAGTGGTAGGCTGATGTATTATGGACTGTATAATGCTATTTTGGGCCGCACTTGATGTTTATGGAAGTTTCCATTTGTGATAAATGCTTTTTGATCAAGTTCTTTGCATTCTAGGTAGCATAGAATGTGTTGCCAATTCCTAGCTTATGTAGTTTGGAGTGCAAGCATTCAAGCCAATGATCTTGGAGTTTAGATCCACTTAGGATCTGTATTTTTCACATTCCGCGTGCGCGTCCGGCATCCGGACCCGGACGCGTCCTACCCCTGGATGCGTCCATATTTTTTTTTATTTTTTTTTGGCTAAATAACTCTAAAAAAAAAAATGAGAAATTTTAAAAATAAATAAAAAAATAAAAAAGCGGACGCGCCTAGACCTTCAGACACACCCATGGCACATCCGCGCCCGGACGCGCGTTCGGACGCAGGGTCCGCTTCCTTAGGTGTGTGTATAATCAGGGATGCGCGTCCAGCCATACGCGTCCGCATATGTGTTTTTTTTAGACTAAAAATACACTAACGCCCCCCCTTGGCGCGTTCGCTTCTGGACGCGTCCTCGGACGCGCGTCCACGTCCGGGGGTCCCTGGCTTAGGTGTATATATATACATATATAGACATATACTTTATCAACAAGATATTAATCACTAAAAGAAATAGGGTCTCTATAGTATTTAAAAAAATTTCAAAAATCACCCTAGATCCCCCATAAAATTTACTAATTTCTAATAGCCATATGAAAAAAAAAACATTGAAGAGCAACGTTCCGGGTCAAAAACCCATAATGGGTTTTGGAACGAGTGGCACCATTATGCTATGTAATTTGTGTGGCAATGCACGTATCAAACTATCCAATGTATGTGGCAATGAAAGTACCAAACTATCATTGTCATAAAAATCATTAACTTTTAGGGTACTATATAGTGTTTTTGCAAGGTGCCAACTAAGTTCCATATGCCAATTTGGAAAATTGATCGATGCATCTATTTTTTTCAAAGTTCTCATTGAGACTTGAGTACATAAGGAGTTTGTTATTGACTTTTGCTTTAAACTCCCAAGACTATTTGATAAGAGATGCTTGATGCCATTTCAAATGATATTCAAGTTGAGTGCCCTTTGTATGTGCATAGACTTTGGTTGCCCTTTGGTATCATCAGCTATTGTTAGTGGGTGATAAACTATCATCTTGTCGATCAAGTCACTCGCCTAGACCTTCTGAGTAATGAGATATGGAGAACATTATGGATATCCAATGTTAAAGGCATTAACTTCTTGTAGTTAGCTTTACATTTGATTCCATAGGAGTAGAAACAACTTTACAATCTTCCATATGAAACCTTTTTAGAATAGAGTTAACATACTTTTCTTGACATATGAATGTAGATTTAGAAGTTCTAATAATCTCTATTCCTAAGATATAATGAAGTTTACCAAGATTTTGAATTTCAAACTCTCTTTTGAGTGCCATCTTGATTTCATCTATATCTAGATTGTTACCACCACTTAAGATAATGTCATCAACATAGATCAAAAGTAAAGTGATATCATTTTCATTCAATCTAAAGTAGAGAGAATGATCATACTCACTCATAACAAAGTTTTGAGAAAGTAAGAAGGAATTGAGCTTAGCATACCAACTCCTTCGTGCTTGCTTTAGCCCATACAAACTCTTTTGGAGATAGCACACATGATTAGGTTCATCATGTGAAACATAGCCCTCGGGTTGCTCCATGTAAATATCTTCTTCAAGATCACCATTCAAGAAGGCATTAGTAACATCCATTTGCCACATATCCCAATCATAAAGAGTTGCAAGAGAGATTAGGATTCGAATAGTTACCATCTTTGCCACGGGTGCAAAGGTCTCATCATAGTCAATACCATATTCTTGAGCATACCCCTTTGCCACCAACCTTGCCTTGTACTTGTTGATTGATCCATCTTGATTTGTCTTGATCTTGAAGATCCACTTACAACCAATTGCCTTCTTGTCCTTTGGAAGCTTTACCAACCTCCATGTGTTGCTTTTGATGAGTGCTTGATGCTCATGATCCATGGCTTGGATCCATTCCTTCTTTTGAATTGCTTCACCTACACAGGTTGGTTCATCAAAAGAGGTAAGAAAAGCAAAGTTAGAGTTGTCCACCACTTGCTTTCCTTTTTCATCATAGGTTAGCCTTGATGGCTTAGCCCTTTGCCTTTGAGTCTTCCTTGAAGTTTGCTTTGGAGTGGCATCTCCATCTTCATCCAAGACATCTTGCACATCATGATGATTAGTAGGCACATCAACATCAACATCAACAACATTGGAAACATTCTCTTCATGAAAGATGACATCCCTACTTATGACAACTTTCTTTGTAGAAGGAATGTACACTTTGTAAGCCTTGCTTACTTCACTATAGCCAACAAACACACCCTTCTTTGATGAAGGATCTTCTTTAGTTCTATCATCAAGTGTGATATTGACAAAACATGTACATCCAAAGATCCTACAATGCTTGACACTCGGCCTTCTACCATAAAGAACCTCATGAGGAGTTTTACCATCCAAGGAAGCACTTGTCCATCTATTACATAGATAGTTAGCACATGCTAAAGCTTCCCCCCAAAAAGACTTAGCAAGATTAGCATGTAGTCTCATTGCCTTGGCACATTCACAAAGGGTTCTATTCTTCCTCTCGGCCACTCCATTCTGTTGTGGAGTCCTAGGACTAGACATCTCCCTCTTAATCCCATGTGCTATACAAAAGTCTTTGAACCTATTTGAGGTGTATTCCCCTCCATTATCTGATCTTAAGCATTTGATCTTTGTATTGAATTGGTTTTCCATTTCATTCTTGAACTTGACAAATGCAGCAAACACTTCATCCTTACTTTTAAGAAGATAGATCCAAGTATACCTACTAAAGTCATCAATGAAAGTTGCATACATCTTTGCCCCACCATTGCTAGTTGTACTAGAAGAATGAATATCAGAATGCACAAGTTGAAAAGCTTCTTTAGATCTAGAAGTAGATCTAGAATAAGCAAGTCTATGAGATTTGGACAAGGCACAATGTTCACAAACACTATTGTTTGCAACAAGACTTTTAGGGAGACCAAGAACAAGCTCTTTCTTTGCCATTACCTCCAAAGATTTGAAGTTGGGATGGCCCAACCTCTTGTGCCAAACTTCTTGGTTTGTCAATTGCTCCCTAGCCATACATCCTTCATGATTAGAGATCACACATGCATCAAGCTTGAAAAGTTTACCATGCCTCCTACCTTGAGCAATCAAGGATCCACATTTACTTATCAAACATGCATCTCCAATGAACTCCACATCAAGTCCTTTGTCAATCATTTGACTTACACTAAGCAAATTCTTAGTGATTGAAGGAATGTACAAAACATTTTCAAGATTTGCTTTCCTATTTGTTGAAAGGGAAATAGGAATAGTGCCTATGCCTTTGATGTCACATTGACCATCATTTGCAGTGTAGATGATGTTACCTTCTCCCTCATAAGACAATAAGGATGTAAAGTATTCCTTATGTCTTGTCATGTGAGATGAGGCTCCACTATCAATCCACCAAGGATCATTATCATCTATGTTGGCTAACAAACTTGAAGTCATAACAAGTGATTCACATGTGTTATGTTCTTCCTCATCTATTGTAAGATTTCCTTGCCTCTCTCCTTGCTCTCTTTTCTTCTTATAACATTCATTTGCAAAATGACCTTTTATCCCACAATAAAAGCACTTGAACTTTGACTTATTGTTCTTAGTAGAAGAGGAAGAGGAAGAGTGATCATCATGATCAAAGTTACCACCTTTGGACCATTTCCCTTTGCCTTTACCTTTGCCCTTGAATTTGCCTTTTGTGAAGAAAGCCTCTTCACCTCCACCTTGCAAGGATGCACCATCAAGCTTTGATTGCAACCTATGTTCTTCAGCCAATAAGATTTCTTGCAAGTCAACCACACTTGGCAAGACTCTTTGAATGGCAAAACTTTGCACAAGGTTAGCATGTTCATTTAGCAAACCATTCAACATAACTTGGACTATTTCACCATCTTTTATGTTCTCATCAATGCATGCTAAATCATCACTTAGGGACTTAACTCTCAAGATAAATGCATGAGCACTTTCACCCTCTCTTTGCCTACTAGAAAATATTTGTCTCCTTAGGGTCAATACCCTAGATGTGGACTTTGATTCAAAGAGCTTCTTTAAGGCATTCCATGCCTCACTTGCACTTTGACACTTTACAACTTCCTTGAGAAGTTCATTTGTAACATTCATTTTAATGATATGAAGAGCCCTTTTGGCCTTCTTATCAAACCTTTGTTGCTCTTGAAGTGTGAGAGGTCTCTCTTCAATTTCTGCAACTATGTCCATGAGTTCATTCAACTCAAGTAAGGACTCCATCCTCACTTTCCAAGTAGAGTAGTTTGATGAACTCAACCTTTCACTAGACTCTAGCATGATCCCACCATTGGAAGCCATGATTCTAATGTTTCTTCAACTTTTAGGTTTTGTCCTAAAGCACTTAGCACTCACTTTTCTCTCAAAAAATGATAGATAAAGAGATCTATGAAGATTTAGGACCCTAAAACACTTCTATCTTGAACCTAGATGGTTTCCAAGCATAGAAAGGAAGATTGAAACACATGCAACACTTTGCACACACTAAGAATGGATTACAAAATCAAACCAACCTGAACACACTCTTGCTTAAGCTCTCAAACTTTCCAGCAAGTGACCAAATCAAGTTATGGTGTGAAGAGTTACTTGCATTCTTAGAAAATACCCAAAACTAGGATGCCAAGATTACCTAGTAATGAACAAACTTGATCAACATATGATCAACACACTAAGATATTGATTCAACCTGTAAAACCACATGTAAACCACACTTCTAAAAGTTTATAAACTCCAGCAAGTGATAAATACAAGATTTAGAGGTGAATGAATGAGCACACTTAGTGAATCACAAGACTAGCTTCACTATCTTGTCATATCTTGGTGTTTAGATGTAGATCTAAGATCACTTCACATGAGAATGTTCCTCAACCTGTTAAGAACCTGAAAACACACTTGCATAATGGTTAACACCTTCCAGCAAATGCTCCAATCAAATTACATAAGGAGAGTTACTTACATGCTCAACAAAGTACACCAAAATTTATGCCAAAATTGATGACAATCTTTACAATATGCTCTTCACAATGGAGCTTACAATATGTTCACCCAAAAAAGGGGATCTTTCATCCAAATGGGAGCTTTGCTCAGCCTTTAGGAGAATTACAACTCACTCAAAAGAGCATTTGTCATCCACTTAAGGAGAAGTTTCATCCACTTAAGGAGAGTGTTCATCCAAGAATGGAGATTGTCAACAATAGGATTGAAAAGAACATTGTTAGTATTGAATATGCACAAGCCTCACAATCACAAATGATTAGGTGTTATGATCTGATCCAAAATAGTTTCTTTTCAGCCTCTGATCTTCAATAGACCTGAAATATGCTTTTGATCCACAAGTTCAACTCACAAAACAAAGGTTAGTAAGATTTGATCAACAAAGCAATGCAAAATCATGCTAGAACTTGATCAAACATCCAAATATCACCAAAAATGGAATACTTACTGTAAATAGAAGCCAACCAGCTCTGATACCATGTGAAAAATACAGATCCTAAGTGGATCTAAACTCCAAGATCATTGGCTTGAATGCTTGCACTCCAAACTACATAAGCTAGGAATTGGCAACACATTTTATGCTACCTAGAATGCAAAGAACTTGATCAAAAAGCATTTATCACAAATGGAAACTTCCATAAACATCAAGTGCGGCCCAAAATAGCATTATACAGTCCATAATACATCAGCCTACCACTTTTGGAAAGCACCTAAGATCATACACAATAGCTTGAAGACAATACACACAACAATGCTCTCAATGGAGGAAGAAACAATGACAATGATCTATTGATCTCAATGAAGCATACAAAAGGTTTCTCCAACCTGTTCTCCACGACTTCCCTACTATTTATGGATGAGGAAGATGACTCTCTCTCCTCTCTCTAGAAGGTACTTGACCCTAGATATTCCCTATATAGGAAAAATAGCTAAAAATGGCTTATATGACCAAAATACATCAAAATGGTCTCATTTTGAAGGGTATGAAGTTTGACACTTCATCATACTGAAAAAATACAGTAAATAAAAACATTGTGGCCTGGTTCACACGTGTGAAACTCCAGAACCAAAACTATTTACAATTTTAGCCAATTTAGGCCTCAAACTAGCTAGGAAATGTTGACAATTTTCACACGGAATGCCCGCGTCTGGCCTGGATCCTTATGTCTGAGACACACACACACACACACACACTCACACACACACTTATATATATATCAGACATGAGGGTCCGGGGCGGACGCAGCCTTTTGGCGTCCACGTCCGACGCCCGAACTTGGACGCGTCCGACCCCCGGACGCAGGGTCAGACGAGTCCCAAAAAAAAATTTTAATTTTTTTTCTGGACGCGTCTGGGGCCCAGAACGCGTCCGGGCCCTGGATGCATTTTTTTATTTAAAAAAAAAAGAAGGGCGCGCAGGCAGCGGAACAGTCCGCAGAAGCCCGAGAAGGAGAGAGAGAGGAGAGAAAGAGGGCAGGAGAGAGAGAGAGAGAGAGAGAGTGAGTGAGGGAGAAAGAGAGAGTGTGAGAGAGAGAGAGTGAGTGAGGGTTATGGTGTGTGTGTGTGTGTGTGTGTGTGGGTTAGTTGATTTGTGTGCATACAGATGTGTTTGTGTGGTGGTTTGTGTGTGTGAGAGAGAGAGGAAGAGACAGAGAGTGTGAGGGATAGAGAGAGAGAGGATTTGTGTGTGCGCGCGTACACGAGACATGGTGTGTGTGTGTGAGTTTAGGGTTTAGGGTCTGCCTGCTTGGGTTTTGGGGTTTAGGAGAAGAGAGAGACAGAGATATTAGATTTGCGTGCTTGTGTGTGTGTGTGTGTGTGTGTGAGAGAGAGAGAGAGAGAGAGAGAGAGAGAGAGAGAGAGAGAGGCCGCTCGTCCCATTTGGGATGAGGTGGAGTTCATGCTCGACAAAAAGTGGCGTTGCCCTTTTTGTCGAAAGCAATTCACAGGGAACACCTCTCGGGTTCGAGCACATTTGGGGGGATTGCAAGTCCGACCCACGGGGGGGCGCTACGGGATCAGCGTTTGTATGGTCATCCCCTTTGTGGAGAGGGCTCGCATTTTCGAGGCATATGCTGAGTCAGGTGCTGAGCCCGGCGAGCCGTCCACATATGCTGCGGACTTTGTTTCCATTGGTGCACCCACTACCACTGGTACACCCAGCACCACCGCCCCCATCCCCACCGTCGCATCCGCACCCGCCACCGCCACCGCCTCTGCCTCCGCCACAGCCACCCGTACCCCCTCCGCCAGTACTCCCCATCGATCCACAGCCTCCACTGCTGCACCTACGCCTGTGCCACCACCGTCAGATCTGCATGGTCCGTCCACATCCTCCTTCCGCACCTACACCTATGCCACCACCTCCAGATCCGCATCGTCCATCCACGTCCTCCCAGCCATGCACATCCCGTGGCACCAGACAGATGTCCATGCCGAGATCTTTCAGAGAGGGGCAGCACAGAGAGGCCACCAGGACCATAGCACAGATGTTCTATGACCTGCCCCTTTATCATGGCATCATCCCACATCTTTCAAGAGGCTATCTCGAAAGTTGCAGTCTGCGAGCTCGACTACACACCACCCACAGCTGCCGACGCACTACGCGGCCCTTTGCTCCAGGAGCGGGTTGCATCCGTCAGAGAGAGACTAGCCGCACTGCAGGAGGCTTGGGATAGATACGGCTGTTTCATCATGGATGATGGGTGAACTGATCGTTGTAAACGTCCACTCATCAACGTGATTGTTTCTAGTTGTTACGGTTCCATGTTCCTACGCAGCATCGACGCCTCCAAGGCAGGGAGAGTGCATTCGACCGAGTACATTTACGGCATCATCCGCGCAGCGATAGAGGAGGTCGTGCCACATCGCATTGTCCAGGTACAATTTTCTTTCATTAGTTGCTTGGTCATTTACTGCTTAATGTTGATACAAAAGTTTTGCGTAGTGTTTCCAAGTTGTGAACTGATCGTATGAATGTATCGCGAAAGGTTGTGATGGACAATGCGTCCAACTGCCGCGGTATGGGGGAGCTTCTTATGGCAGAGTACCCCTCCATTGTGTGGACTCCATGTGCCGCACACTCACTGGACCTCCTCCTGCATTCCATCAGGCGCCTGCCTTGGGTCAGTGAGATTCTCACGAGAGCACTTGTGGTTGTGGACTTCGTCACACGCAAGCGCCGCATCACTGCCCTTTTCCGCACATTCAGCAGGTAAGATGCTACTTATTTTTTGGCTCGTTCAAGATGCTTCTTTTTTTTTTGGCTCGTTTCATGTGTGCCTCTCATTTCGTTTGTCAATGCAGGCTCGACTTGAAGAAGCCCGCTCACACCCGCTTCGCCTTCCAGTTCATCATGCTTGAGCGGCTACACAAGCTCAAGGGTGATTGCATGGCTACTTCTTCAGAGTTCACCGCCATGGACCTGTCCACGACCCCAGAGGGCTTGGCCTTCCAGGACATCCTCTTCATGGAGCCTTTCTGGGTGGATATGCAGCAGCTGATGGACGTCATGCGCCCCATCTACTCTGTTCTGAGGCTCGTTGATCGCAAGGGGTGCACTATGGGCCTCATTTATGAGTTCATGGACCGGATAGGCGAGTCTCTCCAGCGTTCTGAGCTGGACCCTGGCAGGTATAACTTTTTTCCGTCTCACCATCCTTTCTTCCATTTCGCACTCTGTTTCATCTTGTTGCCGCAACACGATGGTATGTAATTGTTGCCTCCACATGGTATGGTCCACAGGTTGGAGCCTATCAGGCGGTTGTGGCGGCGACCATGGGATAAGTTTCATCGGCCCATTCATAGTGTG
This sequence comes from Diphasiastrum complanatum, assembly GCA_029204225.1. Classification (NCBI taxonomy): domain Eukaryota; kingdom Viridiplantae; phylum Streptophyta; class Lycopodiopsida; order Lycopodiales; family Lycopodiaceae; genus Diphasiastrum; species Diphasiastrum complanatum. The sequence goes on from CM055109.1 coordinate 44,261,716, forward strand.
GCCCACGTATTGCATCCGCTATTTCAGAGCGAGAGGCAGTATGACGATGCAGAGCTGCGTGCGGACTGGTTCTCATACATCCGCCTCCTGAGCAGCGACACTGGTATCCGCAGCAGGCTCGAGGAGCAGAGGCTCAGTTACAGGTAAACTCTTGCTCTGTCGTACGCTCGACGCGGGCTCAAGTGTATTCATGCACATCGCTGCTCAATTACAGGCACTGTCTGGCTGTCTGGACCATGCACGTGTCCGAGAGAATAGGCTCTTGCCTGTATCATGATGGGAGAGCTACGGCGCTGGACAGACAGACCTGAGGACGCTCGCGTTCCGAGTCCTTTCACAGGTATGTTGTCTAATCTCATTCATCCAACCAGTTTCGCATTTTCTCTACAAGGTCGGTACTCACTCGAGTGGTTGCCAATTAATGCAAGACTGTTCTGCGTTCAGCCTTGTTCACACGAACAGGCGGAACCGTGTGACGACTGAGCGATGCAATGACTTGGTGTACTGCAACACCAACACCAGGGTGGTTCACGGACAGCATGAGGGCAGGAGGCGTAGGCTCCCTACTCTTGCAGGTATATGTCTATGCTCAATCGTTTGCTTTCGTATTAGTTTAAGACATTCAGTTTAATGCCCTCACGGTTGCTTCGGCTATTCTCACGAATGATCGACTTCTGCAGGTCAATCCCGATGAGTGCCTGGTTGCAGTGGCCGATCATGAGGTAGAGCCAGAGGTTGATCCAGACGAGGCCGCCCAGCGTGCTCTGCGGGGTGATCCCGAAGATAATGCTGATACCGATGAGACCACCCCCTTTCCTGTTGACATTCCATTGCCCTCCTCTGATGATGAGCCCACATATGATTCAGACGAGACGATCGACCTTGCAGGGGATGGTCCACGTGCCCCACCCAGTACTCCCGCATCACGCCCCCTTTCAAATGATGGCTGGTCAGAGTTTGCGAGGGAGACAGAGGCTGTCGCCCAGAGACAGATTGCGCAGAGACGATTCAGAGCATCACAGGCAATCGGTTCTTCTCAAAGACCCCCTCGTGGCAGAGGGAGACCCCCAGGCAGGAGTGTACCACAGAGGGTTCCTTCTGGCAGACCCAGAGGCAGGCCAGCCAAGAGGGGATGCACTGATGATTTTTCTAGTCGTCTCTTGGCAGGCGTTGGCCCAAACTTGGAGGAGTCCCAGATGCCTCCAGACTCCCAGCCAGACTTTGTATGACACCCCTGAGGATGCATCTGGCACGCAGAGGGATGATTTTTTTAGCACAGACTTGTTGATATTGATACACACAGACTATCATGTATACTGGCATCAGATGAGATGTATATATTTTTTTACAATTTATTCGTGTCATGGCTAGTTTATCATGGTTGCTTACAATTGGTTAGCTCTGTGAAATTTGAATGGTTAGTTAGAAATGGTTTGCTCTGTGCAAGATGAGAGAGAGAGAGAGAGAGAGAGAGAGAGAGAGAGAGAGAGAGAGAGAGAGAGAGAGAGAGAGAGAGAGAGAGAGACGTGGTATGGAAATTGTAAATGCTTGAGCTATTGTGGTACACAAGTTCATCTTCATGTCTCTCAGATCATATGCATCATGTCCAATCATTGAACCCTAAATAGTAAACCCCACAGCCATAATCATCATACACAGTTACATAAAAATTGAGAGCAGATTGATAACAGATGCACTTCACATAAATACACCCCCCCTGATAGCATTTCATAAATACATACATTACATTGCAATACACCAGACACGCGTTGCACAAAAAACACACCGTACATTAATTCATCAGATGTATCAAAATAACAATACGTATTTCTGCCATATACGGCTGGGGCTGTTCTTTACACTATGTTAGACACTAAATGTTGTCTCATCTATTACCGAAAATTACATAACAATAGTCAGCCACATACGGCTAGACCCCATCTATTCTAAACATTCCTATGGATCCTCCACTGACTCCTCGCCCTCGTCAGGTGCATTCTTCTATCGCTCTCGCTTTGCCTTCCCGGTTAGCCCGAGCTGCCTCCTGGTTAGCTCGATGGTGGGCCGCCCTTCTGACCATGATGAGCTGTTGTCGTGTGAAGTTCATTCCAATCTGCTCATCCAAATCCAGCTCGACAGTAGGGGCAGGGGCCACAGCGGGGGCAGGTGGCTCCGGTTCCGGATTTCTCTGCCGAGCCTGTCCCTGCATCTCTGCAAATTTCGATGCCTTTCATTGTGCCGTCTGACATCTTCCTCGAGCTTCCATAGAGCTTCGCCCTCGGGCTTCAGTGATATGCCCTCCGCCATCTCACGACGTCCTATTTCTCAAACTGACTCTCACAGCCTCTCACTGGCTCTCTCACAGCCTCTCACAGCCTTTCTCTCACAACCTCTCACTGGCTCTCTCACAGCCTCTAAAAAAGCCTCTCACAATGCCTCTCACAATGGCCTTGTGAGTGCCTATTTAACACCACAGCCTGTTTCCCCATGTGCAGTTGTTCATGATCACTCCATGGCCTGCTCCCCCACAGTGCCAATGTCACTACTGTACCTGCCCCCATGTGTAGCTCCCCCACGTGCTGCACTCCGATTGGGCCCGTGGTCTGCTCCCCCACAGTGCCCATGTGACATTGTACCTGCCCCGATTTGTTGCCCATGTGACGTTGTACCTCCCAAAACCCTAAACCTATCTCATCACATAGGCCATGGTACTGTGTAGGTCTTGAACTTCCCTGTGTTGAATGACATTGTGGAGCATAAGTAATTAGTAAGTTGTTGAGGTTCATCCGGGGAGTGCATCGTTTACCTGTATTCATATAATAGTATAATATAGATTCGTCAGGGAGAGAGAGATAGTGAGGGCATGAGACAGAGTTTTGGAGACTCAAAAAATATAAATTGTTGCTCTTTCGTGTCCGATTCTATAGATATCAAACATGGGCGGCATGGGGGCAGTGGTTAGGTTTGTTGCAAATTTTTTTGGGTACCGTTTTCCTATTTTCTAACAGGAGGGGGCAGGTGGGTGCCAGACACCCTCTGATAAGTAATTCCGGGGGGAGGGGGGGGGACGGGGGTCATAAATTGTTTTTATTTCGCTTTGGGGATGTGGGACAACAAGGGCAAGGGCCTGTTTTTTTATTTTTTTTTGAATTTTTTTTTTTTTTGAAAATGGGGGACGCGTCTGGACGCGGACGCGCGTCTGCCCCTGCTTCCTTAGATATATATATATATATATATATATATATTATCAGAGGTGCGCGTCTGGGCCGGACGCGGGCAATTCGCGTCCGCGTCCATATTTTTTTTAATTTTTTTCAATTTTTTTTACACTAAAAAAAAAAAAAGCGGACGCGTCCGGGGACCCGGACGCACCCCTAGCGCGTTCGCGTCCGGGGTCTGCCACCTTATATATATGAACTGTGGACGGTTCACCACGGTTCTGAGAACCGTACAGTGGGGGGAACCGTGGTGAACCGTTTAATTAATAATTAATATTTTTTTAGTTTTCCACCCCCAAAAATAGCCCAAAAAAATGCCAAAAAAATTAGGGAGTGGGTACAGAATCAGTACAGTACAGTACAGTAGCATACAATAGCAAACAAAGTACAGTAGCCAAAAAAATACCCGAAATATATGAAATGAGTCTTTCTTGATAGCAGCATTCAGCTTCCTAAAATCCTGGCAAATTCGAGTCTTGCCAGTCTTTTTCTTTGGAACTATAATAATGGGAGACACCCATTCACTGCTTAAGACGGGATATATAATGTATGTCTTAAGGTGCTTGTTGAGTTCATCTTTCACCATAAGAGAGTAGTTTGGATTGAGACGATACTGTCTTTGTCGGACATGTACAACATCTTCTTTAAGATCAATGGGGTGCTCGCCAAATTCAGCAAGTATTCCCTTCAAGTCTTCGAACGACCATGCAAATACGTCTTGGTACTCTTTCAATAGCTCAGTAAATTCTACTAATTCTATCTCTCCAAGGGACTTAGAAACATGCACAAATTTTCCAGGTGCAAGTTCAATTAGCTTTATAGAATCTAGCAAAATTATACCTTCCGTCATATTGGCCTTGGTATGGCCATGAATTTCGCGCATGGCTGACTCCATGGATTTATTCTTGTCGTCAGCCTGATGTTTATTACCAAATTCTTGTTCGGATTTGTCAGATTCGTCATTTGTGTCTTGATCAGAATCCTCAGAATTCTTGTCTGCACCTTTTTATTCATTTATAATTATATCAGCATCTACATTGCAGACATCGAAGAATTCTTCTTCGTCATTCGATGAATCATTATTCTCATAGCATTCAAAATAATTTAATTCGAAGTCTGATGCATTAGAGAATATATTAAGGGCATAAGAAGAATCTTCTGAAGTGAAACTGGTGTCGGACATAGGAGTTTCGCCTTCATATCTGTCACGACTCCAGGTGATAATCTGTCTGCTGGCTTTCCACGATTAGTTGTCTCGCCAGTTTGGAATCTTAGTTATCTGGACTTCCAGTGTACACTTGCGTTAGACTGATAAAGCCAAGGTCGTCCAATTAAAACAGAGTAAGATGACAAACCAAGTGGTTTGATAACAATAAAGTTCATTGTAAAAGGCTTGGCTTGAATATATACAATCACGTCTTTCAATATGCCAATAGGTTTTCTTCGTGTCAAATCGGCCAACTTGATATTTCTTTGGGTTGGTTGAATATTAGTCAGACCTAAAGCATGAGCAGTGTCTTCAGTTATTATGTTGACACTCGAACCTGAGTCAATCGGCACCTTTTTGATTAAGCATCCAGAAATTGTAATGTCGATTTCTGGTGCACCAAGGTCTCCAAAATCAATAGATAGTACGCCAACATCTGGCATAGAAATTCGTTTCTTCTTCTTAGGGACAAAGTGGCCTTTTAACTGTTTGCGGTAATAATTGTTATCTGCCAGCAATTGCTTGAAAGTTATATTGGGGCGAAGAGAACCAATATCAGTTACAATGTCATAGTCTTTCGTATTTGCTTTCGAGATAGGCTTGTCAATTGTGGCGTTAGAAAGTTTAGTCTTCGTGATTTCAATGTTGCCTTTCTCAAATGTGACTTTCTTCTCTACAACAGTTGTCTGTAATTTGGAAGTAATGATTTCTTTCGCTTCCGCAAAAATATCATTCGAGAATAACTTGGCTGCATCACGATCGTAATCAGGGTCAGCTTTAAGATCTTCCTTCGTTATAGACTTGTTCTAAGATTTCTTCTTCGAAGAATTTCTCCGCTTCTTTGAAGATACTTTTGTATCTGGTTTCGAGAAGCTTTTGCTTCTCGTAGTCACTTTAAATAACTTCTCAACATTGCTTGGCCAAGATTGGTCAACTGTCTTTGTCTGTTTGTCTTCGATGACATCAACCTTCTACACAACAGCGTCCGCTGAAGGTTTTACTTTCGAATCAACAGCAGCAGCAGGTGTGGCAACATACTGGTATTTTGGACGCGGCTTTTGCGGTTGTGGACAGTCCGGATACTTGTGGCCAGGTTCTTTGTAGTTCGAGCATAAAGGTATATATCCGATCGGCTTTCGTGGCTGCGGACAGTCAGGCGAAAAATGTCTTGGTTCACCATAGTTATAGCAATTTCCCGAGACGGGTTTCGTCGAACTGGTAGACTTGATTATAGGACCAACAAATTCTGGTGGATTGTGTCTTTTCGGTGCAAACTTTGGTTTGCCTTGTTGGGTTGGTGCTGTGGTACCCTGAACATAATTGGTAGTCACATCATCTTGAAATATAAAGAGCACTTCCTGAGAAGGATCTTCAACATACTTTACGTTTACAGATTTGCAATCTTCTTTAGAGTGTCCAGATGTACCGCACTTCATACACCATATTCCTGAGTTCGAAGAAGAAGCCTTTGGTCTCTTGTCTGCAACTTCTGAAATTTGAACTTTCAGATCGTTGAACTTCTTATTAAGATCAGCCATATTACTTTTCCGAAGCTTTTCAACTTTAGATGTCGCAGACTTATCCTTGGTGGTTTTGCTATCTTTTCGTTTGGACTTTCGTTTCTTCCTTCAATCTGCATCATCAATTTTTGTATCTGATGAGTCACTGGAATCTGATTTAGAACTGGAATGGATTAAGATTTAGATTCATCTTCACTGCTGCTAGAGTCATGCTTAGACTTTCGAGTTCGTCTAGTAGAACCTCTTTTGTGTGCTAACTTGGAAGTCTTATAGTTCTCAACGCTTGCTATGACTGTTGATAAAGAAGTCATATCTCCTTGTCTGCAGTATCGATCAACTTTCGGTGGTAAACCTGCCAAAAACCACTTGACCTGCATCGCGACAAGGTACACACCAGCTAGTTTTCCAATTAGATTCTTTACTTTTTGTGTGTACCTTCAAAGAAATTCTTTACTCTTCTTCTGCACATTGTTGAGTCGTCCGAGAATTCTGGATGAATAACCAATTTCTCTGAACTGGTTCAGAAACGCATCTATCAGCAGTAACTAGGTAGCTACACGTCCTGGTTCAACTTGGCTGTACCATATGCGCACTTGCTTTCTCATAAGACCAGGGAAGATCTGCAGCTTGTCAGCACCTTCGTTGTTCGAGTTAGCAATCGACTCGAACTGCGAAACATAACTGTCAGCATCATCTGAAGATGTTTCTTTAAAATAATCATATTTAGCAGGGCCTTCCATAATCGGTTCAGGTTCAGGTTCAGGTTCAGGATCAGGCTCTGGATCAGGCTCTGGATCAGGTTCTGGTTCTGGATCAGGATCCGGATCAGGAACTGGATTTACAACTTCGGAACTTGGTTCAGTTGTAGCAGAAGCTTCAGGACGAAGGTTTTCGTGTAAATTTTCAGGATTAAGAAGATTATCAAAGAAAGTTTCGTTAAAATTCTGGAAAGGTGATTCTCGTCTTTGCAAAGATTCCTGAAGACTTTTGAAAAAGCGTCTCGAAGTTTCCAATATTTTTCTAGTCGAGCAGCTCTATCTGACATACACTAGGGATGGAGATGGAGTTGTCAGTTTGTATCAACTTTATTTGGCTATCCCCGACAACGGCACCAAAATTGTCATATGTCGTAATATACCAACATAGAATTGCTAGATTTGTATAGTATTTATGTCATTCCTGTTACGAGCTCGTGACCAGTGCCGAACCCTAGAGAACACAGATAGGTCAGATACCACAGTCAGGGTCGTGTCCAGCGTACACGACCAACAGGGCAAGACAGTGTGAGTAGTGTGCCTCAGCACGGTCCATAGCCATGGCGGGCCTAACACAGCCTAGGGACCCTGTCAGCAGGCCCCAGTTGGGTCTCGATGTGCAGTTGGCCACGTCAGTGACACGTGGCCAACACTTTGCAGTTGCATGCTACCAGTCCTCACACTGGGCTAGGAGGGGCTTACTCTATATCAAGGAGTAGGCAAGGTTGGGTGGATCAGTGAGTGTTTGCCCTACTGTGGTGTTAGGATCTATTACACTGGTATCAGAGCCATCTCCATCTTTGGGAGCTTAGTAGCAGGAGTAGAGAAAGCTATCAGAAGGTAGGAAATATTTCTCAAATTCTCAAAAAAGAATAGAGGAGGAAAATTGCTATAGGACCAGCTTTAAAATCCTTCAATTTGCTAGAATTTTCAGTAGTATGGAGGAGAATTGTCTAGTACAGCTTCAGCGCTGATAGATCAACTCTTCTCTCTGATTTTTTGGATGTCTTTCTCAGATTTCAGAAAGGATTTAGAGTAGAAACCAGCGAGCAGGTGCATTGCTGTAGGATCAGATATCTACCTCTGAATTTTCAGAGAAATCCAAGGAAATTTGAGGGATTTTCAAGCAAATTTTCTTAGTAGGGCCAGCGTTGGACAGGGAGTTGAAAAAGTGGATTTTCATTCCTGATTTTTGAGATTTTTCAGTAGTTTGAACTTCAAACTAGTTTGTCACAGACCAACGACCTACCACTTGAGGTCAGATCAGAGATTCAAACGAGTTTTGGGCCTTAAATTTTAGAAAAGTGGGCCAGACAGGTTGCTGTCCAACCAGCGAGGGTAGGGACATCAAAATTTCCGGATTTCTTGTTGTAAATTTCCGGTTTTCACTCGGTTTGTTGGAGCCCCACACCTGAAATCAGATCAGTCAGCTACTCAACTCAAGAACCCGGAAATTTGGCACCATTTTGGAGTTTCAAACTGGGATTTTCCGGGACAGCAGATCTAAAATCTTGGGAAAAAGAGCTGAGAGGGTTCCTCTTCGTAATTTCTTTGGAAGTACAGTCCTCAGAAACAGCTAAGTCATCTTTCCTTTCCCTTGTACAGTTGTAAATTCGTCTTTTAGACTTTTTTTCCTTCAGAAGTTAAGGTACCTCTTTTTCAGTTCCGAAGATGACCACTCCTCAGGGACCTGATCAACCCCTGGAGAGAGGCTTCGACGAACTTGAAACAGAAGCCTTGGGAAGGAACCTATGGAAATGGAAGAATAGGAACAGTTCGCCGAAGAACTCGACGAACTGGTTTCCAAGGAGCAGTTTCTCCAATTGGTAACAGAAGTGGATGAACTGAAGTTGGCATTAGCCAATTTCAAGTCCAGTGTGGATGACTCGTTTGCTGAACTCAAGAGCTTGATTTTGAGAATCCGCGAAAGGAAGCCTTTCCTCCACTTCTCAGTTGTCCCCTTCTCCACTTCCATCAGTTTCGGGTGAGACTTTACGGTCTCACCCCAATGTCTAAAGATTTAAAGCCTCCTACTTTTAATGGGGAAGAGAAGGATAGAAATGCAGACATTCTACAAACCTTCCTCAGCAAATGGAAGAACATTCATGCTCTTAAATAGACCCCTGACCATGTGCATGCTATTGAGGCCAGTCTTTCCTTAGGGCCTATGGCCTATAAGTGGTGGTTAAATCTCCAGGAGACTAGGCAGACTCCCCCGATCATGGAAGGCCTTTGAAGAAGCCTTCCTAAGAGACTTCCTACCTGAAAATGAACTTGATAGAGCCTGGGAAGCCTGGGAAAGAACAGTAATGGACAAGTCCCTCATCCAATATATCTCGCAGTATCGAGAAGCAATTTTAAAAATTAAAAATATGGATGATTATCAGAAAATCAGGGGATTTGTCCGTGGCCTCAAAGATGAATATAAAGTAGAGGTCCAGAGAAACTCGCCTACTACCCTTGAGCAAGCTCTCAAATATGCTCAAATCTATGATGATTCAGTGGGTAGGAAGAGGGCGAGACAACAGCCACTTTCTGAGCAGCCTCCTCAGAAAGACTTTCAATTTAAAAAGAAATTTTTAAAAAGAAAGAATCAAGATAAATTTAAAAGTGAAGCTCCTCAGAAACGCCCTTCACTCATACAGCCCTTAAAACCAGATGATTTTGAGAAAGCCAAACAAGAACGTTTGTGCTTTGTGTGTATGGGCAAGGGACACACAGTCAGACAGTGTCCCAAGGGGCCTTTCACTAAAAAAGATAAGAAAGATAAGAAACAAGTTCATCTTGTTCAGACGGTATGTTTCCCCAGTGACTCGGCAGCTTCCGAGATCAAAGTGTATCATGGAGATCATGAACATTGTTGCCAGCTGACCTCTGCAATGCTAGCAAGACCCTTCAGCTTTGGGTCGCATGACCTAGTACGTATGCATGGGAAAGTTGGTAACCAGTCAGTAAGAGTTATGGTTGATGATGGGGCAACCCATAATTTCATCAATTACACCCTGGTTAAAAAGCTTAAACTACCAGAAGTACCTAGTCAGCATAGGTACATAGTTTCATTAGCTAAGGGTGAAGATAAAAAAATATGGGAAACTATGGTAAGTAATTTGAATCTTGGTATTCACGGATACCAAGATGAAATAAACTATCAGATAATGCACCTGGATCGCACAGACATAGTTCTTGGGAGAGATTGGCTCTATAGTTTAGGACCTTCTCTCCACAAAAATTATCAGGAGAACACCCTCAGCTTTCAGCATAAAGGCCGAGAGATCCAGTTGCATGGGGAGCATGATGTTCCCAACAGTCCTATGGTCTGCAGTTCAGAGCTCTGTCAGCTTATCGGAGACGAAGACCATCAGGTATTCTTATGTGACTTTCAGTTTATTCTTGAAGTTTCTATTCCAGTTCTATACAGCAGAAAATCAGTAAATTAGAAACTTTATTGCCTGAAGATTTGCCACATGGTTTGCCACCTAGCAGAGAGGTAGATCATGTAATAAACCTAGTACCAGGTACAGCACCTGTTTCTAAACCTCCGTATCGGGTCAGCCGAACAGAGGATGAAGAAATAACTAGGCAGTTAATAGATTATCTTGGGAAAGGCCAAATTCAGACCAGTAGTTCACCATGGGCCTCACCATTCCTATTGGTGAAAAAGAAAGAGGGGTCTATGCGTCTTTGCGTAGATTACAGAGCCCTCAATAAAGTCACAATTAAGAATAAGTACCCTATGCCTCGAGCAGACGAGTTGTTTGATCAACTCGACGGGGCTAAGTTTTTCAGTAAAATAGACCTCAGATCGGGATATCATCAAGTCCGTATAAAGTCGGAAGATGTCTCGAAAACAGCTTTTAGGACTCGTCACGGTCATTATGGGTTTAAGGTGATGCCATTTGGGCTCACAAATGCTCCAGCTACCTTTATGACCTTGATGAACAGTGTCCTCAGACCATACTTGGGTAAGTTTGTAGTCGTATTTTTAGATGACATCCTTGTCTACAACAAAATGAGGAAGGAGCATCTAAAACACCTCAGAAAGGTGTTTCGATTGCTCAGAAAGCATAAGCTTTATGCTAAACAATCCAAGTGTGAATTCTTCGTTGAAGAAGTAGCATATCTGGGTCAGATTATCTCGTTAGATGGGATTAAGATGGACCCGAATAAGGTTAAAGCCATACTCAGTTGGCTGAGACCTCAGAATATTTTCGAACTTCAGATCTTTCTTGGTTTGGCGGGATATTACAGACGATTTGTCAAGGAATATGCTCAGATAGCAGTTCCCATGACAAATTTTCTTAAGGGGAAGGGAAAGGAGTTTATTTGGGAGTCCGCACAACAGGAGAGCTTTGATGCTCTCAAAACACCCTTAGCTACAGCACCAGTTTTAAAAGTCGTCGACCCCAATCAGCCATTTGTGGTCGAAACAAATGCTAGCGACTTTGCAGTTGGTGCTGTACTAACTCAGGGTGGATGACCAGTTGCGTTCGAGAGTAAAAAACTCGAGCCAGCTCAGACTAGGTACAATGCCTATGAAAAGGAACTCTTTTCTATAGTCCATGCCCTTAAGACTTGGAGGCATTATTTGTATGGTGCCAACCAGATGCCCTTAGCAGAATGCCTATGATAAACGAGTTGAGTTTTACTCAGATTCGCAATGAGTTACTCGAGTCCTTGAGAGGGAAATGCCAGCATGATGCATTCTTCTCTACTATCTGGAACTCAGTCCAAAGCAGACAGTTACAAACTCCAGAACCAGTTCCCGGGGCTGGTGCCAGTTCATCCAAGAATACGGCAGCTTCCGTTGAGGATTATGATGAGTCCGAGTATACGTCGTCAAATGACGTTGAGGATTCTGAGCCTGTATTACCCAAGCATACCCCAGTGGTTGAGGGTCAATTGACTCAAGGATTCAAATGGAAACAGTATTCCATTCAGGATGAGTACTTGCTCTATAGAGATAGAGTATGTGTCCCCAATTCAGAGGATTATAGGTAGCAGGTCCTATATGAATGTCATGACAATCCTAGTGTGGGACACTCAGGCATACAGAAGACCTATGAACTTCTTTGTAGGCAATTTTTCTGGCCTAGTATGAAAAACGACGTCCGCTTGTATGTAACCAGTTGCCAGAAATGTTAAGTAAAGAAAGCAGAGCGTTTAAAGACAGGAGGGTTGTTGCAGCCCTTAGAATTACCAGCTGGTAAATGGGAGAGTATCTCCATGGATTTTATAGTAGGCCTGCCTAAAACCCAAAAGGGTAATGACGCTATATGGGTCACAGTTGACCGTCTGACCAAAATGGCTCATTTCATTCCGACCAAAACAACCGTTAGAGCTCTAGAGTTAGCAAGGTTGTTTGTAGACGGGCTATTTAAATTGTACGGTCTACCTTTCGGCATAGGTAACGACCGGGACAGTAAGTTTACTGGAAATTTTTGGAGGGCAGTATCCCATCATCTCCATACTAAACTTAATATGAGTACCACCGACCATCCACAGACGGACGGTCAAACAGAGAGGGTAAATCAGGTGTTGGAGGATATGCTTCGTGCATACGTCAACAATAAGCAGACTAATTGGGAGGAGTATCTCTCAATATTAGAGTTTGCTTACAATAGTACCAAACATTCAGCTACGGGATACAGCCCATTTATGCTGATGTACGGTTTTCAGCCACGCTCACCCACAGTTGTAGGGTTTAAACAAGAAAAAGTTGAAGCAGCTAGAAACTTTTTAGAGGACCTAAACCAGATGATAGAACATGCTAAGCGTAGCATCAGGCAGTCCCAAGATCGAGCCAGGCATTATGCAGATCCGCACAGACGGGATGTGCAGTTCTCCACTGGTGAGAAAGTCTACTTGAGAGTCCCAGTCGACTCTAAAACCCTCAAATCAGGAGTGTGTGCTAAGTTGTCTCTAAGGTATTGTGGTCCCTTTACCATCAGTAGGAGACTAGGCGAGGTCACCTATGAACTAGAACTCCCACACAGTAGTAAGGTTTTTCCAGTCTTTCATGTAAGTCAGTTACGAAAAGCCTTAACCAGATCAGAAAATCTGGTAGGGGACAGTGTTCTAGTTCTCCCATTGGATCCTCAGCAACCTCCACATGAACCAGAGGAGATTCTTGATAGTAGAGAGACGCAGACTCGTCATACTCTATACCGAGAATATCTGGTCAGGTGGAATGATCAGCCTGTTGAGAATGCCGCTTGGGAAAGAGGCAGCGTCCTTCGCAAGATTTTTCCAGACTTTGTCTTAGAGGACCAAGACGGTTCTTAAGGGGGGGGGGAGCTCGTGACCAGTGCCGAACTCTAGTGAATACAGATAGGTCAGATACCACAGTCAGGGTCGTGTCCAACAAAACATTACGTATTCTGCCACATACGGCTGGGTATGTTTTGAAACTATTGTCTAACTATATGCCGCCTCATTTACTGCCAAAAATTACATAGAAATAGTCCTCCACATACGCCTGGACATTATCTAGTATTAGCATTCCTACGAAGAGCCCACAGATTCCTCGTCCCAATCAGGTGCATTATTCTCTCGCTTTGCCTCCTGCTTAGTCCGGGGGTAGGGGGCTGCAGCTTTGGGTGTCTCTGCCGAATCTCTCACTGCCTCTCTTCAAAGTCTGCTTGCGGCTTCCGATGCCTTTCGTTGTGCCTTCGGACCTCTTCTGTTAGCTTCGTCGTCTGCACACAAAGCAGCCCGTCAAGCTATTTACCACGATGGAAATAAACTATGACATAAAACAAGTCTAAATTGCATGCGAACGGATATAGGGCAAACTCTCACGTCAGGTGGTATGCGCTCTGCCATCTCGATCGACTTTCTCTCACAGCACCCTGGCTCTCCAACAAGCTCACACAGGCTCTCACAGCCTCTCACTAGCTCTCACTGGCTCTCTTCAACCTTTGAAAATGCCTCTCAGAATGCCTCTCACAATACACCTCACAATGGCACTCACACTGCCTATTTATCCCCACAAGTTGTTTGCCCATGTGCAGCTACTAATGATCCCGCCATGTGTTGTTGTTGTACCTGCCCCCATGTGTTGCTCTCCCATGTGCTGCTCTCCCATTGGCCCCATGGTCTGCTCTCCCATTATGCCCATGTGCTATCGTACCTACCCCTTGTACAGTGATGTTTGATAAAAAAATGTCTCATAAACATTGTACACTAAACACAGCACCCTAACCCCTTTTTTTGCATTTTTTTTGGTTTTCTTGGGCACCCTAGAGCATTTTTTGGCATTTTTTATTTAAAATAATAATAATAATTATTATTATTATTATTAAATATGGTGTCGCCCTGGTACCACATTTTCTAGGGCGGCACCATAATGGCGGTACCACCATTATGGTACCGACGGTACCATGGGGCACTATGATATATATATATCAGACATGAAGGTCCGGGGCGGACGCGGGCAATCTGTGTCTGCGTCCGGCGTCCAGACCGGACGCATCCGACCCCCGGATGCGGGGTCGGACGCGTCCAGACGCGTATTTTTTTTTCAAAAAAAAAAAGGGTGTCTCTGGCCGTGTTCCAAATGCGCGCGCGCGTCTGAGAGAGAGAGAGAGAGAGAGAGAGAGAGAGAGAGAGAGAGAGAGAGAGAGAGAGAGAGAGAGAGAGAGAGAGAGAGAGAGAGAGAGAGAGAGAGAGAGAGAGCGGGATATGCTTTTGGGTCTAGGGAGAGAGAGAGAGCAAAGAGAGAGAGAGAGAGAGAGAGAGAGAGAGAGAGACAAAGAGAGAAAAGGTAGAAGAAGCCAGTGGGAGGCTGTGGGAGCCTGTGAGAGCCTCTGCGAGCGCCAGTGTGCTGTGAGAGATGGCAGGGCGCACACCAACTGACGTGAGTGTTTGCCCTGTACCTGTTCGCATGCAATTTAGGCTTCTTTTTTGTTTTTCACAGTTTATTTCCATCGTGGTATATGGCTTGATGGTCTTCTTTGTGCGTAGAGGACGAAGCTCTTGGAAGATGTTTGCCGACACAACAACGAACGACATCGGAGCAGGAAGCAGAATTTCTCGAGAGCCAGTGAGAGATAATGGCGTGACTCCCGGAGCTGCAGCCCCGTGCCTTGCGACTCTCGGACCTGCTCCCCCCTACCCCTGCTGGCAAGGGCGAGGAAACACAGTGGATTGGAATTAACTTCACTGCAGAACAGCTAGCCATGGTCAGAGAAAGGGTCCTTCGTCGTCGGGCCAGCCATGAGGCAGAGCTACAGAATAATGCACCTGACCGGGACGACGAGTTTGTGGGCTCTTCGGCGCCCTAGTAATGTAAAGCCTATGTAAGGCCCGAACTTGGAGATGAAGTGAGAATGTGCAAAAACCAGCTCTCCAATGTGCAAAGACCAGCTATGAACTTGGAGAGCCTTGGAGTTTAAAATTGTGAGCAACAGTTTTGTTGCAGTTGTTTTCTTCAAGCTATGGAATCGAGGATACACACCACACAAGCACCTCAAAACGCGAAAAAATGTTGACAGAAATAAAAAAGCGTTTTCACTAGAAATGGAACAAGCACCTTGAGTTTGCACCCTCATAATCCGCATTTGAAAAATTCTTGATTCAGGCAGATATGTGAAAGGAATATAGATGACTGTTCCAAATTGTGAGTGTTAGCTGACACAACTCAATTCTTAACATTTCTAAAAACAGCCAAAAGAAGGATATCAAATATACTGTTGAGCAAGATTCTGATGATGATGAAGAGTACAAGCCTTCAGTTAGTCAGGAAGAAAGTTCGAGCTCTTCCATAAGTCTGAAGTGTGACAGAAATAAAGAAGCGTTTTCACCAAAAATGGCAACAAGCACCTTGAGTTTGCACCCTCATAATCCGCGTTTGAAAAATTCTTGATTCAGGGCAGATATGTGAAAGGAATATAGATGACTGTACCAAATTGTGAGTGTTAGCTGACACAACTCAATTCTTAACATCTCCAAAAACAGCCAAAAGAAGGATATCAAATATATTGTTGAGCAAGATTCTGATGATGATAAAGAGTACAAGCCTTCAGTTAGTCAGGAAGAAAGTTCGAGCTCTTCCCTAAGTCTGAAGTGTGACAGAAATAAAGAAGCGTTTTGGGTTTGCACCCTCATAATCCGTGGTGTAATTGATAGATTTTACCAACTATTTTCAGTGTTACACTTTGCAGACAACAATGTGATACAACCATTCCAAGGGAGACGGCGTATTGCAGCCAGGGTTTAAGGTTTAGGGTCCCGTGATGAAGTTGTAGCATAAGTAATTAGTAAGCTATTGGGGTTCATCCGGGGAGAAACCGATCTCATCCTACAAGACATAGTAGTGTGTGGGTTTAGGGTTTTTTATGGAGCATAAGTAAGTAGTAAGCTGTTGAAGTTCATCCGGGGAGAAACCGATCTCATCCTTTAAGAAACAATAGTGTGTAGGTTTAGGGTTTAGGCTTAGAGAGGCAGGATAGTAAACATCATTGGAAACATTCATCCAAGAAAATTATGTGGTCAAGCATAGCTTGAGCAGCTTGCATAGCTTGATCTCGAGCTTGCATAACTTGCATAGTCTCAACATATTTCTCACCTTCAAGCCATTCTGCATAGTCTAGCTCCGCTTTTTCTTGGTACTTCAAGACCTTCTCTTCCTCAGCTGGAAAATCCACTGATTGGAAACTAGTGGGTGTTATCTCTGAAAGCTCACCAAGCAACTTCAGTACACGTGCATAATCAAGCACATGTATCGAGAAAAATTCTATCTTATATTATATGTCCAAACAGACATCTCTACAGGAAGGCCGATGCATTGTTCTTTTGACTTCACGAGCTGGGAAACCTCTACTGCAAGCATCTCCCCAGCCTCAAGATCACTTGCAGTTTCAATGTACGTTATATAAAGACACTTACTATTTTGTCTTCAATCTAGAACAAGCTGAAAAGGCATGAAGGCACTTACAGCTGCAATAGAGGATGAATCGAATTCTGGGAAGCCATGTGATACATCTATTCCAAAGATGATAGTGGGCTGCTGGGAGACTTTTCCCAAAGATTGCTTGAATACCAAACTTAAGACGAAGTTGTAGCCCCCACTTTGTAGTAAAGGTTAGTGATAAGGATATGCACAGTTCATAAGGGACGTATTGTAGTGAGCATACATATTGAAGTTTGCCTAGCTCTAGGAGCTCTGTATCCAACACCTTTCTGAAAGCTCTTCAGCATTCCTTGAACACACTACGTTGGGTCTCAACATATTTCTCAGCTTCAAGTCGGGAGTAAGTTGTTGAAGTTCATTCGGGGAGAAGTAAAACTGCAAGAAGTATAGGGAGAAGTAAAATTGCAAGAATGGCAGTGAAGCCAATTCCTCTACACAACCTGTATGAAGCCCATAAAACTGTAGAAAAAAACGTGGTTAAAAGTTTTTTAGATGAAGGGCATTTTGCACACACAAAGAACACGAGGACATTTCTCCTAAAAATTTTCTGGTCTTGAGAGAGAGAGAGAGAGAGTTTAGATATAAGCTCCTTTGCAGTGTATGTTTACATTAGGGACCGCCACCAATTTTGGTGGGGGATATTGTTGGAGGGTTTACGGATCCCAAGGATTTCTTGTGATGGTGTTTAGGCTCGAGCTAGCGCACCTCAGATTGTCAGAAATATATATTACACTCAACTATACCACAACCACCCTTACCCAGGAGAATATTATATTTAAAAGTCCTTTCCCAAAAGATACCTCGATTATCCAAAGCACAGTTCAAATCCTCAGATTTTTAACATCCAGAGCAGCACCAAGTCCAAGTAAACTGAAGACGAAATTTGTTTGGTTAAAAAATGTGAATTTGGTTGACCTGAACCTTGGATAGCGAACTGTACCAAATTATAATCCCCTAAATCTGAACCTTGGATATCGAGCCTTGGATAAAGGAGGCTTTGTTAACTGGAATAAAGGAGAAGTTCTAGAAAACTTGCCAAGTATTTGTGACTTCACAATTTTTTTGAAACTTATGCCCAGACAGCCTACGACACTTGGATTACGTGAGAAGACATGTACAAATAATAGAATGAAGCTAGAGGCCTCATTGACAGGGATATGTATTGATCCCTGTCTGTCCGTAGATTGGTTTGTCGTCTGAGGAAAGTAAATTTGGAGGATTCCTGCTGTGGCACGACATGCAATTTCCTGAGCATTCAGAATTGGTCAAAAGCACAAGGTTTTTTATTATCGCCTTGTCAGAAATAAATGCAGAGAAAAAGATTGAGAAGGCTTCAACTCACAAAGAGTGGCTCTCAAAAATTCTCATCCTGCGATCCAATCATCCCATTCTGTTCTGCTACAGCCGTGACAGAATTCATGTTTCCTTCCAGTGTTGCTGTTGGAGTTCATCCCAAAACCCTAAACCAATCTCATCATATAAGACATAGTACTGTGTAGGTCTTGTAGTTCCCTGTGGTGAATGACATTGTTTTGCTTAGTAATTAGTAAGCTGTTGAAGTTCATCCGGGGAGCGCATCGTTACATAGATCCGCCAGAGAGAGAGAGCATGAGAGAGAGAGAGAGAGATAGATAGATAGATAGAGAGAGAGAGAGAGAGAGAGAGTTTTCTGATCAAAATTACAAATTGTTTGCTCTCTCATGTCTGATTCTGTGGCATCTCAGTTATGGGAGGCATGGGTAGCGGTTAGATTTGTTGCAAATTTTTTTTGGTACCTTTTATAGTTTTTTTAACAAGAGGAGGCAAGTATGTGCTAGACACTCTCTGATAATTAATTCCGGGGGGTTAGGGGGAGGAAAATTGTTTATTTCATTTTGGGGACATGGGACCGTGAGGAGAGGGGCTTGTATTTTTTTTTTTTGAAATTTTTTTTTGAGAAATGGCACCGGACCTGGACGCACCACGCGTCCGTGTCCACCATCCGCTTCCTTATATATATATATATATATATATATATATATATATATATATATATATATATATATATCATAGTTCCCTGTGGTACCGCCATTATGGTGCCGCCCAAAAATCCGCGGTACTAGGGCAGTACCATTTTTTAATATTTAAAAAAATTAAATTTAATTTTCTTTAAAAAAAAAAAATTAGTGGGCAATATGGGTATCAGCTTGAAGCTCTTGACGAGAGCAGTGCATTTATGCAGGTTTCCGGTGCTTTCAGCTACAAAATGTGTTAGACAACTAAATAATGCACCTCTTAGTTTATTAGTCACTAGTTAACCGTGAGCTCAGATTTGTAAGGCCCCCGTTATGAGGAGAAGCCATTACTGAGCATGGTTGTTAGTATAGGGTCTACTGTGAGACCATGATGGTTATGAGATGGCTAGATTACAGTTTCTAGATAGCAACAAGTCTTGGGGGGTTCAAAGGGCAGTAGCCCCCCGAGAAACGGGGGGTTCGGGGGGGCGGTAGCCCTCCGAGAAACAGGGGATCCGGGGGGTGGTAACCCCCCGGCGATGGGTTTGGGGGGCAGAGCCCCCCAACGGCTCCCTGAGCGAAAACACACTTTTTGGTGTTTTGCATCCCCTTGGTCCTTTGGCTGTTCGCTCTCCTCAGAACCGGCAACCTGCATAAATGCACTGCTCTCGTCAACAGCTTCAAGCTGATACCCATATTGCCCACTCAATTTTATTTTATTTTATTTTTTTAAATTTAAAAAGAAATATTAAAAAATAAATTATATATCATGGTACCGCAGATCAGTATGGATCCGCGGTACCGGGATCTGCGAATCATGGTACCGCTGGATCTATGATATATATATATATATATATATATATATATATATATATATATATATATCATAGGCCTCGCGGTACTGGATACTGCGGATCCCGGTACCGCGGGACCGTATTGGTACCGCGGTACCATAATATAATATATTATCTATTATTTCATATTTTTTTTAATTTTTTCTAACCTAAACTGCCCGCCCCCCTCGCATTTCATCAGAAATTTTTTTGCACCCTCCTCCGCTCCGCCATCGCTACTGTTTCCTCCTGCTTGCCTTCGATTCCTTGTGTCGCCCTTCGCCCATGCATTGCCCTGCCTTGCATCTGACTTGCTTCGCCCTGCACTCGCCCATTTTCAGCGTCTCTCCAACAGTGAACCCTGCTGTTTTTTTTCCAGCAATCCATCCCTCATTTCATCTGCAATGGTGCAATCCGACCTTTCCGGTCTGTGGGACGAGGTAGACATTGTCAGGCGGGTTGCCGACAAGGCCAACAAGACCGGTCAGAAGATCGTGCGCTGCCGATACTGTCTCGTCGAGTTTGCTGCATCCCTCACTCGCCCTAAAGGCCATGCACGCGCCAAAAATGGTGCCACCTTGAATGCTGCCCCTTGTGGCAGCATGACCGTCCCCGACAGGCAGCGACTACTGGACACCTACGGGCTGCGGCTCATGGCAGGGGAGAACACCATTTCGAAGGGCATTCTCCGATTTTGCACCGCTCCTTATGTGGCTGACCCAGAGTTGCTGCCTGCTTGGCTGGCACGCACGAGGAGAGGGAGTGCATCCTCCTCTGGTCCCTTTGCCCCTCATCCCCCTCAGACAGTTCTGCCTCACGCACCCCTATCTGCTCAGATTCCGGTGGATCCCGTCCCATTGCGTCCGCCAATTGCCACTGTGGTTCCCACCACCACCCACTGTTGCTCGCACTCCCCCAGTCTACGACTTTCTCACGGACTCTCCACCACCTGAGCAGGCCCAGGATGCTACTGTTGGGGCCTTCGAGGATGTGGAAGAGATCCCTTCTTCCTTCCCTTCCCATCCGAATGACCTCCTCAGCCAGCAGTTTTAGTACCCCATGCCAGATGTTGCCCCTCCACCAGTGCACCCCACCTATGTTGCATCCCTGCCAGTGCATCCCACCCTCCCCATTCCACGTCTACAGCCGATGCATCCACCAGTGCCCAGCCTGTCGCGTCATCGTCCATTCCCGTCACGGTTGATGCACCGTGCTGGAGGTCCACCACCCGTCGCCCACCAGGGAGAGCCCTTGTGCAGCAGACCATTCGCAGCGCGCATCCGCCGCACATGGACAGAGAGGCCACACAGGCCGTGGCCAGTCTGATTTACGAGCTGAACCTGCCCTTTGCCATCACCGACTTTGAGCCCTTCAGAAGGGCCTTCCACCTTGCACAGTCTGTCAACCCTAGCTGGAGAGTCCCTAGTTCAGAGGTTGTCCGCACACACATGCTGAGGGATAGGGTTGAGTCCTTGTCTAGAGAGATGGAGCCTCTGCGTCGACACTGGGCCACTTACGGTTGCAGCATCATGTCCGATGGCTAGACTGATGTCAGGAGGAGGCCGATTCTCAACATACTGGTCTCCAGCTGCATGGGCACACAGTTTTTGAGGGCAGTGGATTGCAGCAGGGGGGGGGAGAGTCATATCTGCAGAGTTCATGTTTGATGTCATCAGGTCTTCCATCCTAGCCATAGGCCCACAACATTTCGTCATGGTGGTGACGGACAATGCCACGAATTGCATTCAGATGGGTGTACTGCTAGAGGCCGAGTTCCCTCATATTGTTCATACCCCCTGTGCAGCGCACGGCATAGACCTTCTGATGGGGGACATTGGAGCACTTCCCTTGGTTAGAGCCATCGTCCGGGAGGCCCTCTTCCTGGTGACTTTTGTCACCAGAAATAGGCGTGTTCTTGCATTTTCCGGGTGTTCAGCCATCTGGACCTCCGTAAGCCAGCCCCCACACGCTTTGCATTCGACTTGGTGGTCATCGACCGTTTGATCAAGTGCAGGGCCCAGCTTCTACAGATGGTTGCCAGTGATCTTTGGGGTGCCAGTACGTTTCCGCGCACTGAGGATGGGGAGCACTTTTCTTCCACGGTGAGGAACCCGAATGGGCTCATCCTCATCATGCTCATCCTCTGACACTAGCTCATCTGCCTCATACAATGGGGGATCTCTGTGCCCAAGCCCAAGCTCTCTCTCTCTCATCTCGGCAAGCTCCCTCTCTCTCTCTACCATCAACTGTGTGCCCAGGTCATCTGCAGGCATGGGATGGGTGCTGTCCGTAGGCAAGTCAACCTGGCTCTCCAAATCAGATATCTTCATCTGCAAGGTTTAAAATTTGCATGTCAGAGAGACAACTTTATGAAGAAATGAAACCAACATACTAGGAGTCAACCAACATGCTATGGGAGAATAGCTAATCACCTGCAATGCGCTCGTAACGGTCGGAAGTCTCCTGGCGAGACGTGCGTTGGTGCTACAGAACACCAACCGCTCCAACTGACTCACTGACAGCCGGTTCCTTCTCCTCGTGTGAATGAGTGCCCATGTGCTCCAATTACGCTCACACACGGAGGCAGCGTAGTCCTGTGGTACGTGCAATGAAATGGTTCAGCGCACGTGCACGGGTGGAACGTCAACGAAACACAGCAAGGGAGGATGAGATGAGATGCGTACCTGTGAAAGGACCCACAGTGCAAGACGCTGTATGGATGGATAGGTGCTGCCGAACATGGTCCACCAGCACACGGGGGGGCCAGTGGCATACCTACCTATGTCGACATGATAGACGAGGCTCTTGATAGAGGGCAGAGTGGTTTAGATGCCGGTCCCGCAGATGTTTGGATGCGTGCAGCACAGAGTCATGGCCGTTACTACGACAACACACCAGAGGAGGCGCCTGATGACTTTCATTGCATAGATTGGGAGGCCATGCAGGGTCTACAGGGTGCACATGAGGAGGCATGGGATGAGGCTTGGGTTGATTCAGGGGTTGGTGCACAGGATGATTCAGAGGTTGGTGCACAGAATGATTCAGAGGCTGGTGCACAGGATGAGTCCCAGAGCCCAGAGCATTTGTATTTCGGATGCCCAGCTGACGACTTGGTTGCCACATTGGATTCAGAGGCCCAGCAGATGCCGAGTGTCAAGGCGCCCCCATCATCTCTTGCCAGCATGCCATACACAAATTCCCAGCGGAGGCTGATTGGGAGGATGAGGATGACGAGTCTTCTCTCTCGGATACACAGCCCATGCTAGTTCCAGACAGGCAGAGATATCGGCTGCGAGAGTCAGCTCGGGGCCCTAAGTTGTCTCCAGAGCATTCGTCTGAGTCAGAGCCAGAGCATTGATTGTGGCTCTGTTGTTTTAGTTTCAGTAGTTTGTCTCTAGCAGACGGTCTACCATTGTACTCAGATGATTTTTCACATTATATACAGTGTTTGGCCTACATTTTTTGTTGCTTATTGTGCGTATGTCGCTCTGTACATGTGATGCTTTATTTTCAATTTTATGTCGAATTCTATGTGCGTGTGTGAATCCTATTTTCATTTAATTTTGTTTGAAGTGAATGCTAGCTTCACATATATGCACCTACATCATGAGCATAACAATCACCTCTACACCCCAAACGACATTTCATAAACACATGTAATACATCTGCATTTAAAAAAATTACAGAGATTGCATTTTACATGACCAGGCTCGCGTTGCACAAAAAACAACTATGTATATATTCAACCGTTGTATCAAGATAACATCACATATATTGTCATTTTTTTAAGCAGCCATCTAGTTATTTGCTGCACCATAAACTGCCGAAAACTACATAGCAACAGTCCACCACATACGGCTGGACCTTATCTACTCTAAACATCCCTCACTGATCCTCCACCGACTCCTCGCCCTCGTCTGGTGCATTGTTTTGTCGCTCTTGCTCTGCCTCCCGGTTAGCCCGAGCTGCCTCCTGGTTAGCCCGACGTCTGGCCGCCCTTTCCCTGACCATGATGAGCTGCCGTCGTGTGAAATTCATTCCGATCTGCTCATCTAGATCCAGCTCGACAGCGGGGACAAGATCCACAGCGGGGGCGGGTGGCTCCGGTTCCGGATTTCTCTATCGAGTCTGTCGCAACATCTCTCGGATATCTGCCTCTTGCTTCCGATGTCTCTCGTTGTGCCTTCGGATATCTTCCTCAAGCTTCCTCCTGGCTTCGCCCTCGGCCTTCGATGGTATGCGCTCTGCCATCTCAATCGACCTTCTTCTCACAGCACCCTAGTCCTTGAACACCCTCTCACAGCACCCTGTCTCTCAAACAACCTGTCTCTCACAGCCCGTTCTCACAGCCTGTCACCAGCTCTCGCTTGCTCTCTCACTGTCTATCACTAGCTCTGTCACAGCCTCTGAAAATGCCGACCACAATGGCATTGTGAGTGCCTATTTATCCCCATAGCCTGATCGGCCATGTGGATCTCCATCATCCATCCATGTGCCTCTGTACCTACCCCCATGTGATGCTCCCCCCTGTGTTGGTCTCCCATTGGGTCCATGGTCTGCTCACCCACAATGCTCATCTGCCTTTGTACTTGCCCCCATGTGATGCTACCCCCCTGTGTTGGTCTCCCATTGGCCCCTCGGTCTGCTCACCTGCAGTGCCCATGTGCCACTGCACCAGTCCCCTGCATCATGTACTGTACCCTCTTTTTTTTACACCCAGAACCCCTTTTTTTTTTACTTTTTTTTGTCCTTTTCTTGTAGTTAATATGCAAAAAATAACTATTAAAAATATTTAAAAAAGAATAAAATATTAAAAATGGTACCGCCCTGGTACCGCGGGTCTGAGGGCGGTACCATACCGGCGGTACCAGAGGGTACTATGATATATATATATCTAAGGAAGCGGGACCCGGACGCGAACGGACGTGCGCTCGCGTCCGCATCCCCGAACGAGTCTGATTTTTTTTTTTAATTTTAAAAAAAAAATTAGACTAAAAAAAAAAATTTGAAGCCACAGGTGCGTCTGGCGGTACGGACACGTCATTTTTTAATTTTTTGAATTTTTTTTAGTTTTTTTAGGGTTTTTTAGTTAAAAAAGAAAAATTGGACGCGTTCGACCCTACGTCCGGGGGTCGGACGCGTCCGGGTCCGGACGCCGGACGCGGACGCGGAAGCGGGCATTTCGGCCCGGACCGTCATGTCTGTAGAATAATATATATATATATATATATATATATATATATATATATATAAGGAAGCGGATGGCAGATGCGGACGCGTCCGATGTTTTTTTTTTAATCAAAAAATTAAAAAAAAATGGCGTCTGTAACTCGGACGTGTGCGTCCGGACCCCCAGACGCATTTGTTTTTTTATTTATTTTTTAATTAAAAAAAAAATTGGACGCATCCGGCCCCGGACGCGGACGCGGACGCAGGCAATCCGGCAGGCAATCCTTGGAGCCTGATATATATATATATATATATATATATATATATCTAAGGAAGCGGATGTTGCGTCCGAACGCGCGTCCGCGTCCAATTTCGGACGCGAACGCACCAAGGGTGCGTCCGGGGGTGACACGTCCGTTTTTTTTTTTTTTAATTTTAAATTGTTTTTATTGTTTTATTACCCTTAAAACCTAAAAAAAAAAAAAAATTGGACGCGTCCGACCCCGAGTCCAGGGGTCGGACGCCGACGCGGATTGCCCGCGTCCGGCCCGGACGCGCATGTCTGATATATATATATATATATATATATATATAGCTTGATTGTGAATTTTTCTTATTTGGCATATTTATAGCGTTTGTGGAGCACTTGGCCTACTTCAAGAGGGTTTCAGATTAGATCCATAGCTTTGCGAAAGTTCACTAGGGTTGTGTTGATCATTTGATCATTTATACTATACTGAAAGTGTTGATGCCTAACATTGTCTTGTTTGTGTTTTGTGTAATCACTTACATCATAAAATTTTCAAAGTAAATTAAGACTTTTGATTTTCTTTCACAATTAGTTATCCTAAACTACTAACCATTTCCAATCTTTCAAAGAATGACAAACCAAACTTGTCAATAGACAAGAAATCATGATCGACAACAATATTATTTGGCAAATCAAACAACTTGAAAAAAATTTTAAGATAAGTGGAGCAAGCTGAATAGCCATGACATAAAACTCTATTGGATTAAACTATGCCTTCTTCATTAGCTTGTCAACTATTACCCAAATGGCATCATGACCCTTTTCCCTGCATGATATTCAAAATTTTGCAATCATTGATTATCTTCAAAAATAGATACATAGGATAGTTTAGGGGTATTTACATCACCTTTTAATTATAATGAGGTGCCATTATATCAAAATTTAAAACTATGAGTTACACGGTCCTTCCATAAAGACTCGTTTTTAATATAAAATCTTTTTTTTTTCTAGAATTCAATCCATTTTATCAAGATTCAATATATGCAAACTTAGACAATCTACATAATTTTGAACCTTTAATGGCCCAGTGAGGGAGAATCTCTTCCTATATTTGTTGATCTGTAATTCTGATCCCTTGACATGGTGGCCAACTTGAATTTCTACAACAATTTTGCATTGATAAATTTATAAGTGGATCCATTTGATAAAAGGACATTAAGTGCTTGGTCCTTCATGAAAACATTCATGTGAATCAGATCGAGAAGCCTAGTTGTAGAAAGACAACAATTCTTACAAATTATATCATCTATAAAGAATACATCAACGCAAGAAATAACAGAGTTTCTTGGGGCTTTGAACGATTGAGCTTGAAACTTCTTGCATTGTTTAGAAAAGGCTTGCAATAAATGTCCCTTTTCCATGCAAAAGAAACACAAATCATTGCTTTCAACCTTGTTAATTCAGCCCTATACAACTTAGGGTGCGTCATCTTTCTCAACTGGAAATCAACTCCAAAGAAAACTCTTCTCTCTTTTTATGAAAGGGGTCCAAAGGTTTCTTGTCCTTAGAATCGAACTTGGTAGGTTGTTACCCCTTGTAGGCTAAAGGCACGGATGCCATAAAAAATCTTAGCAAATTGCATGACATCCTTTAAAGACTGTGGCTGATTTTTTAAGTTCCAATTGATACTCCTTGGACAATCCAAAGAACAAATTTCAACTTGAGCAAAGTTGGATCCATTTGACTAAAAACTTTACAACTTAGCTTCTTGGAAATGCTACAAAAATACATCTTGCAGATCGATCATAATGCTCAAAATCATGTAAGATTGGCAAAAATGCACTCCTAAAAAGCTCTTTGAACTTATCCCGGGTGGTCGACACATTACCAAGTACAAACATAATCACAATAACAATTTGAGTGTCATTGAGAGAAGTGAGCATGGAATCATGACATAGAGATATTCTTTGGGAGCAAATTTATTGCTTGCTTCATATCCATGATATCAATTCTAGGTGGGCTTGAGGATGATGGTGCCTAAGATCCTTTTGTTGGTGGCTCTATAATTATAAGAGAAAGTGTGGAAAAAGTGGAAGAAAAATGATAAAGCATGGAGCAAAAGTGGCTTAGAAACTTCAAAAAACAGCTCAAAAAGCCAATAAACCCTTACTGAAAAAGCCAATAAGGCCCTAACTGCCAAAACAACTGAAAGAGCCATTCATAGGCCTCATTGGACCCAATAGTAGCTCTAAATGAATTGACAGAAAGGATATCAAAAGTAACACGACAAGCCACTCTGACTTTCAACCTTGACAGAATCTTACAGGCATTGTTGCAAGCACACTGGACCACGTTGTGCCTGAAACATTCGGCAACCTACATAAATGAACTGCCCTTAATAGATGCTTTGATTTGATACCCATATCATAGTTGCACTCCGATTCCCAAAACGAGTTTCAAAATGCGGTCCAGAAACGCGTTTCGAGTTTTTGATAGAAACGCTCAAAAATGTGTTTTTTTTTTTTTAAAAATTTTTGTGGGCAATATGGGTATCAGATGAAAGCTCTAATTAAGAGCATTACATCTGTATAGTTTGCATAATGTTTCGGGTAGATAATTGTAGAGCAATTGTACCAATTGTACCTCGCTTTTTGCTTCAGGGGGCGCTTTTTGCTTCGGACAGAGAACATGTCACCGGCCCCCCTGGACCCCCTGGCGACAGTAGCAAGGGGGCGCGCTGCCCCCCCTGCACCTCCCGGTAGATAAAAATGGGGCTCCAAATGCGTGTCAATAAGGGCCCAATATTTAAGCCCCCAACTGTATGCACATTGCACTCACATCTCCGGTGAAATGACTGCAAAAGTGATCATTGATAACCCAAACTGTACCAATAACATTTATCGAGAACTAGAGCAAATAACAACCAAATAGCTATTGAAAATAAGATATGTTTGTGTCCTATCTACTGCACTTCTGAGAGGCAAAACGATGGTTTGACCATTGCTCCCCTAAAAAACTTTTAGCCATAAGCTATTTTGTCAAAAAAAAACAAAAAAGAAATTCATCACATTTCGTGTTGCGAAAGGCATCTCTATGACCCATATTGCCCACAAAAAAAAAAGCGTTCCTCAGAAATGCTCCCCCATTCCAGAAATACGTTTCTAGAAATGCAATGTAACTACGATATATATATATAGATATATATATATAGCGCGTCCGGGCCGGACGCGGTATTTTTGCGTCCGCGTCCGGCATCCGACCCGGACGCGTCTGATGGTCGGATGCGTCCATTAAAAAAAAAAAAATTTAAGCCTAAATAACACGAAAAAAATTTTGAAAAAAAAAAGGGTGGACGCATCCACCCCTGGACGTGCCCCTGGTGCGTCCGCGTCCGGACGCGGACGCGCGTCTGGACGCACGTCCGCATCCGGGGGTCCCCACCTTAGATATATATATATCAGACATGAGGGTCCAGGCCGGAATGCCCGCATCCGCGTTCGGCGTCCAGACCCGGACTCGTCCGACCCCCGGACGCGGGGTCAGACGCATCCTTTTTTATTTTATTTTATTTTTAATTTTTTGGGTTGGATGCGTCCAGCATCCGAACGCGGACTCGGACACGTCCGGGCCTTGGACGCGTTTTTAAAAAAAAAAAAAAAAAGCAGAAGACTCGCGCGGGCCTTGCGGACTGTTCCACTGAACCCGAGAGCAGGGAAAGAGGGCGGGAGAGGGAGAGAGAGAGTGAGTGGGAGAGGCACAGAGAGAGAGAGAGAGAGAGAGAGAGAGAGAGAGAGAGAGAGAGAGAGAGAGAGAGAGAGAGAGAGAGAGAGAGAGGTGTTTGTGTGTGTGTATGTGTGTGTGTGTGTGGATATTGTTGATTTGTGTGCATACAGTTGTGTGTGTGTGGTGATCTGTGTGAGACACAGAGAGGAAGAGAGAGAGTGTGAGGGACGGAGAGAGAGAGGATTCGTGTGTGTGCACAATGTGTGTGAGTTTAGGATTTAGGTTTAAGGGTGCTTGGGTTTGGGGTTTCGGGGTTTAGGGTGGGAGAGAGAGATTGGATTTGCGTGCTTTTGTGTGTGTGTGTGTGAGAGAGAGAGAGAGAGAGAGAGAGAGAGAGAGAGAGAGAGAGAGAGAGAGAGATATGGCTGCTCGTCCCATTTGGGATGAGGTGGAGGTGATGCCCGACAAAAAGTGGCGTTGCCCTTTTTGTCGAAGGCAATTCACAGGGAACGCCTCTCGGGTTCGAGCACATCTGGGGGGTTTGCGAGTCCGACCCATGGGGGGACGCTATGGGATCGAAGTTTGCATGGTCATCCCCGCTGCGGAGAGGGCTCACATTATCGAGACATATTTTGAGCCAGCTGCTGAGCCCGACGAGCTGTCCACAAATGCCGCGGACTCTATTTCTACTGGTGCACCCACTGCCATCGCCCCTGCCACTGGTAGACCCAACGCCACTGCTCCCACCGTCGCATCTGCACCCGCCACGGCCGCTGCATCCGCACCCGCCTCCGCCATAGCCACCCGTACCCCCTCTTCCAGTGCTCCCCATGGATCCACAGCCTCCACTGCTGCACCTACGCCTCTGCCATCACCGTCAGATCTGCACGGCCCATCCACATCTTCCACTTCCGCACCTGCACCTATGCCACCACCTCTAGATCCGCATCATCCATCCACATCCTCCTAGCCATCCACATCCCGAGGCACCAGACAGATGTCCATGCCGGGATCTTTCAGAGAGGGGCAGCACAGAGAGGCCACCAGGACCATGGCACAGATGTTCTATGACCTGAACCTCTCCTTTATCATGGCATCATCCTGCATCTTTTGAGAGGCTATCTCGAAAGTTGCAGTCTGCGGGCCCGACTACACACCAGGCACAACCGACACAATACGAGGCCCTTTGCTCCAGGATTGGGTTGCATCAGTCAAAGAGAGATTGGCCGCACTTCACAAGGCTTGGGATAGATACGGTTGTTCCATCATGGCTGATGGGTGGACTGATCATTGCAGACGTCCACTCATCAACGTGATTGTTTCTAGTTGTTACGGTTCCATGTTCCTGTGCAACATCGACTCTTCCGAGGCAGGGAGAGTGCATTCGGCCGAGTACATTTACGGCATCATTCGCGCAGCGATAGAGGAGGTCGGGCCACAGCGCGTGGTCCAGGTATAATCTTCTTTCATTAGTTGCTTGGTCATTTACTGCTTGATGTTGATACAATAGTTTTGCGTAGTTTTCGATTGATTGCAATGTGTTTCCAAGTTGTGAACTGATCGTGTGAATGTATCGCGAAAGGTTGTGACGGACAATGCGTCCAACTGCCGCGATATGGGGGAGCTTCTTATGGTAGACTACCCCTCCATTGTCTGGAGTCCATGCGCCGCACACTCACTGGACCTCCTCCTGCATTCCATCGGGCTCCTGCCTTGGGTCAGTGAGATTCTCACCAGGGCACTTGCGGTTGTGGACTTCGTCACACGCAAGTGCCGCATGACAGCCCTTTTCCGCACATTCAACAGGTAAGTTGCTACTTGTTTTTTGGCTCGTTCAAGATGCTTTTTTTTTTTTGCTCGTTTCATGTGTGCCTCTCATTCCATTTGTCAATGCAGGCCCGACTTGAAGAAGCCCGCTTGCACCCACTTCGCCTACCAGTTCATCATGCTTGAGCGGCTACACAAGCTCAAGGGTGAATTGTGGCACATGGCCACTTCGGCAGAGTTCACCGCCATGGACCTGTCCACGACCCCAGAGGGTTTGGCCTTCCATGACATCTTATTCATGGAGCCTTTTTGGGTGGATATGCAGCAGCTGATGGACGTCATGCGCCCCATCTACTCTATTCTGAGGCTCGTTGATCGCGAGGGGTGCACGATGGGCCTCATTTACGAGTTCATGGACCGCATAGGCGAGTCTCTCCAGCGTTTCGAGCTGGACCCTGCCAGGTATAACTTTTTTCCGTCTCACCATCCTTACTTCCATTTCACACTCTGTTTCGTCTTGCTGCCGCAACACAATGGTATGTAATTGTTGCCTCCACGTGGTTTGGTCCACAGGTTGGAGCCTATCAGGCGCTTGTGGCAGCGGCGATGGGATAAGTTTCATCGGCCCATTCACAGTGTGGCCCACATACTGCATCCGTTGTTTCAGAGCGAGAGGCAGTACGACGATGCAGAGCTGCGTGCGGACTGGTTCACATACATCCGCCTCCTCAGAAGCGACACTGGGTTCCGTAGCAGGCTCGAGGTGCAGAGGCTCGGTTACAGGTAAACTCTTGATCTATCGTACGCTATCGTTCGTTCAATTTCCCTGCGCGGGCTCAAGTGTACTCAAGCATATCGTTGCTCAACTGTAGGCATTCTCTGGGGTTGTTCGGCGAGGACCTTGCACGTGTTCGAGAAAACAGGCTCTTGCCTATATCATGGTGGGAGAGCTACGGAGCAGGGCAGCCAAACCTGAGGACGCTCGCGCTCTGAGTCCTTTCACAGGTATGTTGTCTAATCTCATTCATCCAACTAGTTTTCGCATTTTCTTTACAAGGTCGGTACTCACTCGAGTTGTTGTCAATTAATGCAGGACTGTTCTGCTTGCGTGTGCGAGCGGAACTGGTCAGCGTTCAGCCTTGTCTACACGAACAGGCGGAACCGTCTGACGACGGAGCGATGCAATGACCTGGTGTATTGCAACACCAACACCAACACCGGAGTGGTTCGACGCATCACGAAGAGCATGAGGGCAGGAGGCGCACGCGCCCTACTGCTGCAGGTATATTTCTTTGCTCTGTCGTTTTGCTTTCGTATTGGTTTAAGACATTCAGTTTAATGCCCTCATGGTTGATTCGGCTATTCTCACAAATGATTGGCTTGTGCAGGTCAATCCCGATGAGTGTCTGGTTGCAGCGGTCGATCATGAGACCGAGCTAGAGGTTGATCCAGACGATGCCGCTCGGCGTGCTCTGCGGGGTGAGCCCGAGGATGATGTCGATGCCGATGAGACCACCACCCTCCCTGCTGACGTTCCATTGCCCTCCATGATGAGCCCACATATGATTCAGACGAGACGGTCGACCTAGCAGGGGATGGCCCACGTGCCCCACCCAGTACTCCCGCATCACACCCCCTTTCAGATGATGGTTGGTCAGAGTTTGCGAGGGAGACAGAGGCTGCTGCCCAGAGACAGATAGCGCAGAGACGACTCAGAGCATCACAGGCAGGCAGCTCTTCCCAGAGATCCCCCCGTGGCAGAGGGAGTCCCCCAGGCAGGAGTTGTGAAAAAAGTGGATCTTGAATGGATCCAAACTCCCAAAATACTTGGCTAATGTCTTTACACAACAAGCTACAAAAGCTAGAAATGGCAAAGCATCCTAATGCTACCTTTGATACACATGAACTTGACAAAGCATTCAAGAGACAAAAGAAACTAATAAAAGGTACTGACGACAGCCAAAAACAACAGCATACCAGCCCTACAATAGCAACTTACCACTTTTGAAAACCTCTTTAGATCATACACAAAAGCTTGAAGACAATACACAAAGCAATGCTCTCAATGGAGGAAGAAATTGTGACAATGATTTATTGATCTCTCTCAACAATACAATACTTTTCTCCAACCTGTTCTCCACGAATTTCAGCCTAATATAGGTGAGAGAGATGACTCTCTCTCCTCTCTCTAGAACTTAGGACCCAAATTTAGGGCACCAGTAGCCTAAAATAGCCAATTTTGACCTATATGTCCAGATAACATGATTTTGGTGTCATTTTGAAGGTCTTGAAGTTTGAGACTTCTTCAACATGAAATATATACTAAAATAAAAGTATCTAGGCCTCTTTCACACATGTGAAATGTTAGATCCAAAACTATGTACAAAAATTGCCAATTTAGGCCTCAAACTAGCTAGGAAATGTTGAAAATTTTCACACTCCCTCTTCAACTTAACTTGCTAGTTTTACAACATTACTTTGCTCCAACCTAAGAATGATCTCCATCATGATAATAGATCTCTTCTCAAGTGTTCTAATATGTACAATATGAAGTACAACATAATTGATATAGATAATAGTGTCCATATAGGATGCTTCACTATTTCTTACATCAATTTTACATAGAATGGTGAACATGATACATGTAAAAGAACATAGAATCATAATGAAAGGATTCCTCCATGTATCCACCTTTGAATTCTCTGTAAAACAGCAGCAAACAAGTTGTAATTGAAAGTAACCAACAAGTGTTTGCATGCCTCCTCCACATTCCACTATGCCCATAGTGAATGCACCATGTATCTCCATGAATGAACCTCCATCACCACCTTGCCTTTGTAGATCTCCAATCCATGAAAGCCCTTGAGTGAATGAATGCCAAAATGATGTGTTCTCTGCTCCATTTGAATGAGCAAAACTTGAACCTGAAATACTTGAAGTATCTCCACAAAATTTGCATACCCTTGATGAAGCAATTCAAGAACAACATCTTGATCTTCCAATAAAACATCAAGGACTTTGCATTTATAAACATCTTCAAATGTGAACCTCTGAAGATACTCCCTCTCAAACACATGATCAACATCCCACAAGATCTCATCATTGCTTGATTTCAACCTTTCACTATAGTTAGTGAAAATAATGTCACCATCATAAACCAAAAGATAGATTTCTACAATTGTATCCAACATGAAGTAGAGTAGATGAAGTTGAGTATCAAACCTAATCAAACCAGCCCATTTGAGCTCAAACCAAACCTCAATGAGCTCACCAATGAGATCTTCCTTGCCTTGGATAAATTGCCACTTGAGTTGCTCCATGTAGTCTTCTTCATCCAACCTTTTGCCATCTTGATCATGCATGAACACTCTACCACAATCATAGCAACCTTTGAGTTGATGAAGAGATGTAAGATCCATGCCTTGAATCTTCCCAAGAGACACTCTTCCTTTGCCCTTTCCTTCACAAGATTCCCTCTTAATGATCACACCACAAAAGTTAGCAATCTCCCTCTTGATAGTTGCATCATAAGAAATGGAAGAATCTCGAACATTAGAAGCCATGAAAAGAATACATAGTTCCTTCAACATAAGAATGATTGAAGTACTTTTTCTTGTCAAACTTGGTAGTCAATGATATAGGTAATGATAATGAACCCTAACTATCATTCAAAGTACATCCTACTTTGAACACTTCACATTCATCTCTCCCTTTTGACTTGAGATCTTCCTCACCAAGTCTCACGATTGAACCTTTTGATCTACTTTCTTTATGAATACATGTGACACCACTTGTTTCACAAATGACTTTTTTGGACTCATCACATAAAGATACAAAAGAAACTTTTTTTTCAATCATGCTCAAAGCACCATCTCTTTCCAAATGAGTAAATAAGTCATTAGCAACAACCATTTCCAAAGAAGAGTTTTCATCACCTCCATTGATGAAGTTAGCTCTCTTCTTACCTTTTTCATATTTGCACTTTCCATGTAGTTCCATTGAAGAGCCACCAAGACTTGGAAATCTATGAGTAGAAGAGTTCAAACATGATACTAATTTAGCACCACATGACTCCATTTGACTAGTAGGTAGCACTAGTACATCTTCAAGATCCAATGGATCCAAAACATTGATCATAGATTCACCAAAAGTTGCCAAGTTGGCACAACAATAACTATCTCCAAGAAGCTCATTAGATCTCAACCTAGATCTAGCATAAGGAAGTTCTTTAGACTTTGCATAAGATCTACCAATCTTATTGATGCTAGGGATTGACTTTTGAAAGTTGAGAGAACCACCAACATCCATTTCATTCCTCTTGCTAGACATAACAAATGCATCAAGCTTGTAAAGTCTACCTTGTCTATTGCCCCTAGCAATCAAGACATCTCCCTTAGTAATGAAGCAAACATCCCCAACAAACTTTGTCTTGTACCCTTTTTTTAACATTTGACCAACACTTAGCAAATTCCTTGAAAGTGAAGGAATGTAAAGAACACCATCAAGCCTTACATTCCTATTAGTAGAAAGGAAAATAGGAATTGAGCCAATACCTTTGATCATACACTCACCACCATTTGGCATGTGAACGACTTTCTTGGTTCCAACATAAGAGATCAAAGAAGTAAAGGACTCCTTGTGACTAGTCATGTGTGAACTAGATCCACTATCTATCCACCATGAATCCTTGTCACTTCCACTTGACATTAGACTTGAAGAACACATCATGAGAGAATCACAAGAGTCTAGATCCTCATTAGAAGTACAAAAGTTGTTTTGCTTGCTACCTTCATTACTTTGCTTCTTATGATATTCATTTGCAAAATGACCTTTTATCCCACAATAAAAGCACTTGAACTTTGACTTGTCTTTATTTCTAAAAGAAGTATAAGAGGAGGAGGTAGAGTGATCATCATGATCCGAGTTACCACCTTTGAACCATTTCCCTTTGCCTTTACCTTTGCCTTTTGTGAAGAAAGCCTCTTCACCTCCACCTTGCAAGGGTGCACCATCAAGCTTTGATTGCAACCTATGTTCTTCAGCCAATAAGATTTCTTGCAAGTCAACCACACTTGGCAAGACTCTTTGAATGGCAAAACTTTGCACAAGGTTAGCATGTTCATCTAGCAAACCATTCAACATAACCTGGACTATTTCACCATCTTTTATGCTTTCATCAATGCATGCTAGATCATCACTTAAGGACTTAACCCTCAAGACAAATGCATGAGCACTTTCACCCTCTCTTTGTCTACTAGAAAATATTTGCCTCCTTAGGGTCAATACCTTAGATGTGGACTTCGATTCAAAGAGCTTCTTCAAGGCATTCCATGCCTCACTTGCACTTTGACTTTTACCAACTTCCTTGAGAAGTTCTTTGGTAACATTCATTTTAATGATATGAAGAGCCCTTTCAGCCTTCTTATCAAACCTTTGTTGCTCTTGAACTATGGGTGGTCTCTCTTCAGTTCCTGCAACTATGTCCATGAGTTCATTCAACTTAAGTAAGGATTCCATCCTCACTTTCCAGGTAGAGTAGTTTGATGAACTCAACCTATCATTAGTTTCTAGCATGATCCCACCATTGGAAGCCATGAATATAATGATTCTATAACTTTTAGGCTCTGTCCTAATGCACCTAGCACTCACTTTCCTCTCAACAAATGATGGATAAGGAAATCTCAGAAGATCTAGGACCTTAAAACACTTCTATCTAACTTGGCTGGTTTCCAAGCATAGAAAGAAAGATTGAAACACATGCAACACTTTGCACACACTAAGAATGGATTACAAACTCAAACCAACTTGAACACACTTTTGTTTAAGCTCTCAAACTTTCCAGAAAGTGACCAAATCAAGTTATGGTGTGAAGAGTTACTTGCATTCTTAGAAAATACACAAGACTAGGCTGCCAAGAATACCTAGAATTGAACAAACTTGATCAACATATGATCAACACACTAAGATATTGATTCAACCTGTAAAACCACATGTAAACCACACTTCTAAAAGTTTATAAACTCCAGCAAATGATAAGTACAAGCTTTAGAGGTAAATGAAAGAGCACACTTAGTGAATCACAAGACTAGCTTCACTAGCTTGTCAAATCTTGTAAGATCACTTCTCATGAGAATGTTCCTCAACCTGTTAAGAACCTGAAAACACATTTTCATAATGGTTAAAACCTTCCAGCAAATGCTCCAATCAAATTACATAAGGGGAGTTACTTACATGCTCAACAAAGTACACCAAAATTTATGCAAAAGATTGTTGACAATCTGTTCACCCAAAAGGGGATCTTTCATCCAAGTGGGAGCTTTGCTCAGCCTTTTGGAAAAATACAAAATCACTCAAAGAGTATTTGTCATCTACTTAAGGATAAGGTTCATCCACTTAAGGAGAGTGTTCATCCACAAAGGAGCGTGTTCATCCACATAAGTGGAGATTGTCAACAATACATTGAACAGAATATTGTTAGTATTGAATATGCACAAGCCTCACAATCAACAAATGATTAGGTGTTATGATCTGATCCAAAATAGCTTCTTCTTAGCCTCTGATTTTCAATAGACCTGAAATATGCTTTTGATCCACAAGTTCAACTCACAAAACAAAGGTTAGTAAGATTTGATCAACAGTGCAATGCAAAATCATGCTAGAACTTGATCAAACATCCAAATATCACCATAAATGGAAATCTTATTAAAAATAGTAGCCAACTAGCTCTGATACCATGTGAAAAAAGTGGATCTTGAATGGATCCAAACTTTCAAAATACTTGGCTAAGATCTTTGCACAACAAGTTACAAAAGCTAGAAATGGCAAAGCATCCTAATGCTACCTTTGATACACACGAATTTGACAAAGCATTCAAGAGACAAAAGAAACTAATAAAAGGTACTGATGGCAGCCAAAAACAACAGCATACCAGCCCTACAATAGCAGCTTACCACTTTTGAAAACCTCTTTAGATCATACACAAAAGCTTGAAGACAATACACAAAGCAATGCTCTCAATGGAGGAAGAAACTGTGACAATGATCTATTGATCTCTCTCAACAATACAATAAGTTTCTCCAACTTGTTCTCCATGAATTTCAGCCTAATATAGGTGAGAGAGATGACTCTCTCTCCTCTCTCTAGAACTTAGGACCCAAATTTAGGGCACCAGTAGCCTAAAATAGCCAATTTTGGCCTATATGTCCAAATAACATGATTTTGGTGTCATTTCGAAGGTCCTGAAGTTTGAGACTTCTTCAACATGAAATATATACTAAAATAAAAGTATCTAGGCCTATTTCACACATGTGAAATGTTAGATCCAATTTAGGCCTCAAACTAGCTAGGAAATGTTGACAATTTTCACAGGAGTGTACCACAGAGGGTTCCTTCTGGCAGACCCAGAGGCAGGCCAGCCAAGAGGGGATGCACTGATGATTTTTCTAGTCATCTCTTGGCAGGCGTTGGCCTAGACTTAGAGGAGTCCCAGATGCCTCCAGACTCCCAGCCAGACTTTGTATTTGACACCCCTGTAGATGCATCTGGCACGCAGAGGGATGATTTTTTTAGCACAGACTTGTAGATACTGATACACATTTTAGAATCATGTACAGTGGCATCAGATGAGATGTATATATTTTTTCACAGTCTATTTGTGCCATGGCTAATTTATCGTGGTTGCTTACAAATGGTTAGCTCTATGAAATTTGAATGGTTAGTCAGAAATGGTTTGCTCCATGCAAGATGAGAGAGAGAGAGAGAGAGAGAGAGAGAGAGAGAGAGAGAGACCAGCACATCTGCATCTCATTCGTAACATATGCATCATGTTCAACCATTTAACATAACATGCTAAACCCGACACCCTAACAAATGGCACAATTAACATAACACCCTAAACCCTAACAAATCATCCTAAACCAAGAACCCCATAGCCATAACCATCAGAACAAGCCACAACCATAATCATCATAACCACATCCATAAACATCATCAACCCCACCCCACGTCCTCATTGTGTCGTAGGCATTGCACCACAGGTATGTGCAGATTCAACATCAAAGCTGCACTTGTGTAGCATACACTTAAACCTGCGTAGAATGTATTGATGGTCCAGGAATACAGTCCACTGGTTCGTGAAGCGGGTACGTACCCAAGGGACCGAGCTTGGCTCGATTCGGATATCGTCCGGTCAAAATGGTCGTTCGACAAGTTAGAAATGCAATTAGGTCAGTCGAAATGGACTAGTTTTGCAATTCTCCGTCCGACGGTCCCGTTTCTCCAACGGGATCCGTTTCAGGTGTCGTCCGTTTCGGCCAGCAGAAAACCTCGATAGGAACCTGTCGGAACAGACAAGACGAGGAAAGAACCTGTGGAACCCAGAATGTCCGTCTGAAGTTTGACGTTGAACAGGACTTCAAGGACACTTCACGAGGGACGGGACCTGAAAACATTTGGAATCGACAAAATGGCCCAGGAATACAGTCCACGGTTTAGGGTTCCCGATACGAACTCAAACGACCGAGCCTAGCCCGATTCGGGTGTCGTTCGGTCAAAATGGCCCTTCGACGGGACAGAAACGCAATTAGGTCACGTGAAATGGACTAGTTTTGCAGCTTTTTGTCCGACAGTCCCGTTTCTCCAAACGAGATCCGTTTCATGTGTCGTCCATTTCGGCCAGTGGACAACCTCGACAGGAACCTGTGGGACAGACGGGACAAGGACCGGACGGATGGCAGGCCCAGTACGTCCTTCCAAAGTTCGTCGTCAAACAGGGCTTCGGGGACACTTTGCCGGGATGGGACCTGAAAACATTGGGAATTGACAAAATGGTCCAGGAATACAATCCAACGATTCGTGATCCCGATACGATCTCAAGGGACCGAGCCTGGTTCGATTCGGGTGTCGTCCGTTCAAAATGGCTGTTCGACGGGACAGAAATGCAACCAGGTCAGTCGAAATGGACTAGTTTTGCAGCTCTCTATCCGACGGCCCAGTTTTTCCAAACAAGCTTCGTTTCGGGTGCCGTCCGTTTCGGCCAACCAACAACCTCGCCAGGAACTTGTGGGAGCAGACAGGACGAGGAACGGACGGACGACCTGTAGTGAATGAAACAGTTTTGCATGAGTAATTAGTAAGCCGTAGAAGTTCATCCGAGGGGAAACCGATCACATCATACAAGACACAGTACTGTGTAGAACCGTGAGGACAGAGGTAGCTATACCTCTTGCAGGATGGTCGGTCATGTGGTCCCCTGTAGTGAATGGCATAGTTCTGCTGACCATTCACTCTTCTGGTGTCCATTAACTTCTGGAGTTCAAAATTGTGAACAACAGTTTTTCCACAGTTGTTTTCATCAAGCCATGGAATTGAGGACGCACACCACACAAGCCCATCAAAACGCGCAAAAATGTGGACCTATCATATGCTTTAGGGCCAATGGCTAGCAAACAAACGGCGAAAAGAAGGACATCAAATACACTATTGAGCAAGACTCTTCTGATGATAAAGAGTACAAGCCTTCAGTTAGTCAGGAAGAAAGTTCGATCTCTTCCATAACTGGTGAGTGCGACGACAATGGTATATTATGAAGAGGCCTATATCATTTTTTTCAGGATATAAATGCTAAAGACTTGTCCTGCTCTAAAGGACAAGACCTCCAGAACTGAAACGATGCTTGGAACAGCCTTAATCCAGTCAATTATACGAACCGACTAGATTCGTATCGCCACCTTAAACTAGAGTAGATTAAACTTGTAGTTAAATGTACCTTCAATGGTGTAATTTACATGTATTTGTAACTCATCTAGTAACTAGAGTTAGCTCAATGGAGCGTCGCACCTGGAATCTCTAGAGGTGTGTTTGCTCGCTCCGTAGGTAGTATATGAAGACACGCTTCATTCTCACACCACCGAGAGAGAGAGAGAGAGAGAGAGAGAGAGAGAGAGAGAGAGAGAGAGAGAGAGAGAGAGAGAGAGAGCGAGAGAGGGAGAGGGAGAGGGAGAGGGAGTTTCTATACTTGAGAGATTGAAGAAATGAATAGAGCATCGAGGAATATCTGCACTGCTGAGTGTGAGTGACTTTGAGTCTACTAGCGATCTCTTATGCACTACTTAAATTACTCTTAGGTCAGAGAGTTGCAATAGTTCATTACAGACGCTTGCTGCGTTTCCGTAAAGCTGATCTAAAGAGCTGTCTTTAAACTAACTTACTCGTCTGTGTGAATACTTTGTATTCGGCACCCGAGTAACGTATCACTTTGGTACAGTTTTCCACAGTCACTAATAGAGAAGTATGTCATATTCGCAAACTATTTGAGTTCTAAAACCATGACCGACTTTAGTTGTTGAGGACTTCTGTCTAGAACACAACAGTTCAAGGATAAGATTAACTATTTGTCTGTTCGTACACGTCTGCATCGAACATAACGCAAATGCTTGCTGACAACTTAATCAGCCAGAGGGTTCATTCGTGCTACTCTGATAACATTTCACTTATAGAACGCTTTTCATTCGGTTTGATAGAGGAAGATTGTTGTTCTAAATTTGTCAAGATCACACACCCACAACAAAAGTAATACTGGTTACTTATTAAATGTCTGTTGACAACCAAATTAACACACGACTCCATTTCATTCGAACTAAGTCAGGACTGTACCAATTAAATAGCTTTTAAGTGCTATCTCCTTGGGGAACGACATAAATACTACACAAATCTAGCAATTCTATGTTGGTATATTATGACAGTCTGATAGGATCCAAACTAATGCATGGACCCACCCTGTAGATGTAGGAAAGCCAATCCGCCTCAAGCTCCCTGTCTGGGATTTGTGTCAGAGAGAGGAAGAGGGGATGCAGCATGTGTGCAACGCTATGGATACTCATGTGAAAGTAGTTTCATCGCGTCTCCCATATACCGTTGACCTTGGTCATCCTGCACATGATAATGGGGGTTGAAGAAAGTACAATGAGATCGAAGCAAAATATCGAAAAATGTAACATCAACAGAAAAAACAAACTAGCAATCACTTGAAAAGATAAAGAGCAATTACATTACTATACTGCTTACCTCTCTGGCTACAAGATGGGTAGCTGCAGGACTGTCCAATCCAGTCCATAGCTCATACACCAGTCCAAGTGTGGACCCCTCGCTGTCAGCCATGCGGAGCACAATTTTTAGTGGATGTAGGAGTGCTGACAATGTCTGCGCATCCCTCCAGAATTGGTCACCCCTCATCGTGGACGAAAAGTGCTCCCCATTCTCTATGTGCTGAAACGTACTAGCACGCCAAAGATCACTGGCAACCATCTGGAGAAGCTGTGCCCTGCACCTGATCAGATGGTCGATGACCACCAAGTCGAAAGCAAAGCGTGTGGGGGCTGGCTTTTGGAGGTCCAACTGGCTGAACACCCGAAACATGGCAAGAACACGCCTCTTCCTGGTGACAAAAGTCACTAGGAATTTTGTCACCAGGAAGAGGGCCTCACGGATGATGGTTGTAACCCAGAGAAGTGCTTCTATGTCCCCCATGAGGAGGTCAATGCCATTCGCTGCGCACAGGGGGTATGGACGATGTGGGGGAGCTCGGACTCTAGGAGGAATCCCATCTGGACACAGTTGGTGGCATTGTCCGTCACCACCGTAACGACATGCTGGGGGGCCTATGGATAGGATGGCAGACTTAATGACATCGAACATGAACTCGGCAGAGATGACTCTCCACCCCTGTTGCAATCCACGGCCCTCAAAAACTGTGTGCCCATGCAGCTAGAGACCAAAGTGTTGAGGATCGGCCTCCTCTTGATGTCAGTATCTTGGGCCTTCTCGGGTGGCGGAGAGCCCATGAGGAAATTATAAACTGGGGGCGTGCGAGCAATAGGAGATGCTGCTGGAACCGTAGTGGCAATTCGTGGACGCGAGGGGACAGGTTCCACCAGAATGGGTGCAAATGATGGTGCGTGGTGGAACTGTCTGAGGGAAGTGAGGAGCAGTGGGTCGGGACGAAGATGCAAGGGATCTCCTCATGTGTGCCAGCCAAGCAGGCAGCAACTCGGGGTCAGCCACATAAGGAGCGGTGAAGAACCTGAGAACACCCTCGGAAATGGTATTCTCCCTCGCCACAAGACGTGGCCGTAGGTGTCCAGTAGTCGTTGCCTGACGGGGACAGACTTGCTGGCACAAGGGGCAGCATTTATGGAGGCACCATTTTTGGCACGTGCATGGAGCAAGTGGCCTTTAAGGCGAGTGAGGGTGGCAGTGAATTCAACTAGGCAATACCGGCAATGCACAACCTTTGCACCCATGCACGACCGGCCTCAATCGCAAGCTGAAGAGAGGAAATGCGGAACTGCCCAAGACGATAAAGCAGGCCGTGTGATAGGGGCTGTGAGAGATAGAGCGGCAACAATGGCAAACCAGAAGGATCCAGAGAGAGGAAGTATGTCTCGTAATAGCTCAGTCGAATGCGGGAAGGTGGGAGGGAGCTCCAAGTCTGCTGCATATATCGACGAAATAAATAGCCTCGGATATATGAATGCATACCACGATGAAGATCCATGATACGTGTAAGAGATCAGACGCATGCTGGTACCAGGAGAGCTTGGCGTGTGAATCAGCTAGGACATGTGAAGAAGTAACCGCAGCAACTATGTATCTATCCGGGTGAGATGCATGAATCTCCTGAATCCGCTAAAGAAAAAAAAATAAGGTGAAAAAAGCCCTCAAGGAGAG
This sequence comes from Diphasiastrum complanatum, assembly GCA_029204225.1. NCBI lineage: Eukaryota > Viridiplantae > Streptophyta > Lycopodiopsida > Lycopodiales > Lycopodiaceae > Diphasiastrum > Diphasiastrum complanatum. The sequence continues at coordinate 44,304,788 of CM055109.1, forward strand.
AGAGAAATCAGTACCCAGCCGAATACGTGCTAGAACTCTCTCATACAGAGCAACCACTGCCGCGAGAATACAGTCGGAAAAGCCAAGCTGACGTAGTCTGCTGATCAAAAGATGACGGGGAACAGTATCAAAGGCCTTAGAGACAAGCAAATACCTTCTTGCCCATATGCTTTGCCTCCTCAATGATAGTACGTAGAGTGAGGACATGATCAAGAGTGCTATAACCCCGGCGGAAGCTAGCCTGGCCAGTCGCATACAATAGTCGAGAATCAGCCTCTGCCGTAACGAAGTTCTGGAGAATAGAGGCGTACAACTTGGTCATGGTATGACCAATCATAATAGTGGGATAGTTGTGGACATTCATGGCATCGCCTGCTTTAAGAATGGGATGAAGGAGATTGGTGGCCCAAGGTATGGTGAAACCATCAACGACAGAGCGGTTGAAGCAACGGGCCAGGAAAGGGGAGGCAAGTTTGGCAATTGGTTTGAGGAGCTCGGCTGAAAGGAGGTCAATGTCAGACATACGATTGTTCTTGAGTTTGCAGATGGTGGCTTCAACCATGTCAGGAGAAAAGAGGTCACAGTGGGTAGGACGAGAAGAAAGAGAGATGGAAGGGTGAGCAGTTGTATATAGGTTGGTTGCAGAGTCGACCCAGGATTGAAGAGGGATGGGTGCAATGGATAGGGGCTTATGAAGAAAGATCTTCCAAAAAGTAGCCGAGGAAGCAGAGTGGAGGGAGTGAAGGAGGTAGGAGGAACGGGAAGAAAAGTAGGCCTCTTTCTTTTTGCGGAGAAGGGAACGAAGCTGCTTTTCTACGGAAGAAGATAGTGTAGAATTGGAGATTTTGAGGAACTCGACATATTTCTGGAAGAAAGAACAGTCGTTGTCATACTATTTATTATGGGTATGACGATGAGAAGAGAATCGGGGGGGGGGGGGGACAATGGCATGAGCGGCAGTAGTCAGAGCGTGTGTTAAAAAGGAGGCTTGGGTAGTGACATCAAAGGAGGAAGGAAAGTGTTCCAGAAGATGAGAGGCGTGGGCAACATAAACCTGGGATTGATGAGGAGGTATACGATAGCGGGTGGGTCGAACAAAGAGGGAAGGTAAAGGAGAAGGCGGACTTGGCGCTGGGGAGAAGGAGAGGTAGAGCAAAGAGTGATCAGCGACGACGGGGGTAGAGATGGTGAAGGATGCCAGGCGGGGCAATAAAGCAGGAGATGCAATGAAATAGTCCACAACGCTGTGACTGCCACCAAATGGGTGGCAAGTATATGCAAAGGAGGATGGCCATTGAAGAAGACCGTTGAGGATAATAAGACCGTGTGCTTGAGCCAATCTCAGAAGCTGTTCCCCAAAAAGAGTAACCGTCGTTGATGAGTGCTGAGAATAACGGGCATAAGAGGTATCCAATGGATGAAGAGAGGGTGTGTCAGCATAGAACTCAGTCTGGCGAGCAGCTATGCGTGTGTTAAAGTCCCCTGCAAGCAATATTCAACCCTGTAGAGAGAGTCTAGCAACGCCGTCAGAAAGGGCCTGAAAAGGATCACCTCCCAAATCCATAAACACTGAAGTGTGGGGAGCAAAGTAGCAGACTGCAACAAGCAAGTCCTGGTCCAGTCCCAATAAGGATACAGTAATCTTAAGCCACAAGTAACGGCCATAAGTATCCTGAGACACCAACCGAATAGAAGGAGTATACATTGACCTGTACAAACATGCAACTCCACCAAAGGCCCGAAGTATCCTGCCCTGTAGCATAGGTCGTGGAGCAGAAATCCACTGAAAACCAGAAATGTGCGAAAGTGGGTGTGTGGAACTCATTTGTCTCTGCAAAAAGTAGAACATCAGCCGAACACAGATAGGTGTCAAGATCAGCTGCTGTAGAAGAGGTGGAGAGGCCGCCGCAATTCCAAAAACCGAATGTGACGCTAGCCGGGGCTATCGAGCTGCTCCCATGCCCGAGTACCTCAACTTCCTATTGACGCTTGGAGAAAAAGCGAGGGTTGCCATTTGTAAATACCACCCGCTGTTGTTTTGTCCTTGCCTAATGAATAATAGTTTTACACTGTAACCATTGGCATTGAGTAAGGTCATCATCTATGTAAATTTGAGAGCCTCGGAGAGTACGACGCGCACGAAGAACTGTCTGCCGGTCGTCCATAGTTTTGAATTTGACAAATAATACCTTCGGATCATGCTGGAGGCGCCAAGCATACTGGATACCTAGAACTGAGAGCCCCATGCATGAAGTAAACAAAGAGTAACCTGGTCCAGTCCTGTGCCCTCAGTAGGAAGACCTCGGAGTCTTAAGTTGAGCTTTTTGTCATCCCGACGTTGTTGTTTTGCCCAGACGACTTGTACCGTGGTGTCTAAGGAGGGTGCTATAGAAGACGAAGAGGTGGTAGATGATCGCAGGATAGAAGCCCATGATTTGGTCTCACGTACTTCTTGCTCGAGAGTAGGTACTTTCTATACATGTTCCACTGTCTCATGAAGCCGCTGTTCAAGAACGGGAATCCGGGCAGTGCACTCAACAGTGTCATGTATCTGGCGCTCAAGTAGGGGAAGCTTACTCATGGATGCCTTAGCATCCTCAACAACACGGGAGATATTAGGGATGATGTCCCTCTGCAAAAACAATAAGCGCAGCATGAAGAGAAGCAATTTCAGTCTGTTGAGCGTCAATTGTGGCAGTCTTAGTAAGCAAATCCGCACGAAGTTCATTGAGTTGTGAAAGAAAAGCGGCAAATTGCTTAGAAATGTACTCATTCAACGAGGAGATGTTCTCGGGAATGGTGTGCCACGTGTAGGTGTGGCATGTGTCTCCCATAGCAGCTTAGGACGGAGCAGCAACCTGTGGTGGTGGAGCACTGACAGAATCGGTAGGCATGGTGGATGCAATTTCCAGAATACAAAGACGTTTAAGAGATCCTGTAGACATAAACTTCTTAGCACGCTTTGTGCACAAGACAAAGCTTGGAGGAAGGCGAAGCGAAGCCGTAGGAGATAGATGAGAGAGGAAGCAAAACCCTAATCAAGCAGTTTTACGAAAATGAGCGTAACTTTGTCATACGAAGTCCGATTGACCCAAAAATTGATTCAAATCGAAGGTAAGACAGAGCACTACGCAGTCGTCAGACTGTACTTGCAGTACGGTCTAGATCTGTACGTATTTTAAAGACTACGAATATTTTGAGATCAAGAAAAATCAAATTTTCAAAACTCAAATTGTTGAGGATCTATTGCAAAAGGATAGCAGCAATGAAATCTTGAGAAACAAGCTTAGAGTAGCTAAAAGTGATGCAAGAAAGTGTCATGCAAAAAAAAGGTAGATCTAGCCACAAAGAAAGCTAGAAAAAGGTGAGAGTTGCATGGAGATGGAAGCAGTGAGGAGATGATGGCTGCGTGGAGATGGAAGCGTGGATATGGAGATGGTGATGGAGATGGAAGCGTGGAGATGGTGATGGTGAGAGAGAGAGAGAGAGAGAGAGAGAGAGAGAGAGAGAGAGAGAGAGAGGGAGAGGTGCCAACAACGAGTTCCAAAGCTCTTAACTAACTCAATGAATAATGAACGAAATCACAGCTCTTTCTCTTTTTGTAGCGTATAGAGGTCTCCCAATGCACTTTGGCCACACACTCATTTATGCAAATCAATCACATCCCTTGATCAAGATAAATGGTAATAAGACAATCTTGATTAATAACAAGGGTCCATATTTCAGCAGCACTTTAGAACATTGAGAGAAAAGGTCTTGTGCCTCCCTTGACATTTAAACATGTGCTTGGAAATATTATGAGCAACTAGAACTTGGCCTACCACTAGGCCTCAAATAATCAAGTTGGCATTTGCTCTATTTTACACACTCCCTCTTCAATGCAACTTGCTATTTAGAGAGCATAGCATGACTTTGCTTTGTCTTAAGAATTAGCTCCTTAAGAATGTATCTTTCTTCTTTGATTTTATACAAGACACAAAAAGACTTCATATCTGATATACAAAATAGCATCCAAATTGGAAACCTCACCCACCCTCACTTATATCAATGAGATATAAATAAGGAGATATAAATATAACATTGAAAAAGACAGAATCATAATGAACGAGTTCCTCCATGCTCCCATCTCTGATATCTCAACAAAACAATAACACGATGTGTGAAATCAAACATACATATGAGTATTTGCTTGGTTTTTTAATGTTGGATCTCACTTCAGGTGAATGCAACATGAAACCTGCTAGAAATTTTCATGCCTGCTAGGATCACAACTAGATGCAATATGTAGCCACCTTGACTTGTCATGTTGAAGTAGCTTGATCTTTGATCCTTAATGAAATATGAATATGACCTGTTCTTGTGCCTCTTAGCACTTACTTCAATCTTAGAAGTTAGAACACAAAGATAAATGAGATCAAATAGATCTATCATGCTTGAATATTTTTCAAGCTTAGAACTAGATGACTAGCATGTTAGAATTAATCTTAAACTACAATAGATCCAAACTTGCATTCAAGAAAGAAACCCTAAGTTTATGCTTTGGAACCAAATCCTACAACAATTGCCCTAGCTCAATGTAGCCTTGTGGAATGTTGAGCCATCTATACCTTAGATGCTCTGGTTTTTAGATGCATAGATGTATGAAATCAAACACTAACTTCAAAAAATAGAGAATTCACTATAAGAATTAATCTCCAAGCTATTGTGTACCAAATCGTCAATATTCATTGTTGGTTAAAATAGAGTTGGATAAGTACCTTGAACCAGATATTATTTATTTAGTCCGAAGCAATGAATGAAGTTCACCCATTGTCATTGTGTCAAAGAAGAAAACAAACAAGATTGGAGTGTGCTAGGATTTTTGGAAGTCGAATGCATCAACAAAAAAAGATTATCATCTTTTACCTTTCACAATTTCTATCTTAGACAATGTTGATAAGCATAATGTCGTTTTCTTGATGTTTTTTCTGGGTACAATCAAGTAAACGACCAAAGTAAAACTACATTTACTACTAGTTAGGGCACTTATGCCTATACACGTATGTCTTTTGGACTCGTAATGCTCCTGCAACATCCCAAAGGATGATGGCTATTATATTTTAGGATTTCTTGAGGAAATTCCTTGAAATATTCATTGATGATTTTTGTTTGTTTAGTGCAACCAAAGAACATATGGGAGTGCAACCAAAGAACATATGGGAAGATTGAAACAAACTTTGCAAAGATGTAAAAAAACTTCCATTTCTTTGCATCCAAAAAATTGCTACTTTGTGATGATTGAAGGCATCCTCCTTGGTCACAGAATATCAACAAGAAGTATAGAGGTTGACTATGGCAAAGTCCAAATCATTGCAGCTCTATAGTCACCCAAGAACCTAAGAGAATTAAGACAATTTTCAGGGCATGTGGGATACTATCAAAAATTTCTTAAGGACTAGCCACTATAGGCTCAATTTTAACAAAATTATTAAAGAAAAAGACCGAGTATTGGTGGAATGAAGAATGTGAAATAGCTGTTGAATAATTTAAAAACAAACTCAAAACAACACCAATTTTAAGACCACCAAATTGGAAAAGGAGATTCTACATTCATGTCAATACATCCTTCTTTGTAATTGGTACGATGCTAAGTTAGAAGGATGATACACGAAAAGATTACCTATTTATTATACAGGAAGGCAACTCTGATCTTCTGAAAAAAATTATTCAGCAATTGAATGTGAGACCTTGGGAATGGCATATTCAGTTAGAAAGTTTTGTCATTACCTTTTGGGCTATGCTTTCACCTTTTATGTTGATCATTATTCTATGAAGTATTTAATGAATAAACCAGATTTATCAGGAAGATTAGCATGTGGATTTTATTATTGCAAGAATTCAACTTCACAGTTGAAACAAGGCTGGGTTGTTGATTATTTATGGATATTGGAGACTTCTTCTACCAAGAATTAGGGTCCAAATTAAAAACCATGTGAAATACAAATAAAAGTGTCCACTAATAATAATATCACATAACATGCTAATACTGACAATAATATAAAAGTAAATGACACCACTATAATAATGTATGAGTGATGCATGTCATGGCCATCATCTGGACCTGTATGTCTGTAACACTCCCCTGATAAAAAATAATCCCCATCCATCAGGAGCAAGAAGTAGGAGCAGCCGGCTGAGGAGGAAGACCATAGTGAGATAGAAATAAGCCGATGCTGGAACTCAAGGCACTCTAATAGCCCAAGAATGCCATATGAAAGGATCATTGTGTAGGACCCCACCAAGTGAGAGATCTAAAGCTAGCTGAATGCGGGAACATCAATAAAGGCCAAGCGGCAACATCCAAGATTGCTAGGAAAGGGGTTCATTTTAAGGGAGCCATAAGGCCCAAAGTTATAGTATTAGCATCGACTAGAAAAAATCCATATTTCAAAGAATAAGGATATTGAAGGATACATGGACACTTAGTTAGAAAACTTGCGACAAGACAAGATACAACCTGACCATCAGCAAATGAAGGAGTCTCTAACATATGTAGATCTACTGGATGATGAGACCAAGCATCCGAAAGTCTCCACAATACGACGTCCCTTTTAAGATTGTAAATATAATTAATCAGTCTACCTATTGACTAGATCTTTCGTTAGGAACATTAGTTCATCCTGTATTCCATGTGCGTCATTAAAGGAACGACTTGGTGGAAAGGATAACCTTGTCCTAGTAAGATGAAGTAGTGTTATTGGAGGATTTGACTTCCTTTTTACCCCATGAACCGAAAAGGATCATGGATACTCGACATCATCAGTTGAGAAATCGTTTGATCTCTAAACATCTGATTCATTGGAAAGGTAAGTCAGATGATGAGGACTCCTAGGAGAAGGATGGTGAGTTAAAATTGAAATTCCTTAGTTTTTTTCTCATACAAGAAAGTTTTTATGGGGGAGGGAATGTTATGTACCATAACGGTACGCCCTTAAGTGCCAACATCGCAAGGGGCATGACGCAGGTCTGGCATTATCGACTTGTTTGGGTGCCACACTTCACCATCCTAGGTGGTCATGTGTCGCCAGCGGGACCGTGCTTGATGGGACCCACTTGTACTATGCCTATATAGAGGTGGAGTATCCCTTTTGCCATTCACTCAGCCTGCCCGAGAGTTGGTGGATGGAGAGCACGTGCAGTAGCCAGGATGCATCTCTAGTCCAGGAGATGTATAATAGGGAGAGCTGAGAGTGATGGCTGGTGGCATGGGATGCTAGTTATTGTTGGAGGCTTGACTGGGCATGACGGTGTCAGTAATTCCAGTGCATGGTGGTGGGTTGGCAGTGAACCTACGAATGGGCGATTATAGTGCGTCATCACTTGTATCATCAACCTTTAAAGCTATTGGAAATTGTAACAATGGTTGCCATTCTATAGCAGCTTTGGAGGCATTTGGGCCAAGGTCTTTGGACAATAATGTTGCTTTTTGCTTTTAATCATCTATGGAGATTTGTGTTGCAATCTTCTTGTTTTTGGGCAAAAAAATGAATTTTTTAGATTTCTGGTCCGTGGGTGCAACGGAATGCACTTTGCTGCTACCATGTTTCGAATTGTGAGCATTCTATTCTAGATAGCAAAACTTTGTTCGGAACACAAATTTTTATGATTTAGGAAAAAACATTAATTCTTGGAAACGTTGTTGGTAGTTTAGTTAGTAATTTGTGTGTATATTGATACAATTTTCGCATTAGAAAGGAGAAACAATCAAAATTCCAAAATTAGGTTATTGGCTCAAATGTCAAGTCTTAAGGCATGAATTAAGAAAACAAAGTGATCACCTGTTTTTTCTCTTTAGTCCTCATCTCGACCATTGAAAGCATGTAAATTTTGAACCTGGCATAAAAATCACTAGAAATCCCTTATCAAACTGTATAGGATGATGAATTTGACTCTCTTTATTATGGTTTTCGTCATCTGCAACGACTTTTGTAATGGTCACCTGAGACCTCCCATATCTTCTTAATTACCATGCTTAGTTAGCTTGAAAGAATTGGTACTTACTATAAGCTAGCTATACTTATGAGAAGGAGGGTACTTGTTTTAGAAATCGATTTTACTATTATTCTTACTATAGTTTAACTAATTTCTTGACAGCTCTCCTAGTTTTTTTTTTTTTGGAGAAAAAGCAAAAAAATCTCAAGGAAAAGTTTAAAAAATAAAATTTGGTTTTGTCTAAAGGTCTTTTTTTGTTCTAGGAAGCCATGGTATCATAACTTTTGGAATGTGTTCCAGATTTTCCTATGCAACTATGATTTGTTCATTTTTGAATGTATTGAAAGTGCCCTTAACAAAATGACAGGACGCTATGGTGTGTTGATATTGATTTCTTCATCATTTAATTTTTTGGATATTTCTATCTTTGTACTTAATTGATTCCAACTATAAGGTGATTTTGAAATTGCGTTGGTAATGTGTTGTGGGAGGGGCATGAATGTAATGTCTTAGTAACTATTATAAGTTTGACTTTTAATGAAGTCAAGGGAAGGCAATCATTATAAATGTAAATTAATGTTAAAGGGAGGTCAATGAAGTTTATTGGTTTTCAAGGAGAATTTTAGTTGTGTGGTGGTCTGAGCTCTAGTGCATGGGGGGTGAGATGGTAGTATCTCTAGGGATGGGCGGTTCCATAGTGTCGTCACTTGATTGTGTCCTTAGGTCGGCTTCGACAATGGGGTTTTAACATGGAGTAAGTCTTGTAAGGAAGAAAAAACATTCCTCACTCAAAAGTAGCTCAAAATTGCCAATTAAATCAAGTATACACATTTGAATTAGATCACAATGATTGATCTAAATGGCTTGAGTTAAGGCAAAGAAACATGCCAATCATAGATGCAATACGTGCTCCGGATCCAATGTTTCATGAATTGGCGATTTGAAGAAAGAACTTTGGTTTGAATCGGCAACCAGTTTCTTCAGCTATTTTGGGGAAAAAACAATCCAAATCTAATTTTTTTTTTTTGAATTGAACAAAAGATCACCGTTATGAACTTGAATTGACCCAAACCGTCGATTCAAATCAGCCCATGAAACAATGTGTAGATCACATTTCAAAAATTATGATTAGGGATTCTTGGAACACAAGTTTTTTATTTTAATTTATCTCATTTTTTCTTGTCCTTGAATTTGTTTTATGGGAATTGTCAAAAAAATTAGCTAAATTAAAATAAGAGCAATAGTGAAACTAAGTTTCTATGACAATTAGTTTCTTTCTCATCAAAGTGGTTTATATTTGTCTTCCTGCCATATAAGTGGTTTATATTTGTCTTCTTGACATTTCTTTCAAAGTTATTAGTAGATGGAACATGATAATATTTTTTTGAAGGGGGTGATCATGGAGAGGGTTAGATTTTTCGAGATGCGTTGAATCATTACATTTCTCTTCACCTATGCAAATATATTTTGATAATTTGTGTTTTCATTGAATATCTCTTAATGGTTAGTTTATGTAGGATGATTTTAGATGAATAACTTATATTTTGAATTCATGTTTGCTTATCAACCTATATGTTTGATCGTATCCAATGTAAAGTTATAAGCCTATCATATATTGGTTGGACCCCATAAAGTTGAAGATCTAACATGTTCCTTTATGTGGAGCACTTATGTCACACAAAACCATGCAATCTCCATATGAGATCTTCGTCCAAGACTCAAGTTATGCAAGCCAGTTTTGTGTGGATTTTTTCTATCTTTGTCGGAGGTTTGTAGCCCCACCACCTACTCTGTGTTTACTTTATCATCAAGTTATTGTGATGATAAGTTAACTTCCATTAGTTTTTGACCAATAATCTAGGACTTTATTTGAGTGGGGTAGGAGTGCCTTAATGGTTTATGAGATAGGGGGTGTGGAGATAGAACCGAGGTTGGGGGAGAGCTAGGAATGTTCTTTGCTATGTCTTCTCTCTCCGTTTTCTACTCTCCCTTTCTCTCTCTCTCTCTCTCTCTCTCTCTCTCTCTCTCTCTCTCTCTCTCTCTCTCTCTCTCTCTCCCCCCAAAATGTCACCTACTTTAAACAAGCACTTTGTACAGTACCCATTAAAATCTTTTCCGAAAACTCGATTTTTTTTTGACGACTCAAATTTTTTTCACTTTTCCAAAGACTCGAATTTTTCCATAAACTCAATTTATTCCAATGGATCGAATTTGTCCAAAGAATCGAATTTTTCCAGTGACTCAAATTTTTCGAACAAGATTTTTTGGAACGACTCGAATGTTTCCAATGAATCGACTTTTTTCAATGACTCGAATTTTCTAAAGACTCGAATTTTTCCAAAGGATCGAATTTTTCAAATGACTCGAGTTTTTCTTAAGACTCGAATTTTTCCAATGACTCACTTTTCCAGTAATTGAATTTGTCGAAAGACTCGAATTTTTCCGAAGACTCAATTTTTTGGAAAGGCTCGAATTTTTCCAATGGATTGAATTTTTAAAATGACTTTAATTTTTTAAAGATTCGAATCTTTTAAAAGGATTGAATTTTTCAAATGACTCGAATTTTTGGAACGACGCGAATTTTTCAAAAGGATCGAATTTTTCAAATGACTCAAATTTTTCCGAAGACTCGAATTTTTCCAATGACTCGAATTTTTCCAAGGACTCGAATTTTTCCAAAGACTCGAATGTTAGATATTCGAGATGAGAGATGTGCAAGATCGAACCTTTACTACAGAGTGGGGGCTACAACTCCGTCCACATGGCTCCCCAAGATCCAATCCATCTTCAATTGCAGCTGCAAGTGCCTTGGTGCCTTTCAACTTGTTTCCTCGTCAATTTAGCCGCTTTCAGGGTTTAGGGTTTTCCTAGTACAAAGTTGCTCAAGCGATTTCTTTCATTTGGATATTTGGCCAGGAAGCTTTGCAAGAAAGCAATGGTCAAAAAGGTCCTTCTAGTGCATGGAGATGATAGGAGTGGTTGTGTCGCCTTTATGTACTCAAGGATTTTACCACGTCATTAATTGCTCCTTCTTCAAATCCACGTCAAACGTTTTTGGTGAGCTTTCAGAGACAACACCCACTAGTTTCCAATCAATGGATTTTCCTGCCGAGGAAGAGAAGGTCTTGGAGTACCAAGAAAAGCGGAGCTAGACTATGCAGAATGGCTTGAAGCTGAGATGTTGAGACCCACCGTAGTGTGTTCAAGGATGCTGAAGAGCGCCCAGAGGAGGATACAAACTTCAAGATCAAGCTATGCAAGCTGCTTAAGCTATGCTTGACCACATAATTTTCTTGGATAAATTTTTCTAGTGATGTTTACTATCCTGCCTCTCTAAGCCTAAACCCTAAACCTACACACAACTATGTCTTATATGATGAGATATGTTTCTCCGCGGATGAACTTCAACAACTTACGAATAACTTATGCTCCAAACCGTAAACCCTAAAGCCTATACCCTAAATGCTCCAAACCCTAAACCCTAAACCTACACACTACTATGTCTTATAGGATGAGATCGGTTTCTTCTCAGATGAACTTCAGGACGTACTAGGCCTTTGTTATCAAGGATTGATGACCCACTCTCGAATATGTCGGGACACTGGATCAATCCATTGCCAGAGGCTATCATAAGCAACAATTAGCCCAAATAAGGACAAGTGTGTGCATGATTTGATTTGAACAAGACCTTGATTGAATCAATGCAGATGCAGCTAATCTCTCCTATATGTAATCCTTGTGCCATATCCTAGTGTTTGAGGTTCTAATTATGAGTATTTGTTGGCTTTCTGATGGCTTATTCATAGTGTCAAAGGGATTGAATCATGACTAGGTGTAGGTGTGTGACTATTGACATGTCTTGTTAGACACGTACCATTCTGTTTCAAACCAATTTTGAAAAGCTCTTCAAATTTCTCAAATTATATTTTATGACATTGAGCATTGGAGCCACTAATTTGATTCCAAGGTTTCATTACTTGGTGTCTTGCTATCATTGATTAAGTACCTACCACTATGTTTCAAAACAATGTCAAGGAACTCTAAAATTTTCAATCTTTCTAAGTTAGAAGTTTTAATATTGCAGAATCCATTGGGCACTCATCATCTAGGATTGAGGAATCAATACCCAATTTATTGAAGTCTAGTTTGTGTAGAGGTTCAGTTGCATCCTAAACTCTAAACCTTGTAATTGCATCAGAAGGATAGGAATAAAACCCAGCAAAAAGACCTAAAACATTATGAAGAATGAACATGGTTGGATGATACTTTCTCAATTCAAACCGACCCCTTAGGCCTTGGCCATGATCAACCTTGACAAGATGACGTGACTAGATACTCGAATAGAATGTAGTGTTTGTGAAATAACGGTCTATGGATGGGAAGAATATTCATTCTATCATCAGTTAGTGTTGGAGACACAAGCTTAAGGAGATATACTTGTGACATCACACCTACTCTTGGGCACTAATGAAGTGCATTGGTATGTCATACCATTTGGTCCATGCCATGCATGATGACATTGATGGTCTAAGAATTTGTCGATGTTGTAGATTGGCATCACCTTTGTTATGTTTGTTATTATCCTAGACATAACATCAATAAATAAACTTTTCAACAACCTAGTACAAATTTCTATTAGGATGAGTCCTAACAAGCTTTAGAAAATCTCATTGGCCTAGATTTCAGTAGAAAGCCTTATAGCCTATATATGATCTTGCTTTATCCCTTCTCAATTAAATTCTCACTCTACTTTTTAGTAATTCCGCACTTCACATGGGGTTAGAATAGGTTACACAAATATAATCTTGAAGGGTGAAGGTTCGAGGAACTAGCAAATTGAAGGCCTGCAAGCTAGTTTGAACTTCTCTAGCCTTCACTTTTGGGTGGATGACGGAGCATTATTTGATTGGTAAATAAGAAACTAGCTTAAGTAACTAACCATCAAATATGATCAAATGGTCTTGCATGCTTAGGTTAGTCTATTGTGCCCAACTAATTATTGACTAGGTGATTTGAATTAAGGTCCTAAAAAATATCATATTCTAAACTTCGTAGTCAATTATGAGCTATTACTAGAGACTACTAGATTCTAGATCCAAAGCTAATTACATTATAAGGCTAGAAATGAAAACCTAAGGATAAAGTATTCCCCCTAATTCAGATGAAAATGAAAACTTATATCCAATATTTGGAGACTCATGAGGTATATGGCGCCAAAGCATGTGAAACCATAGAAAGTTTGAATAATTAACAAGATACAAGTTGTCTGCGTGTTTATGCTTTGTGAAGCTTGTTGTTTGCTGCATCTTAACATGATTTCCTGGATTTGGGACAGCATAAGAGAGATCTTGGAAAGGCACGAGAGATATTCTGATGCATTGCAGATAGATGCAGTTCTCCCTCGTGACCTTGAGGTATGAGGAACTGAGTTGAACTAGTTTCCTTCATCATGAACAATGATACAAAAATGTTTAAGTTGTACCATTGTCTTCTGGAATAATAGCAGTTTATTGAGGATAGCTTGTCCATGTAACTTGTATGTAGGATACTTTTATGCCAAGCAAATAGGCAAGGCTCACATGAAAGCAGTTTGGCATGTGTACAAATAAGGTTCAAAGAATTGATTTAAATGCTTCTTTGCTAGTACTGGAGTAAAGAGGCTGCAAGACTTAAGGAGGAGTTGGATCGATGCCATCAGACAAACAGGTACCTGCTATCAGTTCATTGGTTCCTTATGATAGAAATCATGTAATGGCATGCAAACAAGAGGTTCTTCTTGAGTTGAAACAAAGCTACGTTCACAGGCATATGCTAGGTGAAGACCTTTCAGCTCTGAACCTGAAAGAATTAGAGGAACTCCAAGAACAGCTTGATGCTGGATTGAGGCGTATTCGTTCCAAGAAGGTAAATATACAACGGGTAGTGGTTGTTCAGACTTTCAGCAAAGAATAAAAGGTATTTCATGCTTCTCAGTGGATTTTACAGTTTTGGTAAATAGTTTACTCCCTTAGCCCTTTATGATCAATATTGGGATGTTTTGATACCATTTTACTTTTGGTTAACAGAATCATGTTCTGCTAGAACAAATTGATGAGCTTACAAAAAAGGTATGTCATATTTCATGTTTTTATTGATGCGGTCAACACGAGCTCTTTTGTGGTTATTGTGATGGAAAACTTGCTCTTTCTTTTGTGATTAACTAAAATGTTACGTAACTTACAATAACATATGTAAACTTTTGAAGTTACAAGCAAAACTAAGTGAGGTCTGCCAAATCACTTGAGCTTCTGAATTAACTGGAAGGAGACTCTACACTTTTCCCTTGAATTTACAAAATTGAGTCCATTGTATTCCTGCTTTTTCCTGATGTGGGATACCCCAAAGAATAGACTAGACCTTTTAGAAACAAACTTTAGCTCTCTAGTATGCCTGTTCTACATGATTTAGTGCAGATGTGCACTTAAAGAGGAGTACTGGTGTTACTTTATCAGATAATAATTTTACAAATTTCATACACACAGGAATCTTTTTTACGGGAAGAAAATCGAATGTTGCGCAGCAAGGTAACCACTTATCTCCTTCAAAAGCATCTGATGTCACGATACAGGGAACTCTACTCTTCTAAAGACTCAATCTAATTACACGTATTTTGTTCTCTGGTAGGAATTTTTGTACATATGATTGCTGCTAAGTCACTCAAACACTTGCAGGTTGCTGAGACTGAGGAGAAGAAAGAAAATATGCCAGATGACATGAACATGGAGACAAGGGAACCTCCCTCTATAGAGTCTGCAGAGGAGCAACGCTCACTTCAGCTAAATCACCGGCCATGGAGAGACAGTCATAACTTGCAATTTGCACTACAACTGGGGTGGGTAGCTATCCAGTCTACCCTCAAGCAACGTTTTGAAGGTCGACAATAATAGTAATAATATAGTTACTGTTATTTTTATTATTGTGCTTTACAATAATATGGAAGACTTGAGACCTTACCTGCATCATGCTATGTTTTGAAACAGTCCATACCAACCGCCTCCATCAACTGAGACACCTACTGGAAATCATCGGCATAACTAATTCTTCTGAAACAGGTGCAAGCCTACACCTGCACCCAGTAAGCCTGCTTTCAGCTTCATTATATTTCTGAGCAAAGGTAACTGTTTCATTTCCATAATGTGTACAAGCTTTAGAAATTAGTTGTGTGGTACCTGTAGGCAGTACTAAAAGTTGGTAGATTTCCTATCATGATAAGGAAAAGGGGTGACATGCAGGATACCAAATTCTAGCTTGAGCGGGTGATAGCATGCAAAAGCTCATATACATTATAGGATTCATTCACTATGTATGTTAAACTGAGGTTCGAGGCAGAGTTCCTTCTTATGATCCAAGATTTCCGGCTGTCCCATCTGCATAACTACTGTCAAGAGTCATCTGCATCAGTTCGCAATGACCTCTTATATTTCTTTTCACTAATATTAGTCTTCAAATAAGATAGTAGAAGCACTGGAAGCAGCTTGAGTTTTAGTATGTTTTGAAGTTCGTGGCAAAGAATTTTCCAAATATGTTGACCACATTTTTGACATAGGTGGAATACACATCCAGCTGCACATTTCAAATCAGAAAAAACCAGAAAATATGTTTTCTATTTCTATACGTAAGAAACAGGATGATTCTCTTGCATGCAGCGGTACTAAGTTTTGATGGGTCGTTGTGCTGTGTATTCCTGCAAATGCTTCTACTTTGTGCGCAAATCTGATTTTATATTCCATTTGGCTCGTAGCCAGTACATATATATACACTAATCTATGGGGATGCTCTGAGCCTCTCTTTGTATGTAGACGTTTCTGACGGCTCTATACACTTGTCGGATTATGAGGCTCTTTGCCTCCACGTGACAGACTAAAGCAATCGTTAGCTGATGCCAAGTTACACCAACAACCCTTTTATTGTCGTTGCTGTAAATAGATCTGGTAAGTGGTTCTTTGTTATTGTATGATATATCATTGATTTTAAGATGTTGGAGTGGTTATTATTTAATTTGCAAGTGAGCTTTAACAC
Source organism: Diphasiastrum complanatum (assembly GCA_029204225.1). NCBI lineage: Eukaryota > Viridiplantae > Streptophyta > Lycopodiopsida > Lycopodiales > Lycopodiaceae > Diphasiastrum > Diphasiastrum complanatum. The sequence continues at coordinate 44,320,817 of CM055109.1, forward strand.
CCACTTCGAAGCGAGGGAAAAACAACAGCGGATGGTCTTCACAAATGGCAGTCCGCACTTTTTTTTCTAAGCAGCAATAGGAAGTTGGGGTATTCGGGCATGGGAGTGGCCCGATATCCCCTGCTAGCGTCACTTTTGGTTTTTGAAACTGTGGCGGCCTCTCTACCTCTTCTACGGCAGCAGACCTAGATCAATATCTGCGCTCGAGGCACGTTTTCTTCTTTGTTGACACATAAATCTCCTACTCATCGACTCCCACCTATCTCTGGTTACCAATGGCTCTCAGCCCCCTGTCTAATGCTTCAGTGTTTCACCTTTGCTCTCTTCTCTGGTTGAAAAACATTATCGCACATTCCTACATCGTAAGAACTGTATACAATACGACCCGCTCAGCCCGACTACTTCACAACTTACAGCCTCCTTTGTTGCCTTTTGGAGGGATTTTCTTCGTAAATCTTGCACCATTCCTCCCATCCCTCTCCAGTCCTAGATTGATCATGCGACCCACCTCTTTACCATCCAACACCTCCCACTCCTTTTGTTTCCCCGCCTACTTCATTGTGACATTTTTAATCCCCATATCGTTGAAGATGTTATTCGTCAGCTCCACAATCACCATTCTCTTTATGTCAATTTCCTTTCTGGTGAATTCATCAAACCCGTGGCCCAACTTGCTTCCCCTCTTCTCTCACATTGCTTCAATCGCTCTGTTACCGATGGCCTTCCTCCCTTTTGAACAACCAACCTCCTTCGCCCCATTTTGAAAAAATGTGATGCAATGCAAGTTGACAACTACCAGACCATCATGATCAGCGACACTGTCACTAAAGTCTTTGGCATCGTCCTTCATTGCCTGTTTTCTATGGAGGTTGATCCACGTGGACTCTATGTTATGGGACAGGCGGGCTTTCGGCGTGGTTACTGCACCCTTGATCATGTGCTCACCCTGTGCAGCATTGTTGAAGAAGCCAAACATGTGGGTTGCAAAGTTTTTGCTTGCTTCGTCAACCTGCAAAAAGCTTTTGATCCAGTTCCCAAAGATCTTCTTCTTCGCAGGTTACGGTAACTTCATATTCCTGACTCTATGCTTGCAGTGATTATTACCTTGTATGAGAGGGTTCTAGCAAGGATTCATCGAGGGTCTAATTTGTTTGCTCCTATTCGTAGCGCTGTTGGTGTAAATCAAGGTTGTCCCTTGTCCACTACTCTATTCGCCCTGTATGTAGATGATTTGGAGTGCCTTATCCGTGAAGGTGGGGAAGGGTGTCCGCTTGCTCACTTGATTATTCCTATCCTTCTTCATGCTAATGACATTGTTCTTCTTTCTTCTTCCCTGGCTGGTCTGCAGTGTCACTTACATGTCTTACATCATTTTGTACCTTATGGGGCCTGTCTGTCAACCTAGGGAAAACTAAGGTCTTGATAACACTAATTGTCACATTCTTCGCAACTATCACTTTCCATACGCTGGACAGGAGGTTGAGATTGTCACTTCTTATACCTACATGGGAGTCTTATTCACGGCACCATTGCTTAAGCTACTTTTAAAAGGGTTTCATTGGGTCACTCTGCATTGGTCCAGCTTGACAGAGGTTGTACTTTAAATCATGTTTTTGATCCTTCTACCAAATGCCTGCTCTTTGCTACACGGGTGTCTCCAGCAGTCATGTATGGTTTTGAGATTTGGCTACCGGGTCTTTCTCTCCGGAATTGGGCAGCTATTTCCCGTATTTAAACGAATATGTTGTCACGTATGATTCAATTGGGACCCAACTGAGCTTCCCAACTGTGCCACATTTATTACCAGACACACTTTCTTTCCCTTGATCCAGTCGGTTTACCTTTGCTCCCGCTGTATCTCTCACAGTCACTCTCATAAACGCATCTCTTACAACATTGGACAACTACACATCTCTTCCCATCAACTTCTTGTTGAGACTGGTCGCTGTTGGAATATCCTGCGTGAACATAGATTATGCTTTTACATGTTGTCACCAATATTTGAAGTAATCTTTCAAATAAGCTTATTGTATGCTAATGTTGATTTTGATATTTTTTCTTTGGTGTGTAAATGGTCATAGTACAAGTTTTCAATGCTCAAGAATAAATTAACAACGAGTACTGTTTTCATTCATTTATCTAGATTTGTGTTTCTTTTCACCTGCCATTGAATTTCAACTTGATTAAACTTGGAAATTGATAATGTGGTCGAGAAACTTGCAGTGTTTTCCATCCTCAATGGTGGTAAATTGTGCCTTGTCAAACTTAAAACACCACGTTGACATTGCTATAACAAGGTATGACTTTTTGATGACTGGTATGGTTTGTGACATATGAATATCCTTGAGTGTTAGTCTTGTCTAAACAAAGTAGAGTTGCAATTAGGTAGAGATAGGGTGGAAATAAACTCCTTATTCAAGATAAGTTGGTAACCTTGTTGTGAATCAATTCCATATAAGACATTGTTATGCCCACTTTGACTGATAGATATATGTTGTTATGCTAAGTCCGAAGTAAATACATGCTTCTAAATTGAACAAATAAGCATGTGAAATGAGATTATACATTTTGATTGAAATAATATAGAGATCAACTTGTGTCATTAAATCTCCAATCCGACATTGAATATCCCAAAACACCTACATACTATGAAAGTACACGAATTGGCAATCTCATATTGTGCACAAAATGCCAACACTAGGGTAGCATTTTGTAAACCAACAAAATGGTAGCACATATTTTCATGCATATAACATTGACATATTTATGGAAATAGATTTTGTGCATGCAACATATATGTTAAAGATAGAATCAATATTATTAAAATTTCATAATTTTAGCTTGACCAATTTTGGTCATATTTCTTGTAAATTGTATTATGGTCATGTTGTGGCTTGCCACACGTGCCAAATAGCATAGGATACTCTTTGTAAGTCTCATCCCTAACCTAGCATAGGAGTGGCACTTTTGGAATGAAGCCAAATAGTGCTTTGATAGGCTAGAGAGATTCTAGGAGCTAAAAATAGCATGTTTTTCATTGTTTTGGGATCTCGAGATCTTGACCCTAATTAGGGTGGATCAAGTGGATATTTAGGTTAGATGTTAGGGTTAGGTTATGATGAATGCATAGAAGCCTTATTATGTTCAGATCTGAGCTCTACATTTATAAATATGTGATGGTATTTCCATCCAATCATGAGCAAAATCGAGATTTTCCTTCTTGACTAGTTTGAGTTTATGATTTGATTGATGAATGCTATTGGCATATGATTTTTTATGATCATTGAATGAGATAGGAGCTACAGGTACAGTACACAGGTAGTAGCAGGCCGTACATCCACACGTGTGAAGGTTTTTGGAGCTAATTCATGAAGTTCAAGCCAAGATAAGCTAGGAATCAATGCATTGACTGGGAATCTAGCTTCTAGATCTTGTTTGGATCTTAAGTAGGTGCTTTATCCATCATTTCCAGGATCAAATGAGTTTATTTTGCTGCATTTTTATCATGGTATCAGAGCCATTCCAAGAAATGAGCTTCATTTCATGCTAGAATCATAGATTTTGATGCAATTCAAGCATTGATTACTATCTAGACATAATCTATGATTAGTACCTTTAATCCTTAATCAATTTGAGTGAAGAAGGATCTAATAGTTTTTAATTTAAAGGCTTTTTAGCTTCAAAATCCGAGTTGAGGTCATCTCTTATTAATTGGATCAAAATAACAAGTATTTTGCACTTTTCTCATATTGATGCTACTCAATTTGTGGAGTCTATCACAAGGAATAGTTTTCAATCAATCAAAAGGAAATAGATCCTTATCTTTGGTACTGTAATAGGTCGTTCTTACACTTATTGAGATCTTAAAAATTCAATTTTAAGGTCAGCCCAAAGTTTTTGACAAGTGCTCATCAAGTGAATGCAATTCTAGTCAAGATTGTGTTCAATTTTGCTTGATTTGTGAGATAGTTTGGATTGATTATTGCATGATGATTCAACCTGATCTTGTAGGAATGATTTGAAGAGGTACTTATGTGCATATGATTTCTTTTGGTTCAAGTTAGGTGAATCATGTATTCTTGTGAAGTCAAGATCAAGGAGGCAATTCTAGATCCAATTTTTATGCAAATTCAAGCTAGTTTCCATTCTTGTTAAAATTAATAAATTTGATTTGGCTTAAGATCAGGTAGGATCTTATTGAGAGGTCAAGAAGGATAGGGAGAAAACTGCTTTCATCATGGAATGTGGAGCGTATGCATATAAAGTTATGTCGTTCGGACTTAAAAATTCATCAGCTGCTTTCCAAAAGGTTATGACAAAGCATTTTATGACTACTTGGACAGATTTATGAAAATTTTTCTGGATGATTTTTGTTTGTATTCAATGAATGCGTATCTTTTGGATTCACATGATAGATTGAATGCTTCTAATTATTCAATCTGGAAGCTAAGAATGGAATTAATCCTTATTTTACAAGATCTAATAAATATAGTGAATGATGAAGAGGATGAGCCTATTCACCTTCAAGAATTACAAAATACAAAAGGAGGTGCAAGGTTGCTCTCCATTGTATAAAAAATCAGTCGTGCTCCTCAACTGACCAAAAAGATCAGCCAAATACCATGGGGTACAAATATTGATCAGATATCATGACATCAGCAGGAGTATTCTAGATCGTGGCTAATCTGCCACTCTTGTAATTCATGATTAGTTGTAGATTTTTAATCACTCTAATCTAGGAGTTACACGACGCGACTATATACTTTCTGTGTGATGCATAATACTGTAATGCTAGTAAGCAAGACAAGAAGTGAGAAAACGAAAATACAAAATACAAGTCCGCCTGCGTGTGAGACAATTCTGTACAAGATTCGTAGATCTGTCCGCTAGTAAGCGAGACACGAATTTGTGAGAGAACTGTATTTCTCTCACGCCAACACACTGCGTGGATCTGTCATGCAGTGCTTGAAGAATCAGAAAATCAATAGATGACATTGTAGCTGTTGTGCACATTATTAATCTGTTTGATTGTATGGTCTTGAATGTAAATTCGTTTGTTATTATTTGTGTGTCTGATTCCTCTATAGATACTCTTGTGCATTCTGCATGCATAAGTAGGAAGTGAATCACGATGTGATCCTGAGGTCATAAGCAGCTGCATATGCAAACAGTAGACTTAAGGACGAATGTTTCACGACAGGAGAGAAGGTCTCAACATACTCGATACCATATCTCTGAGAAAACCCCTTTGTTACAAGTTTGGCTTTATACTTTGAGATATCTCCATCCATTCCATACTTCAGCTTGTATATCCACTTGTATTTTACAGTCTTTCGCTTATCTGGTAATGGCTGCAACGTCCATACCGCATTCTTCCTCATGGATTTTATCTCCTCATTCATGGCTTGGATCCATCCTTCTGTGGACATTAATTGCTTCCTCGAATGTCTGTGGTTCTTCACAAAATCCACAAAACTCTTCTGACGTAGAAGTTGCACTGCTTGGAACTTTGGTTTGATATTGTTGAATGCTATATTGAATTGTTAACCTAGATCAGCAGTGTCTGACTACTCTCTGAAGTATTGTAGGAATGATATAGCCGGCAGTGACCAGCGATTATATCTGAATTCCTGACGAACTGATCTTGTTCGCGAATCCTTTCGCTTTGTGTTTTGCCTCGCCTCGCTTCGCGATCACTTGGCCATAAGGGTAAATCAATTACAGAGCTCATCTAAGTTTCATTTTGTTTCGTTTCGTTTCGTCTCGTCTCGTCTCTTTGCAGAGCCTGATTGATCTTGTCGTGAACTCTTTCGTTTCGTTTCGTTTCGTTTTGTGTCGTTTCGCGATCTTTTTGCTTCCAGCATGAATCAATGTCAGAGCTCATTTAAGTTTCGTTTCGTTTCGCTTCGTTTTGTTTTCTTCCAAATTTCGTCTCGTTTCGTTTCGTTGTGTTAAGAGCCTGATTGATCCAACTCGAACAGAAATAATTCGAGTTTTGTGCAAAGTGTCAAAAATGGTGATCTCCTGCAACTTTGTCGCAACGCGAAAGTCAACAAACCTTGACTCCAAGGTCAAACGAATCGCGAAACTCAGCGTGCTTAAGGGACAAACGAGGGACGAATGATTCGTGAATCGTAAACATGCCTCCAGGACCTCAAAAACCGCAAAGTGACGCAAAACGAAAAGACACAAAAAGAGCGAAAGAAACGAAAGGAAACGAAAGAAATGAAAGGAAATCTTTTGCGCTGCCAGTTGGCAGCTCAACGGGCTTGGAGTCTTAGACTTCACACCCAGCTGAAACGAGTGGGAACAACAAAGAGTAACTGATTAGTTGATTAGCATTAATTACTCTTGTGATTCTCTGTTTAGCTATCTTGTAAACTCCACACAGTGGAGATAAAAAACTATATTTTTGGATCATAAGATATACTGTAACACAGAGAATGTGCACGAGTAGAGCGAAAAGAAAAAGACTAGAAACGAAAAGAGCTGTGCATGGAAGTCTGCCAAAGAGCAGAACACAGCGGAAAGAGCAGAGCGTCAGGCCGCCAACGAGCGAGACACTGACGATCTCACTCTAAAATCAAACTGATAATTGATTGCTCTATTTTCGTGCATTTTCTTGTCTTACGCTATCTTGATTGCAAGAATAGAATCTGTTCTGTGATGTGTAGTCGCGTGTCTAGGTTCTTGTGAGGCTTTCGTGCAAAAAGAAAATTTAAAAGAAACAAAATTGTTTGCGACAACGAAGCGAAAACCATTTCACGACATGATATCAGAGCCAACAAGTTATCACTATTGATATCTAAGGAGTGATTTTCTAGACAACACAATATGGATACAACAATCTAGACAAGAGTAGCAATCAGTCTTGATGGCGCAAATTACAAAATCTGGAAATTCAAAATCAAAACACTTCTGAAGGGCGAAGGCATCTGGTCTGTGACCGAACTCTCAGAGGTGCAGCCTCCAGAGGGAGTCCCGAGGAGAGCTGAATGGATCAGAAAGGATGAGCGTGCAATGGCGATCATCGTTCGTCCATAAATGAAGATCTGCTCATGCAGATTGAAGACTGCGAAAGGAGCCATGCAGCATGGGAAAGATTGAAACAGAAGTATGAAGTGAGGACTGCAGCTTCAGTTTTGCACCTTCACAATCAACTGCAATTTATACGATGGGATGACAACCAGTTACATCAGAACGTTGAGAAGATCAGAACGATCTTCGCTCAGCTCGCTGCATCAGAACATGAGCACCAGGTCCCAACACCACACATCACACATCACCTACAACAAGAAGATCTTGATCGACTTCAGAGAGCTCGAAAATAACAGAGCAGTGATTCTAGGAGATGGGAGCAACATCACACATCACCTACAACAAGAAGATCTTGATCGACTTCAAAGAGCTCGAAAATAACAGAGCAGTGATTCTAGGTGATGGGAGCAGACACGATGTCAAAGGCATCGGCACTCTACAGTTGCGAACACTATCAGGACAAGGAGAGCTGCTGAGAGCACTCTACGTGCCTTCATTGAGAAAAGATCTGTTGTCAGTCTCTAAGATGGCAGATCTTGGAATTCGAGTTTTGTTCGACGGCAACACATATCGCATGATCGAGAAGACGACAAACAAGTTGTTGACGATCGGATGTAGAGAAGGAAACCTCTACCAGGCCAGAATAATCAGCAACTCTGATAGCATATTAAATGCATCAAAAAATGAAGATCAGTTCTGGCATAGGAGAATGTATCATCCGAACATGCGAAGCTTGTATGACATGTGCAAGAAAGACATAGTCATAGGTCTCAAGATCTCAAGGCCCAAAACTGAGTTCTGCGAAGCCTGTCAGAAAGGCAAGCAACATCGGAATCCATTCACGCATGAGGGAAGAAGAGCCAAAGAACTTCGACTTCTCTCAAAGGACTGCAACCTACTATCTAAAGAACAAGTCCGAAGCATTCAAGTTCTTCATGCAGTTCAAGACGTCTGTAGAGAACCAGACCTAGAGGAAGATCAAGACGCTATGCACAGATGGAGGGGGGGAGTACATCTCCACAGAATTCAAGGAGTTCTGCAAGGCCAACTAAATACATCAACAATATACAATCAGCTGCTCACCTCAGTCCAATGGTGTAGTTGAGCGGAAGAATCGGACACTCATCAAGATTGCTAAGAGCATGATGGCCCATGCCTCTCTTCCAAAGAAATTCTGGACTGAAGCTGTTACAACAGCTACCTATTTGCAGAATCGATCCATCACCAAAGCCCTGAATGGCAAGATATCTTATGAGGTGTGCACAGGATCAAAATCAATACTCAAACATATTCGAGTGTTTGGATGCATTGCTTCGTTCAGATCCCTGAGGATCTAAGAAGAAAGCTAGATGACAAAAGCAGAAAAATGATTTCCATTGGCTATTTCCCAAATCACAAGGCATACAAGCTCTACAATTTGGATACCGAGAAGACATTCACCAGTAGAGATGTCATTTTTGTGGAAGACCAGTTCATCGACCACAAAGGGAAAGCCTCTAATAATTCTGACCCAAGGATCGAGCAACCAGACAATTTTGATCCAGGGATTCAACTGCTGAATAACGACGATGCCTCAGACAATGAGTCAGAATCTCAACGAGTCAACCCACAACAGAGGACTCAACCCTAAAATAGGTGGAGAAACAAATATCCTAAGGGTGGTTACCAAAAAGAGTAAATGGCAGTTAAGGCATAAGATATTTTTCTCTCGACACTTGTAAATATATATACTAGTTGAATCAAGCTATGTAAGTGTTAATTGAATTTCTTCTTTTAATCAAAGTTTTTCTGTAGCCAGCGTTATCACGCTCAGCAAGCTGAAGTTATTACTTCAAGTCATTGTACTCATTGTTGATTTTTATCAGAGTGCAATTTTTGTCTCACTACTGCGTCGTTCATTTGCGCATTCTGTATGAATTCTTCTGCTTGAATATTTCTGCTGCTAACTGTTGCGTTGCCGTTCCTACACGCCGCGCTCAAATCCTCGAGGACGATGTGGTAATAATGATGCCGCAAGCCCCAGCGAGAACCTGATCAAAGTCAGGCACCAGCGGAACAAGCCTTCGAGGGACCTACGCGAACACAGCCGATGAACCTTGCTGAGCCAGGTGAAGAAAAAAAGATAGTGCATGTGGGAGAATAGTTAACACCCACACAGTTCAAGAGATTACGATCCTTGTTGGTGGAGTATAAAGACTGTTTTGCCTGGAGTTACAGTGATCTTAAGAGCATCCCTCCAACAGTAGTCCAACACACCATACCCTTGGTGGACGGAGCAGTCCCCAAGGTAAGCCGTTACTACCGCTGCAACCCGAATTATACAGAGCTGATCAAGCAGGAGTTGCAGAAGCTGATGGATGCAGATTTCATCTATGAAATCGAGCACACGGAATGGGTATCGCCGATAGTTATAGTACCCAAATGCGGATTTGTGTGAATCTGAAGGCGCTAAATGTAGTCACCAAAAAGGATCATTTTCCTTTACCATTTACAGAAAGTGTCCTCGACAGAGTAGCTGGCGCCGAAGCCTACAGTTTTCTAGACGACTTCAGTGGCTACAACTAGGTGAAGATAGCCCCATAATACCAACACAAGACAACATTTGCCATGGAATGGGGAACCTATGCCTATAAAGTGATGCCATTCGGACTTTGCAATGCCCCAAGCACCTTCCAGCGAGTCATGCAGGCGACATTCAAGGATTATTTGCAAAAAATTTTGGAAATTTTCTTGGATGATCTGTGCGTGCATGGACCAGACTCAGAACACTTGTCCAATTTGGAGAAAGTGTTACAAAAATGCCACGACTACCAGATCTCCCTGAATCCAGAAAAATGTCAATTCTGGGTGACACATGGCTTGATTCTCGACCATATAGTGTCAAGACACGGGATCACCACAGATCTATCAAAGATCAGGATCATTGTTGATCTACCACCACCGGGGACGATCCTCAAAGTCTACATCTTTATGGGTCATGCTAACTATTATAGGATCTTCATTCTTGATTTTGAGGAGTTAGCCCAACCAATTTACAAACCCACAACGGATCCACATTGGAACGAGAAAGCCCTCAAGGCTTTCCAAAAGCTTAAGGGTGCATTGGTTTCAGCACCAATTTTACGCCCACTCAATTGGTCCATTGAGTTTCACGTGCATATAGACGCATCGAAGTATGCCGTTGGAGCAGTCTTAACCCAACCAGGTGAACACAAAAAGAATTTTCCAATCCGATTTTGTCTCTTGAATGCTTTGTCAAGTTCATGTGTATCAAAGGTAGCATTAGGATGTTTTGCCATTTCTAGCTTTTGTAGCTTGTTGTGCAAAGATCTTAGCCAAGTATTTTGGGAGTTTGGATCCATTCAAGATCCACTTTTTTCACATTTAGTGTGTGCAAGGGTTTCCAGAAGCTAAATCTTCAGAACCCTTGCAGAGCATCAAGATCATCTTACCAACCCTCGCAAGGTGCCTAGATGGAATCAGAGCAGTGAAATCAGCCTGCCTACATGGTCTGATCTTGAAAATCCAATCATAGAAACAAGTTGTGCGAGAGATCACTTCTTGTAAGAGTTGAACCCTCGCAGACAGTCTGAACCCTCGCAGAACCTTCGCATGGCAGTCAAATCACCTTTTGAACTCTCGCAGACTTCCCTGAGGTCTTAGAATTTTGTGAAGAAGGTCCCTGCCAAAATCTGGGTGGAACTGAGCAAGGGAAAGTGGACCTCACCTAATATGCACTCTAAATTCCGCTATATAAGAGTTGAATTCGAATCATTTGTCACCTTTGCTAGCGAAGCTCTGCCAAAATTTACACTAAAATTACCAAGTTCTCTGTTTGTGACCAAACTTCCTACCAGCTATCATCTGCTCATACTGAACACCGATCTGCGCTCTGAACTACAATTCTTGTCATCCAACACTCGTTATCCACATTTTTTTGTCGTTTCCACACCTTTTTATCTTTTTACCTTTTCTGCTATTTTTTCTATTTTTTCGTCCTTTAATCATCACCGCTAATATGGCCTCCTCATCCTCTGAAGACTCTGGCGCCAAACAAGTGATCCAGCGTGAAATCCCCGAGGCCACGCAGATTTGGCTTTTACCCTCTAATGCTCTAATCCAACCATGGCTACAGACAGCCGGCCCACTTCTTGAGGCAATGGGATTTTTCCCGGCGCTTTTCCATTTTGATATTAACATGGGCCTCGCCCTTCATGCTTACGCCACCTGGGAAGCGCCGAAGACACGCTTCCACTTCCTGTACCAAGGTAGCACGTACAAGGTCAGGATTAACGAAAACTCGATGGTCATTGTTGGCATTATGTCTGACGACCGTCAATCCATCTCCCACCATCAGGCAAAAGCCTTGATAAAACCTTTCGTCGCCCAAACCGCACTAGAGATCCCCATCTAGACTAACAATGGTTACCTGATAGAAGCTATCACGGAACCAGTCATACAGGACATTGCGCATTGTTGAATAACTTTCTGGTTATTTCAACATTTCACAAGGACAGAATCCAGTCCACGCTATTGAGTCAGATAGTGGAATCATTTCTGAAATTGCTTGGCCCCGCAGTTGTGCTATACGACTGGCATAGCTTTCTCATTCGTGAACTAACCATCTCCATTAAACCCAACAACCGTGACCGTATTGCAGCAGGTCCCATGTTGTGTAACTTTGCCTGTGCACTTCTCGAGACGAAAGTGCGCGGTTTCCAATGCTCATCCCTTTTGTCTACCTTTGTGCCACACACTAACCTCTATCCGTCGTCTCAAGCATCCACCTCCCGCCAACCTGCAGTTACTGACACAACGGCCATCAAACGAATGCGTGGCGCTGCCTCCTCTTCTTCATCTCCACCTGCTACCCGAAGACGCACAACCACCACTACACTAATGACTCCATCAACCATCGCCATTTCTTCTTCCGTGCAACCATCCCCTTCCGTCTCTGTTGTCACTACCCCTCTTTCTGTTCCATCCACAACTATTTCTGTGTCCATTTCTATTTCCTCTGTTGATACCACTTCCATTTTAATTCCATTATCCACTACTCTGTCTATCGTCAGCACATCCTCCATCACTCCTGCCGCCACTGTTGCTTCCATCCCATTTAGTCCATCTGATTCTCAATTGTCTCCCGACACTCTGGTGTGGATGCAAGTCATCAATTTTTCAACCCCACGCCAGACCCTTTATGCTCCATCCTCGCCTTCCTCCATACTCCACACCACCCTTCAGTTCCCCTCTGTTCCTCCCATTCTCTCGTTCGGACAAACCGTCCTCACCCCCGTTTTCATAGTTGCTTTCACCTGCTTTGCAATCAAAGGTTGCCGAGGGCAACTAACCGTCGCCTGATGATGCATTTGTCCAAGCAGTTTTCATACCATCGCCAGATCGGGCTGATCCTACCGCCCCAGATGGCATCAGATCCAACGAGAACCTGATTGAAGATGATGACGACAAAACTCCACAAGTCGTCGGGGCCGATACAACACAATCCCCTACCAGTGCCAGTGTACCGGCTGCTCTCACCGACCTAACGACGGCGTACCAGACTCTTGACAAATACATCCTGGAGGCGGTAGCAGCCAAAGCTATCTTGGAAAGCAGGGTATTACACTTGGCCACAAGCAACACACAACTGCGAGCAGAACTCACGAAGCTGCAGCACGAGCTGATTTTAGCTCAGCAACATGAACAAGAAGGGACACCCGAAGATTGCCAAGCTGCAGCAGAAGGAGGAGAGCCTCAATCTGTACATCCAAAGTCTCTCCAAAGCACTGACAGAGGCCTCCAAGAAGGTGCTCGAGCTTCAATCCGAAGCGTCCCAACGGCTTGCTCCCATCCAGGTGCAACTAAATATTTTGGAAGTAGAGAATACGTGCCTGGGGGCGGAGGTCAAAGCCCTACAAAATGAAAAACTCACTTGGTTAGCTCAACTTGCACCAGACTCAAGGCCGCTATCTGAATCAGAAATGAATCTCTTTCGGAGTCAATTGCAGGTCTATAGCCAAACCTTAAACAACTACCAGACAGAGTTCAATAAATATCGGGCAAGCGCAACTCACGAGCTCGCCCAGGCCAAATAAGCCCTCAAGGCTTGCCAACAGTTCATGGAAAAGGAGGCCCAGCCCACCCCCATGGTGATTCCATCGCCACCTATTTTTTATGCTGCACAGGCCAGTACAAGCTAGGACCAAAGCCAGCAAGCAGCAGGGGGATTTAGTCAAGAGCAAGGGTCAGAAGGCCAAGACCAAGGACCAACGGATACGAGTGCTGAGACGCGAGACCAGGGCCAAGGCGTAGGTACCAGCCAAAGCCAAGAGGAAGGACATGCCACATCATCCAGAGGTTCACGCACGATATCTGCTAGTCGGGCCTTCCGAAGACCAAAGTCCATGGAGGATAAAATAAATGAATTCCTATCAAAATATCCCCACGAGTCATCACGAGGCGGCTGGCAGATATCGTTTTCAGCTCAAACAATGAAGGGCAAGGAACTGCAAGCATCAGGGCAAGGACCCTAATGGCCGCAAGCTCTCCTTCAAGTTATTTGAAAGAGACCCTGCAGCCATCAAGGCCTATGTGACAAGTCCGCAACAATTACGGGTGAACGCGCACTTCCTGCCATGTACACGGTGATCCAAATGGGCGGAATGCCGCACCCCTCTGGACAATATCACACTTCAAAACTTCAATTGGCCGATCATTCCATCAGAGTACGGTTGGACTACGGATGTAGATGCCAGAAGGGCTCTCACTACATTCGCAAATCACTATGTCAACTGCCCTGATCCAACAGTTCGCGCGGCAGCCACTTATGCTTGGGACTTAGAGCATCTAATGGGGATAGAAACTAAGTGGGACAATTTTCTCCCCCCCATATTCTTTGATCTAAATAAGGCGCTACCTTTAGACAAAGTTGAAGATTAGCTACCAGTCGCTCGTGTGTATTACCGAGCTGCCCTTCTTGGCGATCCATGGACACGCAAATTCCAAATGTGGGTCGACCAAGATTGGTTGAGAGGAGTCCACAAGTCACTTCACACGCCCAAGGACTTGAAGAAACTGGACCACAACTTTATGGAGGATGTCACGACCTACCTGATCCAACAAAGGCGGGTGAAGAAGACTCTTTACTGAACCGGCAGAGTGCCGAGGGACTGGCACTACTTCAGGTTGGGGGTATTCCCAACGAATTGTAAATAAATAAATTCGACCAATAAAATGTGTTGCAAGGGCATGGCATCCTGCGCACGTAAGCCCATGACCCAATGAGCACGCAAACTTGAGTTGTAAATAAAATAAAATAGATTTGGGCCTTTGAATTAAAATAAAACTAGAGGCCCAAAGTCATTTTTAAACTTAGAAGATTACTTTTTAGAGTTGGGTCCAAATTGGGACTCACATAAATCTTGTGAATTTCAATGTACTTTTTATGGACCCTTGGATCAAGTTGGGTCCAAGATGAATGGATAGGATCAATGTAAATATTAGCCAATAGGATTTTGGGGCAAGGGCCTTCCCCATTTTATAAAAAGGCACTATTTGTACACTATTTCCATGCTTAATAGAGAGGAGGAGACTCTATCATTTTGAGAGCTCAAGCATCCTCATTTGTTGATCACTCTTGCTTATGCTATTGTTGTGATTGTTTGTTATTTTCATTTCCCATGCTTTTTGGTTCATGCTAGTTAAGGTTTTTCCATAAGCAATGACATTGAGCATTTGAGCTAACCTCCATCTCATCTCTCTCTCTTCTCCTTCTTCTTCCTCTTCTATTCTATCCTCTCTCTTCACACAAAATCATGATGAAGCTAGTTTAGGAAGGGTAGAGTTAGTGTGAGTAGTGTTAGTGGAGGTAGAGTTAGATGCAAAGTAGGAAACTAACTAAACTTAGCATCTATGCATAGTTAGGTACCTATCCAGTGAACTAACCCTTGTTGACAGGCGGGAGGGCTATACTACGCAAGATCTTCGACCCTACAGAGAGAGAGAGAGAGAGAGAGAGAGAGAGAGAGAGAGAGAGAGAGAGAGAGAGAGAGAGAGAGAGAGAGAGAGAGAGAGAGAGAGAGAGAGAGAGAGAGAGAAAAGAGATAGAAAAATGTACACCATGCAAATTTTCTCTCAATAAAACTACTAAAAACACGTACAATGACTTTCTATTTACTGGCCGCCCATTTTCATTTTGCCCTAATGAATCTAAGTCATCCAAATTTGAAGCTTATCCACTTATCTCTCTTGATCAAGATCAATGGTAATGTGACAATCTTGACTAATTTCAAGGGACTATGTTTCTCCTGCACTTTAGACCAATAAGAGACAATGGTTTATTCCTCCCTTGACATTTATCCATGTGCCAAAAGTGTTAGAAACTTTGAACGGGCAATTAAAACTCATCTCATAGTTTTTGCCCTCAAAATAGTCAAGTTGCAATCACATTTTAATCAAATAAATTTTTTTTCTTATCTATTTAGAGGATTGTAAGGCACATGGTATGCCATTTTGTATAGTCAAGTATTACAAGATATTATCCAATATCTTATAGCAATGCTTCAATATTGATTGCTAAAAATCAATCTCATGAAGATGAAAGACAAAATTCACCTCAAACTATCTATTCGGGCAAGAGAAAAGATAAAGAGCTATTGTGAATCTAGTTTAAGTCATGTGAAATGTCTACATTAAAATAGATATGATTATGCTTCCAAGTGAAGAAAGAGAAGAAAATTAGACTTGATTAAAGCTCATGGAATTGTAGATTTTTATTAGCATTAATAACTCAAGAGGATAGATTTCAGTCTGTGGACTCGAAAACCACTCAACGATTGAATTTTTATCAAGATGAAAGATATTAGAAGTTACATGAGTTCAAAGTATTTGATACGAGCAATAATAACTTATTGCATCTAAAATGAGTTTTTCTTTAAAAAAAATGACAAAGAGACCAGTATTTTGAAAAAAATTATAGATTTTTGAGAATTTAATCAACTTTTAAAATGCAAATGAAAATCGATTCAAAAAAACTAGAAATTTAATTAAATATAAAATTTAATCTTAAATTGAGAGAGTTTTCAACTAGAGCTTTGAACTTGAGGAAAACATCGAACACCATGGATTTGGAGAGGAGATATACCCAAGAAAATATTGTGTAATCATCTAGAAAAGTACCAAAACAAGTAGCTCCTCCTTTGCTCTTTGAAGAAGAAAAGTGAACACATAAAATCTCCATCATGGATCAATCCAATGTGTTTTTGACCCTATTTGATCCAAAAATCACTTTGATAGCAATGTCAAGTTTAAAGCTTTTGTAGAGAAGCATCATGGTCACAAAATAAAGATTTCAAGAATAGATAATGGAGGAGAATACATCTCTAAAAAGTTCAAGAATTTTTGTGATAAAGAGGGGATCAAGAAGGAACTTTCTTGTCCTTATACACCTCAACAAAATGGGGTGGCTGAGAGGATGAATAAGACATTATGTGAATGTTTAAGAGCTTTGAGGGTTGATGCATGCCTATCAATGTTTTTTGGGGAGAAGCTCTAACATGTGCAAACTACTTGTGTAATAGAGTACATTGTAGTGCAATCAATGGTAAAATATCTTAATGTTGAATCATCTATATATAGTTTTGGAGAGTGCAACTTGCCACATTGAGTACTTCGTAGGTTATGGAAGCTAAAAAGCACCCACTTGATGTTGCTCTCATACATTGAAATTGTCAGTGTTGTCTTAAATATGCAATGGTATGGGTTGAGCCAAATGAAAGCTCGAGCTAACTATATGATCTACAAGCCTCAAACTCATTGTTAACAAAGTGCAAGCAAACTCATGCTCACACTTTCACATAGGGAGTGAAGGGTTAAGTGTTGAGGCCTCTCTCTCTTTCTCTCTCTCTCTCTCTCTCTCTCTCTCTCTCTCTCTCTCTCTCTCTCTCTCTCTCTCTCATTGCTAACAAACCTCAAGCAAACTCATGCATTCTTATTGGGTTTTTTGTTGTGGGTGAAAGATGAAGTCGAGGTTGGGCTTAACACACTTGCAAAGGTAGGAAGCATGTCATGCTCAATGCTCAATGATCAAGTGATGGTGATGATAATCATAGCAAAAAGCCTGCATTTTCTGAGTAAGTGGGCAAATATTTAACAACTATGAGGCTTGCATGACACTAGATAGTATAGCAGTCATTGCTCCATAATCCTTGTGTCTGTCCTCCTTCTCGCATTCGGTAAGATTACGACAACCAGTCTTCTTGAGTTTTAGCATATGCTCAATCAACAAGCATACTTTCTTTTCCGCATGGTTGCTGAACAGGCTAATGCTATGCCCCAGGAGAGTATTGGTGTGCTTTTTCCTCCCGCAAGGACTTCATTATCAAATTGCTTTTGTGATTTGTTGCCTGGGCAAAAACTGACTTTATTCTTGAGTTGCACTTATGTTGGTTTCTGCTCATTACTAACTCTACATCTTGTTTCAGCAATATAGGTGAGAGGCTATGTTCACTATCTTTTCAAGATCTTGCAAAAGCGGCATGCAACAGCACGCCTGTGTCTTGAGCAGAAAGGTTAAGCTGTGTTGATTGAGCCCAATATGTGATAATATTAGTTGCAAAGGACATTTTTCGCTTTACGTCTGTTAAATTTTTGTCATAGAAGCAGCAGGTTCACGTATTTCTGTTAAACACAGAAAACTTGATTTTGTTCATTGCTTATCCTTTCGTTTATCATTGGCAGAGGAATGGCAACAATGGTGTATCTCTTCAACTTATATAATAGATTTTACATTCAAATTCATTATCTGCATCAGAGTGGCGCAGCGGAAGCGTGGTGGGCCCATAACCCACAGGTCCCAGGATCGAAACCTGGCTCTGATATCACAACAGAGTAATTGGCTTCCTTATATTTTTTAACTTTTGTGCCACAAAACTATCAATCTATCCTCAAATACCTCTATTTTTCACCTAGAGCAAAGCAAACAAGCATAGTCCTCTTTCTCTAGAACCATAAACTTAGTTTTTGTTTCAAAGTCAAAACCCTCTCTTATAAGTTATGAGCCTCTTACATTAAGTCCCCGTCTCGCTAAACCAATGGCTTCATTTTACAACAAGCAAAAATTAGATTGCCATGGTAAGAAAACTTTGCGCAATTCTCAAACCATTGAAAGTCTCGACTCTTGAGGTTTTTGCAATTTAAGATTCTTAAACCATGGAATGTCCTCAAGTTGACGCAATCCTCTCTACTTTAACTATCAAGTATGGACTAGAATGCTTGTGAGAAATCTTATATCCATGCATGTTTACTCGATAGTTCAGTCATAGGAGGTCTATGGTACAACTAGCCTTCATAAGAAAGTGATTCTAGCAAAGTCTCACACATCCAAAAGAAAACCCAATGAGGATGATTCTAACACAACAAAGCTCCAAACATGGTTGTTAGGTTAAAGGCTTCATTGATCAAAAAGTTTGTCTCATTTAAGTATGGGAATGAACTAGGCCATCTCCACGCTCTTTTTTCATGAAGACTAGTTGCTTTTTTCCTTTTTCTTGAGCTGGCCAATGTTTTTCTTCTCCAACCGTCAAGCTCTCTTAAATTTTCTATGAGAATTTGACTAAGAAAAGATAAATCTTTTATAAGGTTACATTGACCTTGCCTATAGGTAGGGTCATTAGGAAATACAATGAAATATCAACATTCTTATCTATTTTTATCTCACTTTTTTTTTTTTTTGAAATTTTGACAGTATGAAAATTTTGAAACTATTTCTTGCATTCTTCTTTCAAAACCTACAAGATTCCACATGCTTATCCTTTTTGGGGAAAGAAAGAAATGTATGCGTAGCGTTAAGTTTCCCCCTCACATAAATGAGCCTATTGTTATTGGACTTTTGAATTTTATGGGCAAATGTTGTATGTTGTTTGTGCTACGTTTGAACAATTATATAATTAATACAAGGTTTGTTGGTGTGTATCAAATATGTAACAAAGTAAGAATATGAGAATGATGAATTTTGGAGAATTTTTTTTTTCATAGCATGTTCATGATGTAATCATTTGTAGTATTTCTAACCCATAGTACCTACATTGTGTGTAAGTAATCAACCTTTGCAATCTGTCTTCAACAAGTGACATGTTTTGGCAAGCATTAAATATATGTGTTGTTCTCTTTTTGTCGATTTCAATGAAAATTATGGATCATGCATTTGACATTTAAAAAATCAGAATGTGGCAAGATAAGACTTCAGGAAAGGACTGGTTAGGGGTGGTCTGCTGGTTCTTGAAGATCTTCTGGGTAATACAGGAAGTTGATTATTTCCATCATATTGTAGTTGTTGATCTACAACATCATCATCTTCTGATCCGTTGTTGATTTGTTGTTCGTCAAGAGTAGAGGAGCTTGGACCTTCAATAGGAACAGTCGACTGAGGAACTAGAAAGTTCAAAGCGTCAGGAGAATCTGATAGGTTGGCTACATGGGAACTGCCCTTTCCTTTGAGGTCTTGAAACTGATCTTCAATGAAGATGACATCCCGGCTAGTGAATATCTTCGACTCGATGGGATCGAACAACTTGTAGGCTTGATATGAAGTAGTGTAGCTGATGAAAACACACTTGATACTCTGGAAGTCGAGCTTCTTCTTGAGATCGTGAGGAATCTACGCAAAAGCAGTACATCCAAAAACTCGTAAGTTTGATAAAGAAGGTTTGCTACATGTCCAAACTTCGAATGGTGTTTTGTCTGAGAGGCCTTTAATAGAACATTTGTTCTGAATATAGGTTGTTGTTGAAACAGCTTCAGCCAATAAGCACTTTGGAAGTGTCGCATGTGACAACATGCACTTTGCCGATTCAACGAAGATTCTCTTCTTTCTCTCAGGAAGACCATTTGACTGAGGCGAATAGGAAGTGATGTATTGTTGCTCAATGTCGTTGTTAAGGCGATAGTCCTTGAATTCGTTGGAGATGTATTCTCCCTCGTTATCTGACTTCAATGCTTTGATTCGTTTGCACATTTGATTCTCAACATGCTCTTTGAATTGTCTGAATTTGATGAAAATCTCTTATTTCTATTTAATGAAATAAACGATTGTTCTTTTGAAGAATTCGTCAATAAAGGTAATGAAATACTTTGTATCTAGTAATGAAGAAGTTTGCATAGGTCCACATATATTTGTATGAACAACATCTAATAGATCTTTTGTTGCATGCATATGGTTTGACCTAAAAGGAATTCTAGCTTGCTTTCCAAAGATGCAGCTATGACAAACAGGGAGATCGACCTTACTAGAAGGATAGTCGAGATCAACGACCATGGATTGTCTAGACATGTTAATAATAGATGCATGATTTAAGTATCCTAATCAATGATGTCAGAGTATTGCTTTATTGATTAGAATAGAGGTTTTCAAGACTTACTAGACTCAGAATAGCAATGTGCCAATCTATATAAGTAACCATGCCTCTTGTCGAGTGCAACGATCTTATTACTTCTATCAACAATTTTGCATTGATCAGATTCAAATTCTACCTTATGACCTAAATCTATAATTCTACTCATTGATAATAGATTTGTAGAGAGTTTAGGAACATATAAGACGAGTACTATTGTCACCAAGATGAACAAATTTTTTTGTGCTGTAAGTAGTGTAGGAGCTGAAGATCTCACGTTGATTGGTCATATGTTGAGTTGCTCCAGAATCTAGAAACCATGAATCATCCAAAAATGCGCTTTGATCTTTGACCATGAATGCGCCTTCGTCCACTTCGACTTGGGGAGATGATAAAACTATGTTTGATTGTTGATCAGGTTGCTTGGCTGCATTCTTCGCTTGAAGAATTCGGCAATCCTTGATCTCATGGTTATTGCACTTGCAATACCTGCAAAACATCTTCTTCTTCGATTGTGGATTCAATGATTGTTCTTGACCTTGAGTCGGCTTCTGATTCATTGCAGCCTTCTTGGAGCTTATTTTGCTTCCGTCGCTTCGAGCCTTTGTTGACATATAGAGCCTGAGAGGAGGAAGTAAACGGAGTGTCTTGACTTCTTCGATTATCTTCTTGCAGCAACATAGTGATAGCTCTAGTAAGAGCTAAATTTGAGTGTGTCGATATGATGATCACCCAGTTCTCATATGTAGAGGGCAAGCTTGAAAGCAATGTCATAATTGTGTCTTGATCATCTATGATTGATCCGACAGCGGCCATCTGTTGCAAGAGATTCTTAAACTGGCTAATGTGACTCTAAAGTGAATTACCAATAGACATTTTGAATGTGAAGAATTTCCTTTGTAGATGTAACTTAGTAGTTGTGTCCCTCACGTCATATAGTGAGTTCAAGATGTCCCAAGTGGCTTTTGACGTTTTAGCTTCAGCTATATGTCCAACATGTGTATCTGATATATTGAGGATAATAAGCGTGAAAGCTTTATCATCCTTTGATTTTCATTTTGAGTCGTCATCTTCAGGTTTTACTTCTGTACCTGTAACAACATTCCATAAGTCGTTGGCGATTAGCAAGGTCTTCATCTTAAATTTTCAATTGGATCCATTCAGCTTGTCTACGATGAGACCAGCTTTAGTTTGAGAATAGGAAATCAATTCTCTGATACTGAAAGGTAATGTCAACAATAGAAAATCAATTCTCTGATACTGAAAGGTTGGAATGCTCAGGAGTGTTCAAGCTCGCAAGCTTGATTGAGAGAGCTAATATTCAAAAACTTCTTTTGATAGCTCTGATGATTAGATGATAAAACTACATGAATATGAACAGCTATTTATACTAAGAGATTAGGTCATCAATTGCGATCGCCAATTGGCTGGTCATCAGCTGGCATCCATCTGGTCCTTGTCATTGATTGCTGATAGGCGATGAAATTGGCCGTAAACGTTCTGTCTGCATAAAATGAACCAAAACTGTAGCTCTACAAAAATGAACTAAAACAGCCACATGCGACACTATCGGGTTTTTCACAAAAAAGGAGAAGGTGCCCTTAAATCTCATTTAGGGTTGCCCCACACTTTGCCAGAGTCATTTCCTTAACATTTGAGGCTCTTTGGAAAAAAGTGAAAAATGCAACATTGTAATTTTACACGAGATTTCTGTCAGGCGAAAAATGCGAAAAAGGAGAAGCTGCATTTTTCAACGAGATTTCTAACAGGCGAAAAGGAGACACTATCGTAAACTCCATGTAATTCAGCAAACTGTGTAAAAACACTTGTAATTCTGCAAACTGATGTTAACACACGGAAAAATTCACAGAACTAGATAAGCAATGGATGAAGATTAAAACAGATTAGTCGATTGGTAAGAAGGAGAATAATCCAACACATGCTATGTCAACATTACACTTGAGCATAGGACTAAAGAGAATATTTCATCAAAGAAGGGCATTTTTGTTGAATATAGTGAGGTGAGTAAAGCTTACAAATCTACATTGCTTCAACAAGAAAAGTAGTCATAAGTAGGGATGTCATTTTTTATGAAAGAAATGTTCCAAAGATTGATGTTGATGGTGGTGTTGATGATGGTTCTAGAATTTTTTATGATGTTGATGGTTCTTTGGATGATGGTGATGGAGAGGCATCTACAACTTAAAACCCAAGGAGGACATCAAGGCAAAGGCAAAAACCATCAAGGCTCACATATGATGAGAAGGGTAAGGAGATTGTTGAGAGTACAAAGTTTGTTTTTCTAACTTCTTTTCATGAGCCTACTTTTGTAGAGGAAGCAAGGCAAAAGAAGGAGTGGATCCAAGCAATGGATCTTGAGTATCAAGCTCTTATGAAGAACAATACTTGGAAGTTAGTGAATCTTCCACAATATAAGAAGGCAATTGGATGCAAATGAGTTGTCAAGGTGAAGACAAACCAAGATGAATCTGTCAACAAGTACAAAGAAAGGTTGGTGGCAAAAGGATATGCTCAAGAGTATGGTATTGACTATGATGAGACCTTTGCGACCATGGAAAATATAGTAAGCATTAGAATCATCATTTCTCTTGCTACATTTTTTGACAGGTATCTATGGAAAATGGATGCTTCTAATGCTTTCTTGAATGGAGATCTTAATGATGAAGTTTACATGGAGCAACCAGAGGGCTACATTCTCAAGACAAGCCAAACATGGTATGCTTACTTCAAAAGAGTTTGTATGGGATTAAGCAAGAACCTATGAGTTGGTATGCTAAGCTTTGTTAGAAAATAAGTTGCATATGAGTCGAATAACTATTCGACAATGATATTTTGAATAATTGTTCAATACTGATAGTTTGATATTTGATATAAAAAATAGTAGTTAATTATGCCACTTGGAGATAAGGAATTGAACCCAAAATATGCAGTGGATAAGGCTCCACTATCAAATTTGATTCAGTCGTTATTTGATAATTTTTGACAAACGATTTGACTCTATGTCGACAATGTGTGTATTTCTGTAGATGGTCTTCAACACCTTCGACATTGTCTCAACAATGCAAGTAAAACTATAGAGTAGTTCCACATTACAAAATGATTCAAGGAATGAAATCTAATAAGCTTAACACAATTTTGCTATCTCAAACTTTCATTATGAGTGAGTATAATCATTCACTCTACTTTATAATGAATGTTAATGATGTTACTATCTTCTTAATCTATGTGGGTGATATTCTTTTAAGTGGTGGTAATAAGCAAGATATAGATGATATCAGGATAACTCTCAAGAAAGAGTTTGAGGTTCATGATGTTGGATACTTGCACTATATATTAGGAATAGAAGTAAGTAGGAATTCCAAAACTACTGTTATTTGTCAATAGAAGTATGCTAAATCTATTGTCAAAAGGTTTCATATGGATGAATGCAAATATGTTTCTACACCTATGGAATCAAATATAAAGCTAACTATAAAAGGTAATGGTAATTCAAACTAAACTCTAATAGCTTTTCCTTCAGAAATTCAATAGATCATTTTCTTTTTGTTAATGCATCTTGATTTTTAAGGGAGATTCCAACCCTAAACTTTAAACCCTAAATTGTATTTATAGATGGTGGACTACAAACGAGTAAGTTCTTTTGAAATATATAAACTTGTTCGTTGCAAAAATAAAAAAAATGTATTCACACTAAATTCTAGGCATTAATTATTGTCTTGTTTGCTTACATTCATGCAGATCGGATGGGAGACAACGATGCTGACGAGATGAAGAGTAGCTTAGGCCTAGATGACACTTTTTTATTATTATAGATTATTTGTAATTATATCAAGTCAGAGAGAATGAAAAAGCAGCAAGTTTGTAATACATTTAGCGGCATGAGTAATATATTATTACTTTAAACTATTTTTATTGTGTTATTCTATATAAAATGCATTTTGCAATTTCAATAATGCAGATTGTAGTTTACATATTGAATGTAAAAACTCTAATCTGTAAATGCACTCTAAAACATAAGGAATTGAAGCGAAACAAAAGTAGAGGAACAATGTGCATCAAGAAGTCCAATGTTGGATTCACCAATGTGCAATGTGCAATGTCACACGAATATGCAAGAAGTTCAAACAAAACATGTAGTTCAATGCAATGTCATAGTAAGAATTAAAATGCAATGTCGCGATGCAATGCACAATGTAGCTCACATAATGAAAAGAAGGTAATAAAAAATGTTTAAAAGTGTAATCAAACTTTTTTCCAAGAATGTCACTTCACTGGCTCCAAAAAACAACTTGCTATTAAAACAGTCCACTGTTTTTAAAGCATTTTTTTAATTTTTCTAACATGTTTGAGCTATTGAAATCCAACAGACAATTATCCGTCACATTTTGATGAATACTTTGTATGTCTGTGATAGGCGTACATTCGTTAGATGACTAATTTGGATACTTCTCTATTCGTCGAAAACTATAATAGATGTCAAAATGCGACACTAATACTACACATCACATTCTAACATCCACCTCACTGAAAAGACATTAGACTATGTCGTCCACATGGAAATCCACGTTAGCTTTTAGATGTTGTAATTTGATGTCTAGTTGTGAGTCGAACATCCACATGGACGTCAAAATGCATTGTCCATGTGGCCAACCTCGGCTGGCATCCTACTGATGGTTCTAGTGGGGCTAGTTGGCATAGGCATCATTTTGGAATGCATTTTACAATTGTCAAAATCTGAGACCCTATTGTGACATGTTTTGCAATGCTCATGTCGATTAAACATAAATAAATGTGCAATTTCATGTCGAAAATCATGATAGGTGTTGTAGTGGGTTCCCCTATTTATACGTGTTGTCCAATTCTGGGTACGACATGAAATATTCTAGAATGCGATAAGAGGCTTTTGCAATAAGCCCAAACACTACACAACATAAGTAGAGAGTCGAAAGTATTAGAAATAGGTAACCAGTTGGCATCTTGCACGTGTGAGTCCAACATTGGGCCTTAGGCTAATAAGTGCCATGGAGCACAATTATTCAATAAAGTATATTAAACTTAGCTTTTATAAAGTTCCTAAGTTAGGAAACACAACTTGACCTCAAAAAACACAAAGTGATATTGATGATCAAGATAGTGATCCTGATGGAACGTCAATAGCCAATCAGAGTGAAGGGGACTCACCTCTCAAATCTATAAGAGGGAGCCATTTCCCTTGTATTTGATCATCTTCTATTTATCCTTGTATTCTATCACACTCTCTCAATTTTATTTTCGAGTCTCTCTCTCTCTCTCTCTCTCTCTCTCTCTCTCTCTCTCTCTCTCTCTCTCTCTCTCTCTCTCTCTCTCTCTCTCTCTCTCTCTCTCTCTCTCTCTCTCTCTCTCTCTCTCTCTCTCTCTCTCTCTCTCTCTCTCTCTCTCTCTCTCTCTCTCTCTCTCTCTCACACACACACACACACACACACACACATTAAGAAAACCTTGGAGGGATCATTAAGATACGTAGGTAGAATTTATTTCACCGTTTACCTCCCTTGATAAGACCAACCTCTTGAGGAGAAGATCTAGAGCCAAGGATGCCTAGATACGCACGAATAAACTGAATCTAGAAAAGATCAAAAAGAGAAAAAGAATAAAAGATGAACGCCACACAAATCTAGGCTATTCCATGATCTGATCTAAAGCTAAGATTGAAAACCTTTAAAGCATACCATGAGTACCTAGATAGACTACACGAATACCTAGATAGACTAAGCAGTCAAGTGTGCACGTCCTATCCACATTACAAATTCAAAGAGACCACAACAATACCACTGGGAGAAGTAGCGCTGATCTATCAAGATCAATATCAACTAGCCTTATCACGAGATCCTTTGATGGATGGTGTCAATTACCCATTTGTCGATAAACAAGGTTATCAAGAATGACCACTAGACTCATATAGTTATTATTGAAAATATGGCAAGTCTATGTTGTTGCTAATCATCATCAAAGAAAGCCTCAGGTTTTACGTAAGCGAACTCATATCTATGCTTTTCTTGGAGCACAACAAATATATATATCTATACATATGCTTTGTACAGACTTTGACAGATAAAAAAATTGAGAGAGTTATTCTATTCTTCCGAGGAAAAACTTCATCATGGTGGCGTGACCTACAACCAAAACCTACCACATGGGAAGAGTTCATGGAAATGTTCAGAAAGTCATTTGTGGTTGTAGACGACTCAGACTTCTACCAAAGATTTGTCAAGTGCAAAATAGGTACTCAGAATATGGACTCGTACCTGCAGGAATAAAGTTCTCTCATTTGATGCAAAATAGGCACTATGGCAGTTTATCCTAGGTCTATCTGTAGATTATCAGGATGAGTGCAAGCGTAATGTGCTTCAAACTTTTGATGATATTGTACGAGTCACAAAAGTGTATGATTCCACAACGGTGGCATCTAGAAAGCAATTACAAGCTAATCCATCTGGATCATCCGGACCCAACTAGAACAAAGAAAAGAAAAGAGTTCATGGGTATAAAAAATCTAAGTATTTTGACGAACTGGATCAAGTTGTATCTGAGTCTCACAAAACTCTAGATTTGGTTAGAAAAGTGTTTTATTGGCCAAAACTCAAGCCATTTGTCGAGTCTTATGTAGTTAATTGTAGACCTTGTCAGTTAGCCAAAGCTAAATGCTTGAAGATTGGAGGGTTACATCCCCTAGATATCCCTCAAAAATGATGGAAAAGTATATCTATGGATTTTGTGGTTGGACTTCCAAGGACCCAACGCCAAAATGATTCTATTCGGGTTGTGGTGGACAGGTTGACAAAGTTAGCTACTATTATACTAGTCACGTCAACTAGTAAGGCTTTGGATTTAGCCCAGATCTTTGTGGAAAGATTATTTAGGCTTTATGGACTGCCAAGTAATATAGTTAGTGATAGAGAACCTAAATTTATAGGTCACTTTTGGTCAGCTATATTTCATAAGCTTGAAACCTCACTTAGTTTCAGTTATACTGATCATCCTGAATCAGATGGCCAGACTGAGAGAACTAATTAGACTATGGAGGATATGTTGAGAACATATGTGTCTCACGAGCAATCTCAGTGGGAAGATTATGTTCCTTTGATTGAGTTTACTTATAACAGTAGGAAACATTTTGCTACTGGTTATATTCTGTTTATGCTTATGTACGATTTTCAACGTAGATCTCCGGTAAATGTGGAGATGAAATTTGTTAAGATTCAAAAAGTTGTGGATGTTTTGCATGATATGCATGAAATGTTGCAAGAAGCCTGTGATTGTATCCGGAGTGCTCAAGATTGAGCTAAGCACTATGCCGATCTTAAGAGGTCTCCTAGAGATTTTAAAGTTGATGACTGGGTATATTAGAATACCTAAGGATTCTAAGACTATGTGTACGGGAAAGCATTATAAATTGTCTACCAGATATTGTGGACCATTTTGGACTATAAAAAAAACTAGTTTTCTAGCTTATGAACTAGATCTTTAGGACAAGACTATAGCTCACCTTGTGTTTCATGTAAGCCGGTTAAAAATATGTTTACATGAAGGTGACGTAGTTGGTTCAGAGGAGGATCTTATCGCTTAGTCTTCCTTTGGAATCTGAAGAGGTACTCAGAACCAGAGATAAACAATTGAGAAATCGTTCTATCTTTGAGTGCTTGATTAGGTGGAAGAAACGGACTGAGGATAATGATTCATGGGAGCGGGTCGAAAGCATAAAGAAGAACTTCCCTGGTATTCACTTCTAGAGATATAAGTGGTTCAAGGGGGGGAGAATGTTATGTCCATGTCCTGTATAAGAGAATCGGAATAATTCCTGACATGGATAGCTGGTCACTCCAGTTGTATGTGGTTATTAGATACACTAAGTCATTTCGGATGTGGTTGATACAGTAATTAATAATCATATGAGGGTCCTGGTATAACACATTGGAAGGCTCTTATCATAGTCATGAGATATCTTTGAGCTACTATGGACTTTTGCATGTGTTATGGAGCAGTCGGCAACGACAAACTCAATTTACTCAGTGGTTATACAGATGCAAGTTGGGCAGGAGATGTAGACACTCGTAAATCTATTTTCGGATTTACATTCTTCCTCAACAATGGTCCAGTTTCCCAGAACAGTCGCAAGCAATTTTTGATAGCTCTATCTTCCGCTGAATCAGAGTATATCGCAGCCTCTCAAGGTACAAAGGAAACAATTTGGTTGAGGAACTCACTCTCAGATATCGGTCTGAATCAATATGCTCCGAAGACATTATTTTGTGATAATCAAAGTGCCATCGCTTAATCAACCAACCCTAGATTTCATTCCAAGAGTAAGCACATTGAACCGAAGTATCATTTTATCAAAAGCAAAGTTCTGAACAAAGAGGTCAGATTGCAGTATTGTAGAACGCAAGATATGACAGCAGATGTTTTTACTAAAGCATTAAGTTTGGAGTCACACAGAAGATTCTGTGTAGAACTAAGTTTGAAGGTCTTGGCATTCAAGGATTCTAGTTAAGGGGGAGTGTTGGATTATTCTCCTTTTATCAACCAACTAATTGGTTTTAATTTTCATCCATTGTTTATCCAGTTTTGTGGATTTACCCGTGTGTTACAAGTGTTTTTACACAGTCTGCAGAATTGCACGAAGTTTACGACAGTGTCTCCTTTTTTGCCTATCAGGAATCCCGTTGAAAAATGCAGCTTCTCTTTTTTCGTATTTTTTGCCTAACATAAATCTCGTGTAAAATCACAGTGTCGCATTTTTCCAAAGAGCCTCAAATGTTAAGGAAATGACTCTGACAAAGTGTGAGGCAATCCTAAATGAGATTTAAGGGCACCTCCATTTTTTCCTTTTTCGCAAAAAACCCGACAGTGTCGCATGTGGCTGTTTTAGTTCATTTCTGCAGAGCTACAGTTTTGGTTCATTTATGCAGACAGAACGTTTATGGCCAATTTCACCACTTATCAGCAATCAATGACAACGACCGGATGGATGCTAGCTGATCACCAACCAACTGGTGATCACAATTGATGACCTAATCTCTTAGTATAAATAGTTGTTCATATTCATGTAGTTTTATCATCTAATCATCAAAGTTATCAAAAAAAATTTTTGAATAGTTAGCTCTCTCTCTCAAGCTTGCGAGCTTGAACACTCCTGAGCATTCTAGCTCACTTCTTAGAGTCGTTTTAGAGATTGCTATTGCGCTACTGCTTATCAACATTGCGCTTGATTCAGACTTTCATTTTTTAGCCGCTCAGAGATAGCATAGAGTACGTGATTTCGATCCGCAACTTATTGTACTCATTTAATTCAGTTTCATTTTGAATCATTACTATCCTTTATTGCGTTCAGCTTCATCTCAGAATGTATGCATTTTCTGGAGTTCTTCGCGACTAATTATTTGTCTGATAATTTTCGATGCTTAATTGTTTGGCTACGTAATCCCTATAGTATTGGCAATTTCAAAGTTAGTTACTATAAGTTCAAACGTGATTTCTATCACTATTGTCTTGTTTGAAGTTGATAGGCGTAGTCATGCATTGGAAAGATGAAGATAGTTTATTCCACCATGCACAAAAAGTTTCTTTCTAGACACACGAATTATTTTCATTCATTTTCTTTTCGAGGTAGACCTATCTTCTGCACACCACTTTCTAACAACATGTAGATCCAAAGATTTTAAAATACTTGACACTCCTACCAAAGAGAGCTTCAAAAGGTGTCTTATAATTCAATGGTGCACTTGGCCACCTATTGCAAAGGTAATTTGCACATGTCAAGGTTTCGCCCCAAAAAGATTTAGGAAGATTAGTACTTAACCTCATAGCTTTGGCACCTTTACACAAAGTTTGATTCTTCCTCTTAGCCATTCCATTTTGTTGTTGAGTCCTTGCGCTTGAATGCTCGTTCTTGATGTGCATCAAAAAGGCTTTGAATTTGGTAGAAATGTAATCTCCACCATTGTTTGACCTCAAGAACTTGATCTTGGTGCTGAAGTGGTTCCCCCTGACGTTCTTGAACTTTACAAAAATATTAAACATCTTATCTTTTCTCTTTAGAATACCCAAGTAAATCTACTAAAGTCACCAATAAATGTGACATACATCTTAGCACCACCATTGCTAATTGTACTCATACTATGTATATCCTTATGCCAAACCTCTTGACTTGGCAATTGCTCCCTTGCCACAAATCCATCTTGGTTAGCAACAACAAAAATATCAAGTTTGAACAATCTACCTTGCCTTTTCTCTTTTTCAATCAAGACTTCTTTCTTTTTGATCAAGCAAGCATTTCCAACAAATTCCTCTTCTAGAACCTTGTCAACTTACACTAAGAAAATTCTTAGTTATTGATGGTATGAACAAAACATTCTTCAGGTTGACATTCTTAATTGTAGAAAGTAAAATAGGAATTGTACCAATGCCCTGGATGGCATACTCGCCATCATTTGTTATGTAGATGACTTTATTTCCACCTTGTTAGGTTGTTTGGTCAAGTTCCTAAATAGTATAGGACCAAACTCCTCAAATCATGGAGATAGTTGATCAACCTAACCATCAAATTGGCATGACTTTAGGGTTAGGTAAGATTGAAATATTAGGAGAAAATATGTCAATTATTCTCCTTATTACATGCTGGATTTTCACCTAAATTCAAAGGAAAAGAGCCCAATTGTACATACAATCTATCATTCCATAGCGAAGAAATAGAATTTTTTGAGCAAATTGGTAGTCTTGTGTTTTTGTGAATGCTTTGAAAACTGAATTTGATCACACTCATTCTCTAATAGCAGGCCGTACTGGAGGCCATACTACACACGTGTGGGGTCATTTCCATGTTTGATTATTGTATTGGATTGCTCTTGATTGTGTGATCCTAAATTGCTAATCTAGATCAAGAAATTGATGACTAGTTTGCAATAGATTGGTGTAGCAATCAATCAATCGATCTTGGAGTCTTCTGTAGGCTCATTTGTAGTCCTTAGTACTGTACTTTAACATGGTATTAGAGCCAAGTACAAGAGGATAATCATGATCAAAACACAATTTTTTTTAGCAGGTTTATTGCTAGAAAACTAGTCTTGTGAGGGCGAGTCTTAGTGTGAAGATTAGGGATCCAAACTTGGTGAGGTTCAGTAGCCGTGGTTCAGTAGCCATACTGTCCACATTTGTAGAAGCCTCTATACCTTCATTTAATCTTCATTATTCATAAGATCCAAACGATTTGATTCTACATCGTCTTGATGAGTATTTTGGTGCCAATCAAAGGAAAAGCATCACATTTTGTTTGCCATCAATTAGATTTGACTTAGTGTCATGAGATATAATTAATTGAGATTGAGCTCAAACCCTTTAAAAACAATTTACAGGTCTTGAAGAACCATCAAGAAGAGGGAGAGAGATTTAGTCATCTTTTTGTCCAAATCTAGTGAAAATTGATAGTTTTTTTATTATAGATCATCTCATCTCCATTCTATCTTCATGAGGGAGTGTGAGAGCTATGACCAAAAGTCCAAAATGAGGCTAGAAGTTAAATTTGAGAAGATCAAAATCAAGTGCAACCTTTGTGAGTTTCTATATACAAATCAATTTTAACTGTTTTTAGCATTATTTTGTAGAAGTCATTAAGAAGATGGCATTAGGGGAGTTTTGAGGTCCAAAAGAACCTTATAAGAATTTGTGCAAGCATCCCTTTTGTGTCATTAAGATATTATAACACTATTGTCATCTAATACGTTTGACTTGCCATAACTTTTTAATCATAGCTCAGAAGTATGCCAAATAAGATATCATTGAAAAGCGTTGTTGAGCGCTTTGCAATGCACCAAAGTTCGCTAATATCGGACTCACCACTAAAAAGTTATGCCATTTTTAATGTGGACTCAAAAAGTTACGTTATGAAGATTTCAAATTTGAGTGGTTTGATTGGTCCATGTGTAAGAAAAATTTGAGAAAATACATGAGGTTTAATGATGGAAAGGACATTGTACTTATATTGTATGTTGATGACATAATCTTAAGTGGAAATGACCTAGATGAAATAAAAGATGTTAAGATTGCTTTATCTAAAAAGTTTAGGATGGTTGATCTTGGCCAATTGCACTTCATTCTAGGAATAGAAGTTGTAAAAGGATTGGATTTTTGCTTTCTATGTCAATCTAAATATGCTACAACCATGCTAGATAGATTTGGAATGAAAAATTGTAAAGGCATTGAGACTCCAATGGAGCAAAATGTAAAAGCATCTATAAGTGGTGATGAAGCATCCTTTGAGGACATCACTTTCTATAGAAGGCTTATAGGCTCCTATTTAACTATAGCTAGGTCTGATCTTAGTTATAGCATTGGTAAGTTAAGCTAATATATGCAAAGTCCTCTTGTGTCACATTGGCAGATGGTCAAAAGAGTTCTAAGATACATCTCATCAACTAGAAATTTTGGCATACTCAGAGCCTATAGTGACTCGGATTTTTCAGGTGACAAAGTGGATTGAAAATCTACAAGTGCATTTGCTACATTCCTTTGTGATGGAGTAGTATCATGGCTACCCAAAAAGCAAGATACTATTTCATTATCTTCAACAGAATCCAAGAATAAGGGATTGAAATCAACATGCAAGGAGGTCTTATGGCTCAAAAGGCTATTGCTAGGAAGTCATGGAGGCCGAGGAGCTTCCTTGGATCTATTGTGACAACCAATCAACCCAATCACTTGCTACCAATCCTATATTCCATGCAAGGAGCAAGCACATCGAGATTGCTCATCACTTTGTGAGAGAAAATGTGCAAGCTATAGAAATCAAATTCCAACATGTGCCTTCATTAGATTGCTTAGCTAATTTGCCTACTGAATCCTTGCCTAAGGATTCTTTCATTAATCTAAGATCATTACTTGGATTAATTGATGAATGTACCATAGTTTTCCAAGCCAGATTTGAGGAGGGGAGAAAACAACAAATTTTAGCTTGCTTGTATGCAATTTTTGGAAACCAATTTTCCACATGTGTAGACTAGTTTGGATAGGTTAGATCATGATCATAGGGGTTAGTTAGGTTGTTTGCTCAAGTTCCTAAATTTGCCACACGTGTAGACTAGCGTGGATAGGTTAGATCATGATCATAGGGGGTAGTTAGGTTATTTGCTCAAGTTTCTAAATTTTAGGACCAAACTCCTCAAATCATGGAGGTAGTTGATCAACCTAACCATCAAATTGGCACGACTCCAGCATTAGGTAAGATTAACATATTAGGACAAAATTCGTCAATCATAATTCACAAGATTTCAAAACCATACTTAATCATTGAAAGATACTAGAGTATATGTACAAACATACCACTCAAGAAATATAATAATCATTCTAAAATCTTTTTCCCCCCAGGAAAATTACTAGATTTCAAGAATATTCTTCCAACCTGATCCTTAACAAGATTATGAGTTATCCAAACTCTATGATCAATCAGATTATTAAAGACAAAAGACATATCAAAACCATTTTAACATTCGTCTTCGACTACAAAAACTCTATACAAACCTCTAGAACAAAATCTAGAGATTACAAAGTTCTACTGAATCCAACTGAATTCAGTGGTTATTTTTTATATTAGTTAAACTATGTCATCCAATATGAGCTCACTGGGATACAGTCAATAACTTAGAGTTTATTCCCATTTGAGAAATATTCTATACCAAAAATTTCTTGTATTCTATGCACATAACTTTTATTGATGAATCTCAATGACTCACCAAGCATGTCTCTTATAAGAAATATAGATAAAAACAAATAGTTCCTGGTGAATTCTCTTCACACTAGTTATTTAACCAATTAACTCTTAACATGGACTGATCCAACTACTCGAATTAATTGTTAATGATTCAGAAATCTCAAATGTCTAGGTGCCGAATTCATTTACCTTGGAGGTTATCCTAGAACTACACCTCATTTAGAACCTCTTCCAAACCATCACCAAGTTAATAAAATAACTTTTCCATAGAAAGAACCATTAAGCTACAAGTAATTGTTTCAACATTACGGCTATAATCTGGCAGACTCTTCCATAATCTACATATGGTACCCACATAACTCACTGAGAATCTTGCAACTCAGCTACAAAAGAACTATATTTCTCATGAGTAAATAACATATATGGGAAATCTTTGAAGTAAATAATTTCACATCCTCAAGTTTTCCAATCATCAAACTTTTAACAACAAAATTTCTTCAACTTAGTCAACCTACAATAGATTTTAGTACTCCTACCAAGATTAGGTCAACTTACATAGACATCTTTGGCTACAGGGTTAAGATTAGAGCTTTATTCCTACCTGATCCAATCCATAACTTAATGATACTTGGTAAAACCGATTAGTAGAATGTAAATTGAATCTTTATCTCTACTATCTATAGACACAAATAACTTACAATTCAATTCCCAAAACTCTTCTAGTTTCAGATTATCCCTAACAATCCCAAGAGTTCCTATATTTTACTGGGATAGTTAAACCTTTGCACACAATACTGGATTTCTCTAAAAAAATCTATGCAACCAGTTGATCCCATGAAAGTCTTATTCCTATCACTTCATCTCCCCCTTCAAAAGAAATTCCATAATCTCCACTAAAAAGGTCTCTAGGAGATAATGTATAAAATATTAAAGATCAGAAAAAGTTAGTGATGAGTGTCCAACATTACACACTGGACTTATCTCCCAATTCATAAAATATCTGATCTCAAGTAATACAAATATTACATCTCAATAGAAATTATCAAACAAGCTTCACCTCCTTCCACCGTCGATGTTGTTAATTTATTTTCACAGTTTTGGTCCATATTGAACGGAATTTAAAAATTCCAGTTACGTAAAATTCTAAAAGAACCATGAATGTTTTGATTTTGTTCAAATTCGTCGGTTTCTTATCAAACAGAAATAGCTTTTGAAGTGAATGACATCACTGAGATGAAATTAGTCAGTTTTCTAAGGTCACAATACCTTTCACTTTTGGTTGAAGATTTTGAAATATGTCAACTAAAGAGATCATTTCTTGTTTTATGTGAGCAAGAAAGACCAAGATAGTGCAAGTCTTGTTGGAACGATTTCTCTGCTGATCTACATGTACATTTTCCAGTAGTCTAGTCTGGCACTTAACTAGTGAACGATCGAAAAAAATTTGGATGACCAGTAGATAAAAATTCTACTAAATTATGTTTAGACTTTTTTCTAGCCAAATTTGGGGCTTTTGGCCTTAACCACTTTCACATTGCCATTCCATTTTGAAATGATTTTGAAACATCTGGCATGCATCTGACATGACATGCAGTGATTTCTAAAACATCAAAATTTTTTACGTAAAATGCCTAGTAATTGGAAAATTTGCTTTTCAACTAGTTTCTAATAAAATTGTATTCAAGCATGAAATTACTCTGATCAACCTACTATATCTCCTTGTATCTTGCATCCAAACATGGATGCAGGTTCATTCAAACATTTTCAACACTAAAAAAGCACTCTACTGTTTCACAAGCATGCATGCAATTAGAACAATTCGAAATTTTTTCAAAATCTACTCTAAACAATGCCAAACTTCCGATGGCCATAACCTTTTCTACAGGGCTCCGATTGTGAAGAATTGTCGAAAATTGGCTTGATCAAAAACCATATAGTATAATGTAAACTTTGTGCATAAGTGGATTCCACACATGTGAGGCCAAGATTCCATGTGGCAAACCATTCCTAATGTAGGTTAGGTCAAGTCCATAGGGTTGGTCATGTCACTTTGGTAGTGATTCCAAGTTTATAGGACCTAAATCCTAGAATGAAGGTGAAAATTGACCAACTAGCTATCTACCAAGCATGACTCTAGGAAATAGACTAGGGTTTCATTTTAGGGCAAAGACTAAGTTAACTTCCTTATTACATGCTGGAAATCCACCTAACTTCACAAAGGAAGTCAAATTTGCTATGTATTCCAAGCTCCCATACTGAAAAGATAGATTATTTTTGAGCTCATTGGCAATCTCAAGCTACTCCACTATGTACATTGAGTTTTTGTGATCCAAATGCAACCAAATCAATTTCTACTTGTTTCTCAACTTGAAGGCCGTACTAAAGCCTATAGCACACATGTGTGAAGTCAAATTTGGTGATTGATCAATGCTATTGATTGTTCTTGTTTGTTGTTTGTCAAATTGCCAATCTAGATCAACTTTTTTGTCTCTAGTTTTTTTTTATAGATTGTTAACAAGCACCCAATCACTCTTGTGGATCTTTTGTAGATCCATTTACGTCCTAAAGTATAGTACTTTCACATGGTATCAAAGCCAAGTACAAGAGCTTTGATCATAGATCCATTCAAATCCATTTTTAGCAGTTTTTGGTGCTAAAAACTAGTCTTGTGAGGGTGAGCTAGAAGCCAAATTCTGGTGAGGAGATTTGATCTCAAAATTTAAAGGGATAAAAATATGTATTGTTCCCACATGTTGGAACTTTTGAACCTGCATTTCATGCATGGTATTCAATTGATCCAAGGAAATTCAATTTGTGAGCTTTGTTGTGATTTTTGGTGGAAATCTTAGGATAAGCTACCAAGATTGAGTGCCATTGATTAGATTTGACATAGGGTCATGAGATCTAATTAGTCTAGGCTGAAATCAGGTCCTCTAAACTTTTTTTTACAGGTCTTGAAAGTACATCAAAGTGTAGGGGAGATTTATTCATGTTTTTTGTCCAAAAATAGCCAAAATTAATAGGATTTGATATGTCATTGATAGAATCTCATCTAATCTGCATTTCATCTTTGTGAGGGAGTCTAAGAACTGTGACTAGAAGTCTAAGAGAGGTCTAGAAGTCAAATTTGAGGTAATAAAGACAAAGTGAAACCTTTGTGAGTTTCTAAGACCAAATCAATTTCAATTTTTCTGAGCATTGTTTTGTAGGATCCTTCCAAAAAGTTCTTTTGAATCAAGATCAAGGGAATCTTGCTACTTGAATCTTTGTGCATTTTAAGTAAGTTTCTAGTGGAAAAATTCTGGAAAAGAACTTAGGGAGAGTCAAGAAGTTCAATCTACTTTGTGTTCATTGATTTT
Source organism: Diphasiastrum complanatum (assembly GCA_029204225.1). Classification (NCBI taxonomy): domain Eukaryota; kingdom Viridiplantae; phylum Streptophyta; class Lycopodiopsida; order Lycopodiales; family Lycopodiaceae; genus Diphasiastrum; species Diphasiastrum complanatum. The sequence continues at coordinate 44,358,364 of CM055109.1, forward strand.
CTCAAGAGTAGTCAATAGAGTGAAAAATTGGCAAGATTTGATTCTAAGTAGATTTCACATCATCTTATCTTCATTCCAACTTTGTGAGGGAGTGCTAGAACTGAGATTATAAGTCCATTTGTTGGATAAGAAATATAATTTGAGTGAAACACTACAAGTGTGAGACCTTTGTGAGTTTCAAAGTCAATCAAATCTATCTCTTGTTTGTAGAAATCACTAGTGAGATGAGATCTATTGGAGCATACCTTGTAGAAGCTAGTGAGAGATTGAATTCTACAAATTATGCTATTTGAAAAGTTAGGATGGAGTCACTCATGGTGCTCCAAGACAAGTCCAAGTACAAATGTTTTTTCTGTGAAAAGAAAGGACATTTTGCATCAGAATGTCTCAAGAAGAAGAAGGCACAAGAGAGCAAACAAAGCAACATTGCACATCAGGAGGAGGAGGAGGATGAAGAGTCATCCTTGATGGTTTCCAACAAACCACCATCATCCAAGAGCAACACCAATGATTCTTGGTGGATTGATAGTGGGGCAAGTTCCCACATGACATATCAAAAGGACATATTCTCCACCTTACTTTCTTACAATGACTTACATAGATCAATCTATACTGCAAGTAGTCAAGAATGTAAGATAAGTGGAATAGGAACAATTCCCTTGTATGTGGGATCATCCAAAAGGATGAATCTTGATAATGTTCTTTATGTTCCTAAGTTAACCAAGAATTTGCTTAGTGTTGGCCAGTTAATGGATAATGGCCTAGATGTACAATTTAAGCATGGAGTTTGTTCCATCCTTAGAAATGATGAATGTATAGCCAAAGGCTTTAAGCAAGGTAGATTGTTTAAGCTTGATGCTAATATTGCAGTGGAGAGTGGTAACTTGGAAAAGGTGGAGTTATCAAAGGTGGAACTGTGGCACAAAAGGTTGGGCCACCCCAACTACAAAGCCATGGAATCTATGGTTGCAAAGGAGCTTGCAGTTGGACTCCCCAAGCATTTGTCAAAGTGTGGGAAGAGATGTGAAGTCTCTCAAAGGCTCACAAACTACCCTTCTCAAGATCTACATCAAGATCAAACTCTCCTCTTGAACTCATCCATTCGGATGTTCATAGTTTTTCACATGAGTCTAATGGTGGTGCCAAGTACTATGTAATCTTCATTGATGACTATTCTAGATTTTGTTGGATGTACCTCTTGTCTAGCAAATCAATGGTGTTTGATTCTTTTGTAAAGTTCAAGACTTTGGTAGAAAATCAACTTAGTACCAAGATTAAGGTATTAAGGAGTGATAATGGAGGTGAATATATCTCCAATAAGTTGATTGACTTTTGTAGTTCTAATGGCATAAAGAGGGAGTTGTCATGTCCATAACCCCTCAACAAAATGGAGTGAGAGAAGAAATGGATCTCTTTGTGAGTGTGCTAAGGCCTTAAGGCTAGATTCTTCTCTATCCAAACCATTTTGGGGTGAAGCAATGACTTGTGCTAACTATTTGTGCAATAGATTGCCAAACCAAGCCATTGGAGGAATCACGCCATTTGAAGCTCTATTTGGAGAGAAGCCCAATCTCAAGGATCTCAAAGTTTTTGGATCCACTTGCTATGTACACCAATCCTTGGATAAGAGAAGGAAGGATGATGCAACATCCATCAAAGGCATTTTTGTGGGATATGGTGAGAATAGCAAAGGTTATAGAGTCTTCAATCCCATCACTAGCAAGGTGATAGTGAGTAGGGATGTTATTTTTCATGAAGGACATGCTTGTGATTTGGATGATAATGCTACTAATCATCTCGATGCCAAGGATCATGCTAGGATGGAGGAGGAGCTTCCAAGTGAAGAAGAACTTGAGGATCGACCTCAAGATGCAAGAACTCCAAGAAGATCTACAAGGGCAAGATCCGAGCCATTGAGGCTCACCCATGATGGTCAAGGTGATCAAAGGGAAGGCTCATCATCTTTCACATCTTACACCTTTCTTACTTCAATGTTAGATGAGCCAACATGCTATGAAGATGCTTGTAAGTCTAAAAGTTGGATGGATTCTATGCAAGTAGAGTATAATGCTCTTATTAAGAATCATACTTGGGATCTTGTGGATCTTCCTCAAGGGAAGAAACCTCTTGATTGCAAGTGGGTGTTTAGATTGAAGTATAATCAAAATGGATCAATAAGCAAACATAAAGCTAGGCTTGTTGCCAAAGGTTTTTTACAAACCAAAGGCATTGATTATGATGAGACTTTTGCTCCTGTGGCTAAGCTTGTTACTATCAGGTTGATCATTAGTCTTGCTACAACCTTCAATTGGGAGCTATTCTTGACTTCACAAATGCATTCCTCAATGGTTATTTGGAGGAAGAGATCTACATGAGGCAACCCGAGGGCTTCATCAAGGAAAAGCATGAAGGAAAGGTGTGTTTTTTGAAGAAGAGCCTTTATGGGCTCAAGCAAGCACCTAGAGCATGGTACTCTAGGCTAAACTCTTTTCTCATTTCCATCAATTTTGTAATGAGTGCCTATGATCCATCATTGTATATAAGTTTTCATGATGGCATGATCATTATTCTTGTTTTGTATGTAGATGACATTATCTTGAGTGGTAATGATCTAGATGGAATTAGAGATGTAAAAATTGCTTTAGCAAAAGAGTTTAAGATGGTAGATCTCGGCCTATTGAGCTTCATTCTTGGAATAGAGGTTATTAGAGGATGTGACTTTAGCTTCATTTGTCAATCTAAATATGCTACATCCATCCTAGATAGATTTGGAATGAAGAACTGTAAAGGCATTGAGACACCAATGGAGCAATAGGTAAAAGCATCTATTGGTTGTGATGAAGCATCCTTTGAGGACATCACATTATATAGAAGGCTTATTGGCTCCTTGATCTATTTAACTATAACTAGACCTGATCTTAGTTATAGTGTTGGAAAGTTAAGCCAATTCATGCAAAGTCCTCTAGTTTCATATTGGAAGATGGCCAAAAGAGTTCCTAGATACATTTCATTCACTAAGAGTTTTGGTATTTTGTATAGAGGAACTAATCTTGGCTTAAGAGCCTATAGTGACTTGGATTTTGTAGGTGACAAAGTGGATAGAAGATCAACAAGTGCCTTTGCCACCTTTCTATGTGATGGAGTAGTATCATGGCTTTCCAAAAAAGCAAGATACCATCTCCCTATCTTCCACAGAATTCGAATACAAGGCCTTGACATCAACATGCAAGGAGGTCTTGTGGCTCAAAAGGCTATTGGTGGAGCTTCATGTCATGGAGGAGGATATCCCTATCATCTATTGTGACAACCAATCAGCCCAATCACTTGCAACTAATCCTACATTCCATGCAAGGAGCAAACACATCGAAATTGCTCATCATTTCGTGAGGGAAAAAGTGGAAGCTAAAGAGAGCTCCAACACGTGCCATCATCAAGTTGCTTGGCTGATTTGTTTACTAAACCTTTACCTAGAGATTCATTTGTCAAGATTAGATCTTCAATTGGAGTTATTGATAAAAGAATTGTGATCTCCAAGGCTAGATTTGAGGAGGAGTGTGAAAAATTGCCTACATTGGCAAATCTAGCCATGTAGAATATTGTACATTTTGTCAATATTGTTTGTTGGTTACTTGAATGGCCAAAGTGCCACTTGTACATACACACCTAAAGTAGGTTACCACGAGTCAAGAGGAGTGGTTGTGTCTATTTGGTAGTGATTCCTACTTTGTAGGATCTAGACCATGATTTATGATGAGATTTGTACCTACCATGCACCTACCAAGCATGACTCTTGGATCTAGGCTAGGGTTTTCACATTAGGGCAAGAAAGTGGAGTCTACTTCCTTATTACATGCTGGATTTTCACCTAAATTTGCAAAGGAAGTGTGTTTTACTATGTATTCCCATTCTCCATAGTGAGAAGATAGAAACTTTTTGGAGCCTCAAGGAGAAACTCGAGTTTCCTCTCATTGTATGGTGATTACTCTTGATTTCCAATGAAACCCATCTTTGGCACTTCGTAAACACTGTCTATAGGCCGTACTATAGCCTTATTTCCACATGTGTGGAGTGGGATTATACTATCTGATCAATGCTTTAATTGTCTCTACTTGTTTCCTATCAAGCTGCTAAACTAGATCTTGTTTTCTGATGACTAGTTTCTGATAGATTGTTTAACAAGCATACAATCACCTTGTGAATCATTCAAAGATCCATTTATGGTCCTTAGTACTGTACTTTTCACAATAAGTGACCAAAGAAGTAAAGAACTCCTTGTGACTAGTCATGTGTGAACTAGCTCCACTATCAATCCACCATGAATCTTTGTCACCTTCACTTGATAATGGATTTGAAGAACACATCAAAAGAGAATCACAACCACCTAGATCCTCATCAATAGTAGTAAAGTTGATTTGCTTGCTACCTTCATCTCTTTTCTTCTTCAAACATTCATTTGCAAAATGCTCTTTGATTCCACAATAAAAGCATTTTAACTTAGACTTATCTTTCTTTTTTCTAAAAGAAGAAGTCTCACCTTGATCTTGTCCTTTAGACCAATTGCCTTTGCTTTTGCCCTTGAACTTGCCTTTGGTGACCATAGCATCTTCTTCATAATGAGATGTCGATGTAGATCCACCTGCTCTTGATTGAAACCTATACTCTTCATTCACCAAGATCTCTTGCAAATCCACAATACTTGGCAAAGTCTTTTGAATAGCAAAATTTTGAACAAGATTAGCATGATCATCCAACAAGCCATTAAGTATAACTTGAACAAGTTCTACCTCCTTAATGCTTTCATCAATACATGCTAACTCATCATTGAATGCTTTAACCCTCAGAACAAGAGCTTGAGTACTTTCTTTCTTATTTTGCAAACTTTCAAAGATTTGCCTTCTAAGATAAGCACTCTTGGTGTAGACTTGGATTCATAAAGCTTCTTCAAAGCTTCCCAAGCCTCCAAAGATGATGTGCACTTACCAATCTCCTTGGGAGGTTCATTGGTAACATTAATCTTGATCGTGTGTAGAGCTTTCTTTGCTCTCTTGTCATAGCTCACTTGATCTTGAGGTGCTTGAGGTCTCTCCTCTGCACCTGCAACAATCTCCATCAACTCATTCATCTCCAATAAGGACTCCATCCTCACCTTCCAAGTAGAATAGTTGATTGAGGTAAGCCTGTCATTGCCTTCCAACATGAATACACCACTTGTAGCCATGTTGCAATGACCTGATCTTCTTCTTTCAACATGTTCCAATACACAAAGCACTCTCTTGAATGTCAACAAATGAAGTCGAGAAGAAATCACAAAGATATGGAACCTCTCAAATCTCTTCTAGCACTTCTAGCTAGAAAATCAACACATAGAATAGGAAAATATTGATCAACCTATGATCTATCCTCAATCTAATGATTCTTGCCACTTCCTAAGATTTAAACACACTCAAATGAAGTTTAGTAACCTCACAAACTAGAATATCAAAATTACGGTTTTGACAAAATCACAAAAAATAGAATATCTTAAATTCTACATGCAATTTCTAAAAAACTTGATATATCATCTTGTAGCCTCCAATGAGAGCTTTCTAATGCACTAGAAATTGTCTAATTCCAGTAAACCAAGTGTGAAATCGAAATTGATCAAGTATATAAACCTACATTGAGTTTTGATCTACAAAAGATCCAATCTACATATGCAAAAATGCTGATTTTTGAGTAGAAATCAATCTAGCATGCTCTAGCATTGGTAACTCCAAATCCTTGCTGAAGATGGCTGATCCTTTCATAACCTGAAACACAAGAGCTCTGATACCATGTGAACGATTTCAAATCATTCAAGATCCAAATCCATGTCCCTAATCTTTGGTTACAAAAAGAGCAAACCAACAATCTTGCCAATGTAGAAAAATCAGCATCTACATACAACATGAGATGCAAAGTCTAAGAGATACTGCTCAAACATAAACCAAAACATATAATATGGTTTCTGTCTGTATAATTATAGTACCCTACTATATATCACACGTGTGGAACTGAAAATAGCAATAAATGATCATTCTACACATAGAATTGCAAGATAACATCATGAGAGTGCACCAATGAGTAGTAGAACCCAAAGAGAACCATGTACAATGATGAAATGAGAGAGAGAGAGAGAGAAGAGAGAAGATGTGTCTCTCCACAAGTTACACCCTTTTATAGCAGGTCCAAACCCTATTTGGCCACTTGGCTTTTCCTCCAAAATGTAAACCCTACGATTTTTGGGTCTAGATTCAATGTACCCAAAGATCAAATTTCAATCTCTCTCAAACTCGACTAGCAACTTTCCCACACTTTCAAAAAGTGTTTATTGAATGTATTTTAAACTAATATAACTTCAAGAACTTTATCTCTAAGTCTAAAATGAGTTTTGGCCTCAATTGACAATTTACCAAAATATGACTAAACTTGTTGAAATCTCTCACATCATGTTGTTGTCACTATCCATCCCCAGAATAACAATGTACACAAAATACATATGCTCGAATGGTATAAATTTGCCCCTAGATTTGTTTCTTTTGAAGTTTTTACAAGTACGTTCCAGTGACTCACAAATTTCAACTACGTAGGTATTTCTAGAAGGGTTAGATGCAAAACTATGGACCAAAAATTTAACATCACGATATTTTGTAAGCGCTTCCTCTTTGATGATAGTTGTTTTCAACTCGATTGCTTTTGTGATTCTTTCCTTTGCAGTTGCGAAAATAGAGTTCCTCCTCCTCATGTTTTCTCTCTGCACGGGCATGACCTCATTTATTGTGGTTGTGGATTCTATTCTAAGTTCCTGCATGATTTCCATTATGCAGCCACCCTTGTTCAACATATCCACCTCCTCTTGGTTAAGATTTGTTCCAGAACTAACACACCATTGTCCTTCATTCTTTGATGGAGGTTTAATTATAGTCTTGTTAAGTTGCCAGGTATGAGTAACATTCGAAGGGCAAAACCACATATATTGCATAGTGTCTCTCTTGGTATGCTGGCGTCTCCCAAAAAAGCTGGGCACAACAATTGTTTCATTTTCTCTTCCTGAAGCAATAAGTCAACCACATTTTTTTCATATATTAAAGGTCGACATATTTGCATGGGGCCAAGAAACTAATCAACAAAGTTTCACCCAGAAAAACAATAGCTATTCAAGGATATCCATTTGTGAACCTTGTTCGTGACACGGTCGATTTTGCCTCTCTTTCAACTTCTTCTCCCATTATCGTTGGAAATGAACAAAGTGTTCCAAAGAAACATCCAATTGCAGAATGGGGGAAAGAAGATGATATAGTGTCACATAGGCCTGACATTGTATATGTAACTATGTCTTGACAAAGTGTTCCTCAGGCAGAGGTACCTCATCGAGAATGCAATTTCAAACACCATTTGCAATTAGTAGGTGGTATTATAGAGAGAGAGGTTCACAAGACTATATGGGCTATACGACGTATACCAAATGGTAGTCGAATAGTCTGTATGGGTATGATTGACGGCAGAAAGCACTCTACAGAATTGCATTTACCATGTAGCCAACACAAAGCTTCATATAGAGATAATTGTGAATGATAACCTTCGGAAGCAAGCCCATTACCATGTTTCGATTCCGATGAATTCACTGTGGGAATATTCATGGTGTTAATATAACCTGTAGTTTGTGAATCCAAATATGCAAATATCAAGTTTTGTCCAACTGTTAAAACTACAATCACATAAAGTGTCAATTTGGTCTCCACTACTTTGTATCAAAAGTAGGATTTATAGGGATTGAAGCCAACAAGATTCGCCATCAAGCTAGCGGATCACTCCTGTGTAAAACCGAAGGGTGTATTGCCAATATCCTTGTAAAAATAGCAGGCATGTAGTTTGTGATCACCTTTGTAGTAGTAAATATATGTGAATCTCCATTTGCATATCGTGTTTTACTGGGAAGACCATGGTTGAGGACAGCGCAAGTAGTACACAACTGGGGTACGGGGAAACTCACCTTTGAGAACAGAGAGCAGGCTGTAAAGGTCGATCCAACCACATGGGCAGTGAAACCACTTGCACCCAAGGTTGATGACGAATCATCCATGACAGATCACACAATAGATCACCCAAGGCAAGCCAAGGGTGGTCACTATGATTCAGAGACGGATGTCGTGAGATGGATGGATGCATTAGCAACGATTGACTGCCAAGCATGTCAATATGAATCAGATCCTGAACCCAACACATCTTCACCCAAGTGTTACACCATGGACACACCAATTACATTTGAAGTGAATATGATAAACGTAGCATGGCTGTCAGCGGAATCTATTGAGAACCCAGTGGACAATGATTTAGTCCCTTGGCAACATGCTTTGACTTATAACAATAAGACTGAGCTGACTGATGAGCAAGTCCTACAACACATGGACCCAGATCGTTATGGAATTAAGAAAGTACAAGCCCAACCGCCGCAAAAATTTGCTATGGCAAAGGTTTCAAGGATAGATCCACCAAGGGCACCTGCGAACAAGAAGAACCAGTTGAAGCAATGCTACAACTAGGTGATCCAATGGAGTGTTCTACCCAAAGAAGCTATAGCTGTAGTGGATGTTGATATTTGCAACCACGAGGCGAATGTCACACCAGTTCCGAAAAAAGACAACAAGGACAAATCCACCGATATAACAACAAGAGACAAAAAGAAGGTGTTGGATTCCTTGAAGTCAATCAGGATAAACTTTGATACAGCGTCATCCTCTACTCAGATGACAGAGAATCAAAAGATGGCCAGTCAGGCTAAAATCGATATGCTGAAGAAGGAATCTCGACGAGCACAAGTTCACGAGATGCCTAAGACTTTCAAGAATTATACCTTGGACGACATGGTAATTATGTTGTCACAAGTCCAGCGAGAGCCTCTGATCAAAGTCAGGTGCCAGCGAAACAAGTCTTCGAGGGACCTACGCGAAAGCAACCAATGAACCTTGCCGAGCCAAGTGAAGAAGAAAAGATAGTGCATGTGGGAGAGCAGTTAACGCCCACCCAATTCAAAAGGCTACGATCACTTCTGGTAGAGTGCAGGGACTGTTTTGCCTGGAATTACAACGATATGAAGGGCATCCCACCAATAGTAGTCCAACACACCATACCCTTGGTGGATGGAGCAGTCCCCAAGGTGAGTTATTACTACAACTACAACCCGAACTACATGGAATTGATCAAGCAGGAATTGCAGAAGCTGTTAGACGTAGATTTTATTTACGAAATCAAGCACACTGAATGGGTATCGCCGATAGTTATAGTATCCAAGAAGAATGGCAAAATGCGAATCTGAGTGAATCTGAAGGCGCTAAACGCAGTCACCAAAAAGGATCATTTTTCTTTGCCCTTTACGGAAAGTGTCCTTGACAGAGCAGCTGGAGTCGAAGCCTATAGTTTTTTAGATGGCTTCAGTAGTTACAACCAAGTGAAGATAGCACTCCAAGACCAGCATGCAGGCGGTATTCAAAGAGTATTTGCAGAAATTTCTGGAAATTTTCTTGGACGCTCTGTGTGTACATGGACCAGACTCTGAACACTTATCCAATTTGGAGAAGGTGTTACAAAAATGCCGCGAATTCCAGATCTCCTTGAATCCAGAAAAATGTCAATTTTGGATTACTTGATTCTTGGCCATATAGTGTCTAGACACGGGATCGCCACAGACCTATAAAAAATCAGGATCATTGTTGATCTACCACCTCCAAGAACAATCCGCAAGGTCTACATTTTTATGGGTCATGCTAACTAGTACAGGATTTTCATTCTAGATTTTGCGGAGTTAGCACAACCAATTTACAAGCTCACAACGGATCCAAATTGGAATGAGAAAGCCCTAAAGGCTTTCAAAAGACTTAAGGATGCATTGGTTTCAGCACCCATCTTACGGGGTCCGTTGAGTTTCATGTGCATACGGACACATCGAAGTATGCAGTTGGAGCAGTCTTAACCCAGCCAGGAGAACACAAAAAGGATTTTCTGATCCGATTTGCAAGCCAACAGCTCAATGATACAGAAATGAAATATTCAACCACAAAGCGGGAAGCACTGGCAATGATATATGTGGTTAAGAAGTTTTGGCATTACCTGATGACCACACACTTTGTCTTTTATACGGACCATCAACCCTTGAGCTATCTCGTTAACAAAACTTGCAACACAGGGAGAATCACTCGACGGCTACTTATGTTGTTAGAGTTTGATTTTCGGATAGTAGTTCGCAAGGGAAAACAACACTACATGGCAGATCATGTATTGCATATCAAAGAGAAGGAGGTTGACCCGACGATGAGCTGCCTGATGCTACCTTATTTTATGTAGACACAGTACCAGTATGGGCTGCTGACATAGTTGAATACCTAATGAGGGGCCAACCAGACAAATCACTACGAAAGGCGGATCAACGAAAATTGATCTTGAAGCTAGACCTTATCAGTTGAATGCTGACCAATTGTACCAAAGAGGACCAGATAGGATTATTTGGTAATGTATTCTTCCTCATGAGGCCACCCAAATAATTTCTCTTTCACATGAAGGCATGGGTGGAGGCCATTTTGCATCCGACATTACAGTTTGCAATATCTTACGATCAGGATGCTGGTGGCCAATGATTCATAAGGATACGGAGGAATACCTGAGGAAATGTGATGTGTACCAAAGGGCAAGGAGATCGACGAGATTGAATTCTGACCTTTTGCACCCGGTCCTAGCCCAAGCACCATTTGAAAAGTGAGGATTGGATTACATTGGTCCAAATTACTTTTCTCTGACACACTAGAAATTTCAAAAATAACATCTCCATTATATCTAGTCAGAATTACTTGCACCTGCAAAATATTTTTCACTCTTTCAGTCACCTTTTGCAGCTTGTTGCTTGATGGCAACATACTAATCAATTCAAGAATGGGCAATCCATCCGATATAGGAGCATCAAGATTGTTCAGCCTTTGCACTGTATAAGGTGGACTGGCAATAAAACACTAAATTGGAGATCCGAGCTCATCAACATCCACAATGTCCATCTTATCTTTCTCAAAAAACCTCGTATGCCCTGACATAGCATTTTCAATCAATATATTATTTTATAACCATGATCCTAGTTCTTGGAATAGTAAGAAGCAAACTTCTACTATTTTATCCTCTACATAAGCCGAATACATTGCTACTGCACATGCTGGAAAAAAAAATCTGGTCAAGATGCCTCTTATCAAAACTTGGTCTTACTCTTTCATAGCCTACAATGGTTTATTATAATATTCAGAGTACTATAGCTTTATTTTTTATTCAAATTGAGATAAAGTATCAGTATGTCAGAGACAAAATACTTAATCAAGAGACAAAAATTACATTTCACAAAACCCAATGTATGGCAGTAGACATTTTTACAAAGGCATTATCAATAAAAAAAAAAAATCATTACAAATTTAACAATTTGTTTAATCTAAAGATCAAGGCTTTTCAAAATCCACATTAAAGAGGAGTGTTAGATTTCTATCTATGATAAAATCAAAGGTAATGTGAATCTTTTGTAAACACTTGTACATATTTTATTATTTTCTAGGAATCAAAACCATTGAAATTGTTAGGGAAATTACGCAGATCTATAAAAAAATGTAATTTATCAACGTTACTGACAAAAAGAAGAAGCTAATTATGTTGTAACAAATTATTTAGTGACTTAGGATCGTGACCCATTAAGGATCAAAATAAGCAAAGAGGTAGTAGTGACTGGCATATTTTTCATATCTATTTTTTTCTAAATAAAAGGAGCGTGCATTGCCCACTTCCAATACTCTTTTTTGTTTGATGAATGATCCATTTTTCTGAGCAGATGCATAATCTTTTTTACAGGCTGAATTGATTTTAAATTTCATGATTGTATAATATTGATTCATAGTAATTTAAAATCAGTATTTGTTGTCTAAGTGATTGCACATTTATCATTTTTTCACAACTATGTGAATGTTTTTATGAGATATTTGATAAAAATGCAGCAAAATAAACCCATTTGATCCTAGAAATGATGAAAAAGCACCTACTTAAGATCCAAACAAGATTCCTAGCTTATCTTGGCTTGAACTCCATGAATTAGCTCCAAAAACCTTCACACGTGTGGATGTACTGCCTGTGTACTGTACCTGCAACTCCAATCTCATTCAATGATCATAAAAAATCATATGCCAATAGCATTCATCAATCAAATCATAAACTCAAACTAGTCAAGAAGGAAAATCTCGATTTTGCTCATGATTGGATGGAAATCCTATCACATATTTATAAATGTAGAGCTCGGATCTGAGCATAATAGGGCTTCTATGCATTCATCATAACCTAACCCTAACATCTAGCCTAAATATCCACTTGATCCACCCTAATTAGGGGTCAAGATCTCAAGATCCCAAAACAATGAAAAACATGCCATTTTTAGCTCCTAGAATCTCTCTAGCCTATCAAAGCACTATTTGGACTCATTCCAAAAGTGCCAGTCCTATGCTAGGTTAGGAATGAGACTTACAAAGAGTATCCTATGCTATTTGGCACGTGTGACAAGCCACAACATGACCATAATACAATTTACAAGCAATATGACCAAAATTGGTCAAGAATTGTGAAATTTTAACAATATTAATTCACAATTTAGCTTGATGAAGCTATCATGGATCAATAATAATTACATGCATAAAAACAGCATAATTATTGCGTCCTTGATGTATGTAGTGAGTATGATCACTCATTACAATAAGAACATATTTTGAGCTCCAAGTTGTCAAATGTAGTGAGAGCTCCATAAAGGTTGTCTTCAAGATCCAAGTTTTGTCTTTGGTAGATTGTACGTTGTTCTTGATTCGGTGCACCGTACCTTGGTGTTGCGTTGGGTGCCCCTTGATGGTAAGGATAAGAAGTCTGATAAGGACTTCTCTTCTGTTGACCAATCCGGGGGTTAAACAGGCAAAATGTCGTATCGTGTGATGTTGCATTGCACAGATGGCAGAATCTCTGTGTCAGTCTCAGATTTTGCTTTAGGACTAGACACTCGTTCGCTATATGGTTTTGCGCACACTGAACACCATACATTCTCCCGTCATGGATACTGTAGATGGTTTGGTTCCGGTTGATGTGGTGTTACTGCTACAGCTCCCTGTAAGGCTTTCAGTTTCTTGTCAAACTATGTCGTAAATTGCTCCATTTGTTGTTTGTGTAATTTTGTCATTTGCTCCAATAGCAGTTCTGTGGATAGAGCGGATGCGTTTGATGATTACGATGCTAACGAGAGAGTAGGAGTGTGGGTGGATGGATCATCATCAGATCCCTCGTCCTCTTCCCTGATGGCATCTTCCATAGCTTCTTGCAGAGTAGCGTACCGCTCCCGTCGTTTTAGTTCTCTTATGATGCTTTGTGGTAGTCCGGCTAGGAACCACATGATCACTGCATGATCGGGAGTTAGGGCTACACTGCACTTGGATCGTAGGTGTTTGACACGTTCAATATAGTCCTTGACCCTTTCTTGTTTTCCCATCTTGACTTTATTGAGCAGGAGAAATGGGTCTTCCAGGAACTTTCTTGTTTAAAGCGCGTAATGAGCGCTGCTTTTACCGCTTCCCAAGTAGATTTTTCTTCCTCTTACAAGTTAAAAATCCAATCCTGAGCCACTGCCAATAACTACATGGGAAATTCTGCAGGTGTCCGTTCGCCGTAGATTTCACAAGCTTGCTCGTAGATCTGGGATCGGATGGGATCTGATGATCCGACATATTTTGGTATTTCCATCTATGGTGCTCTCCGGACTGCTTGCAAGGGAGAGACAGGTACGGGTTGGCCCATTGGATCCATTGGTGCTGGTTTTGGTTCTGCCTCTTGTTGCACAGTTGCTAATCTGGGAAGGTGTGGTGCTTGATTTGCTATCCTTCGTGCTATTGATCATCCCGATCGTAGATTCATCCGATGGTGGGTTCCAAAGTGATTGGATCTTGCTTATACAGTAGGATGCAATTTGGATCTTAAGGATCTGATCGATCTAATCGGCCGAAAGTGTAATTTAGGCCTTTTGCGATGGTTTTTTCTTGATAACTTTTTACTCCTTGCACTGATTGACTTGAGATTTTGACAGTAGCTTGATCTGATGTAGATCTTTTCACTGATCTGATTTGCAAGGTTTCTCTTGTGTGAGAGTTGGTTGTGCGAGAGTTTTTTAGCTATTTTTGCAGATAAAAAATTTGATATCTCTTAGATCTTTGGGAAGTAACTCTCTCAAGGATCACAGTAGCTGGATCTAGGTCAGATCTCACTATGGAATTCTCTGCGAGAGTTAACTCTCGCACTAGGTGAAGATCTCACTGTTTGCGAGGGTCCAGAACCACTATTTTGGCTTGATCTTCACCAAATCTCTGTACTAACTCTCGCAAGCTTTATCACTAATGGAAATGGAAATTTTGAATCGATTGATAGGGTCTGCGAGAGTTCCTACTGGAAGGATTTGTTGGATCTTCAATTTTTAGTGATTTTTTAGCACTTAAACCCAATTTTCTGCTCACTGGAGTCAAACTAACTCTTGCAAGCTCTTCTGTGTCCTGGTGTCACTGAGATGGAACTTCAAAATCCTCTACGAGAGTTCTTGCCCACTGGAACTGAAAATTTTGGTGTCTGCGAGGGTTCATTGGTACTTTCCCGTCTTTTATTCACAAGGAACTCTCGCACAAGCACTCAGACATCAAACTAACTCTCGCAAGATTCTCTGTGTCCTGGTCTCACTAAGATGGAACTTCAAAGGGCTTTGCAAGAGTTCTGGTGATGATTTGGATTTTTTTGGATTTTTTCAAGGGTTTTTTGAATTTTTTTTATGATTTTTCTCTGATTTTTGCAATCTGCTTGGAACTAGCTCTCACAGGCTTCTATGCATATCTGGGACAGTACCTTGGAGCTGCTGCCAGTCATGCAAGGGTTAATTCACACTGGTGTTGGAGATATAAAAATCTGATGAGATTTTAGGCTCTTTTTCCCTCCAAAAATGCAGATTTTTGGGTTTTTTGGCTGGTTGGTTTGGGTTGCAAGCCCTTAGAGGCTGTTCAGGGCCTCCTCTACCCTCTCACACCTCTTTCGCTAGCTGTGAACAATCCAAACACAACAGAAAAAAAAAAAAAAAAAAACTGAAAACTAACTCTAAACTCCCAAAAAAATCTACCTAAAACTACTCTAAAAAGCAAGAAAATAGCTAAAATGCAACTAAACTAGTTAGTAGAAACCTATCCCCAGCAACGGCGCCACTGTAGGGTCAAAGATCTTGCGTAGTATAGCCCTCCCGCCTGTCAACAAGGGTTAGTTAAGCATAGATACTACTTTTAGTTAGTTTCTTACTTTGCATCTAACTCTACCTCCACTAACACTACTCACACTAACTCTACTCTTCCTAAACTAGCTTCATCATGATTTTGTGTGAAGAGAGAGGATAGAATAGAAGAGGAATAAGAAGGAGAAGAGAGGAAGAGAGAGAGATGAGATGGAGCTCAAATGTTCAATGTCATTGCTCATGGAAAAACCTTAACTAGCATGAACCAAAAAGCATGGGAAATGAAAATAACAAACAATCACAACAATAGCATAAGCAAGAGTGATTAGCAAATGAGGATGCTTGAGCTCTCAAAATGATAGAGTCTCCTCCTCTCTATTAAGCATGGAAATAGTGTACAAATGATGTCTTTTTATAAAATGGAGAAGGCCCTTGCCCCAAATTCCTATTGGCTAATATTTACATTGATCCTATCCATTCATCTTGGACCCAACTTGATCCAGGGGTCCATAAAAAGTACATTGAAACTCACAAGATTCATGTGAGTCCCAATCTGGACCCAACTCTAAAAAGTAATCTTCTAAGTTTAAAAATGACTTTGGGCCTCTAGTTTAATTTTAATTCAAAGGACCAAGTCTATTTTATTTTATTTACAACTCAAGTTTGCGTGCTCATTGGGGCATGGGCTTACGCGCGCAGGATGCCATGCCCTCGCAACACATTTTATTGGTCGAATCTATTTATTTACAATTCGTTGGGAATACCCCAACTCTCTCTCTCTCTCTCTCTCTCTCTTTCTCTCTCTCTCTCTCTCTCTCTCTCTCTCTCTCTCTCTCTCTCTCTCTCTCTCTCTCTCTCTCTCTCTCTCTCTCTCTCTCTCTCTCTCTCTCTCTCAAGATTGTGCTATATTGTGGATAGTGTGATGATCTATTCATAGTTATGAATTATGAATCATTTCAACCTATTTCTAAATGGCTATGGATAAGATCTAAAGATTTATTATGTTTCATTTTAGGGATGTGACATTCATGTTGATTATCGTTACATTTCATGCAATCTTGCAAGTGCTCTTGCCTAACAATGTGTAGATTTGTTTGTGTTATTGCTTGGGTCATCGATCAATCAAACTTCTGAAGTTTGAAGTGAGTGCTAGTGTGCACAAGAACAGGTCACATTCATATATCTATCAAAGATGAAGGAGGATCAAGCTTTTTCAACATGGCAAACCAAGGAGATTTCTTGCTGGAAGGGGCTTTTGACAATCTACGAGTAAATTATCTACGAGTTCTGTGAGTTTTTTTTCCTATCTAGCTTTTAAACTTTCATGGCACATGCCATGCTATCAAATATAGGATTTGCTATCTTTGATATATAGTGTAGGGTCATTAGAAAGCCATGGATATATCTTATTATCCTTTGTAGACCAGTCTCAACTTGTAGTCAAATAAAATACTAATTTTTTCAAGGCTAGAAAATAAAATTTTTCCCTGGCACCTAGACTAAATTTGAAATTGTCAGTACTATAGTGATTACGTAGCAAAATAATGAATTATCAGACAAAAACAATATGAGACTTATCAGCTACAAAACTATCATAGAGATGCATACATTATGATATAATATTGAACGCAATAAATGATAAATTGATTCAGCATGAAACAGATGATGATGAGCACAAGACAATTGTGGATAGAAACCGCATACTCTAAGCTATCTCTGAGTAATTGAAGATCTCTATCTAAATGCACTTTCACTAATAAGCAGTAAACGCTAATAGCAAAACTCTAAATGAACTCTAAAGAACTGAGCTAGAATGCTCAAGCCTGAGTGTTCAAGCTTGAAAGCTTGAGAGAGCTGCTACTTGATTGAAAATAATAGAAGTATGATCAGCTATTAATACTAAGCAAAAATGCGGCAAGTCCAATAGGACAGCTAATTAGTTCGTAGATCTTAATGGCCAGTTGGCCATCATGAGCTGGCATCCATCCAGTTAGTACTTCCTAGAAATTGAATGATTCTCGAGTATTTCTACAGACTGTGTAGAAACATGCATAAAACTGTAGAGCTGCATAATGTAGTGGATGAAGATTAAAAATGATTAGTCGATAATCAGGAGAATAATCCAACATAGAAAACCAAGTCTAGCTGAAGATAGCAGGAGTTTGGCAAGAAATTCACCTCCCCTAGTCCTACATTAATTAGAGGAGTTCTAAATCCAAAAAAGACCCTTTGTAAAGATTCTTTTATATTTTTTCTTAAATTTTTCTTACACATGGACCAATCAAAACACTCAAATTTGAAATCTACGTAACGTAACTTTTTGAGTCCACAATTTGATTCCACACTAAAAATGGCATAACTTTTTAGTGGTAAATCCGCATTTAGCGGAGTTTGGGACATTTTGACAAGGGCTTTCCAATGATATGTTAGATCACATACTTCTCAGCTACGATTAAAAAGTTATGGCAAGTCAAAAGTATTAGTGTTATAATATTTTAATAATATAAACTACATCTTGCATGAATTCTTAAAGGGTCTTTTTGGAGCTCAACTCCTCTAATGAAAGTGGCTGACACTTAGGAACAGTCACCACAAGAGCTTACAGAGATAACTTTCCTTGAAGATCAGAAGGATAGCACTAATAACCTACAAATAGCAATAGTGCTGCACAAAAATGGGAAACACAGTTAGATACCCACACGGATGATCGTCCACCAGAAGTAGAGATAGGTGAGCCTTCGACACAGTATGACAGTGAAGAGGGGATTCTTAATCCAATATCTGAGTGGAAAGCCATGTTTGAAAGCGAAGTTCAATCAAATTTGGATAAAGGATGTGAGGAAGAAGTCATAAGTGAGGACCCATGCTTTGATTCAATAACAGAGAGTAAGATCAAACTGAACTTAAATTCGACCAAGACCAACCATGACAAGAAGATTGTGGTGGAAAAAATTTTATCTGAGAATGACAACTGCCCACAACTCACCCAACTGTGCAAATACCTAGCCCTACGCTTATCACTCTGAGAGTAAGGAGGGTCACCAAGCCAATACTTGGAATTCTTTAGAGAATTTGGAGGCACTTATAATCTAGATAGTTTGATATTTGCAGTAGCTACCATACAAAAAACATCTACAAAAATTGTGCATCAGTTTGTTAGGAGATTCGGAGGATTAGTGCACCAAATAAACCTGAGTTTTACAATGGAATTACCTCCGCAAATGCTACTTTATAGCATTAAGATGACTTCTAGGTAATATCCAGCTAGTGGTACGTCAATCTAGAGTCTCATCATTGGAAGAGGCGATATCTAGAGCCATGATTGTAGAAGAAGCACACATCACCACACATGAATGTCAAGACATGAGAAATCCGATGCTAGATAGTAGTCGATAGACACTAGGGCACGAGTTGCCAAGTATGAGATAATTACATCTTACAGGACTATCACATACACCTACGAGAGGACTGGACCCTCAAAACTTCTTGAAGCAGAATGTGATGAGGAAGAGAGAGTGCCAAGTAACGTTGAGTTATTAATTGACTTTGTAGAGGACCATGGAGGGAAACATAGGATTGGGTCAAATTTACACCATTATGGGCTAGCCAATCAGGAAGCCCAAACTAGTGGAAATATAGATATGTGGTCTAGATATCATGATAATATCCCTCAGGATAGATGAGCTGAGACCAACAACAATAGGCCCCTGACACCTAGGAAAGAGTCGATGGAAGGGTGTAATCGGCAGGTGAGTCTTGGGAAGGCCACTAAGTCTAAGGAGACACTACCAACGATATTTAGCGATCAGGCTATACCTTCTGAGGAGGAGGAGGATAGCAATGCAGAGGAGCCAATATGTACTACCCCACTAGACCCACCCCCTAGATCTAGAATCATAGATCCAACTCCAGCAATTCCGGAGAGTGAAGTTATGGACCCACATGTCCCTGATGCCATTAATCAAAAACTAGTCAATATAGGTGATTTAGTTGGCAATATTGAGTATACAGTAAGTGCGCAAACACCGACAGGCCACACTAGCAACGAATACCAAAAACATATCCAAGAAACCCAAGTGGCATTAATGGATATATTCCATTGAGAAGGAGGCATGCCTGGCTATGTTTGGCTATGTCTCTTAAGAAGATATCGAAAACGAAGGGCCTGAACTAAAAATCAGAGAGGAAATAAGGAATACTATACCTCCAACCATGGATGAACCCTATGATATGGGAAGTATATTCGATGTGGTAGGCACAGATCTTCCATTTCTACCATGGAATTCAAACATACACCAGAGTCACCCACATCAATTGAGAAATCTGAATAGTTTAGCCAGCCTCCTATTCCATACGTCATGATAGACCTGCCACAGAAGGTGAATACCTCGATAACAAGATTGATGTTGGGTAAGCAACATGATGGAATCCACCCTTATCCTTGATGGGATGAAGGGCAGATAGGAAGGTTAAGTTTTATTTGTATTTATTTACTTCGTTATTCATGTTATATGGTGAATTATTCTGTAGGTTATCTGGAAAAAAAATATTTTTTTTGCTATATGCACCAACCTTTGTCAAAGTACATGAGTATGATGATGCATCATGTAGGCACAATGTGCTTTGACATTTGATTACAAAACCGTCTCATGCATCCATACCCTTGCATTTTGCACGTACTCTGAGCTGCATAGGGCATCTAGCTTCTTTCTGAGATTAGCATGCATTTATACATAACACAGACAACCAAACAATCGAAGATGTTTTAGGCTTGGCTCGTACTCATAATAAGCTTCAAAAAATGTTGTTTATGCAGTATGTAATGCTTGCTTTCCATGCTCACTTAGATGGATACTCACTTTTTTATGCTTGTTAAAACTTTGTATCTTTTTCAAGCTCAAATTTCAGTTATAGTAAAGCTAATACTTGTTATATGTTATGCATATGTTCAAGTTCTATATGTCTAATATTTATATAATAAAATAGAATGAGCTCGTGAACCCACAAGGAATAATATTACCAGTAGTACACGAGCCTTTTCTTTTAATAGTATCGTAAGTACCAATGTACATGATCATCAAGATATTAGATTTCATATTGCATTTATGTGATCTAATTTGATGTCTCATGCACGTCTCAAGTTTGACATGATAAGCTACACGTTTTCTTTGCTTGTTGTTTAGAGAGTTTTATGTGTGTTATATTCTAAGGATAGTCTCCTCTAATTCTAATGTATCTAAACCAATGTTGTCAATAATGTTCAAGAGACTACTTAAAATAACATTTTCTTTTGTGAAATGCATTAGATAAAATAGTCACAAAATATACTAAGATTAGTTTAGGACAGACATTGATGCATTTCTTCAATGAGTACATATTACATAATGTTTGATCATTTTGACTAAGCACATTTAATAAGATAGAATGGTGAAGTTTTTAATGCACCGACACCTATTTTAGATGATAATAATGAATTGGCAAGTCAATTTCCAAAAATTAATTATTCATGACTTCAAATTTTGCATTTACATTCTAAGTTACATAATGAATGGCTTTAGTGTAACTTGGTCAACACATTGCAATATACTTATTATGTTGCAACTCCATAAGTGTAATATTTTTTAAATGTTAAGAGATATAAACTTAAATGCTTGTAATACTTATACAAATTGAGTAATCATCATCAACAACTACAACTTTATGAAGGCTCACTCACTGGCATATATTGTGCTCATTTTGATTTGAAATATTGTGTGATGAGGTAATTATTCTATGAATGTTTTAAATGAAGTGGGATATTGTGTGATTGATAACTAGTCTATGAATGTTTCAAGCAAGGTGCCTAGGACATTTCTACGCATACAAAGGATTGCATATTGTATAAAAGTCAGAAAAGTCGAAATACTAGTAAGTGTAAATATTTCAGTCGACAAGTAGTAGAAAATGGAAAAATCGTGAGCATTCATGAAATGAGCAGGCATGACTTCTTGTCAAATTTATTCATTTCATAAATATATTTGCGAATGAATCTTCAAAAAGATTGGAGAGATTCTTGCTATTATAAAAAGCTTTAAGATTATTGCTTGTAGAAAGAAAAACAAGTATTGTTGAAAATACATATTATCACATGATTATAGCAAGGGACATAAAAGTTCAAAAAGCATTAGCATGTTAGCAAAAGAACTTTGGAGACTCAAACATTTATGCGCTAGAATGAAGAAAAACATTTCTCTCAAGAAACTATACACAAGGGGTTTCTTGTCATTATGCTTAAGCAAAATCCCTTTTTTTTAAGAGTGATTATTAATAAGTTCTTTGAATAATTGTTACTTTTGTTCTTTCTATATTTTGCTTTTTCAGACTTTTTGTATGAAGCTAGTCTTATTCACTTCCCAAATTTGGATCATTATATTAAAATTAAAAGCTGTTGATAATTATTTGAAATTATCACCTTTAAAGAAACTAGTTTGTAGTCTTGATGATAAATAATTGTAATGTGTGTTGTACTTGCAAAATCTAATATCATAACCTGATTCTATGTTTGTCTTGTGTCTAGTAACCCATGCCTTTGATGTACACCAGATTTATGGTTGCAATATTCTATGATTTGTAGTTTATTTTGACATCTAGAGCACCAATTAAGGTAGAGTTATTTCTAGATAAAAAATTTAAAATAAAAGATTCAAATTATAGAACTATTTAAGATAATTTTAGTTTATAGTTGTACATAAAGTGATTATAGGTGCCAAATTTTTATTTATACATTATATTGATGGGCCAAATAGTACATACAAATCACAAAACCAATCTTGAAAGAAGGAAGAATCAACAATCACATTCATACACAAGTACCCAAACTGAATGCATGAAGATGGAGCATAGAAGGAAATGCAAGTAGTAGAATCTTCAATTAACAGAGCAACAACAATTCATTACAAATCATATGCTTTGGAAACTTGTAGGGGAGGCTCCTAAAAATACTCATGAGTTGGTCAACCACATTCTATAACCTTTTTGGTTCCACCCCTCAACTTACACATTATTAGGAGGCCTCTTTCTTGAAAATACACTCTCAAGTTTGAGAGGAACAAATTACTAGCTCCCACATGGTTTTCCATCCTTTGGGAATTACCATGGGGCTCACAAAATATACAACTTAGCCTAGCACTAGTATTTCTTGTGCTCTCAAACTCGGCTCTCAACAACAACTCCACTAGAAGCCCTTTTGAGTGGTGAGGTACTTCATCGACACCTCGGGGCATGGCATCAGCTAACATTATCGTCCCCCTATAGTGTTGTAGTTCCCACTGCACTACCACAACTTTGACGCTTGGTTCTTGGAAAGGCATGGATCAACATTTGCCTACGTAAAACCAAGAACTTATTTGTCGCCATCGTCGTGCATCTCAACAATAACTTCAACATTTGTAGTGGCTTGTCAAGATAGCCCTGTGTAACTGAGTGCCTCATGTTTGTCTTGTTGGGGAATGAATGCGGAAGCATGGTCCGAAGAGGTGGACCAATGGAACAATCGACTGCTCGAAGACAGAGTTTGACGCGTAATTCCCTCGGTTCGTGCACTATTGATAACTAAGTAGGCGAACACAGGATTAAACAAGAGCTTGTTTGCATGGTTGATTGCGAAAGCAGATAGTAGACAATCAGACAAAGCCATTAGAGAGTCAAACAGAAGGTTGAAAGCAGGCAACACTGACAAAGAATCTGAACACAGGGTCAGACAACAATTTATTCAAATCAAATGTAATGAAATACAAGTTAGTGATGCAAGTGAGCACAAGACAATTGCGGGGGGGAAACCGTGTACTCACAAAGCTAACTACGATCCGTAAAAGCTATGAGCTCATACTGACAATCCGTCTGAAAGGAAAGAATTGATGCAAAGGCATCTACAGTGTTTGTCTCTAATAAGTTGGCATCTCAGCATGAATGTGTGCTTGAGCATCTAAAGAATTATCTTCTCAGTATGGTCTATATATTATTGATTTATTACAATGACCTATATATATACAATTTTATATTTGTGCAGATGAGTGTACAAAAAAAAATGGCATGGAGTTGTTGTGTCGTCAAGAAGAAGATCGTGGTTGTTGTCATTGTCAAGTTAGTTGCACAGTACAGGAAGTGAGTGTGAGGAGGCTCAATAAGTCGGATAAGTCAGGTTTCCTCCGATATATCGGTTGACTACCCGATAAGTCGGCCAAGTTGGGTCTTCCCGATAAGTCGAAAAAAACCCGATATGTCGGCCTCTTCCCTTGCTTGTCTTCAGCAGTTGAGCTGCACGATAATGCAAGTAAATATGCAGCAATGAATGGAACTAGATTTACATAGAATTTAGAAGAGTAGAGGAGATAAATCCAACACCCCCTCTTAATTTTGATCCGTGAATACTTTGATCTTCAAACTAAGCAATGCACAAAATTTGTTGTGTGCATTAATGCTCAATGCCTTGGTGAACACATTTGCAACCATGTCATGTGTTCGACAGTATGTTAAGCTTACCTGTATGTCAAGAATCTTGCCCCTGACATAGTGATATCAAATCTCGATGTGCTTACTCCTAGAGTGAAATCTAGGATTGGCCGATAAGGCAATGTCACTCTGATTATCACAGAATATGATTGTCGGGGCCTACTGATTCAAACTAATGTCTGACAGTAAATTTCTCAAACAAAATGCTTCTTTAATAGATTGAGAAGCATCAATATACTCTGCTTTTGTAGGTGAAAGAGCAATAGAGGTTTGCTTACGACTGTTCCAAGAAATAGGACCGCCATTGAGGAAGAATGTAAATCCAAATGTGGATTTATGAATATGTACATCTCCTCCCCAGCTTGCATCAGAATATCCGAGGATGAAGCTTGTCATTATTGACTTCTCCATAGCAGATGCACTGGTCCGTAGTAGCTCGAATGTATCTCATGACTCTTATCAGACCCTTCCAATGGGTAATTAGCCATGAATTGGCTGAGTAAGCTAACTGCAAAAGTGATATCAGGTCTTGTATAGACCATTGAATACATGAGAGATTCAAGTATCGATTGATAAGGATATTCTCTCATCTACTCCTCTTCTTGCTTGGTTTGAGGAAAGAGCAGGTAAGCTGTCTGTACATCGAGTTGATGTACTTTGAGGTCGGTTGCAGCAGCACACGATAAGAGGGCTCAGATCGATGAATGCTTGACTACTGGACTGAAAGTCTCGTTGTAGTCGATGTTGGAGATCTGAGCGAATCCTCGTGCTACCAATCATGCCTTCCTTCGATCAATTGTTCCATTGACATTGTACTTGATCTTAAAGACCCATTTGCAATCAATAAGATTGCTGCCAACAAGAGCTTCAACTAGTGACCATGTCTGGTTCTTGATCATAGAGGAATACTCTCTATCCATCGCTTCTCTCTAGAGATCGGAGTCTGGTTGGCTAAGTGCTTCTTCGACAGTTGTGTTCCTACATTAAAAGACAAGCAGATTCAGGAGTATACCTTGTGGGTTGTATGCGCACTCGGCTTGATCTTCTTTGAGAAAATGGTATTGGCTGATGATCCATTCCTTGTATTTGTCGCTATCAAGTAGTAGCAGCTTCTTCGTCTGACTCGTTGTAGGGTAGTTGATTGATTATCGGCACGCTTGAGTCCGTGGCTCGAATTGTTGTGTCGGAGGCAGGTGTTGAAGGTTCACATGGAACTCTGTCCTTGTCTTTGAGCTCGATAAACTGATCCTCAATAAATAGTGTATCCTTGTTGAAAAAAATTTGCTACGTATCGAGGTCGTACAACTTGTAGGTGTTGTCAGATGAAGTATATCCAATAAGGATGGTCTTGAGACCTTGGAAGTCAAATTCTGTCTTTGTCTTCTTCGGCGCTTAGGCGATGCATCCGAATACTTGAATGTTCTTCAGTGAAGGCTTAGATCCTGTCCAAACCTCATGTGGTACTTTCTCTGCATGCTCTTTGAATATTTTGAAATAGTTGAAAGCTTCTAATTTCTTTTTGATATAATAAACCATAGTCCTTTTGGAAAATTCATCAATAAAAGTTACATATACTTTGCATCCTTTAGTGAAGGATTCTGCATTGGGCCACAGATATTTGTGTGTACAACATCTAGTAATCCTCTAGCAGTATGCTAATGGCTTGATCTAAATGGTTTTTTGGCCTGTTTACCAACTAGACATTCTTAATTTAATTTTTCTATCAAGGTAGTCGAGATCAAGAACAATGGATTGCTTAGACATGATGTACAGAAGCATGATTCAAATGACCAAGTCTATAATGCCAAAGTAAACTTTTATTTATTTGAATAGAAGTACTGAGAGCTTGACTAGAGGCAGAAAAACAATGACTTAGTCTATACAAGTATCCATGTCTCTTTTCGAATGCTAGGATCTTGCATGTGTTGGATTATTCTCCTACTAATCAACTAATCAACATTTTAATCTTCGTCCAATTTTTATCCAGACCTGCAGATTTCTTCGTGTTTTTACACAGTCTACATAACTACTCAGAAATGGCTCACAGTGTCGGCATGTTTGGGATTTTCGTCTTTTGGGATTTTCTTTCACTTCGGCTTTCTCGCAAAATGCCAAATGCCTCAAATGTTACAGAA
Source organism: Diphasiastrum complanatum (assembly GCA_029204225.1). Classification (NCBI taxonomy): domain Eukaryota; kingdom Viridiplantae; phylum Streptophyta; class Lycopodiopsida; order Lycopodiales; family Lycopodiaceae; genus Diphasiastrum; species Diphasiastrum complanatum. Next base: position 44,384,311 of record CM055109.1, read on the forward strand.
ATGATGTCATTTCTGTAGAGTGACAGTTTACGCTCAAATTCGTAGACAGACTGTTTACGACCAAAGCCACCAACTTGCATTGATTCATCAATCAAGTAATTTATGAGAAGTCCTAACTGGATGGATACCAGCACATCACAACCAACTGGATGACGCATTTGATGACCTAATTGCTTAGTATAAATAGTTGTTCAATGAATAGTGAGCGTTCTCTCTCAAGCCTGCAAGCTTGGACACTCTTGAGCATTCTAGCTCACTTATTTAGAGTTGATTAGAGATTGCTATTCTGCTTAATTCAGACTTATTTTAGTCGCTCAAAAATAGCTTAGAGTACGCGGCTTTGATCCGCAAACTTGTTTTACTCATTTGCGTCTGATTAAATCTGATTTTTTCCTGGTGATGGAGGCGTTTTGCTTTCATACTGAATCAATACTATCTTCTTATTTTGTTCGGATTCATCTCAGAATGTATGCATTTCTGTAATTCTTCGCAAGTGATTATTTGTCCGATAATTCAATGCTTAATGTTTGTCTACATAATCATTGTAGTACTAATGATTTCAAAGTTAGTTACCATAAGGTCAAACGTGATTTCTATCACTATTGTTTTGTTCGAAATTGATAGGCATAGTCATGATTATAGTTTTTTCCGCTGTGCACGATAAATTTTAATTCTTGTCGTTCAAATTTCTTTTATTCGATTCTATTCTACTTATCTTTTCACACACCTCTTTCCAACGTGGTATCAGAGCATTGATTCTTCAAGGCCTAATACTATATTAGAGCGCACAAGCTCTAATACTTGATATCTTTCGCGATATCAAATTATTCTTCAGTTCGAATCAATTTGTTTCGGTATTAGAGAATTGATTTCCACAGCACGGTATCTCTCTTAACGTCGACATACTAAAGTTGCAGATGGATTCTCAAAGTAAAGTTGGTTTTATCACAGACAAGCTAATGGATCCAATTATCATTTATGGAAATTTAAGATGAAGACCTTGCTAATTGCCAACGAGTTGTGGGATGTTGTTACAGGTATTGAAGTAAAGCCTGAAGACGATATAGAAGACTCGAAATGGAAATTGAAGGATGGTAAAGCTTTCAAATTTATTATCCTCAATATATCATATACTCAGATTGGCCATGTAGCTGAATCTAGAACTTCAAAAAAAGTTTGGGACATCTTGAACTAACAAGATGTGAGAGACGTAACTACCAAGTTACATTTTCGAAGGAAATTCTTCACACTCAACATGTCGAATAATGATTCTCTTCAGAATCACATTAAGTAGTTTAAGAATCTCTTGCAACAGATGGCCGCTATCGGATCAGTCATAGATGATCAAGACGCAATTATGACATTGCTTTCAAGCCTACACTCTACATATGAGAACTAGGTGATGATCATCACGACACACTCAAATTTAACTCTTACCAGAGCTATCACAATGTTGATGCAAAAAGATAATTGAAGAAGTCAAGACACTTCGTCTACCTCTTCGTCTCATGCTCTCTATGTCAACAAGGGCTCGAAACAACAAAAACGAAAAAGCTCCAAGCATTCTGCATCAAATCAGAAACTGACTCAAAGTCAAGAACAATTATCGAATCCACATTTGTTGAAGAAGAAGATGTTTTGCAGGTATTGCAAGCGCAATAACCATGAGATCCAGGATTGCCGAATTCTCAAAGCGAAGAATGCAGCAAAGCAACTTGATCAACAGGCAAATACAATTACAATATCTCCTAAAGTCGAAATGGACGAAGGCGCTTTTATAGTCAAAGACAAAAACACGAATTCAGATGATTTGTGGTTTCTGGATTCCGAAGCTACTCATCTCGACTATCCTTCTAGTAAAGTCGATCTCCCTGTCTGCCATAGCTCCATTCTTGGAAAGCAGACTAGGATTCCTTTTAGATCGAGTCATAGGCATGCAGCAAAAGGCATGTTAGATGTTATTCATTTGAATATATGTGGACCTATGCAAACTCCATCATTGCTAGATGCAAAGTATTTCATTTCTTTTATTGACGAATTCTCTTGAAGAACGGCTATTTACTTCATTAGGCAGAAATTGGAGGCTTTCATCAAGTTCAGACAATTCAAAGAGCATGCAGAAAATTACACTGGCAAAAGAATTAAAGCACTTAGATCCCGACAACAAGGGAGAATATATCTCCACCGAATTCAAGGAATACTGTCTTAATAACGGCATTGTGCAACAGTATGTTACCTCCTATTTGCCTAAGTCAAATGGTCAGCTTGCTGAGAGAAAGAACAGAACCTTAGTCGAATCGACAAAGTGCATGTTATCACATGTGTCACTTTCGAAGTCCTTTTGGGCTGAAGCTGTTTCAACAGCAACCTATATTCAAAACAGATGTCCTACTAAAGGTCTCTCAGACAAAACACCATTCGAAGTTTGGACAGGTACCAAACCTTCTTTATCAAACTTATGAGTTTTTGGATGTACTGCTTATGCGCAGATTCCTCATGATCTCAGGAAGAAGCTCAACTTTCAAAGTATGAAATGTATTTTCATCAGCTACACTACTTGAAATCAAGCTTACAAGTTGTTTGATCCCATCGAGTCGAAGATATTCACTAGCCGGGATGTCATTTTCATCGAAGATCAGTTTATTGACCTCAAGGGAAAAGGCAAAGCCCATGTAGCCAACTTGTCTGACTCGTCCGACATATTGAACTTTGAGGTTCCTCAGTCGACTATTCCCATTGTAGAACTAAGTTTAAAGGTCAAGGCATTCATGGATTTAGATTAAGAGGGAGTGTTGGATTATTCTCCTACTAATTGACTAATCGACATTTTAATCTTTGTCCAATTTTTATTCAGACCTGAAATTTTATTCGTGTTTTTACACAGTCTGCATAACTACTCAGAAACAGCTCACAGTGTCGACATTTTTGGGATTTTTGTCTTTGGAATTTTCTCTCATGACGGCTTTCTTGCAAAATGCCAGATGTCTCAAATGTTAAGGAAATGACGTTGGCGAAGACCTTCGTGTTTTTTGCATGACAGTTTACGTTCATTTCTGCAGAGTGTCAAATCTGCAAACAGATTGTTTACGATCAAAGCCACCGACTTGTATTAATTCATCAATCAAGTAATTTTTGAGAAGTCCTAACTAGATGGATGTCATCACATCACAGCCAACTGGATAACGCATTTGACGATCTAATTGCTTAGTATAAATAGTTGTTCATATTCCTACATCTCAAGCACGAAGATCAATCATCAAGTATTGAATAGTTAGCATTATCTCTTGAAGCCTGCGAGCTTGGACATTCCTGAGCATTCTAGCTCACTTCTTTAGAGTTGATTAGAAATTGTTATTGCGCATACTGCTTATCAGCATTGCACTTAATTCAGACTTATTTTAGTCGCTTAGAAATAGCTTAGAGTATGCGACTTCAATCCGCAAACCTATTGTACTCATTTACATCTGTTTCATTTTCATACTGAATCAATACTATCTTCTTATTGCATTCAGGTTCGTCTCAGAATGTATGCGTTTCTGTAATTCTTCGTGACTGATTATTTTTTTGATAATTCAATGTTTAATGTTTGGCTACGTAATCACTGTAGTACTAATGAATTCAAAGTTAGTTACTGTAAGATCAAACGTGATTTCTATCATTGTTGTTTTGTTTTAAAGTGATAGGCGTAGTCATGCATTGAGAAAGAGAAAGATAGTTTATTTCGCTACACACGATAAGTTTTAATTCTTGTCATTCGAATTCCTTTTATTCAGTTCTATTCAACCTATCTTCTCACAAACCTCTTTCCAACAGCATGTCCTATTGACTACTTTACACTAACCACATTCGAATTCTACTTTATGTCCTAGATCTATAATTCTACTAACAAAGAGCAGATTTGTCAACAGATTCGGTACATGAAGAACATTTGAGAGTAACTTAGATTGATCGTTTGCAAAGCTTAATCTTACTGTACCTTCACCTTTTATAGCTTGTGTTCTATTGTCGCCAAGGTGAACATATCGTTTGGTACTGTAAGGCGTATATAGAACTCAAAACAACCGATATGGCTGGTCATGTGCTATGTGGCTCTGGAATCCAGAAACTAGAAGCTGTCGTTGGATGCTTCTTGATGGCTAGGCATGAAGGCATCATGATCCACTTCTTGAATCGGTTGCAGCTGCATTTTCCACCTGATTTGACTGTCCCTTGTTGTTTTTCTTTGCTTGTAGTATGCAACAATCTTGGATCTTGTGGTTAGAATACTTGCAGTATCTGTAGAACAGCTTCTTCTTTGTCGGTTGATTCGACTGCTCTTGACACTATGTCGGCTTCTAATTTTGCTTCGATGGCTTCGGACCTTTTTTCTTCTGCTTGGTCGAGAGTCTCTATTGGTGTATAAGACGTGAGAGTCGACGGTAGAGGAACTAGAGGCTTCATTCCTTCAAGTGTCTTCCTACAACAACATTGTGATGACTCTTGAAAGAGTCAGCTCTGGGTGTGTCGTGATCAGCTATCGTATGAGCTTGGCAAGCTTGAAAGCAGTGTCACTATTGTGTTTTGATCATCTATGACAGATCCGACAGCGGCCATTTGCTTCAGTAGGTTCTTGAACTGGTTGATGTGATTCTGCAGGGAATCACCATTTGTCATCTTGAGGGAGTAAAATTTCTTTTTGAGATGTAGCTTGGAAGCTATATCTTGCACTTCTTCGTACAATGTGCTCAAGATGCCTCAGACTTTCTTGGAGGTCTAAGCTTCAAACACATGGCCAATTTGAGTGTCTTAGATATTAGGATGATCAACGCAAAAGCTTTGTCATTCTTCAGCTTCCATCAGGAGATTGCAGCGTCTTCGACTTTGGGTCTTGCATGTGCACCTGTAACAACATCATACATCTTCTTAGCCATTAGCACAATTCTCATCTTAAATTTCCACAGATGGTAACTGGCTCCAAAAGCTTGTCCATGATAGGACTAGCTTTCACTTGGGAATCCATGTGGAAGATTAGTCTAAGTGACAATAACAAGTATCAGTGACTTAAGAATGAAAATCTAATGCTAACTTGCAGAACAAGAAAACATATTATCCTATCGGCTAGTAGGATCAGGTTCTGTGGGAAGCTTATCAGGCTATAGAAATAGCTCTAGCGTAAAACCTCTTAAGTAATCAGATAGATTCTTATATCGATGGCTCTGATACCATGCTGGGGAATGAATGCGGAAGTGTAGTCCGAAGAGGTGGACCGATCGAACAATCGGATCGGAACGGTCCTACTACTACTCAAAGGCATGGTTCAACATAATCCCTTGGTGCGTGCACTATTGATAACTAAGTAGGCAAACACAAGATTAAACAGGAGCTTGTTTGCGTGGTTGATTGCGAAAGCAAAGAGAAAACAATCAAACAAAGCAATTTGAGAGTCAGATAGAAAGTTGAAAGCAGCAAGCAACACTGATAGAGAATCTGAACACAGGATCAGACAGTAGTTTATTCAGATCAAATGTAATGAAATACAAGTCAGTGATGCAAGTGAGCACAAGACAATTGCGAGGGAAAAACTACGTACTCACAAAGCTAACTACGATTTGTAAAAGCTATATAATGACAATCCATCTGAAAGGAAAGAATCGATGCACAAAGGCATCTACAGTGTCTGTCTCTAATAAGCTGGCATCTCAGCATCAATGTGTGCCTAAGAGTCTAAAGAATCAGCTTCTTAGTCTGGTATATATATTATTGATTAATTATAATGATCTATATATATACAATTTTACATTTGTGCAGATGAGTGTTTTAAAAAAAATGGCATGAAGCCTGTTGTGCCATCAAGAAGAAGATCATGGCTGCTGTCATTGTCACGTTAGTTGCACAATACAAGAAGTGAGCGTGAGGAGGCTCGATAAGTCGGATAAGTCAGGTTTCCTCTGATGTTGGTTGAATAACCGATAAGTCGGCCAAGTTGGGTCTTCCCGATAAGTCAGAAAAAATCCGATATGTCGGCCTCTTCTCTTGCTTGTCTTTAGTAGTTGAGCTGCGCGACAATGCAAGTAAATATGCAACAACAAAATAGGTCCTAGATACGGCCTCATTCCAGGTCTGAACTTGTTTCCATACCATTTCTCGATCATCTACACGTATTGACCGGAGGAAAATGCTGCTCGTAACCCTTTATCCCAATAACATTCCAATGTCACATGAGAAAGGCTATGGACATGCAATAAGTTGCACTTTCTCGGACTACAACATCTGCACTCCCCTTATAGGTATGTCCAAATTCCAATAGGGCATCTCCATACTTTTCAAATGATGAGCTAGAGTCAACTCCTGGAATAACTGGCCAGTTGACTTGAGAGCTCTTTGAATTGTAGCAATTGTATCTAGAGACTCCGCTCTGCTGGCTACTTTTTCCACCTCCTCCTCCACAATATCGCCTTCATCCAAGTAGTCAAGAGCATCTACATCGATGAAACCATCTTGTTTTTGAGAAGAGGGGTCTTCTGCTTTTTCCTCGGCCTTTGAGCTTTTTCCTTGATCTATCTGAAGGTCTACTATGGCATGTGTTGCTTCAGTGTTGTCTTCTGCTTTTTTTTCTTGAGTGAGGTCAGCTGCAAATATATTTTTTGCTTGTGTGGTTGTAGGCAGCTCCCTTTCTCCCTCCCCTGAACTTGTTGCATGTGGTTAGTGTTGGATTGCCACCACAAAATCGACTACTTGTTGTATGCGAGGGGGTGATGTCATCACTTGGATGGACTCTGTTGGTGATTGGGACCTGGACCTAGCAAGAGGTGATTGCACTCGTGGTGACTATGTCTGCTAAGTATCCATTAGCTGTAGCTATTGTGAGGAGGTGGCAAGTGATGTCCTTCTGGTCCTGGTTCTTCTTGTGTACAATTTGTCTTCCTCCTCGTCCTCGTTGTCATTATTGCTTGAAAATGGTACATCTTCATAACCAGCCATCCTTTGTTTCTTTCTAGGGGTCAACTTTTTTGTCTTTGATGGTGGTGGGCATTAGGACAGTTAATAAAGTGGCTCAAACAACCTCGCTATTGAATGATCTCTATTCATTAATAATGTAACCTTATTTTGCCTAATTTGGTGAAGTTTTGCTACAATTGTCTAGTTTCTTGATTTTTGGCTTATTTTCTTGATTTCTTGCATTTTCATTATATTAATAGATTAGATGTTTGAATTCTAAGGTTGGCACATGAAAATTTTGGTATCAGAGCATTAGATCCTTTCCTTATCAAATTTGGTGAATTTTGTTAAGTTTGGTAGAGTTTCTTGTTCTAGTTTTCTTGTTTAGTCAATTTCCAGCAAGTTTTGGTTCAATTTTTGACCTTTTTTGATTTGGAGCTATAATGGCCAAGTTATGGCCATTTTAGTGTTTTCTTTCCAATTTTAGTTAATGATAGTTTTTGCAATCTGTTTACCTCCATTTTTGGCTGAATTTTCTTCCAAAATTTCTGACTATAATTTTATAGAATTGTAGATCTCACAACCAATTTCCAGCCAGATTGGTTGAGAATTGACAAAGTCATCGCAATTATTGTGAAAGGAGATCTAAATCTAGTTTTTGGTAGAGATTTGGGAGAGAAGCACTTCAATTTTTTATTTTTGAAATTCTGCTCCTTTGTAAAAAAAAATTCATTTTTTTCATTATGAAGTTTCATTAGAATCACCCTAAATAAAATGACCTATCCCTACCTACGCGCAGCCCTAACCCTAAGGCCTACATAAACCCTTTTATAAAAAAAAAATTTGCCACGCCTTGCTCCGCAGCCCGACACCCTCTAGTCCCTCTTCCATCTGGACCGAGCCGAATATCATGCCAGCCTCACGCCACGCTCCCAACTCGACCGAGTCTCTCTCTGGCCGAGCCGAGTCTCCACGCTGATTTTCCTCCCACCGGCTAATCCCCGCCCTCTGGAGTTCTCGGTTGACAGACCATCCTCCTGTCGGCTAACCCCCTGCAGCTTTTTCTTCGTGATAGACTTCCATTTCTCAGGACTTTCTCTGTCATTCTCTTTATGCTACAGCGATGGCGCTTGGTCTCGGGTTGATTCAACGTTGTGGCCTTATTGCAATTCACTTGGTTCTGAACTTGTTCACCTACTGTATGTTCTCCTTCGTCAGCTTGCTGAGCAAGGCCTAGTAAGAAGTCTAATGCATCCTTGTATTGGTGCCAATCAATTTCAGTGCGACGCATCTTTCTCTCAGATCTTAACTTATCAATAGTGAGTTTACTTTCCTCACTGTAGCACCAGTCGCAAATCAAATTCCTTGGATGTTATGTTAGGACCTGCGCACATAAAGTAATCAATCAGAAATGAAGGAACTCGAATGCAGCCCTGCAAATCGGCTTACTATTTGGGTGACTATTGGCAAAATCAAATATAATTTTTGGACACTAAGATAGCTAATCAGGTAGACTCAGTAATTTCATGTTCAATATAATGGTAGTATCATTATATATGATTAGTCTAGTACTCAAAATAGCATCCTCTTCTGCAATTTTCCCAACATATTCTAAATAGTCATGAGGTATCAAAGAAACAAGTAGAAAAATAAAGCTTATGTATGTTGACTGGAACAATTCAGCATAAAACCTCACATCTCCACACATAGTGCACTCTTGTTCTGGCAAGTTTCTGAACATATTTTCCTCTGAGATTGGCACAGTGAAATCATCAGATGTCGCGGTCTTCAACTCGTCATTCTCAAGTCTAGCTACCTTTCCGTGATACACCCCAAATGGCACTCTTCAGTAAATGCCTAGCTGGAAACACTTATCAACGCTATCACTTTCAGGATTGTACGTAGGAATCACGAGTACCCATTCTCCGATCAATGCAGCTATCATATGTATCTCTCATAAGTCTTGAAAGATGTTCAGGATGCTATTAAATCAGAATGTTCACAAAAAAAGAGAAAAGAAAATAAAATGGCTGAGGAAAAGTGATCAGACCTCTGAGCTTAAAGTTTAACTCTTCAAAAGTCTTTGTATTTGCTCTAATCAGAAAAATCCAAGCATATTGTCATCGCGTAACTACACCTTGCTAAATTTGATTTTCATATCACTTCAAAAATCTTCCCAAGATTGCAATCCACAATTACAAGATTTGGTTATTCCACATCGATTCCAATGGATTGGGATTATGAACAAGAGGATGACAATCAGTCATACTGTGATGACAGTTATGACAATGATGTGGAGGGATAATGGGATCAAGGGGACGATTACATCGAAGATTATGACCAAGATGACGAAATCGCTGATGACGATCAATATCAAGACCAGAACGACGATTTTGCTAATGATGATTAGTATCAAGACTACAACGACACTTCTGAACTTGACCATTACTCTGAAGATTTCAACAATGAACAACAAAACGAAGAACAACACGAACCAGTCATTGACGATTTCTCTGCAGACGAAGCAGTTGAACCATTCGATGGTCAGGATGAACTAGAGTTTAATGATGGTGATTATCAAGGTCAAGATCAATTCCAATTTACTACTGAAGATCAGTTTGAAGCGATAAATGTGGATGAGCAACAACAGGTGCAATGTGGAACCGAAGATCACTACGAGCCCATGGATCAATTTTATGATCTTGAAGAACTCAAAAGATGACATCACCAAGGTGCAGAACAACATTTCGATCATAATGGATAATGTTGACTATGAGGCCTATGAAGATGCCTATGAAAGTGAGAAAATTGACAGAAATGAAGGATGTTCTCTCTATGTCACCACGGGTATGATAGGTACATCATTTGCTTACACAAATGATTTTAAGGAGGGAAGGAATATTATTGTGGCAAGTGGAGCAACAATTTCCAATCCCTATGTCAATTTTGTGAGAAGTCTAACGCCTTCAACTCAACAACATTGGGTCAACATTCATGCCAAATCAAGTATTAATGTAGACCCTACTATCAGTAAAGTGACCAGTGGAACAAAGGAAATATTATATACACTTTTAACTACCATATAGGATAGTACCGAACAAACAAAACAAACATTACAAGAAAGGTCAGATGGGAAGAAATGTACAACAAGATGGTCGCTCGTTTTGACTCTATCTTGCAATTAGTTGTGGTATTCCACAACAACCAACTGATATTCAAACTACTAATCATGAATGGTGTACCACTGTTGATGTCTATGAAACAACACTCACTCTAATCCAAGGGCAAACTTCCAAGTCGAAGGAAGATATCGATCGAGATGTTTTGAGCAAACAAGATCATGAATCTTCTGATGAGGCTGATGATTACGAGGAAGAAAGCAAATTTCTTAATATCGATCTATCTTCCAAGGATACAAAACAATATCAGCACAGCACCAATGGACAAGTGGATGAAGACCAATTTGAGAATCCAAATCAAGTCTTGTCCACCGACAGTTGTAGTGATCAGATTGAAGGTCAAAATAAAGGGAAATATTATGAGAAAAGCGAACTTCTACAATTACAGTTAAGTCATGGAGTACAATCCAATTGTCTGGAGTTATGCTCTACTCTACAAATCAGGGGTTATGACCATATTATTGATAATGATCTATATGGAATTATTCCTAAACATGGATCAATTGGGTGGCATAACACTGATTTAAAATTTAAATACCAATACATCAACGAGCTTTTTGATGATGAAATTGGTATTAGCATTGCTTCAAGGAAGTCGATATTAAGAGACACATATCAAGATTTGAAGCAAAGTCACACCGGATTACCAACTAGTGAGTTTGTGGAATTGACGCAAGGAGTTGGTGCAGAATTATCCAATCTTCTTGCGTTGGATGATGTCATCAATCCTATCAACAAGGAAAATAGGTTGACATGGGAACTGAATTCAAGACTGTCAAACTCCTTGTGTACAATCCAAATGTGGAATGCTTGCATTTATTGAATGCAATGGAGCTTCAAAATGAAATCAAGATCATTCATTATGAAGTGGTACATAAGGCAACAACAACACTAGATGCAGGGATAAAAAAAGACGCATCTGGAATTGGATAGCCTATCCAATCAAGGGAGATACTGGGGAAGAAGACTATCAAATGTCTTGTTGCTTGGATCATGTCAACCCATGCAGAATTAATGCAACTTGAGGCTTTCATGTGTTTCGTCAATCTCTTCTTCAGTGAACTTACCAAACCTATGGGATCAGTTGTAGATCAAAGGTTCTTTATGAAGAATTCTCTTTGCAACCTTGTTCTACGACAATAAGCAGAGGCAGCAAAAAAAATGATGAACAGTAGATGGCTAGTAACAAGAATAATACAAGAAAAGATGTTTCTTATTCAAGGTGGCCAAATATTCTTCGACTAGCACCAAAGGATTCATGAATCATGGCACTCAACAAAGAGCTACATGGTCTTTATTTTTTAGGGCAAAAATGCATAAAGTATGGGGAGTGTCATGTGCTACATGTAATTAGCCCATGAGCTTACGAATGAATTGCCAAATATGGCGATGGAGCTAAAGTAGACTAGAATTAGTCATTAGGATAGTTAATAAAGTGGCTCGAACAACCTCGCTATATTTGTAAATAGCGGACTTGTAATAATGGTTGTAAGGCCCAAATTAGCCAAATAAGCCCCCAAATTTATAAGAGAGGCACAAATGACCACTATAAATAGCTGAGGTCGTGCTAAATCTAGAGGCTATTGTTTTTTTTGTAATTTTGAGTTTTATGAGATCTTGGAGCTCCTCTTTGAGATCTTTCTTGAAGGAGAGAGTGCTTCATATGCCTAAAATCACATGAGAGCTATGATCATGCTCTAGAATCAGGCCCCTATCCTTTGAATGATCTCTATTCATTAAAAATGGAACCTTACTTTGCCTAATTTGGTGAAGTTTGGCTACATTTGTCTAGTTTCTTGATTTTTGGCTAATTTTCTTGATTTCTTGCATTTCCATTATAATTTGATGTTAATGAATGGATTAGATGTCTGAATGCTAAGGTTGGCACATGACACTGACAAAGAGGCTGTGGAAGGTTTATAATCTCTGCTAGCAGTAGCATCTCTTAGGGCCAAGGCAAGCTTCAAATCCAGCTGCGTTTTGACTCTTGCCCGGGCTATATCAAAAAGATGTAGCCCAAGGTTGTTACTGGGGCTCTTTTCTTCAATGCACTTATCAATGTTCTGGAGATGATCTCGGCCCCAATTGTACATATTATGTTGGCCCTCGTGGGATTCACCCAACATGGCAAATTTCTACAAAGGAATCCTCATCAGGTGTGCCCTCCTTCTATGTGTATACTTCGTGAGGTACGCACAGGCAGCTGCTAATTCTTTGCACTTGATGGCTTCCAACAAGATACCATCTTTATTTTTTCACTTGTCTACAATGGTGTCGAGGAACTTGGCATATGGCTGCTGCAACATGTTGGTCAGCTTCTTGGGTTTCTCCTTGTGTCCACTTGGAAATCCAAAAGCAGTGAGGCTGCTGCCAACGAGATAGACATACAGCTGAAAGTTCTACAAGTCAATTCGGAATGTCATCAGTTTATCGTGGAACATGAGATACAAGCTCTGATATCCCTTCCACTTGGGAATGTCGACATCTAGCCCTTGGGAGTTTCGGCTTGTGTGTACCACTGTCGATTGTAACCCGTCGGATGCAAAGAACAGATGCAATGTCGGATACAGAAACAAAAATTTTTGTCGGGCGTAAATGTAAAAATGGTGTTGGATACAAATTCAAAAACAGTGTTGGAAACTCTGTCAGATGTAAAGGAGAAAGTCGGATGTATATGTGCAGACTTTGTCGGTTGTAAAAAGGTGTTGTAGGATGTAAAAAAAGAGGTAAAGTCTTTCGGATGAAAATGAAGGTAAGGTAGGATTTAAAAAGTGGTATTAACTTGGCAAAAACTATAATGAAACTAGAAACGGTGTGGTAGTGGATGCTAAACGTAGAAAAGATAGAAGTTTTTTGGAAAAAAATAGACTTTCATAAGAGGTTGAAATTTCGTAGGTTTTGTGCCATGCGGATGGATGGGTGTGTGGTAGTTATGGAGCATCGAATATATGGTAGTGTGATTGATGGCTGTCAGTTTGCACGAAAAATCACCTGAATCGGATCATAGATAGCAAAGGTCGCCAGAAATTTACCAATCAGACATGAACGCTCTTGAAAATGGTGTGAAGAGAAAATGACATGGGCGTCCGACGTATTTATAAAACAATTTAGGTCAGGCATCGGATGTAGTATCAGCTGTATATCATTGGTTGAAATGGGTTGTCAGATCTAAAGATGGTCGTCGGATGTAAATCCGTTGGATGTACTAGAGAGTTCTGATCGTCGGATCTGAACATCGGATGTAAACTGTTAGATGCACAGTTAGGTGTAGTCGTCGGGCATACTATTGAATCTTAATCAGTTATGGCATCGGAGGTAGGTTGTCGGATGCATCGTCGGATGCACTTTTGAACCTACTGTTGGTTGTACCTTCGGATGTAAAACTTGGAGTAATTTTTTTATTTTTGTTTCAAGTGTAAAATCTATGGTCTTCTAGAAAAACTTGGGTAGATATATACATCGAAAAACACTATGAAAAAGGAGTAGTTTAGAACAGAATATACAAGATGGTGGATGAGGTAAAAATGGAAAGGAAGAAATTGACAAAAATGGAAGGTAAAATAACCCAAAAGTACATTTACATAGGGCTCACCGCAAAGGTATCTTTATAGTACTTCCGTAGTCGGCTACCATTGACCAATGTATCTAGGGGTATGCCTTCTAACGTTTCTAACTGCACTGCACCGTTCGTAAAGATTTTCTTTACAACGTAAGGGCCTTGGCTACGGAATTTCAATTTCCCAGGATGGACTTTCGAGGATGTGTGAAGTAAAAGTTTATCACCGTCACGAATGTTCTTAGTCCTGACATGATGATCATGCCAAGCCTTTTTTCGTCTCTTATGAACCAACTGTGCGTGATAAGTCACATAGTTTTGTCAACATAAAGAGTCTATTCTGAACTTGGTATTGATAAGAACTATCATCACACAAGTCAGTGGCATATGCTAAAGTGACGTGTAGGGAAGGAATTAGAAATTCTGCTGGCATAACAGCCTCTTGGCCATACAACAGTTCAAATGGTGTTTTCCATTCTGTGGCTCGTTTCGACGTTGTTCTATATGCCTAGATAGCAGAAAATAATTTTGTTTCCCAGTCTGTTCTACTTGTTTCCACTATCTTGGTTAAAACCTTGCAAATCATTTTATTTGTAGATTCAACTTGCCCATTGCATCTAGGATAGTACGGGGTACTTTTTCGATGTATAACGAAGTAATGAGTTAATAAACTATTGATTACTTCATTAAGGAAATGAGAACCATGATTACTTACAATTTCTATTGGACAGCCGAATCGAGTGATAATGTTTTCATAGAGGAAACGTGCTACGATTTTTGCGTCTGCTTTTCGTGTTGCTCTAGCCTCTATCCATTTTGTTGCATAATCGGTGGCAATCAGAACGTATCGTGATTGTGTGCCACGTGCCGCTGGACCAATAGGGCCAACAAAATCAATACCCCATTTGTGAAATGCTTCACTTTCAAGTATTGAAGTAAGGAAATTGTGGTCCTAAGAGGGTTATTGCCATCATCTTAAAATACAAGGTTATTATTGTTAATTAGTGATTGTGTTCATGAACAAATGTAGCTCTAGAAATCCCCCCATCTAGGCAAAACACTCCATGGAGGTCTACATCATAAAGCACGGGCCTTGAATGTGAGGTGCCCATCCAATGCTGCATGTAAAGTCACTTAAGTGAGAGTATCATTTAAAGGGCCCACTACTCAGGCTCAGGTTAAGTAGCACCCCTGTAGGTTAAGTGGCACTCTTTTAGTTAACTGGGAATTTGGAACCCTTGCATGATGGCACTCATTTAATGCCGTTGAGTGACCTAGTTGAATGTGTGTAGTAGCTCTTCCCCATGGACATGAAACGACTTCTTTTTCCCCTCCATCCATGCTGAATTTGGGTCCCCATGGAAACTACAAAACCTTTCTTTGGTGAATAGTGCCTTCAAACGGCCCTTCTACCCACCCTCTCAATCCAATCTTGACAAGAATTGCTTATCGGGTCCGTACTTGGAATCATATTCCATGGGGAAGAGCTACGACCTCCTACTAGGATGGCTGGACAATGGGACATCACAATTCGGGATGATCCTGGGACCTGTAGTAGTGTTTTCAAAACTAGAAACTAGATTGATATAGCAAAAGATTTTATCTATTAAGAGCTAGCCTCATCTTTACTGCGGATCCAGGGACAATTGTTCTTCAACAACAATTGTTTTCCAACAAAAACAATTTGAGAAGTTAATTAACTGTCATAATGATTATAGCTTCAACTACATACAGGTAAAGACACAGCTTGATCTTGCTTACATCAATCAGGTAATGTCCTTGTTAGTGCACAACTCTGAGGCTATACCCTTGAGTAAGAAATGCCTCCTCTGATCAAATGTGACAGATGTCTTTTATTGTGGCGGTCCCAAAATAAAATCAAACTGTTCTGCTGTAAGGCGTCGCAGACTGTGGAATCTGGATGGTGCTGGTAGCGTCCAAAAACGCAGACATTTGCTGACTATGATATAATTCAGAAGCGCGGGAGTTGCCATGTTTCTTACTGCTTCAAAAAACGCGGACCTGGGTTTTTCTTTGAATTGTTATTATTGCAGGATTGGCACGCATCAGGCTATTTTGTCTGTTCCTCGTTCCTTCCAGTTGATGTGCGAGTTACATCATACATACGATTGTGCACGCGCACCGTTCTGGGTTTTGGACTCTGGGGATGAGTCGTAATTTGTAACGTGGTGGATGATCATTGATCAGCATATGTCCGCGCAGCTTTTTGATGGCATGCAAGACACTGGACAGTACTACTTGTGTAGGTAGCGCATGGAGTGTGGCTGGCCTGGGACTCGTGAAGGTGATGAATGCAACGGCCAATGAAGAGAGGCTGTACCTCTGTGCATTATTGCAAGAACTGTACTGGAAACCAAGAAATTCGTGCTATAACATGCTTTAATTGTGATGGTTTGAGAATTTGTTCTGGCATGAAATGAAAAAATGTCATTTGAGTAAAGATTGGATGAGAAATTAGAATATTTGGTGCTATAACACAAAGGCCACGCTTTGACTGTGGTGTTTTAAGAATTTGTTCTTGTTTGGAATGAAGAAATTGTCATTTGAGTAAAGATTTGGATGATAATCGATTAGTCATTTTGCAAAATGTTGTGTAGTCTCAATAATTTGAATTTTGTGATTTCAAATTTTACCATTGACAAGTTTTCTATTCAGTGACCGCTATTTCACAAATCTAATAGTCATGTCAATCATGACCTAAAAAGCCTTCATCTTTATAATTTAGTATTTACAAATTTACGATGAGAATTTCTATATTTGGTTACAGTATTGATGGCTTCAAATTTTCGACAATTGCAGTCAAACTTTTGATAGTTTTAGACTTGAGCATTTACAATCTTACAATCAATATTCACAAAAAGTATGCATGAATTTCAAAATAGTAAATTCAAAGTATTCACAATTTGAAAGTGTACCATTATAATCTCATGAAAGTAGTTTGAATTTCACAATTTCACGATCAAATTCACAAGACAATCATGATTTGTATAGTTGCATACTTACAATTTTACAATCTATATTCACAAATTGGATAATCATTATCCATGGAAGTAATGACAGCTTCCATACTTCATTATTCATGATGGTAGTTTAAAAAAATTCATGATTCAATATTTGAGATTTCACAATTCACAAAAGTCATCAATTAATATTCTTGATCATTACATTATATTTTCAGTGTAGTGTAGGTGAATGCATGTAAAAGATTTTTATCCATGGATTTACAATAGGCTATGGCAGCATTTCTTTGTTATAAAAGCAAGACCTTATCCTTTGTTAAAAATAGTAGAATCAATTCTTGATGCTTGTATGAATCTCCCTAAGCTAATTAGATGTGAGGTTAGACCAGAATTTTATAGAGTATGAAATATGTGCACAAAAACTTGGAATAAATACTATATGTTTGACATTGATTGAAGCCCACAACAAGCCCATGAAGTTTTGAAAATTTAAGTGCAATTGTAGGCAGTCATCAGAAGAGAAATATATTGTTAATAAACATAGTATGAGAGAGATAAACTTTTGCACATCCCACATACAATGTAAGGTGGTATACATACTTTTAGCATTGTCTCTACAAGTATTCTCAATACAAAGTTTGAAATGATCGAGGGAAAAAGAAGCATAAGTGTCTACCATGAACAAAAAAGTAAAGATCACAAAAAATGATCAGAAGTACCATGATGTAAGTTTGAATGGTATCAAGAATGACTACTTCATGAGTTCCTCTCTATTTCCTTTTAGAGCTGGCTAGATTGATCAACCTACTCCATACATTAAGGGATTTGATCCTATAATGTAGGAAATCATCACCAAACAAACTTGACCAACCCTATGAACATTATCTAACCTACTCTAGTGTATATTCACACGTGGCACCATGGCCTCACACATGTGGGACCCACCAATATACATATTTACATGGTTTTATTAATCTAGATCTGCCAATTTTGGCAATTTTTCACATTAGATACATTAGTAGGTCTTTGAGAGATACTCTTATGTCACAAGTCAAATCAAGAGGTTCTTTGGTATCATGATAGACGAATCGACTGATTTGACTACTGAAAAACATTTGATTATTTAAGTCTCTTTCATTCAAGGTCATTCTCCTAGATTTGCTTATTTTGGATTGTGCAATGTAAAGGATTGGATGAGACAGGGGCATGTTTGCATGACATATTGATAGAATCATTGAAGGAGGTTGATTTGTCATTGATAAATTGTGTGAGCTTTGGTTCAGATGGTGCTTCCGTTATGATAGGCTCACAGCATGGTATTGCCACTCTATTAAAAAGAAATTGTCTTTTTTGACATTGTATTTGTATTGCACATAGGTGACTGACACGGTTGATTCTCTTATGAGGATTTCTATTGAAGGTCCAGAATTGGAGAATGTTGATTTATCACAAGCGATCGTAGCATGGAGGAATGATCCACTAACAAAACGACATATTTATGAGTGACCATTGACTTATGGCGTTACCATTGATGATGAAGGTTTTGTTAATTTTGTTTGTTTCAAACATGTTTACTTCATCTCTAAATTTATTGTTAGATTATTGTTGGCAATGCTGATTTTAAATGATGTGGGGACAAAGCTCTTATGGGTTTTGGATATCGATGTGCTTAAGCCTTTTTTTTAATTGATTTTCTTTAGTAAGTTATCTTCTTGCATGTGCTTAACTAAATATTGTTTGATTGCCAAAATGTAACAATTTGCTCCATGTGCTTATTATGCATGAATTTCAATGTTGTGTTTATTTTTTTTAAAAAAGTAAAAATGATTTTTATTTATTTGCAAATTCTTGTTTCTTTACGATTGGATTTTGATTGATGTGTATTACATTCATAATAGTTGTTGTTCTATATAAGTATTTTGTGATAATTTTTTGATGGTTATTGTATTTTGTTACACTCATTTTTATTGCATTTGATTGAGATAGATAAAACTGGATGTGGTACATTGTTTGTGAGCTGTGATTCATCAAAGCGCACATCTCTGAGGCCAAACACAAAGAAGTTCGGATGTCTTTGAGTGGTCATTAAGAGTAATTTTGAGAGGCAAATTTTACCTTTGTCATATTCAATCCAAAGTCATGATTTGATTGAGAATAAAAAGTTTTACAAATATAGTATGAAGTAATGCGAATTGTCTTTTTAGCCCAATTTGACAACTGAACATTGAAAGGTACGAAGCGTTCAAAAGTACATATATTCATTTTGAACATTGGGAAGCATGATAAGTGCTTAGAAGCTCAAGTATTCCAATTGAATGCTAGGAAGCATTCAAGGGTGCATAGTACACGTCAACGATTGATTTGTGAGGTAATACTTTGGTTTATTATTATTATTATTATTATCATTTTGTATTGTCTTGCTTAAAGAGCAAAACTATAATGTTTATGTTCTAATTTAATATTCAAAATTACTCTTTTAAAGGTAAATGTCTTTGGTTCATTGTTTTCAAATTCAATGACTTGCACAATCACATACTTTTTTTACAAGGATAACAATTAGATCATTATGTATCGTGTTGAAATTGAGACCACATGGCAACTTCTGAAATTTAAGGTTATACTTTTCATAAGTAAAAAATCTAGAAACATTAGGTCATTTAAGCGTTGAAACTAGGACCAATAGGGTTTTTTAGCCCGAGTTTGAAAGAAACCTACAAATTTCATTAGTAGGTTGAAAAAATGATTTCTAGTGACCCCTTCATTTTTGTTTGCGTACATGATTAAGCAACTAGTGGTTGTTATATACAACATATATGTCTAACCTACCAATGCAATTTAGAGAGTTACGAGCTAAGCTCCTTAGATGTAACTACAGTGGTTGGGACTCGAGACTGCACCTTTCCGGTGTCTGTCAACAACTCTACCCATACAGTGCAATTTATAGAGTTATGAGCTAAGTTCCTTAGATGTAACTACAGTGGTTGGGACTCGAGAGTTATGAGCTAAGTTCCTTAGAGGGAACTACAGTGGTTGGGACTTGAGACTCCACCTTTCGGGTGGCATCAACAACTCTACCCATACATCTCGCTCCCATGAACAACCCCTTCATTTGAAAGATGTCACACGATTTTAATTATCCAAGGCCAGGCTCCAGGGGCCAAGATTTTGGACAGAAGCACAGATGAGAGGCATGCGAGGCGGTCATCGTGTTCGGACAAGCCCAGAGACCCCCCCCCCGCCCCGGGTGGGCCCGTGGGCCTTCCGTCATTTCTTTTTTAATAATCGCTTAATCAAATACTAAATGCGGTGATCTATCCATTCAATTCAAATACATTTCAAAACTCGGAAGCTCCACTCTTCTGTCAGTAAACGATTCAAATGCGAACAGCGAAGAGAGCTGAGCTGCTGTCTCTCGATGCAATCTGCCATCTCACTCGATCTCGGCAACTCCTTCCAAATCTGCATTCACCAGTCTAAGGCAGAAGCAGGACAGGCAGGAATAGGACTAGGACTCTGCCAGTTGAGGGCATTCATTGGGTTATTGATTGATTGAGGAAGGAGTGAGAAGTAATGGGGAAATGCTTGAGCAAAGTTCGTTCAAGGTTTTCTGTGTCGAAGAGTAGCTGTGAGGAAAAGAAAACTGTATCTGAATCTCCGGTTAGAGGAGTGGTGTATGTTTCTCAAGATGAGTCCACAGCTTTCATGAAGAAGTACTCTTTTTCCACTACAAATGCAGCTTTTGCTGACTTCGAGAGCCCGGCATCTGCAGCGGAAGCTGTGGCGGAGGCAGCTGGTGATCATGAGCAGCCATCCGGGTGTTTGCACCTCATACGCTCTCCCAGCTCCCGAAAGGTTTCTGAAGATCCCATTGCGGATAGCCCACTTCATGTTTTTGAGGAATCCGGGACCAGAAAAGAAGGGCCTGGTGATTCAGCTCTCACAAAATGTTCAAGCAGAAAGCGAACCTCTTCTTGCTCGGTCACACGCTCTCCAAGCAGACAGGAATCACCTGTATCCAATCCAGTAGCATCTGCTAATCTGAATGAAGCTCCTACTGGTCTTAGTAAAAAATCCCCAAGCAGAAATAGCGCTTCTAATCCACCCTCTATTGAATCTCAATGCAGTTCCTGCCTTTTCCTTCCCAGATGTTCAACTTCAAAGGAACTCCCTGAATCTGTTGAGAATCCTTCCATCCGGCTGCAAGCTTCTGACTTACTTTGCGAATCAGCCATCGCTCCATGCTTAATTGTAGAGGAAGCCAGTCTAGCTTTTCCTGCTCAAACTGGGCAAGACCGTAGAGAATCCGCAAATGTAGAAAAGCCCTGTGGAACGTCCAATGTGGTGCATCCAAGTTTGAGCTCACTCTTCGAGCTGGAGAAAGAAAGCCCAGTGTCGAGCGAGGACAATTTGCCATCAGAACTCTGCTCGATCTGCAAAGAGTTGAACTGTAATTGCAGTCAAACTGTTACAGCTGCTGACACATCGACTGAATCGAGTGAGCTAGAAGTGGTGAATGTCTCTCAGCTCTCAGGTCGACAAGAAGCTGCTACGGATGCTCCTCGGTCACTTGATTTTTGTCCAAAAGAAACTGCAATGGATGAAGAGTCGATGGATGTAAAGTCAAAAGCAAATGGTTCATTGATCAGCCAGTCTGCACCTTCAGCTGCAAGCCCAGAGGTCTATCCGGCAGGAAAATCTTCGGCAGAGATGAATCTTCTTTCAGCGAAGACTTCGGGCTGCTATTTACAGGAGATTTCTCATCTGGCACAAAATGCCGCCGTGTCCAAAACAAGACAATGTAGCATGATCAACAAGATGACTCCCAATAGGACGTTGGGCCTTGGACGCTCACTTCATTTGGCAACTTCTCCTACAGCAATGAAAAAGGGAAGCCTTGAGTCTCGCACAAGATCCACCGAATCTTTTAAAAGTCCTGGTCGACGAATCAATGCCACACAGGTGAGTTGATCAATCAAGAGTTTTGTACCTTAATAAAGTGTAGTTTGGCAAGGCAAAGGAGTCTTGCCGTTTAATTTCGTCTTTCCTTTCTCCAAATGCGCTCCTTTGTAGCATCAAAACCAACTCGATGGAGATTTTAGAAGTATTCCTGATCTTAACCTTTCAGCTAAAACAATTATATCAAAGCGTGACGAGTAGAATTAATTTACTACTCTTTGAGGTTCTATTTTCAACCTAACGTTCGAATATTTAGTTCGTTAAGGTTCTACCAGATCTATACGCACATGCAAGTAAATCATAGACATGGCCAGTGAGCTCTGCTCAGAAAATCTGAGCTGATTGGAGACAGACAAAGAGCGTGGTATTTGGAGGCCTGGGCTTCGTCCCCAAGGACTAATAATTCTAACCCAATGCTTTTCTTCAGTATGAGTACAAATTCTTACACCAGTAGTTCATGAATCTATGGAGGGAAACGTTACATTGTTTCTTGCTTGTCTTCTGGAAACTTGTACGCACACAAACTTGCTTTTAGATTTTACATTCTTCAAAGTGCATTGCTCTCAAATCCGTTAGATTCGCTAGAAAAAGTTCACCATCAAGTGGGGATTGCTTTTCATTTCCATAGCTCTGCTATATAGATATGCATGATGCAACCGCTTCTAGGCAGTCCCTGACAAGAAGCTTTTACAATTTGCTTCTATATGTTGTGCTTCATCAGCCCAAGAGAGTCCACATCAATAAAACTGAGATTAAACTAAGGAGCATTCTAAAGGAGTTACCCAAAAATTGCGCGTCCATTCATGAGCTCCGACGTCCTTACCAACTTCCAATCAAAACTTCTCAAGAGCCAGCAGACAAAAGAAACATGTCATTTGAAGGACTCATTGAGCATGATCAAAGTCTGGTCACAAAGCAAATAGAAGGTACATTTGATCACCCTCTTCTTAAATAGCTGACAAATCTGCCCAATGCATAATCAGTATGAGAAACCTGTCAATAAGCCATCATGACATTCAAGTTGTTTGGCATTTGGGTGCTCTGTTGAACTTTTGCGAATGAGAGTTTTTAACCTGGATCTCTCATACTTATGCGTGTTCATTTGTGGAGACTGGTCAAACCTTTGTTGAAAAGTAGTAAAAATCATGCTTCTGCTTCATTTAAGTTTGAAGCCAGTCAATCTCATGGGCAAGGATGTGCTTGGCGACCATAAGTGTTCTCAGAAATGTTAATCATAATGAAAGTGTGTCCGTTTAAATATTTACAAGTTCATGCTAGAACCTGACAGACCTTTAATTATCAGGTAAGGATCAGAAAATTCAGGCAGAACCAAGATCACAAGGTTTGACACAGCGTACAGGTGAAGACCAAGAGATAAATAAAGTTGATCAACAAATTCAGGAAAAGGGACATGCCAAGGCTCTTGATCAGACTGCTATTGAGGAGGGAATATTAGATGACCAGCCACAAGTAACTAAAAATGATCATAAGCTAATAAGTGGGCACTTTTCAAGTAATTTCAAATCAGTGAGGAAAAAATATTTGACAGGCAGGTTCCAATCTCAGAATCAAGGTCAGGAGCTAGTCACAAAGTCTGGGGGATATAACCTGCAAGAATCGTCTGTTGAAAACCCTTTCTCTGCAAAGATGATAAGCATGCTAAGAAGGAATCCCAAAAAAGTAAGGGACATGGCACTCAGAGTGGATTCAATGATAGAATCTGGGGACCATCAGTGGCGCACAGAAGTTGCGGATCCTTTCCGTTACGAAGCACAATTTGGCATAAATGGAAATGTTGCACCAAGCAATCAAAAGAAAAGATTGTCTTTAAGTCCTGACTTTAGGGGGAAAAGAGGGAGGAGCGGTACTGATAATCTTGGCAATGGTGGATCATGCTGTCCTCATGAAACCATTACACCTAATTTGGTAGATAAAGAAAAAAGGTCCCAAGTCGAGACCAAGACCTACAGTCCATCATTAGACATATTTCCTCTTGAGCAAGTTGAAAGATCCAAAGACTCTTCTTGTGACCGAAAGCTAACAGTTGTGCTTCAATCTGAGTCTCAGATGGATTGTCACGCATTTGTAGAATCCGTCTTAACAGTGATGAGCAGTCCAAAGCAAACAGATTTATTTGATCTTAATAGCGTGTCAGAAACATGGTCCAGGAAGCACATCATGTACTCTAAGTCGTCTACCACCACTCCCACCAAAAAAACAATACAGAATTTTCTGTCACCTCAATATGATGGAACCAAGAGCGATGACAACTACCATGAGAGGCTAGATGAGAAATATGGACTAGAACAAAAGTCAAAGAGCATACGTAGACTGCACCAGGAAGTTGCTCATCCAAGGAATAGTCAGAGGATAGTTGAGGCAAAAGGTGAAAGCTCTGTAGTTGAGTGCAAGCACTTACATCAGGCATCTGCAAGAGCAACTAAATATACCACTCAGAGCACTGAACAGACACATCAGAGCTTTCAGAGAGGAAAGATAAGCACTCTTTTGGAAAATAAGGCAGCTTCTATTGATCATCCGCTCAAGGCAGAGGTGCGCATATTCACTACAACTTTGTTTGCTTCACTAATGTATGGATAGGAAATGCTAAAATGTAGTTTGTCTGTTAAAAATCTTTTCCACTTCAGCATATTTTCTACAAGAGCAAATTCTTAATATGACGTGGTTTCTTCATATCTCTAACTCCTCTGTTCTCAAACCAGAATGAGCAAAGCTTCCTAACCCTAGTGGATAACACTGGATCTCAAAGGCCCGATCCAACTCACGGGTACTTTTGTTTCTGATTCGTTCAAAAAATTGCTGCATCCAAACCTTAAAGGTAGTATTTGACTGTGGCAGTCGTTTGGTGTGACAGTGATCCAACGCAAAGTTTGCAGCAGGACTTATGCTCTCGCAACGTGAACATATCAAAGCCCAATGAGGCTATCGCTGGTTCAAGCAGTGAACAGTGTGCTAGCAACGTTTCAAATTTGTCACCAAAAGAGAGAGAGGACAGTGTGCACACACCAAAGGAGAGCGATTTGAATGAATTCACTTTTGCAGATCTCAATTGTGCTGGGATGCCATTGATTTCAAATGGAAAATTCGCAGTAGCCTCTCCTACAATGTCCTGGGGATCCATACCCTTCATACCAACCTCCTCTGTGTTGTCACCTGAGGAAGTTGCAGAAATCTGGGGTGCATTTGAAGCCATCCAACTATCCTGACAGTGCCTACTCTGCTCTGCCAACATATCCTAGAGCTTTTATGTGTAACAGTAAATGTTCCTAAAGCTTGGTGTCAACAACTGTCAGCTAGATCCAATGGTTTTGCCAGAGCTAATTTCATGGAATACAAGTATTCTTCAAAGCAAAGAAACTTTTTTGCTGTATATTTTGGCATCAAGTGTTTTGATCCATCAGTATTGTATGTTAGCTGATCATTCGAGTACCAGCTCTAAATGGGATCATGTTAGTCCGCTGTTTTAAGGGGTTTGTCTTGCATGTTATGAAAGGAAAAATCTTGTGTTTGAAAACAGGCATGCCAGAAATCTATATGATTGATGTAGAATGAGGAGAAAGGAATTTTTGCATATTATGTTAAACCTAAAGCCTGGAAAAAAATAACAATCAGAGCACCATTGCATCATTCCATATACCCCAGCTGTGAGATCTAAGATTCACATATGCAAGTCATTGAACCAAGGTTCAAAACATATGTATTTAACAATTACAACAACATACATAACTGAAATCTTTACATTTGTCCAAAAAATCTTCTTTCTCAACTTTAGAACCCGCCCATGCCTATCCCTCACCAAGATAAACTCTCATCAAAATCACTGATCATAAAACAGAGTCAAATCTATCATCAGTCAATTTTTTAAGAGACTTGGCTCAACCAGTTGGAAGCTATTTGAGAAAAACACCAATTTGAGTCTAAAAATCCAAAAAATTTCAATTAGTTCCTCCAACATCAACTCAAATCCACTTAACCCTGAGCCTATAAATCATCAGTCTTTATTTAGTGAATGAGATTAAGATTTTTTTTTTGTTATGAGGACACTCCACAAACCCGATATTTGCAACTTTTGGATATATGCAATTCATACAGTCCATGAATGTAGTGTATTTTCACAAACTATGTGACTTCATTAGTAAATCTATAGACTCTCACAAATTGTTAGTAATTCTGCATATTTGTAGATTATTACAAGAGAGAATAATTTTGTAGATTGGAAATATTTGTTGGATCAATACATAGAGTGAGAATAAATCCAACAGTACCTCCTAAAGGTCACTTCATATACACTCAAAGATTCAACATATCCGGGAATTGAATATGCGTACTTTTACATGTCATCAATTCCATGACGCTTCTAGTAGCAAGGTGACTTCGAGGACATGAGAGGCAACAACTTCATATACCATATTCGAGAAATTTATGCTTACCTTTACATGTCATCAGTTCTATTAAGCTTCTAGTAGCAAGGTGACTTCGAGGAGGTGAGAGGTAGCAACTTGTTGGATTTATCTCCTCTACTCTCCTAAATCCTATGTTAATCTGTCTCCATTCATGTTGTTGTATTTTACTTGTGTTGTCGCACAGTCTGCATATTTACATGTGAAATAAGGCAGGCGAATAAAATGCGATTGTTTGCATAAATACAAGTAAATTTCCACAGGCGAAAAAGATGAAAAACGCAACACTGTGTTTTTACACGTGATTTGTAACAGGCGAAAAAGACGACATTGCCCTACAAATGCAAGAGGTGCCCTTATAGAAAAGGTAAGGTACCTCGTAAATCAATTTTTAAGGCATTTGTTAGAGTGTCGCATTTTTCGCATTTTCACCAATGTTATTTTTTGCGAAGGCTGACGTCGCGGCCTTCTCACGCTCATCTCATGCACTGTACAATC
The DNA here is from genome assembly GCA_029204225.1 of Diphasiastrum complanatum. Lineage (NCBI taxonomy): Eukaryota > Viridiplantae > Streptophyta > Lycopodiopsida > Lycopodiales > Lycopodiaceae > Diphasiastrum > Diphasiastrum complanatum. The sequence goes on from CM055109.1 coordinate 44,410,820, forward strand.
ATATTTGACAACGACAACAGCCACCCACGATCTCCCACAGACAGCACATCCACTCTGTCACAAGCAAAGATGTCATCTTTCTAGAAGACCAATTTTTCGACCACAAAGAGAAAGTTGCAGCAACTTCCGACCCAAGTATCGAACAGCGGAATTTCGATTCAAGGGTTGAACAGTCAAAAATCCATACTGACTCGGAAAATGAGTCGGAATCTCAATGGATCGAATCACATCAGAGGATCGAAGTTCAACACAGAAACATAAAGGTATTGCATTGAGAAGTTAATGTAGGCCAATGCCCTCCTAGCCCTTTTGTTGACTGCCTTGATATCAACTTCAATGGGCGGTCTTATCTTGTCCCCTGTGACAATTTCCCATAGCTCTTTCTCTATCAGGAGGTTTTTAATTTTGAACTTCCACATAGAGTAGTTGGATGTGCCCTCCAACTTACTAAATTTGCTCAAAATGGATTCGTTCATGTTTGCCATGACAAAACGACTTAAAAACGTGACCGTAGGCTTAAGACATGCATTATGAGCACAATGGTGATGTCCAAACTGGATAATTTTGACTTGTCAAAAATTTTACCAACTCCCTTGTTGCTTAGGTGGCAAATCCGCCAACCAAAAGTTCACAAAACACAAAATGCCTTTTGTCATGTATTCTACACAAAGAGGTCTTTGAAAGGGACAAATCACTTTGGAGATTCACTAAACAATTTCTCTATAATTAGAACTTTCTTTTTGCATACCGTAGTCAGTAGTTATAGTTTGGATGTCACAGCCTTTCGTTTGGCCAAAAATGCCTCAAAATAAGAAAATTAGGCCCTTTTCAAATTTTTGAGCTGAGATTTCAGCTTAGATATTTTTTTAATGAAGAGAGATCCACTTTGAATGTTGGGCCCCTCCACTGGCTTCTTTTTATGAATACAAGCTTCTTCTTTTTTTCCTTTGGGCCCTCTTCAATCTCATCCAACGATGGGCCTTGATTTAATGGCCTACAATAGTTCTATGCCCATCGTTGATTGGAGAGGATTTGAATCGGATGATCTTGCACTCAGAAGCGATGTCTTGCAAGCCCTACACCCTCAAAACATTAAGCGCCTAGCTCGGTTCTGACGAAAATTGATGGTTTATCAGAGATGATTGACTGATATCGGATTAGAGGAGCTTTGATCAAAACAGAGGCTCTGATACCATGTTGGAAATCAGTGGGAATGAGCGGAAGCTGGTAAGCGAGCTAGGTGTAGAATCGGAAGTGCCACAAACAACAGCAGAACGTTCAAAATGAATGATTCAGACAAATGTGCAATGAAACGATACAACAGTGGGACTGAGAATTTGCACTCTGATTAATATCAAACAGTAAGTACAATGCTTGAAGTGATAACTTCAGCTTACAGTCGTTGAGAGTGATAACTCTTGTTACAGAAACTCGAATAATTAGAAGTAGCTTTCTGATGAAGATTCTAGGATTGATATCCTACAAAATATCTACAACTACCTTTTGTTGCAATTATTACAACCGCCTCATTACAGTTAATGCATGTACAAAGTGGGCGGACTGTCAACGCAAAGTCATTAAGTCAGATTTTAGACCGACAGTATCGCAATTTACAGGTATCAAAAAAATGTACAATGACTCAAAAAATATAGCATTTTTCGAGTCAATTCGGTATCAAAAAATTCTAGAAAATTCGATCTTGAATTTTTTGACCTTCTGCTCAAAATTCGAGCCTTCTTTTTTCTGGATTTTGTACAACTTTCAGGATGCTCATTAATGAATGGATTTGAGACTAAGCATCAAATTCCAACACTCCCCCTTAATGTGGAACCTGGAAGGCTTTGATCTTCAGATTTAACATGTCGTTGAATCTGAGATGGTGCTCCTTTGATAGAGCCCTTGTGAAGTAATCTACTTTTCTGAGATTTCTAGATTCTGAGATTGTAGTGGGCTGGAACCATATCAGTCTTTTGTACTCCAATGCTTACATGCATTTTAGATCCTTCATCAGTTTCAAATTGTTACTGAATAGTAGAGTGTCATCTACCTAAAGAGTGTTGATGAAGAAATTTGATACAAACTTGAAGTGAATATTCGAGTCTGCTGAGTTTGGATAGAAATCATTCTCGTTTAGAAATGCGAATTTGGTGTCCTCTCTGCTTTGCACTAGTCAGCATCAATGGTTGACTTTTTTTTCTAAAATAGTGTTGAGTTCCTGCACAAAGTAGCAGGCTGGATCATCCATAAATCTGGATGGAGGCTATCTGGATTGCCTCTTAAATTTTTGCTTGAAGCTTTTTATTATATCAATCAAACATGATGTATAAAGGCTAGTCCTTTTGCCACCTTTCAAAAACAAGAAAAACTAATAAAAGTCTTAGATAAGAATATTATATATCAAAGCCTCAATTTAGAAATAAGAGCCCCCAAGTTTAACTACCTTTTATTGTCATGTAATTGTGTGTGCATAATGTAATGGTAGTCTTAGTTTCGCTTCAAATAATCTTTCCTTAAAATTTTCATATAATTTATCATTAAAATATGATATAGAAGGGCTATATTTTCTTGTCACCTGTCAAACAAAGAGTAAAACCAAAATCCTACAACACATCGTGTGCACACCATCACTATAATTGTTTCGCTCCTAGTAAATATATATGACACAATCGTCAAAAGCAAAATAAAACTACCTCTTTCCAACCCTTATGTATCCAATCCATGTATAATATGCTTCCACAAGATCTTGGGCAAAATCAAAATAAAGGTTACTAAAGAGCCAAATATTTATGAAGCATGTAATGCATAAACCTCACCACTAACAATATGAAAAGATTATGGACAAGAAATTGCTTCAAGTGTACGCCATATGTTGCCAATCAATAAAATATATTGGACTTTCAAATGGGTTATTGGAAACAAATGTCATATTATTACCACTTTGTGTAGTTCCATATTATCAAGAGCATCATCTCCAAGATTCATTTCATGACCTTAGATTTAACTCTTTTTTTCCAAGGGATTGACTTGAAGCAAAATCAACATCATGATTATGATGTATGCCACAAGAAAAAAAGCCATAATGAAAGTAACCATGACTATTGATTTGTAGATAAGCAGTCATACTAACCTTTAAGAGTAGACTCCAAACTGGAGCAATCTCATTCCACTTGGAGCAACCACTAAATTGAGAGAGAGAGAGAGAGAGAGAGAGAGAGAGAGAGAGAGAGAGAGAGAGAGAGAGAGAGAGAGAGAGAGAGCGCGCAGATTTAGATGAAGTCAACCATCATTTCAAGATGTGCAAGAAATCAAAGTCAAGATGTCTCACACCCAAAGAAAATAAACCTATTATTAATCTATTTCTTTACTTCTTTGTACGCCTTATCTAGACAAGCCTTTATTTAGATGTCGTTCTTGGATGGTGCTACAAGGGTATGCTCAAAACCAAAGTGACATCCAAAAGTGGATGATTATAAATGTTGTAGCACACCCAAAAACTCAACCTACTACCAACCTAGGTTTTGACGTCTTTATAAGTCGTATCTATATAAAAATAATTTTTTATGCCAACTGAGTTTTTGCTCCTAATCAAACTAGCCCTCAAAAGTGAATGGGGGCATCAACAAGATGTCCATCCTAGATACATAGATATATATATATATATATATATATAGACACACACAGAGAGAGAGAGAGAGAGAGAGAGAGAGAGAGAGAGAGAGAGAGAGAGAGAGAGAGAGAGAGAGAGAGAGAGAGAGAGAGAGAGCATCTGAGAGAAAGAGCATCTATCAATGTATAGACAACAAGATTTACAATTTTTATTGGTCCACATGCATTTTAGGATTTGGTGAACTCAAGTCAACGTAAAAACTTGCAGGTTTTTTCGCAATTCATTTAAAAGTTACCTTAAGTGGCATAATATTTTACTTTTGGAGTTTATGAGCAATAAATACCTTATAGATTTGTGAAGTATCTTTGCTATTTTTAGAAATATCAAAAAACACCTTACAATGGTATAAAATTCACTTATTATTTATAGCAAGTCACACAATTCAAAATTGCTATTTTTTGAGGTGTTATTTCTAAAAATAAAAAAAAAATAAAAATAAAATAAAAATAAAAAATAAAAAAAACCTGCAAGTGTTTTACGCAAGGGGAAGGACCCCGCCCTGGGACCTTCCCCCTTACTAAATATTTGTTGGACACATACACACTTCAAGTTATCCCATAACAAACCTATTGTTTTCAACAAAAGATTTTAAATATATCTATGATGTCTTTTTCTCCTTTAAAATGTGTTGATAAAACCTTCAAAATGAAAAAGCAAAAAGCTAGATTTCATGTTAAATTAGGGTTTTGGGGTGAAGAAATTAGTTAAAATGTGAAGATTGATATGGACAAAATCTTTTAAGGAATTCTAATGGTGCACATGTATTTGAAGGTTTGACCAATGCTAGTCCAAAAAGTTCTATTACTCACAAGCACTTCAATGTATCCCATAATCAACATTTTGGTTTAACTAAAAGTTTATAAGTATTGTGGTTAAAAATTCTTCAAAAAGATGTGTAAATGCAACCTTTAAAATAAAAGGTGTGAAAAGTTAGGGTTTCTATGAGGTTAGGGTAACAGCGATCGTTGTGAGAGAGAGAGAGAGAGAGAGAGAGAGAGAGAGAGAGAGAGAGAGAGAGAGAGAGTGTGTGTGTGTGTGTGTGTGTGTGTGTGGCTTGTGACGAGAGAGATAGTGTGTATGAACAATGTGGCTTGTAGTAGGCCAAGGGCTAGGATCTTCCTTGATAATGGCAGGCCAAGTGGAAAAAGACACTTCATATCATATCGCAAAAAGACCAAGACCTATAAAGTTTCACAAATTTCTAGGTTGTCCAAATCATTTTCTAGTGACCTATCACTTGGGAAGCCACCCACGATCTGCCAGCACATAATGTTGTGGAGAAGCTCTTATAAAGCCAAAGGTGAATGGAAATTCAATTCCCCCAATCATTTCTAGTGACCGATCACTTGGGAAGCCACCCATTACATATGCCAGCACATAATGTTGTGGAGAAGATCTTATAAAGCCAAAGGTGAATGGAAATTCAATTCCCCATACATAGACCCACCATCCTAAATCCGATGTTTCGGCTCCAGGCCTGGACCCTTAGTGGGCCAAGACTAGTGCTTTAGGGGCCATAACAATGTTGCTATTACTTTCAAAACAGAAATTACATGAAGTGGCAAGAATTAAGCCCAAGTAGTGCAATATGAATGTCAAATTAAAAAAGCACCGATCTCACTTGTACTATAGCTGCGAGAACGAGTCCTATAGATTACCTCCTACAATGTGGAGATCTAACTTTTTTTTTAACCAGTAGCTAGATCCCATCAGCAGATGTTTTGATTTGATCACCATAACTGCAAATTCTCGACCACAATCCCCAAATTGATAAGACTGTAAGCACACAATGGGATCACAATAGAGGCATCTCTTTATGATACTTTTTATTTTTCCTCTTCCAGATGAAGGACACATAAGTCTGTACATTGATTAAGTGAGAATTCCTTATTCAGAGCCCAAACATAATCAAGTATTTGCAAACCTTGAACATGAATGCAAAACATCAGTCAAATATAGCCACGAGAACACTTCCAACAGTCTGAAACTAGAATAAACTATAAAACCTAGCACAGACAAGTTGAGCATAGAATTTTAGATAGTTTATATGACAAACTAACTACGCAAGGATAGTCCAATGCAATCCTGACACATCCATGATTAAAGATGCAATTCCAAGTACAATGCCAAGTACACATGTATCCATGAACATTAATATCAAAACTAAAAATTAGCAAAGATTACATCCCCTCATGGAAACAGCTTCACCGGAAGCTTACAGACATGGACCTCCCAAAGCCATTTGGTAATAGATTCAAAATTATAAGAGACTACATTACGTGTAACTAAAGATTCTTTTCCCCTTTAGGGGAAATTTTGGAACTAATCAGCCTGGTAAGACATTGTTATTGAACATACACAGGAGAACCTACATCAAGCCCACTAGGATATACCAGCATAACCTGTCCTTTTCCTCGCAAACACAACTACCTTCATCAACCCCATAGTATGCTCACTGACCTGTATAGATGCAACTACACATCTAGAATCTCCATAAAATGTACCTCTTATGCAAGTGCAGACCTTGAAGTTTTCTAGTCAAGGTCCACGAGAACGAAAAACATAACAACTAGAATTGAATAACCTTGCTCCAGTGGTAAATGCACCATTGCAAGCAAGTTACTGGTGTGACTGCATCGACGCATACCCTTAAATTTCAGCAATTCTAATGTGCACATACATAAGGCAAACTACAGTCTACTTAGTCTCACCTCCTGCAACGAAAATCTTCTTATCATCAACAGATGCTTTTACATCCATATTTTTAGGCACATTATTTGCAGATCCATTCTCAACTTTTCCTTCCTTTAAGGACCTCAAGTAAGACTTCCTCTGAAAGGCTGTTTCTACAACTTCATTCTGAGCACTAACACTATCAGAGCTGAGCTCCAATGCTGAGACCTCCCCATTCTTAGCAGTTGAACAATCTGTTGACTCAGCTGTTGTGGGGACAACAGAGCCAGAAGTGGGAGTACCATTCAGAGTTGCACCAGGAATAGCACTTCCATTTACTGTGCTGTCACTATCCTTTTCAGTCTTTGGCTTTAAAGGAGCCTCAAAAGTTCTTTGATCGTACAGGTCTCCAGTTCGTACCTGCTGAAGTAGAAGTAAGGAAAATAAAGAACCGAAATTGGCTAGATAATGTACTGGAGTATAGCACAAGTAAGCAATACCAACCTGCTGACGTTGCTGCTGAGCTTGCTGCCTGATTTTCTTATCCTGCATAGCTTTTTGTCTATTATCATAAAACTGGAAGTCATCCAAAATGGAAGTTTTTGAGGGAAAATTTTTGAAAATATTCAGTATCTCAATACCCTGCTCAAACTTGATCTGCAGAACAGAAAGTTGTATCTTAAGCATTTCACAAAACCCAACATGTCATTAATATAGCTGAACACCACAAAAATATCTGTGAACAATTTTTTATATATCTTGCGAGTTGATTCAAATGGATCTGAACACTTCTATATTCTGATACCTCCCACATTACCTTTGGTAGTCATTCCAATATGATTCACTACAAACTTCTTTGAGATCTTGCATGATATAAGGCTAATCAAGTAGCAGGTCAAGAGTAAGAACGGAAATGTTTACTACATCTTACCAAGTCCAAAGCCAAGGCAAACAAGATATGATGATAATTTTCACTTGACAGAAATCAATTTCAAAAAGAGCTAGAATTCAAGGCATGGATCCTTTTGTATCAAACTCTGCACTCAAAGTGGACACTTTTGGTAGATCAATCTTGACTAATCAAAAAGCTGCCTAATGGAACTGAGAAAACCTCCTTGAGAACCCATCAAAATACTGAACATGTTCAATCTAGTACAGTTATCTAAGCACAAGACACTTGAATGTCAGCTAGAAAATTGTCAACTATCATGGAAAAAACAAACTTAGCAGGTTATTTTTTCAAGTTAGGATCTAAGTGTTAGAGATGCAAGGACGGAGCAAACTGGCTTGAAAGCCAAAACCGTTTCAGCTTACCTCCTGAGTGTCTCTACTGTTTGTCACGGGTTTATTATCATTGTTCTCGAGAATAATATGCCGAAACTGACTATTTGGAATATCTTTGATTATATGCCACTTAACAGAAAATTGACCGCTCCACTTATCCTGCTGCCAATAATCAACACTTTTTATAAAGTCTACTGGTCCTGTCATCTCTGCTAACCCACAAAACTGTCCACTTGCATTGACCTGGGAGAAATATGTCAGTCGTTCAATCAGCAAGGAACTCTTTGACAGCCAACACAATTTACATTTAGAGCATCTAAGTACCTAAACACAAGCACACAAATACGCTGGCCAAAAGCAAACTTTACAATAAATCGTTAAGTCAGTAATGTTGTTACCGAGAAGAGAAGAAACACAGGGCAACTCCCTTGCTTTCCAGTGGCTCTTGCTTGAGCCTCCTGATATGCACCATCCAGTCTCTTGTTACCATTAGGTGTACTTGCCCATACCTGGTATTTGATGCTTTTATGTACATCATCTTCACTGTAAGATTTTATTACAAAAAATTTTGCGTCACTATAAGATGTAGTGAAGTCTGAAAGATTGTATTGCTCTCTAGGAAGTGGTGTGCTGATATCACCATTCGGAGTTGAATGTCCATTTTGACCCTTCATCTGATTGACAGATAATGGAGTTGGTCGCTGATTCCTGATTCTCGATATTCGAGGTCCCCTATTCTGCTCATTCAACACATCCATTTGTCCATTCAAATTACCATTACCATTACTAGAACCATTGCTCAAATGTTCAAATGCTCGTTCTCTCAATTTGTTTTTATCTCCTCCAATCCAAGTGCGTCCATTTCCATTGGCCCTAAAATCTACTTCATGTCCACCCGAACCACGACCTGCTCTCCCGGTACCTGACAGATTTGGAATACCTCTTGACAATGGCGGATAGCCTCTACCCAGCGAACCAGGCCCTAAACCAGGAGATGAAGCTCTTGTAGGTCGATGTGGCTGTGGAGCAGATGCTCGAACCTGCAACAGAGCTTTATGGATCTCTTAAACAACTGCCAAGGGCTCCCCTAAGCTCCACAAGCACTAGTTTTGCAGCTTCTAAGTATTTAAATTCTGCATATTACAAAGCAAAACAACAACCACTAACCTGTGTTTGTGGAAGAGGTCTGAGATGTTGAGTAGGATGTCCTGGTCCAGGTATAGGCTGGGTGATCATTTGAGCTGTTCCAGGATTACCTGGTCTCGGTTGCCCATCTCCATTTTTAGAGACATCAGGCCAAACAGGAGTTGGTCTAAAGCCCTCAAACCCCGCTCGAACATCTTGAGGGCCTGGATTTTGTACATTCATGGGGATGACCCCTCTAGGGTAAGGACCATGGGGTGGCATCATTGCAAGTGGAAAACCAGGCCTTGGCCCCAAGGGCACAACATTACCATTACTAGGAACCGCAGGGCTTGAGCCATCAGATGCTTGAGGGCTTGCTTCTGTTGTTGCAGGCCCTTCTGACACAATAACCGGAGGAAAGTACGGTGCACCTGGTGGCAGTGTCTGTTGATATATGGGGCCGCGATATTGAAATGCAGAAGGCCCATAAAGTTGCCCATCTGCACCCATTGTGGGCATTTGTGCTGCTGGAGAATAGGGACCATAAGTGGGCTGGGAAGCATAACCATAGCCTGGCTGGTGAAATATAACTGGAGCATTTTCACCATAAAACCCCTAAAATACAATTTTCATCCATGCGTTCAACAAGTGTATCAAATAGAAGCTAATAACAGTATGTACCTTGGTTCTAGTATAACATTATAGATCAATGCAGCTATTAAATACGTCCATGGTAAGAACTATAACAGCCACGTCATGAATTGCAGAAGGATAATAAATGCTGCGAAACAACTTCAAATACATAACTCCCTAACTTGGACTTACCGAGTGGGGGATCTCAACACCGTCAACACCAACATATCTTGGATACTCTTCCCACTCACCAGGAATAGGTGATTCATAACCTGGCATTTTAAGAATAGACACTGATCAACACGGAAAAAAATCACAACCTGGCATGTTTATGTTCAGCTCAACATGTAGTCAGCTTGAAAACGTTATGTAAATACTTCCAAAATGGCATTCAAAATCAAATAAACTCACCACCATGACCATAGTCGTACACATATCCATGGGGTATATAACCATTTGCCGCATAGTATATCCCTGAATCTACTATGCCTTCAAAGTTAGTATTGTTGTTGACAGACTCATCAACAACCACTGAGCTCGCTACATCCCCATTGCTGTCTAGTGAGCTACTATCGTGACTCGCAGCAATCTGTACATTATGAAACAAAACAATATCTGGCTTTAGGATTGACAGATTAAGAACAATTTCTCTTTCAAGATTATCCGGTCAACAATACAAAACAATAGGTAAGCGACATGACCAGCTAAGCTAAGAAAAAACATAACAAAGGAAAAGCTTTTTAGAAAAACATTTCACAAATATAAAGTGAGAAAACGTTTGAGAAACCTAGAAGGACCCGAGTAGGTTAAGCTGTATCTGCGCTTCCCATTGACTTCACGAACCTCGAGTAAACAAATCAAAGAATGATACGATTCCATTACAATGGAAGAAACTTTGTTAAAAAAATTATTTTGAAATATATGCTTAAGTGACTTGTAATTTCAATGTCCCGTACAACCATCACCATTTCTTAAGGGAACGAACTACTCATGCATATACGTATGCAGTATAGTATTCATCAGAATGATGATGCAAGCCCTGCGAAAGAAAACATGACTAAAATTTATGTCACAAATTTATACATGTAAATAAGAGAGATTCAAGAGAACTAAAACAGAAATAAAGTATACCTCTAGCTTTTCGGTTGATTTAGTTTGAGAGTCGAGCTTCAATTTCTGCAGCAAATCGCTTGCTTCTGACAGAAGACCGTTAAGAAGTCCAGCAGCGCACTTGTTATGAGGATGCCTTTAAACTTAGATCTAACTCAATTATTTCTTTATTACAGCTATTTGCAAAGATTCCCATCAGGATGCAAGGGTCACTAACCAGAATGTTTACAAGACATTACACATGAGTGGAAACACAAAAGGGTTCAAAGCGCAGACTGTCAAAGCATAAAACTTCGTGAGAATTAGAATAGCAAAGAATGATCAGAATCGTCACTCCTTTTCAAACATTCCAACGCCTTGACATACTCAGATCCACGTTCCCAGTGCATGAACGTACAATGAAATAAGCCAAAATTACAAGCATAAAGGATACGTTCCACGGGCTGAACGGGTCCTGTCATTTCTGCTACAAACCCGACCGCCAGCGCTGAGATTTAAGCTCCGACAATGAGACGAGATGAAAGAATGAAAAGCGGATCAAACGATCCTTTCTCAATGAAACCAAAAGCACTATGGCACTAAGGAGGTTAGCCTCACAAGTCAATCTGCTGTTTTTTAGGGTTATTAGCAAATGCTGCTGCTCTGGCACCAGCTAAAAACCTGAAAAAGGAGTCCTGGAGGTTGCAACTTTCCAGAATCAAACCGACAACCAAACGCTCCACTACCAGTAAAAGCACTCACTAAAAAGGATCGCGCTGCAACAACAAAACTAATCAGACTTATAATTGTTGATGAGGACTGCTCAATTTGCAACCGCTCTGCTACTCCCCAGAAACGTCAGCAGTGGGAGATGGAGGAGGATGCAGCTATGGCGGATCCAGAAGACAAAGCCAGGATTGCTCTCAGGCGAGACAATCCACATGCAATGAAGCAGAAAAATCAGAGATCAGGGCTCCAGAAGAGGAAAAAGGAGGAGGAGGAGAAGGGGTGGCGGCCGCAGGCAGGCATAAAAAGGAGAGATGCAAGGAAGAAAATAGGAAGGAAGGAGAAAAGCCCTAGATTCGGCCACCGGACCCAGTGGCTCGGCCCGAGCCTAGGCCAGCTCCGGGACAAAGCCACGCCCTTAGTTTTAAGACCCCAAGAACGAACCTAATTTCCCGCCCTGTTGGGGTTTAAGAAAATGAGAGACCACTACGTTAGAGGACCAATCAAACGTAGCCACGTGGCTTCATAAAACCAAACCCCTTTTACCTGCTTCTCGTGTTCTTTCTGATAATTCAGGGCCCAAAGTGGGAAGGGGGTGGGGGGAGCCCCCTTTGAGATTAAAGGCAAGAGCTACGGTCCAAGGACCAAGACAAACGAGCAACTTAATGGCATGGTATATTTTATGGCCCAACCACTTGGATTTCTTTTCACTTTGATGTGTTTTTTTTTTGTAAGTTACACAACTCGTGGTGCTTATACACAACCCCTGGCAACGTCATGTGAGCAACACCAAGTGAAGAAGCTCCTAAGATGTCACTCCACAACGGTTGGGATTTGAGCCATTTGAGCCCATGCCTTGCGAGTTTGAGTCAACAACTCTACCCATACACCTCGCTACGATGGACCCCTTCAATGTTTTAGATCATTAATTGTGATAATGTGGCAAAATTTGAACGTTTAAGACAAAATTTAACAATGGCAAGCTTGAAATCATCTTGTGCCATTAGGATTTGAAGAAAAACTATACGGCTTAAGAGCAAGGGTATTTTTCACTTGACCGTTTGGATTTATAACACTCTAATAAGAATTAAAATTTGATAGTCTTTTTAATAAAGATTTGCTAACTTATATTAGACTAAATTTACCCCACCCCACGTTGAATGTTTAGGTCTTAATGTAAGTCCTAGGGTTCTTACGTTATTACCTCGCCAATGATGCATAGACATGGTTAAATCCTTTCGCCAAATACTCGGAGATATCTGCCTAGGAATTCAAGGTTGTCCTGCTTCTTAAAGAGTTATTTGAAATGTACTTAGATGGTCTCTAAAAAAATTGCTATAAAGCTTTAGTCCACAAAAATCGAAACACTTGACAAATGTTTCGAAGGTTTTACTTTTTACATTCAATTGAACATTGTGAAAAGAACTTGATTGCGAAGTAAAATTTTTGCTCTAATCCTTTGAAACATTATTCCTTTGAAAATGTCTTGTACATATCATGTACTTGCCCCTCACATTGCAAAGATTGTCATCATAGATTTTAGACTAATTTCATGAAAAGGGAAAGGGGCCGAGGGTGAAAGGCCTAGTAAAGGCCTGTTCAACCTCACGTGGGTAAAAGGGCAAGAAAGGGTCTTTATCTCCACCAATGTCACTTTTGAGATTTTTTATGCATTTGCCAAGTAAATTAATCTAAAATACCAAACATAACTACCAAATGGACATCACGACTATGAAGATTGGCTTACCATCGATAAGAAGTTAATCAAAAGATATCATGTACGTTGGAAGATGAAGAATATAAAATCACCATTCAAAAGGATTTAGCAAAAAGGCCACTTTTTCTTCATCAAACTCACCTAGACGAAACACATTAGCTTTGAGACAATCATCACAATAGCTTACCAATATTGCAACAAAACTAAAAAAATATATGAGTTTAAACAAAAAACAAAGTTAGATAAATCAATTTATATTAACCATGTTCTTTGAAAAATTGTTAGAGAAAATACACACTATTTTCCAATAAGATTAGATTGATATGGATTAGTCAATTTTTACATAGGGGAATGAAACTTTATGGTGACCCTAGTGATCGATATTTTTCACCCAAACGAGCTCACCAAATGTTTTTTAATTTTTAATAGTAGATTACTAGAATGGTCATTTTTCCATTACATAGAGAGTTCACCCAACTTCAATGATGGACTTACCAAGCTCTAAACATCCTCTAAAGTTGAGACTTGCACATTATCCCCGAAAATAGCCAAGTTGGATAAAGCTATTTGTTGCATCCATAAGGCTCAATCTCGCTCGTTGCATAATAGAAATATCTTGCACCCTCAAGCTCCAATCTTGGCAGTGTTAAAATTTCGATAGAATCTAGTGTAGTATGCAGATCACATCAATCAATCACCATAGCCACTCCTCACAAGCTCTCAAAGATGGCACAGCAAAAGTTTTAGATTACAAAGAGAAAACTGTACATATGCCAAAAGCCCCAACATGCATGGGCTCGACAACACACTTAAAAAGGCACATGTCTGACTAAAAGGCCCAACATAGGTACTGACAAACCCAAGACATGCCCCTGAGTATAGCATAATGAAACCAAAATATATTGTGCATGCTAATTTTCCTACGCGTGCGGCTACTCGGCTAACCCAAGTAGCCAGTTACGGGATCAATCCTCGATCGATATGTCCACAACGGGTCGCGTCTCGAACACAAGCAAATACAATAAATCTAATTAAGTGTACACTAATTACAATATCACATTTAGAACTTACATAAAATGAATCAGATCAAAACTGGTTTCTAACAATCTCCCTTAAGCTCAAATGTGATAGGAGTAAAGAAATATATTGCAGCAGTGTCTGGAGTGTCCAAAAGATGTTATGCATATCCCACCATCAAACCACCAGGTTTGGCACACAAAGTATCATGCAAACACAATGCTCATATAGAGACTCTACCACACTCTCGACCAACTGACTCCCGACTTGAACATAAGTGGACCACATGAGCGACATGGCTCAAACTGAGGAAATCCCACTGCCATCATGAGACTTATATCCTCCATCTAGCTAGGTTGACATCCTATCAGACACTTACAAACACATACTTGTAAAGTTGACATAAATGAGTGACTGAGGTCAAACTGAAAAAATCTTACTGCCACCATAAGATTGTACCTTCACTAGACAGACAGCTAGTAGACATAATGACAAGTCAATGAGCATAAAACGGCTACGTTGTTTCATTACGATGCAAATGCATAAGCACATACAACTCTGACTCAGATCTAGACTCTCGTGACAAGGTAACATGCAAGTACACCCGTTAGGCAAACCAACACGAATACGTCAAATACATGACTAGGCTTGTGCAAACTGTGGTATCATGTCGTACCAACACCTATCACTTGTAGATCCGCCGCTACATCACTGGTCTCGGAATCAAGTCCTCAACCATGGCTCGCACCTGTAACCAAGATGCTCTCACGTCCAAGCATATCCAACTTTATAATAAGTCTTGAAAGCTAATCCTCATCCATTCCCCATGCTCCAAGCACAAGAGTCTACCAAGGACTCAATGAATGAATGTATGCAAATATCACCATAGGCTATACTTGAGTAGCTTGCCCATCTCCCAGAGATATTGATGATGATCTGTTTGTCCTACATCCCATGTAAGGTTCAACTTCCCATGCTTGACGTTGTCAACTTTTATTTGACCAGTACATAGGCCTTCCACCAAGGAGCTTATCTCACCACACATGATGCACCAGCTGAAGAACATCCACTATGCATACAAAACGTATCATACCTGAGCAATTGTAGCATCTCCTTGAGTGCTACTCCAATGGACTCGTCATCCGCATACTATGCTCACTTGATGTCTTTGCTCTGGTCACCATCTTGCTATCCAAGTCAAAGCATCACTTGCCTCTCTTGGCTCCTAGCATCTGCTCGCTCTCCCTGGCTATGTGCCACCCGACACCATGCCAATGCAAGCTCATCCATGAGTCACCGCTCACGGGATCTCGAGACTAATGATCATACTGAGGTATATGGCTCTGAGTGACTTCCTCGTCATGAAGTCCTCGTCATCAGTGTCATCTCTAGTAGATCGCTAGCAAAACACCCATAATAGTGTTTGCCCTTCGATCACACCCAACCGTGCAATCTCCACCAGCTCTCCAACCTAGAGCTGGCTCACAAAGCTTTACGCTTTGCCCATTTGCGTTTGCAATGTCCTGATTCCATCATAAATCGCCCCTATAAGTCATGTCCAATGACTGAAGTCCAATGAGATAGCTGCCCCCTGATGATCATCCCATGTCATCCTACAATCCATCCCTATCAGGTATCCCATGTCATCTCTGATCACAAAAATCTGAGCATCTACCCTATAGTGCCCACTTGTATTCCCCCAAGCTAGCTCCAAGTTGCGCCTGTGAATGATTCCAAACCATTCCCTAAGATTACATTGAGATGTGAACTCCAAAGTCACCATCAAGTCCCTCACATGACTGTGCATGCCAAAATCCCTCCTTCTAAACCTATGAGATCTTCCATGGCCCAAACCAAACGATCTGTACCCTGTCATCATTGGAATCTACATCCCTGATGCAATCATGATACGGCAAATCGACTTGACTTATCCAAAATAGACTATTAAAGTGTATCTCTTCGATGACAAACCTAATACATTGCTCCACACTACAATGACTTGATTTGCAATGACTTACCAACTGCAAAACCGCAAAATCATCATACTCACCACTCGTCAAGAGTCTCGAAAGTGTGATTATTGACTCGTTCTTCATCCTCCATGTGTCTCACACATAGTTCATCCAACGCAAGTCCGCTATCTTGCCCAATGGCTTTCAACTGGCACCACCTCGCACTTCCATTACCTATGACCACCAATATGTGTGTACCTCCAAGCTAGCCCATATTTCTCTCCGAACGAGAAATTTCCAAGCTACAGATGTGTGTGTCAATGCAGCTATTACCTGACTCGACAATGCCACTGCCGATCATACCTGTCAGAGTGTTCTCCAAAAGGCCACTTGACGTTGGTTGGTTCGAACCCCAAGAGTTAAACCTGATCACAAGAATTTTTCAACCACCCAACCAAACCTAGATCCCTCATGGAGTTTCCTCCTGGATCTAGTCCCCAAGCCATGCCATGTGATAGCAAGTAAATACCATTCCAAAGAATGCACAATTCATCGATCAAAGGTGCAAGATACACATCCACGTTCTTGGCCTTGTACTTTCCTGGAATCAATAAAGCCAATAACAAGTGTCCCGTTTTAATACTCAACCATGGAGGTATATTGTAATTAACCAGCACAACTGGCCATGTGGACCAAGTTGACACTTGAACGCTAAAAGGATTTACGCCATCCATAGCAAGGCCAAATCTCAAATTACAAGGTTCGTTTTTAAACTCGGGCCATTAGTCTTCAATATGTTTCCATGCAGGTGAATCACTTGGTACTCGCATCACATCATCCGTAGATCGATTTTTGACACGCCAATCCATTAGTTGTGCCAAAGATTTACATCAAAATAAACATTGCAATCATGGGATAATTGAAAAATGTCGTAACACTTTTCGTGGCACTTTATCCCCTTGTACGTCATCTCGACAACGTAAAGCGTTACACACTGGACATTGAAGCTTTTTTGAATGCTCAGCTCTATATAGAACATGGTCTTCTGGACATGCATGTATTGTGTCGTAATCCATTCCAAGCACGGTCATCATCTTTCATGTTTCTTTTCGTGTTTTAGGTATCACATTTTCTTTCGGAAGTATTCGATGCAACAACCTAAAAAAAGAGCAATGTGAGTTGTTAGAAAAGAAAAAAAAATTAACTTAATGTAAATATGCTATAAAGTATAATAGTTATGTTATGCGTTAAGTACCCAAATATAGATGTCACGCTACGATCACTCCATTTGTATGTTGCTTGAAGGTTTAGAATAAGAATTGACGTAGCTAGTCTCGAAATGGATGCTCCAGGATATAGAGGAGTGCTTGCCTCCTTGCGCAATAGAATCTCATCTTCATCCATCTCAAATTGTTCGTGATCTCCGTTTTCATTAGAAGATGCATGCATATCATCATTCTCATTTGTTTCAAAGTAAGATTCAAACATGTTGTGCATTGCTTCATCGTGTTGCACCTCATCATGATAATCATTAGAATCAAGTTGATTATTCTCTTTTCCAATTGTGTTTGCCTCTTCAATTTATTTCATTCTTTGTTTTCTCATGTCTATCAAAACTTGACGTTGATTGTAACTAAACACGGATGGATCAACTCCGTGAAATGGCATTCGATGTATTGGCTACACACATGAAACAAATTTCATAAGTGACATATAAGGATTGTGCATCTATTTAGTTTGTATCGGTCTTGGATTTGGTAAACCTGAATGACATGGATTTTCCCACAAATGTGCCCTAATACTGACTTCTATGGCCAAACCAGACCTTTTTCATTTTAGTGAATGATTATGATTGCTTCATAGGATGTTGTTAGATAATTGTATTGTAATGATAAGATTACTTGCCTAAAATTGATCAGTATGGTGGATGCCCTTGTTGGATTATTCTCCTTCTTACCAATCATCTAATCGGTTTTAATCTTCATCCATTGTTTATCCAGTTCTGCGAATTTTTTCGTGTGTTCACACAGTCTGCAGAATTACATGGAGTTTAACGAGTGTTGCATTTTTTGCTTGACAGAAATCTCGTGTAAAAATGCAGTGTCGCCTTTTTCACATTTTTTTGCCAGTCAGGAATCTCGTGCAAATATGCAGAGTCACATTTTTTGCTTTTTTCAAAGAGCCTCAAATGTTAAGTATATGACTATGACAAAGTGTGGGGCAACCCTAAATGAGATTTGAGGGCACCTTCGCCTTTTTCGGCATTTTGCAAAAAATCCGACAATGTTGCCTATGGCTGTTTTAGTTCATTTCTGTAGAGCTATAGTTTTGGTTCATTTATGCAGACAGAACGTTTACGGCCAATTGCACAGCTTATCAGCAATCAATGACAAGGACCAGATGGATGCCAGCGGATCACCGGCCAACTGGCGACCGCAATTGACGACCTAATTTCTTAGTAAAAATAGCAGTTCATTTTCATACAAGCAAATCAATCGAAAATCAGAAGTATCAGAAGCATTTGAATAATTAGCTTTCTCTCTCTCAAGCTTACGAGCTTGAACACTCCTGAGCATTCTAGCTCACTTCTTAGAGTTGTTTTAGAGATTGCTATTGCGCAACTGCTTATCAACATTGCGCATTAATTCAGACTTTTATATTAGCCGCTCAGAGATAGCATAGAGTACACGGCTTCGGTCCGTAACCTATTGTACTCATTTACTTCTGTTTCTTTTTAAATTAATACTATTCCTTATTGCGTTCAGTTTCATCTCAGACTATATGCGTTTTTGTATTTCTTCACAACTAATTATTTGTCTGATAATTTTTTATGCTTAATTGTTTGGCTACGTAAATACTATAGTACTGACGATTTCAAAGTTAGTTACTATAAGTTCAACGTGATTTTATCACTATTGTCTTGTTTGAAATTGATAGGCGTAGTCATGCATTGGAAAGATGAAGATAGTTTATTCCGCCATGCACGAAAGGATTTCATTCTAGACACACAAATTATCGTCATTCGTTCTCTTTTCGAGCTAGATCTATCTTCTGCACATACCACTTTCCGACATGGTATCAGAACGAAATCATTATTCTTTATCTGATTCCAATATGATATCAGAGCGAAAGCTCTAATACTTCATATCTTTCGCGATATCAAGTCGATATCATACTCTACAGTTACTTTCAACGTTTCAGTGTCACAGAATTGATTTCTTATTGTTGGGATTACTACATCTTAGCGTCATCGATACAATCGACAGACTAATTTCTAGATGGATTCTCAAAGTAAAGCTGGTCTTATCGCAAACAAGCTGAATGGATCCAATTATCATTTGTGGAAATTTAAGATGAAGACCTTGTTAATCACCAATGAATTATGAGATATTATCACAGGTACAGAAGTAAAACCTGAAGACGACGACTCAAAGTGATATCCGAAGGATGGTAAAGCTTTTGTGCTTATTATCCTCAATATATCAGATACACAGATTGGACACATAGTTGAAGCTAAAACGTCTAGAAACTTGTGGGACATTGTGAACTCACTATATGACGTGAGGGATGTAACTACTAAGTTATATCTATAGAGGAAATTCTTCACATTCAAAATGTCTACTTGTGATTCTCTTCAAAGTCACATTAACCAGTTTAAGAATCTGTTGCAATAGGTGGCCGCTGTCGGATCAATCATAGACGATCAAGACGCAATTATGACATTGCTTTCAAGCTTGCCCTCTACATATGAGAATTGGGTGCTGATCATATCGACACACTCAGATTTAACTCTTACTAGAGTTATCACTATGTTGCTACAAGAAGACAATAGAAGAAGTCAAGACACTTTGTCTACTTCTTTCTCTCAGGCTCTATTTGTCAACAAAGGCTCGAAGCGACAGAAGCAGAAAAGCTCCAAGAAGGCTGCAACGAATCAGAAACAGACTCAAAGTCAAGAACAATCATCGAATCCACAATCGAAAAAGAAGATGTTTTCAGGTATTGTAAGCGCAATAACCATGAGATCAAGGATTGCCGAATTCTCCAAGCGAAGAACACAGCCAAGCAACCTAATCAACAAGCAAACACAGTCTCATCATCTCTCAAGGTTGAAGTGGACGAAGGCGCATTCATGGTCAAAGATCAAAGCGCATTTTTGGATGATTCATGGTTTCTGGATTCTAGAGCAACTCAACATATGACCAATCAACGTGAGATCTTCAACTCCTACACTCCTTACAACACAAAGAAATTTGTTTATCTTGGTAACAATAGTACTCACACTATTGAAGGTGAAGGTACTGTAAGATTGCGATTCCAGCATGATCAATTCAAATTATCATCAAAGGTTTTATATGTTCCTAAACTCTCTACAAATCTGTTATCAATGAGTAGAATTACATATTGAGGTCATAAGATAGAATTTGAATCTGATCAATGCAGAATTGTTGATAGGAGTGATAAGATCCTTGCACTCGGCAAGAGGCAGGGTTACTTATATAGATTGGCACATTGTTATTCTAAGTATAGTCAAGCCTTGAAAACCTCTGTTCTAGTCAATAAAGCATTACTATGGCATCATCGCTTAGGACACGTGAATCATGCATCTATTTTGAACATGACCAAACAATCCATGGTTCTTGATCTCGACTATCCTTCTGGTAAGGTCTATCTCCCTGTTTGTCATAGCTGCATCTTTGGAAAACAAGATAGGATTTCTTTTAGATCAAACCATATGCATGCAGCAAAAGGTTTGTTAGATGTTGTTCATACAGATATATGTGGACTTATGCAAACTCCTTCATCTCTAAATGCAAAGTACTTCATTACCTTTATTGACAAATTCTCCAGAAGAACAATTGGTTATTTCATTAAATAAAAATCAAAGGCTTTCATCAAATTCAGACAATTCAAAGAGCATGCTGAGAGTCAAACTGGCAAACGAATCAAAGCACTGAGGTCAGATAATGAGGGAGAATACATCTCCAACGAATTCAAGGACTACTACCTTAACAATGACATGGAGCAACAATACATCACTTCCTATTCGCCTCAGTCAAATGGTCTTGCTGAGAGAAAGAACAGGACCTTAGTTGAATCGGCAAAGTGCATGTTATCACATGTGACACTTCCGAAATTCTTCTGGACTGAAGTTGTTTCAATAGCAATCTATATTCAGAACAGATGTTCTACTAAAGGCCTCTCATACAAAATACCATTCAAAGTTAATGAGAATAGAAGAAATCGCGAAACTGTTGCAACAACCATGATCCTCTTGGGATTCGGATGGAGTTCAGATGCGATCGCTGGACACTGCCAGCGGAATCACTCTTACAGTACTCCAGAATGTAGTCAGGCACTGCTGATCTACGTTTATAAATTAATGCAGCATTCAACAAGTTCAACCAATGTGCGGAATTGAAATGAATGGGAGAATCAGACACATGAACAACAGTAGACACATTTGCATACAAAATCATACAACAAAAAAGAAAACATGTGCACGATGGCTACAAGGTCATCTATTGATTTTTCTCTTGTTTCTTCAAGCACTACATGCAGATCCACGCAGTGCGTTGGCGTGAGAGAAATATAGTTCTCTCACGAATGGATGTCTCGCTTACTAGCGGACTTGTGGATCAATGTGGATTCTGATCACAGAACTGGTCTCACTCGCAGGCGGACTTCTTCTCTGTATTTTGTCTTGATTGCTTACTAGCATCAGACTGTTGCACTGTATGTGTGCTCTATCATATGTGTCAAATATCATATAGCAAGTATATAGTCGTTCTATGTAATTTTAAGATTAGAGTGATTAACCATCTACAACTAATCAAGAAATTACAAGAGTGGCGGATTAGCCAAGACCCAGATTGTATCTGTTGACGTCATGCCATTAGATCGGATATCTGTACTTCTAGGTACTTGCATGATCTTTGCTGGTACTCTTTTGAGCATGAGAGCAGAAAGTCTTTCACGACATTTTTCGTGTCGTGTCGTTGGTTTCGTTTCCATCGTCTGACCTTCTCGTGTTGGACCGCAAAAGATTCTCGTTCATGAATCTTTTGCGTTTGTGTCTTTTCGTCAGGTGTTCGCGAAAAGCTTCGTGTCTTCTTGTCAGGTATTCGCAGAATTTTCATGCTTTGTGTCTCTTGACTTTTGTGTTTGCGAACATCTTCGTCAGGCAGAGGGCCGAAAGCTAGCAAAGCTTTGTAAGTAGAAATGTTTTGTTTCTTCAAAAGTTTGGACAGGTACCAAACCTTCTTTATCAAACTTACGAGTTTTTGGATGTACTGCTTTTGAGTAGATACCTCGTGATCTCAGGAAGAAGCTCGACTTCCAGAGTATCAAGTGTGTTTTTATCAAATAAACTACTTCAGATCAAGCCTACAAGTTGTTCGTTCCCATCGAGTCGAAGATATTCACTAGTCGGGATGTCATTTTCATTGAAGATCAGTTTTAAGACCTCAAAGAAAAGGGCAGTCCCCATGTAGCCGACCTGTCAGATTCTCCTGACGCTTTCAACTTTCTAGTTTTGCAGGTGACTATTCCCGTATCTTTTCCACCACAACCTAGAATGAAGTTTCTTTTTGAACACTACCATATCTTTACCCATGTTGTAGTGTTTTAATTTTAGAGCTTCATTTTGTTGCCCTATTTCAATCCATAAGTCTCTTATGCATTCTAATTAGGGTTTCTGGCTTGAGCATTCTTGAAATGCATGGATTTGAGCAAGAATGATGACGTCCAAGTCTTGTATATGGGTTAGTAGGGCATGGACCGTTATGGATGTCTTTGCCTACTCTAATGCTAGTTTGTATTGTCATTGAACGTCATGACATACTTTTCATGCACGTTCTATTAGGTCTATGTGATGTTAAAGTAGGGCATTGGCTTATTCTTCCTAGAAAGCGTGGATATGCTCATGAGATGTGACATTGATGATTGTTGAATTCATTCAACAATCATCATGATTAATATACCTATAACCTATAAACTGATTAGTATGGCTTATGCCCTGATACGTTAAATGATAGGGTTTGGCCTATCGGTAGTTACTATACCTAAATGGGAAGATTAGACTATGATTTTTTCAAATGAATATTGTGTTGTTACGTTGTAGAACTTGTTTTCTACACTGATAACAATTGACGTCCAAGGTTGACACCTGTCTTCCTTACTATGCTGCCCTGTGCGGTTTTGTGTGGTGGGATGGTGGCAGGTACCAGCTTAATGTCTTAAAATAAGTTTTGCTTCATAATGCTTTTTCAAGTATTGTACTAACTTTTCATCTTGTTTTACCTTGTTAGTTTATGAATAAAGGTTTTAAAAGGTTTGGTCGTCAAGAGTAACTATGTGAATTTTTGTTCTCTCTCTCTCTCTCTCTCTCTCTCTCTCTCTCTCTCTCTCTCTCTCTCTCTCTCTCGTCTTTTGAGACTCAAAGCCCTTGTAGGTGGGCACACCAATTTTGGAGGGAACATTTACTACCTTAAGTTTGAGCACCGACCATGGAGTAAAAATAGGAGTTAGAAACATTCATTATTTAATTGATTGATATGGAATCAAGCTTTTGGTTGGATAATTCTATTAGAAATCTTGTTCTCTCTTGTATGTCTTCATTTGTGTAATGATTTGAATCTAACCCTTGACTTCATGAAAAGGATAGGAACACCAAAGCATTTGTAATGGAGATGTTGCCTACTATTATTGGTTCATTAATGAGTCATTAAGTTTTCTCAATTGAAGACTATTTCGTGATTGCCATATTCTCATGCTACAAGAGTACCAAACATTCAGCTACGGGATACAACCCATTTATGCTGATGTACGGTTTTTAGCCACACTCACCCACAGCTGTAGGGTTTAAACAAGAAAAGTTGAAGCAGCCAGAAACTTTTTAGAAGACCTAAATCAAATGATAGAACATGCTAAGCGTAGCATTAGGCGGTCCCAGGATCGAGCCAGACATTATGCAGATCCACACAGACGAGATGTGCAGTTTGCCGTTAGTGAGAAAGTCTACTTGAGAGTCCCAGTTGACTCTAAAACCCTCAAATCAGGAGTGTGTGCTAAGTTGTCTCCTAGGTATTGTGGTCCCTTTACCATCAGTAGGAGACTAGGCGAGGTCACCTATGAACTAGAGCTCTCACACAGCAATAAGGTTTTTCCAGTTTTTCATGTAAGTCAATTACGAAAAGCCTTAGCCAGATCAGAAAATCTAGTAGGGGACACTGTTCTCTTATTGGATTCTCAGCAACCTCCACATGAACTAGAGGAGATTCTTGATAGTAGAGAGATGCAGATTCGTCACACTCTATACCGAGAATACCTGGTCAAGTGGAATGATCAGCCTGTTGAGAATGCCACTTCAAAAAGAGGCAGCGTCCTTCGCAAAATTTTTCCAGACTTTGTCTTAGAGGACCAAGACAGTTCTTAAGAGGGAGGGAGTGTTACGAGCACGTAACCAGTGCCGAACCCTAGAGAACACAGGAGGTCAGATACCACAATCAGGGTCGTGTCCAGTGTACACGACCAACAGGGCAAGATAGTGTGAGTAATGTGCCCCGACAACACAGCCTAGGGACCCTGTCAGCAGGATAAGGCCCCACGTTGAGTCCCGACATGCAGTCGGTCACGACAGAGCCACGTGGCCGACACTTGGCAGTATGCATGTTACCAGGTCTCGCACTGGGCTAAGAGGGACTTGTTTCATATCAAGGAGTAGGCAAGGCTGGGTGGTTCAGTTAGTGTTTGCAGGACCCACCTGTGGTGTTAGGGTCTATTACAAGATCCACTTGCAAATGTAATTGTGGTGTTAGGATCTATTACAAGACCCACCTTGCAAATGTAGTTGTGGATGTTGAAAACCCAATTAATCAGCCTAGCATACTTGGGTTGGGCTTGTCACCCAAGTTCAATTCCCTATCCATGTGGCCACATGGATACCTCGGCAAATGGGCCTGTTAAGGATTTTTGTTTTTTCAGCATGTATGGTCAACTAGGTGAAGAAAGGGAGAAAATGACAATTGGGTGCACTCCAAAGGAGACCAAACAATTTTGCATAGAATTAGCATCAGAAAGAGATGTGGCAAGTATGAAAGTTAACTCCAGAGTGAACTCAAGTTGATAACCACAACAAGATGCTGAATAAGACAACCTTAAAGAAGCTGATACAGTAAAGGTTTCATCAGAGTGCACGAACTTCTGCAAAGACAGACATGAGCCGGAAATATAGATAAGTTAGCTTGATTCATGGGCACATATGTAATTACAAGATGAGGATGAAGTTAATTACATGCCCTGATATAAGGATTAGAATGAGGAATTAATGGCCCAAAAATTAAGGATAAATTCTTTCAGTCAGTCACTTTACTTGAGAGGCACATTGTACTATAGTATTCACATTATGACAAAAGGTTTCATTTTCTGCTCCAAATCTCATCAAGTTTCATCTATTTGAATGCAACTTACCTCTTATTTAGAAGAAATGGTAAGTGCACACAATGTAGTTTGAAAACAGTGCAAACCTTATCTCATCTATGCAAGCTTCAACCACTAAAGGCATGAGTTTAAATGTCTTGTAGGATGAATATACACACATTTTACAATGGTAAAAGTTAGCTTCTGCCAAGCAAGTTAAATTGTGAAATTGCAAGACTTGCTTTTCAAAGAAGACTTAGTTATTGGAATTGGAATAAGAGATTGCATTCACACTATCATGACA
This sequence comes from Diphasiastrum complanatum, assembly GCA_029204225.1. Taxonomy (NCBI): domain Eukaryota; kingdom Viridiplantae; phylum Streptophyta; class Lycopodiopsida; order Lycopodiales; family Lycopodiaceae; genus Diphasiastrum; species Diphasiastrum complanatum. The sequence goes on from CM055109.1 coordinate 44,436,427, forward strand.
TGTAATCAAGTTTACTTTTACAATAAGTCCAATATCAAGTTGGACTACAAACATCTCAAATGTTTGTTCTACCTTCCTGAAGACTAGAAGGTTATCTGTGATGTACTATATAATTCTTGGGATGAATTACTATATAATTCTTGGGATGAATTTCAGAGAATATTTTGTGAACGGCTAACTACTCAGGTGCCAGCCATCAAAAGCACTAATGCCAGGGTACATGATATATTTAATGTTCCAAAGTGAGCACCATCCACAGAGGTAGGCAGCAGAAATTTGAAGCCTATAAAAAATTATCAAAAACTAGGCATAACTGCTTCACATCTTAAGACACTTGGGCAGAAAATGGTATCAACCTTCTGCACAACGTTCTCATAAACATGAGGTACTGGTGCCTCCTCCCACATGAATTATATACGCAAAAAGGATATAAAACTTAGGTCAATCCCACATTGCAAGGTTGAAACAGAAGTGAATGCTGTGTTTGTCAGTATTAGATAGCTGCATGAGATCTTGACATGACCTGCCGAACTGCGTGTGCATAAGTCTTGTGCTGATAAGTTAGAGTTGACTCCAAAAGATCATCCAAAGAGGTCTTTGGTTCCCATCCTGTTCAACAGAAGTGGCATGAGACTCTCAAAAAGCAAAAGCAAACAGCAATATGTGATTATTAGTACATCTCATAGGATGAAAATTGTTACAAATGCCAATGTAAGCCACTTAGTAAGATCTTGCAGTCTGGTCTAGCATATAAACTCAATTCAGCTGATCCAGAAAGATAACAGACCTAGCTGTCGCTTGATAATTGTCATGTCTGGGATACGCTTGTCACTGTCGTCATAACCTTCTCCATAAAACTCTTTGGAACTCACATCAACAGTTGGTATTTCTGGTCTTGAACCTCCATTTACTTTGCAATATATCTTGTTAATAAGCCAAAAGAAAAACATTTTAGTTACAATAACAAAAAATCTGCACTGACTACCACCTAATTGCGAATGGTTTGCATGTTCGGTTCAGTTCACCTGCGTCATCAATAAAGCGAGTTCCCGAACTGTCACTTCATTCTGAGGGTTGCCAACATTGAAGATATAGCCATTTGCTCTGTCAGGGTTCTCCTGAGAAAAGCTTGCAAAGGTTTTACATTAATTTTATATCAGAATTTCATCGAGATTTCACTTGACAGAAAATGAGGAGAAAGTAGAATGGTGATAGGACAAAACCACTGCCTACTCCAGTAAGGCAGGAACGCGTAGAACAAGTCCACAAATAATTGTCCATTGCAGAAGATTGCAGCACTTTAGCAAGGAAGCTATGATAATTCTTACGATATCTTCCATACATATGTTAAAAGAGTTGCTATGTAAGCCCATAAATCTTTTTCATGACTTCTCAAATGACACAGAAAAGGAAACATGTATGCAGAATACTTACAATCATGAGCAACACGGCTTCAATAGCATCTTTTATGAATATAAATGTTCTTTGTGACTTGCCTCCATCAACAAGCTTCAGGGGTTCCCCTTTTAGAAGATTCTGTCAGCCACATTATCATAACGAAGTCGTAAATTTTAGAATCAAATACATGAATGGCAGTTTAAATGTACTACCATGATACAGTTCTATTAAACAAGGAAACAGGGGAACCTACATCAAGATTTATACATGCAAACAGCGTACAGGCTTTAACTAAACATACTGTGCTGAAACAAGCCAAAACCCTTGGAACTCCTTCACTGGGCCCATCCACTCCAGGAATAAAATCCATTCGAGGACCAATCCAGTTGAAAGGCCTCACAATTGTAAACTGGAGGTCATTCTCTGCTCCTTCCGCTGTGATGATTAACAAAGAATTCAGTACCATATGTAGAAAAAGATCTCTGGGCTTCCTCTAGGCCAGAGGTCTCCAACGAAAATTTAAATTCATGAAAGCAACAGTCAAATGCTTTCCAGTAAGAAAAATGCTTATCTAGCTCACTTAAGGTTGAATATGAAAAATATACAGAGTTATTACAGATATCTGTATTTACCGTAAATCAACCTTTCAATCAACTGCTTAGCACAGGCATATGACCAGCGCTGTTTCTCAATAGGGCCAAAGATGCAAGGAGATTCATCTTCTTTAAGAACATAGAAAGCTGGATCCTGAGGAAATATCATAATGGTAATGATTGTAAGCAATATGTATATAAATTTGAATTGAAATTCACTGAAATGTAACAATATACATTGAAACACATGAGGATATAAAACATGGCAGTACAATTGAGCTGGAGATGACCTCTACATATCAAGGACCGAGAGGTCCATGCTATGATACAAAGGATGAAAAATGCAGGAGTATGGTAAGCCTACAATGACAAATATAATCATGCATTCTCATCAAGCATTCAAATCAGAAAAGGGGAAGTGGCATTTCTTGCTTGCTAGCATGATCAATAGGTCAGTCACACTCAAGCTAAGAATCATAGATGTAAAAATTTCAGCAAATTTCCATATCCAGAAGTTCAACTGGCAAGATTTACATTTTATTGAACCTGAAAGCAAATTCACAAGACAGTCAATGGCTCTCATTTGAATCTACCTGATTTCATTTGGATACCTGCCAAAGTCCAGCATGACAACATCTTTGAAAACCTTAAGGTAGTATCAGGAGCGAATCGATATAGGAGGAGCAACTCACCCTTAATAAGGGACTATCTCTAGGCAAGAAACTGCCAATTGTTTTGCCATAAACCTCGCAGGTAGAAAAATGAATCAAGCGTTTATTGTTATCTGAACAATAACGAACCTGCTCAGCAGCGTTTCATGGATCTTCAGTCAATGTTTAAGATAAGCTGTTTAATGATTCATACATGAGTAAGATGCTTTCTTGAAAAGAGAACAAATTTCACAGGGATAGATAAAAATCTACAATTGAAGCCATACAAGCACACTGATGTCAACAAATTCAACACCCTAGGTGGCGATTCCATAATGAATGATACAGAACTTGAACATCAATAGAAAAATCTCAACTTACCACTGGTAAAGCGTCAATGAAATTACTGTAAATGGTATCAAGGGGCCGTGTGTTATAATCGGCTGGTGTGCATATGGCAGCTAAATTGATTGTCTGTCATGCAATGTGAAAATGTGAGCATTTAAATGGGCCCTGAATTTCTATGCATAGGAAAATAAACCATTTAAAAGACAACAACAGATTGACTTTGAAAAGGAAAACCTCTGCCTTAAGAGGAAGGGGACAAACAAGGTGCTCTTAGAAGCAAGCTCTCACGGCATCTAATGGCGATTGTTTAAAGATTTACACCATCTGTGTAGAACACGATCTATGAATAAGTTTACATCAAAGCAATGACAATTCACAGATATCACATTTAAGTACAGCTCACACAACAGCCAAACATCCAAAGAATCACGGGACATTATAGTTACTTTGTTTAAGACCCATGATGTTACTACAAGGCTTGTCTTGAGAAAAAGTTTTTCCAGATGAACATGAATGAGGGGAAGAAGAGTTGTGATCACAATAAAAGAATTAGATAGCCGCTTGAACAGCCTTTTGCAATTGAATCTCCAACTGATAATACAGACTGTGTTATGAATCTAACGAGAAGTCTAACAAAATCTTATGAGTATCTAGTAATGATTTTGCGGAACACAGCTAAGACAGATTGTCAAAGACTACAGGCCAGCTAGTGCAGGAGTTAGTTAGAAGAAAGAACAGTGGCCAAAAATACTCGCATAAATCTATGGATTCCAACAACAAAAAGTACGTGCTTAACTTTCAAGAGACATCAGCATACAGAAGCTTCATATGGAAACCATACTTGATATAGCTCTAGTTATGGACTCGGCTCATTACATTCGCCATGTCCATTTACATTTACTTTACTTTATGCATAAGCAAGCTTTGGGCCCTTTTTTATTCATTATTTGACATTTAGACTATATGGTTGGCCTTGGGCCCTATTATTGACATTTAGACCATATTATTGGCCTTGGGCCCTATGATTCACTATATTGGTTATTTGGTCATATTACTGAGAGTGGGGGCCTTCTTGGAGGGCGCACTATTTTCCCTCTCAGTTTGGCCCTAGCCACTGGAAGCTTTCTTTTAGGGCTTCCTCTTGGCTATAAGTAGGGATTCTGTGTCATTTGTTACTTGGCTTATGATATGATCTCCTTCTTTAGTCTCTTTAAGCTCTCTCTCTCCTGCTTTCTAGGGTTAAGTCTTGCTTATGTGATGCTTTCATAGACTAAATCTAGATCAGCCGTGGCTACGTTCATAACTTGGTATCAGAGCACTTTCCTGAGCATCTCCATTGAGCAGATTTTTCTCTCACAGGAGGGCGCCCATCTTCAGCTTGGATCTTCACCATTTTTCAGCCCGATCTTCAGCATTTCTCCACACTTGTCTTGCAGATTTTCACGACGGATCGGAGGAGGACAGGCGCCCACTTGCTGCCCATTTCTAGCGTCCTCTTGCTGGCTGCCTACTGCTGCATTTTCAGCCTTTTTCCTCCCCTATTTTGGGCGCCCTACTGCCTCCTATTTGCTGCCCTATTGGGCGCCCTCATGCTTGCTGACCAGCGCCCTACTGCTCCTTCCTTTGCTGAAAATTTCCGCTTCTTGCTGCCCCTATTCGCCACCTTCCATTAGCCACTCCTAGCGCCCTACCAACCCATCTTTTTGATCCAATTTTTTGTTTGCCGTTTACTAGCTCTCTTGGACGCCCACACTCCACCATAGCTGGCGGATGTAGCGCCCCACATCCGCCTCAATTTCAGCTCACCCTCCTACACTGCTGTTTGTGGTCGCAACCCCCCATCGGACAATACAAACACGCCTAGATGCTTAGAAAGCCACTCCCACCCAACTTCATCGCGCATCGGGATTGCTTCCCGTCTTTATCGCAAACTTTTTTTTTACCCTTGAAGGGCGATCTCTGATTTTTCAGCCTTGTTTCCTCGCTGCCCATACCTCCTTTTTGTTATCACTTCCTTTCCTTGGCTGCTCCCTTTAGCTTTGCCACTATGCAGTCACAGATTGATTCCTTACAGCCACATGGACCTGGCAAAGCCCCTGTTCATTCATCATTTGGGTCTCCATTTGGACTTCCATCCTCGTCTACTTCCTTTGGTGGTGGGCCTCATTTTCCACCTAACCCACCACCCGGTTTTCCACGTCCTACAGCTCCTGAGTCACATTTTCCACGACATCTAGCTCCTGAGCCACATTTTGCTCGAGATTTTCGTGATCGGGTACAGCTTGCCACCTATTCTGGTTCCTCTGACGGGAACTTGTTAGAGAATTGGTTTGCAAAGCTTGATACTTATTTTCAGATTTACCCTAAGACTGATCCTCAGAAGATCCAGTTAGCCGCCTTACATTTAGATGGACGTGCTGCCACTTGGTGGCGGGTCTACCGACTTGACTCTGATCGGGACGGTCTCCAGTTATGGCCTACCTTTCGTCGTGATCTTTGTCATGCTATGATTGACCCTCAGTGGCTGAGCCGCCAGCGTGATATATTCCGTAGTCTTACTCAGACTGGTGATCTTTCTTCCTATACAGATCAATTTATGGACCTTTCCTACCTCTTTACAGATCTTCAGCCCACCGAGCTTAATTCTCGCTACATTGCTGGACTTCGTGGTGCTCTACGATACGATGTCTCTTCTTTCCGTCCACCCACACTTGTTGAGGCCATGTCCCTTGCTAGTACTTTACAGCATAAGTACCCTGATCCTGCTCCCTTTCGCTTTTCCGGACCCCGTCCATCTCTTTCACCTCTACCATCTCCGGCCCCATCTGCCCCCTCCACTGTCGTCCCGACCTCCTCTTACTTCTCCCGCTCCTCGCCCTCCGCCTCCTCGTCCTGCTTTTGTCCGACGTTACACGTCTGCAAAGTTCGTTGACATTCAGCATAAGCATCTTTGCTTTCGTTGTAAGAGGCCTGACCACATTGCTCGTGATTGCCGCCAGCCCCTGCCTACTTCTACTGTTGTTTTCTACCATGAGGGCACTACCCCAGATGAGTCCGATATCTACATTTATATATCTGATGAGCCTGATCTATCTCCTGAGCCTTCTACTGATTTACTTCCTGCTACTTGCCATGCTCAGCTTGCTTATGCTACCTGGACAGGGTGCCCCGGTCCTCGCTCCATTCGGCTACGTGTGCGCATTACTGGTCGTGAGTATATTGCTTTAGTTGATACCGGCAGCACACATTCCTATATCAGCAGTTATGTTCTCAGCCGGATACGCGCTTCACCTATTCCTGCTCCACAGCCTCTCATAGTCGAGGTTGCCAGTTCTTACTCATTTCCTAGTTCTCAGATGTTTCAGGGATTATCCTACCGTATTGGTGATTTTTCTGGACAGGCAGATCTTTATATCATTCCTCTGGAGCGCTATGACCTTATCCTTGGTGTTGATTGGTTTGCTTCATTGGGAGCAGTTACTTTGGACCTGGCTCAGCAAACATTGACATTTGTTCATAATGCAGTGACCCACTCACTTGCTGGTATTGATTCTCAGGCAGATTTCCAGCTGATCAGCGTGCTGCAGCAGATTCTCCAGTGACTACCTCTCCTCCAGCAGTTGTTCCTCAGGTGATCTCTGACTTATTAAATCAGTATGCATTTGTCTTTTCAGAACCTACGACGCTACCACCATTACGTGATGTGAACCACCATATTGATTTGCGTCCTGGTTCTGCTCCTCCCTCCCGGCCTCCTTACCGTATGTCTAAGTCTGAGCGTGATGAGGTTGAGCTTCAGATTACTGCTTTACTAGATCAGGGCCCTATTGTTCCTAGTCACAGTCCTTTTGGTGCCCCTGTTCTCCTTGTCAGTAAGAAAGATGGTTCCAAACGCCTCTGCATTGATTATCGTGCCCTCAATAAGTTGACCATCTGTAACCAGTATCCTATTCCTCACATGGATGATCTCTTTGACCAGTTAGGCACCTCTCGTCTTTTCTCTAAGATAGACTTACGTTCTGGCTATCACCAGATTAGGATGCATCCTTCGGACGAACACAAGACTGCGTTTTGTACCCATCTTGGTTTGTATGAGTTTCGTGTTCTTCCTTTTGGTGTTACTAATGGTCTACCTACGTTTCAGAATGTGATGAATAACATCATGCGTCCTCTCCTTGGTCGTTGTGTTTTAGTTTATTTTGATGATATTCTTGTTTTTAGTAAGACTCTTGATGAGCATGTGTTACATCTTTCATCTGTTTTTCAATTGCTTGTTCATCACCAGTTGTTTGCTAAACTTTCTAAATGTTCCTTTGCTGTTGTTGAGATTGAGTTTTTAGGATTTCTCATTTGTGATGGTCGTATTCGTTTGGACCCTCATAAGGTTCGGGCAATCGCTGATTGGCCTGTTCCCACAGATGTCCACCATGTTCGTATGTTTCTTGGTCTCGCTACTCACCTTCGTCGTCCTGTTCCTCACTTTGCCACTGTTTGGACTTCTGATTGTCAGTTCGCCTTTGACACTCTTCGTCGTGCTGTTGTGGAGGCCTCTGTCCTGAGTTTACCACAATTTGATCAGAAATTTATTGTTGAGACCGATGCTAGTAATGTTGGTTTGGGTGCCTTGCTTCGTCAGTCTCAGTGTATTATTGCTTATGAGTCGCATCGTTTACGCTCTTATGAGCAACGTTATTCTGTCCATGAGAAAGAGCTTCTTGCCATTATCTATGCTCTTAAGAAGTGGCACCATTACCTGTACCGTGTTCCTTTTGATATCGTTACTGATCATCAGTCCTTACGTTATCTCTTCTCCCAGCGTGATCTTAGTGATCGTCAATTTCGTTGGTTCCAGTTTTTACAATCTTTTGATTTTTCTATTTTGTATCGTCCTGGTCGTGCTAACACTGCTGCTGACGCATTGTCTAGACTTCCTGCTTTATTGAATACCCTTGTTGCCACGATCCCTTCCTGGTTTGATGATCTTCCATCTGCTTATCTTACATGTTCTGATTTTCGTGATGTTTATAGTTCTGCTCCACCTATGTCGTCTTCACCTCATCAGGCTTATTCCATTGTTGACCACCGTCTTTATCATTATGGTTCTCTTTGTATTCCTAGTTCTTTGGGTATCCATTCTCAGTTGTTGTCGGATGCTCATTCGTCTCCAGTTGGGAGTCATTTTGGTTTTCAGAAGTCTTATGCTCGTCTTAAGGATCATTTCTATTGGCCATCCCTTAGCAAAGAGCTTGTTGTACTTATTCGTACCTGTCCTTTCTGCTTACGTAATAAGTACTCCCGTGCTAAGTCCGCTGGTTTGCTTCAAAGTTGGCCTATTCCTCACCGCCAGTGGACTGATATTTCTACGGACTTCATCATTGGCCTTCCCCGCACCCGTCGTGGTCACGATTCATGTATGGTGGTAGTTGACAGGTTCTCAAAACAGGCACATTTCATACCCGTCCACAGTACTATCACAGCAGAGCAGTGTGCACGCTTGTTCCTTTCAGAGATATTTCGCCTACATGGGTTTCCTCGTACTATCCTTTCTGATCGGGATAGTAAGTTTACATCATTGTTCTGGACAGAGCTTATGCGTATATTGGATGTACAGCTTTTTATGGGGTCTGCTTATCATTCTACTTCTGATGGGCAGTCTGAGGTCCTTAACAAGATCCTTGAGGATTATTTGCGCCATTTTGTTACTCCTTCAGGGAAGGATTGGGATCAGCACTTATGTTTGGCAGAGTATAGCTATAACAGCTCTGTTAGTACCAGCACCGACGTTGCACCATTTTTATTATCTCATGGTTATGCACCTCTTTTACCTGGTATTCCTCTTCCTCCCGAGGATACACCTGTGACACTGTCTTCATTTCTATCAGGTGCTCGCGAGCTTATTCTCCAGGCCAGTTCCCATTTGCAGCAGGTCCAGCAGCGTTATCAGGCTTCAGTTGATCGTCATCGACGTCATGTTGAGTTTCATGTTGGTGATATGGTATATCTACGCCTACGGTTTGCACGTCATCATTTTATTCAGGGCCATGCTTCTACTGAGAAGCTTGCACCACGTTATTATGGGCCTTATTGTATATTGGAGGTTCTTAGTCCAGTTACATATCGTCTTCAGCTTCCTGCTTCCACACGTGCCTGTGATATATTCCATGTCAGTTTATTACGTGCTGCTATTGAGGATGATGCTCCTCGTGATGCTGGGTTTCCTACTGCACCGGATCTCTTTCCTTTATTACCTGCTGCTATCCTTCAGGTGCGTTTGCATCATAGTCGACGCCGCCGGCAGATTCAGTTCCTAGTCTAGTGGGATGGTCGTCCTGTTGGGGAGGCCACATGGGAGCCTATTGATGTCTTTTATCATACACCGTCACTTGCGGATCAGGCTCGTGCTCTTGCCGCACTTGTTGATTCCTCTACATCAGTTGTTGCTCCAGTTGTTACTACACCAAATGCTGTTCCAGTTGATCCTCCAGGGCTTGCTGTTACTTGATCCAGTCCTTTATGGCAGTTGGGTCTTATTTTTGTGTCGGGGAGAGTTATGGACTCGGCTCATTACATTCGCCATGTCCATTTACATTTACTTTACTTTATGCATAAGCAGGCTTTGGGCCCTTTTGTATTCATTATTTGACATTTAGACTATATGGTTGGCCTTGGGCCCTATTATTGACATTTAGACCATATTATTGGCCTTGGGCCCTATGATTCACTATATTGGTTATTTGGTCATATTACTGAGAGTGGGGGCCTTCTTGGAGGGCACACTATTTTCCCTCTCAGTTTGGCCCTAGCCACTGGAAGCTTCCTTTTAGGGCTTCCTCTTGGCTATAAGTAGGGATTCTGTGTCATTTGTTACTTGGCTTATGATATGATCTCCTTCTTTAGTCTCTTTAAGCTTTCTCTCTCCTGCTTTCTAGGGTTAAGTCTTGCTTATGTGATGCTTTCATAGACTAAATCTAGATCAGCCGTGGCTAAGTTCATAACTGCTCTTGCTTCTCTCAGTGAGCAAAGTCAATTTTTACTAGCCACGGGCCAATCTATGTAGACAAACAGGAACGACATATCAAAGGGACTACAAGTAATGGACCGTGCTATGATAGAAATAACATTGTCTAAAACTGATCTAGACTTTCAGATTGAGGGGGGATGTGGATCCAAGAAGGTCCATCTCAGGCTACAGCTTCTTCCTGGCAAGAGGAACGGTTCTCTGGAATAGCTAAAGTCGATTACTATATCATCAGCAAAAACAACATACGTTGCGAAGCTCTGCTTTGGATGGTATTCAATGGGCAACATAAATCAAGATCAACCAAAGTGGTTTGTGATGACTTGAGTTGTATAGCTTTGACATTGAACACTAGATTTCATTCAAAGATCAACCATACTGAAATAAATCACCAATGTGTAAGAGAAAGATTACATGAGCATGATTAAGTTCAGAATACTACTGAGTCTGAAATTCAAAGAGTGTTTGGATGTACAATAAGTTCAGAATACTATTGAGTCTAAAATTCAAAGAGTGTTGTGGATTAGTGCAATCCAAATACCATGATCAGTGTTAGTTAGTTAAAACATTAAAATATAACCAAAAGACAACTTAGTTACAGTATCTTGCAAGAAAATTCACAGCTGATAAATGTCAACAAGTCCAATACCTTTTCAATCAAGGAGGTTTTTTGTAAAGAGCATTTCATTGAGTAGGAGTGAATTAGAGAGACTCCTCATAAAGAGCCAGTAAAGGCTTACACCAACCAGTTGATCTTAGAACTAGCAAAAGAGTAAGAGGAGCTTGAATTTATTGATTTTTTGCTAGATTTCATAAAGCAAACTGCAATTGGCATTTTGAACTTGAGTGAAAAACCAGCAAAGTTTAAAAGTTGAAGGGACTAGGCTGAAAGGAACAAATCGCTAAATTGAGAAACGGTTGAAATTAAAATGTATCGAGGAAGAAAAAGCATGACCACTGGTCAGAGAAACTCCTGCTCCCACATAATAAGTAGGTAGTGTGCAGCTTCTAAAGGGGGTGCGGCAACTAGCCGAGCCCCCTCTGCACCGGGGTAGTCCACATGGGCTATGCAAGCATGCTGGAGATTAACAGCACAGGGCACTCAGCGTGTGGACGAGAAGCGCGCTTCTGCACAAGAAGGGCACAGAGGAAGCGGGCGTTGGAAACCAATCCTGCAACAAGATGCATTTGCCGCGCAGCACCTTCTCGCAGCAAGTAATGGAAGCTGAGTTCCGTTGAGATGCATGTGGCCAGCACGTCTTCAAGAATTTGCATTATGCTGTTAAATAAGCTTTTCTATTACAGAATTCAATATTACTGTTTTTTCATCCTGCTCTCAACAATGTAGCTTCACTTTGTTGTTCAGCCTCTCATGAATTGTAGGCAGATTGCTCATAGATCATCTAAAATGCTGCTTCACTTTGCTATTCAGTCTCTCATGGATTGTAAGCAGATTGCTCGTATATCATCTACAGAGTGACCATATTAAGTTAAGTTTTGAACGATCAGAGTAGCTCCAATTTACCAGGATAATCACTTACCAAATCGGCGAGCTTGATAAGGCCTTCTAATCTGGAGTCATGTTTGATATTGATCTTGTGGAACTCAATGCGCTTGCTCCATGGCTTACCAGCCTCCAACAAATGCTGGATCTTATCGCTGTAAACATCTATTGCAAGAACAGAGTGCTCTGTCTCCAACATTAGCTTTTCACATAAATGTGATCCAATGAAGCCTCCAGCTCCTATCATGCATATCTTCAATGGTTGAATCTCTGATCCATCGAGATTGAACCTAGGTGCCATTATCTCGACAGTAGGGAAACTAAATACAACTACTAGAAAAATTACTCAAATGTGCAGATAATAGCTGAAAAGGATGTGACAGTTTGGGACCTCGACACAATGAATGACGTGCAACAGGACGGTGTCGAGGTATCACTCGTGGTTTAGAAAAGCGTCAGAAAAAAAACTATCAAACAGCTCGAAGTTGCAAGAGGCTGACACAAGCTGATATCAAACTCAAATGGCTAGTGAGTACAAGATCTTAGACAGAAATATACAAACAAAAACTTGGATGTCAGCTAATGAGGCAGCAGGAAATTCTGCGATTTATATTACGTTGCAAATTTTGAAAAAGGAGAGAGCTAGATGAAACAGTGCTCGATGGCACTATTCCGCTAACGCCTTTTTCAAGGTTCAGAAGTAATCAAAAGAGGCAGAAGGTAAAGAATAAACAGTGAAGCTTACACAGGTTTAAATAGTAAGAAGGAACCTCCGCTGAACCAGAAAAAGCACCACAAGCATTACTAGATCCAAAGCCAAAGATGAAAGCAGGAAAATCAAAACGCCTGTCGCAATTCCGGAACGGAAGGAAGACAGAGACTTCTTAGATTACCATGCCAAGTCGCTAACAGCACGGATAAGATCCAAACAACAAACTACTGCACCGGAAAAGGAAAATGCAACACACATTCACACACAAGGAAGCAGATCATCAACACAAAAGCAAGAACATGACAAAACCAAACAAGATTCTGAAAGCAAAATAAAAAACCCAATAAATAAAGATCGAAAAACTAAGCACAATGATCTGCAGCAGCGAGAATCGAGATGCTTACTTACACCATGAAAGCATCGAAGAAGGAAGCGATCGCGATCGATGGAGGGAAAGCGCGAGGAAGAAGAAAGGAGGAGGAAGAGACAGCAAAAGCAGGACTGCTACAATACTGTCTTCACAAACGCTTCAGAAGCATCCAGCCGTTGAAGGTCTCGACGTGGATGAGCGTGAGCCGTCCGATCGATATTGGTGGGGGTGGCTTACTTCTCAGTAGGCCAGCGCAGATCCGACTGGGCCGACGCGGACATTATAGGCTAGAGCGCCCACCGCGTCAATTTGGGCAACCAAATTTTGAACCACCACCTTTTGGGGGAGCATGTTTTAAACCACCACTTTGCGAGGCGCGTACTTGAACCACAGAGTGGTGGGCTCCAACAGATTTAAGGGCGAAAAGATATGATATCATTTTGAAGAGATGGTGGTATCACGCATACCCACACTCACTCACTATTAGATCGGTTGCTCCACCATGACTTATGATAACTAACTTGACTAACTTGGTCAATCATAGTGATAGTGAGAATAACGCTCATCTTTCTTTTTCTGCATGTTCCATGGATACTACTACTCCTTTAAGATTTTTTTGAGGTCCTACAAGGTGTCCTTTAGGGTTCATTTTTGGGCACTATAAAGTATTTGTAATCATTGAAACATTGATGTGATGGTTTTTAAACTCTTGTGTGCGCTTTGTAGAAACATTGACATGATTGTTTTTTCCCCTTTGTCGCACCGTAAGTGAGTCACTAGTGTATTGATTTATTGAAAGATGAGATTATTTTATTTTATTTTTTTATTCTTCCAGATTGCAACCATTGTTTTTCTATTTTTTTTAATAATTTGAATATTGCTTGAGAACACACCTGTATTGAGCGCACATGTCTATGGCAAAGATTTTTTTAGATATTTTAACTTGCATGTTTATTTTGGTTTTAGAAATTTTTATTCTAATTAGCTATTTTATGTTAATGACAATTTGTACAAAGGGTACCTGTGTTTAGATATGGATTACAAAAAAGACTATTGTTCGTTTTCATAACTCCCACGAAATATCTCCTCGTGGATAAATGCGTGTTTGGGCTCCCACATCTTTGCTAGGCTTCTCGCATGGACACCTTCTATTTCTATTGTAGGTGTGTTGGTTGTTCTCCTGCAAGATGCACCCTTTGTTGTAAAATTGTCATGCTCCCTTTGTTGTAGGCCGTCCTTTAATGTGGATATTTCTTGTGCAAGTGCTTTCAATTTGACATTAAAGGCTGGTACGAGGTGGATGCAAGGGATTTTTTTATCTTCCTTTGTTGTGGATAGTTGCTTTTGTATGTCCTTTTGGAGGCAGATTCATGTACGCCTATTTCTTGTCATTAGGCAAACTATATCAATTTGTTTGGACTCAACATCGTAACTAGAATTTTCTACTTGAGGAGCATAACTTGTAGAAAGTATGTTAGACCTTGGTGGACTAGAAATAATTGGTGCAAAAGTAATGAAATGTTTCAAAATTATCAATAGGCTGATTTTGAATTTTAGATTTAAGATCTGAAAATGTACCTTCTAGGAAGATAACATCTCTATGAACAAATACTTTTTTTATTTGTAGATCATAATCATGTAGCCTTTATGTAATGGTGAACAATCATTGAAAATTGACTAAATGTTGGTTGGATCGAGTTTCTTTCTAGGCTCATGTGGAGATCGAGCATAAGCTATACATCCAAAACTGATGCAATATTTGACAGAAGGTTTGATACCTGACCAAGTTTCTCTAGGTGTCTTTCCATCTATTGAGTTTGTGCTTGATGGATTATGCATATAGCAAGTAGTAAGTACTATAAATTCGAATGTGCCAACATAGCCTTTGCAGGTTTCATTAGAATAGGATTCTTTTGCACAACAATTCCATTTTGTTGAGGGTTGTAGTGTGTTGTAAGATGTCTCTAAATTTCATTTGCTAAGAGATAGTTGATCATTTATGTGAAAATGTACTCTCCCACCATCTATACATAGTGTCTTGATTTTTCTTCTTATCTCAATTTCTGGATCAATGAAAGTTATGAAATATCGGACACCTTCAATAGACGTAGTTTGCATTGGCCCACAAACATCCAAATGGATTAAATCAAGAAGGTTAGAAGCTCTATGAGCTTGATTATTAGATGATCTCCTTCTTGCATGCTTGCTTAAAATAAAGGACTCGTATTTGGAAGTGGAAGAGGATCTGCATATATAAACATCGTGCACTTCCATACATATATATTAGGCTTATCATATTCAAATGTCCTAACCTCTGATGCTATAGAATATTGGTATAATTAGATGAGATTTGAGAAGTTTTGGCTTGAGCCTTGTATAAAGAATCATAATTGAGTTTATAAAGATAATCATGTAGGGCTCAATTTTTACTATCTACAATCTGACATTCCTTGTTAGAGAACCGGGTTATATGTCCTAGGTCAACAATCTTACTGATAGACAAAAAGAATATATTGCTGCCACAAATGCTACCAAGGCGGCAATCTTGCTCAAAGATATGCTAGTAGACATCAACCTTGCTCAACAAAATCCTACTCTTCTTTATTGTGATAATCAAAGCACTATCTCTAAATCCGATATTTCATTCTCGAAGTAAACGTTATCAAAATCAAATACTATTATGTCAGGAAAAAAAGTGTAGAGCAAGGAATTCATTCTTATTTTTGCAAAAAGGAGTTTATGGCAACAAATTACTTTACCAAAGCACTATCAAAGGACAATCATATCATACTTCTGAAAATCGAAAGTTTTCATGATCCAGATTAAGGAGGAGAGTTGGATTTCAAAGTTCAAGTGGAAATCCACTTTTTAATGAGTATCTTGAAATTGGAAAATATTCAAAAAAATTTGAAGATTGCATTCTGAACACAAGATCGAAATTGAGAATCAAATTTCATTTCGACCCTAGGAATCGATTTTGATTTCAACCCTAGCCTGGATTAACTGGTAGAAAGGAATTTGAATAATTTCAACCACCCTAGCACTCATTTCAGCCCATGGTTTGTTTTTGACCCAAGATCTATTTCGACCCTGACAACTATATTTGACCCAAGGTCTATTTCAACCCTTGTGTCTATTTTGACCCAGGTCATAATCCAATTATGAACCAGTGACAATGTTGATAGTTTCCTACTCTGTACATACAAGTTGAGGATCTATGGTGACCTTTATATACTATAGAATGGATTAGCCAACATAGTAAAACTACTTGTAATCATTCTCAATACCTTAGGACTAGTAGATTGATGTTATACATAACAAGGAATGTGTTGAGTTTTAGGTCAAGGCAACAAGGCAAGAGCAATTTTCAAGTTAGTAGTTATTGTACTCCTATGATATTCCTGAAGATCAATTTTCTGATGAGAAGTATTTGTAGCTCTTGGCTTCAATATCTGATTATCTTACATATTGTTGGTTTAATCAGATTACTTCTGCTTAATACATTCTTTGTCTGAGTAGTGCACTACATAATTTGATTGGCATAGTTTGTCTTCCGCTGCTACTACCTATTCAGACATTTTCTGAATCCACTGTTGAATTTTCAATTTTACAACAAAAAGCAATGATCCACAACAAAGGAAAATCAAAGGAATCTCTTGCATCCACCTCATACCAACCTTTAATGTCAAATTAAAGTCACTTGCACAAAAAATATTCACATGAAGGATGATCTGCAACAAAGGGAGCATGACGATTATACAACAAAAGAAATACCTACATCCACCAAAAAACCCCACATGGAGGTAGTGTGCTGCACCTTGCAGGAGAACAACCAACACACCTACAACAAAATAAAAAGTGTCCATGCAAGAAGTGTCATGGAAGCTTTTTCTTGTTTTGTGTTTGTCCTCTCTTCTGATTCGCGAACAATAATCTGTCTTTGAATTTTCTTTTCGTGCAAAAGCTCTTATGGGATCCCAGACACTCGACTACGCATCACAGAACATATTTTATTCTAGCAATCAAGAGACACAACACAAGGCCAAGAATTACACGAAATAGAGCGATTATATTGTCAGTTTGGTTTTAGAGGGAGATCATCAGTGTCTCGCTCGTTGGCGGATTGACTCTCTACTCTTTCGTTGTGTTCTGCTCGTTGGCAGACTTTCATGCACAGCTCTGGTATTTTGCTTTCTTACTCTATTCGCTACGTCTCTCTTTGTTTCTTACAGATCTCTGTATTCACTATCTCTCTTCACGGTTATGATCCAGAGAGGATTGTTTATACCTCCACTATGTGGAGTTTACAAGATAGCTAAACGTAGAATTACAAGACTAGTTAACGCTAATCAACTAGTTAGTTAGTCTCCGTCGTTGCTATTCGTTTCAGCTGGGCGTAAACCCGTTGAGCTGCCAGCTGACGGCGCGAAGGATTTCTCTTCGTTTGTTTCGTTTTTTTCATTTCTTTTCGTAGTCTTCGTTCTGCGTCCATTTTGCGCTTTGTGGTCTTGGAGGTGTGTTTACGATTCGCGATTGATTCGCAAATCGTTCGTGCTTCAAGTCAAAGACACGTTGACTGTCGCGAATTGTTCTTGTTCGACCTTCGTGTCTTGTTCGTGCTGCGACAAAGTTGTAGGAGTTCACCATTTCTGACACTCCCTCTTGAACCTTGCAGCTTTGTTCGTTCAATCCAATTGCCTCTCTTTGCTTGGTAAAGAGTGGCTTGTCGAGCAGTTTTGTGAGGAGATCTGCAATCATACTTTCTGATTTTATGAACTAAACCTGGAGCTCTCCTTTCGAGATCAAATCTCGAATGTGATGGTACTTCAGAGGAATGTGCTTCGTCTTTGAATGGAAGACAGGATCCTGGGACAGATAGATGGCACTCTGGGAGTCCATCATCATCGTGCTTGGCCCCTCTTGTGGTATCTCGATTGCCTCCAACATCATCCGCAACCACACTATCTCATTCACCACTTTCGAGGCTGCGACATACTCAGCTTCGCAAGAGGATTGAGCTACCAGGGTTTGCTTTTTGCATATCCAACTGATTGCAGCTCCACACGCTATTGTACATCCTCCAGTAATGGACTTGTTGTCATCATTGCAGCTCGCCCAGTTCGCATCACTGTAGTGATGCAGCTTGAATCTTTTCTCCTCGTTTCTAGCTCTGTAGGTTAATCCAATATTCTGGGTACCTTTCAGATACTGTAGGATTCGTTTGGCCATTTGCCAATGTGCTAGACCAGGATTGGAATAGAATTGGCTCAATGCATAAACAGAGAAGGCCAGATCCGGTCTGGTACAGATTGTCAAGTACATCAAACTCCCGATTAAGTTCTGGTAGGGTATGCCTGCCATCTTATGTTCTTCCTCTTCTGTTTTTGGGCAATCTAGTTTCATGAGCTTGGCTCCAGCTATCATTGGTGTGGCTTTCTCTTTGCAGTCCATCATGTGGTACTGCTTCAGCACTCTTCTGGTGTATTTTGACTAACTCAAGTGCATTTCACCATTTGTTCAATCTCTTCTGATCTCCAGTCCAAGGCATTTTGTTGTTTCTCCAAGATCTGTGATTTCGTAGCTTTTAGAAATCTGACTCTTCGTGTCTCTGATCAACATCAAGGAATCTTCTATCATCAGCGAATCATCCATGAAAATGGTCAGTATCACAAAATCCTGTCCTACTCTTTTGATGTAGACATTATAGTCTGGTTGAGTAGGTTGAAGTCCCCAAAAGTTCAAAGTTATTGCGGATGGAGTAAGAGAGCCCAATACAAAATTGTACAGGTTGAATGCTCCAATTAAGGGGCAACATGGACTTGTATCATCCATTCCATCACAAACTGAGTTGTGGCATAAGAGGCTTGGTCACTTGAACTTGAGAAGCCTCAGTTTGATGAGAAAATTGGAGATGGTAACAAGATTGCCTACCATAGAAGATCACTTAAAATCGATGTGCGAATCTTGTGTATATGGGAAGCAACATCGAGAGAAGTTCAATAAAGGAGATGTTGCAAGAGCAAAGAACATCCTGGATTTAATCCAAACAGATTTATGCGGGCTTATGAGGACCATGTCCTTAGGTAAAGCCTTCTGACCTTTATTGATGATATGTCACGTAAGACGTGGATCTACTTCTTGAAGAAGAAATCAGATGCAATTGATAACTTCAAGAGCTTCAAAGCATTGGTCGAAAATCAGACAGCCAGGAAGATCAAAGTCCTAAGAACAGATAGTGGAGGTGAGTACAAGTCTAATGACTTCAATGATCTTTGTGATCAATGTGGGATTAAAAGACAATTTACGCAAGCTCATACTCCTGCTCTCAATGGTGTACCTGAGCACAAGAATCGTACGATTGTGGAAAGTGCCAGATTTATGCTAGCTGAGATGAAACTACCAAAAGATTTTTGGTCAGAAGCATGTAGCATGGTAATCTATCTTCAAAATAGAAGTCCTACCATTGCCATACCAAAGATAACACCTGAGGAAGCATTCACGAAGAAGAAGCCAAAGGTGAACCACTTGCGAATCTTTGGATGTAAGGCCTTTGTACACATTCCTAAGGAAGAGAGACGTAAACTTGATGTAAAAGCTATCAAGTGCATATTCCTAGGATATGATGATCGTGTGAAGGGCTATAGATGTTTTGATCCAGTCAAAAACAAAATCCATATAAGCCGTGATGTTATCTTTGATGAATCCAAGATGTATGAAGATGAGGATGCTGAGAAGATAGACACATCTAGTGGGAAAGATGGTATAGTGAGGATACCACCTGATGATGATCCATTCATTGACCTTCCGAGTGATGAACATGAGGATACATCTCAAGATACTACTACTCAACCTCAAGAAACAGGTTGGAGAGGTAGGGACAAACCTTTTGGTGCAAGAAGGATTGAAGTTGCAGGTGACAAACGCAAAGAGAAGGATGTACCGTGGGATACATTTTCACCAGGAAGCCAATCACCTGACATAAAGCTCCCTAAGTGGTTTGAGAGATTGTTGGAGAGCCGCGACATAGATGACTTTCTAAGATCATCTAACCAGGGAGAGCTATGAAGATCAACAAGAGAGAAGATACTACTTGAAAGGTATGAAGCAAATTATGCTCTCTTATCTAGCATTATTCAAAGCAAAGAACCTTCGAGTTATGGTGAAGCGAAGGATGATGACATTTGGGTCAAGGCCATGGGAGAGGAGATGGAGTCAATTGCTAAGCATAGCACATGGGACTTAGTAGAACCACCAGTTGGCAAGAAACCCATTGGTTGCAAATGGGTATACAGGACTAAGTACCATGCAGATGGAAGTATAGCAAAACACAAAGCAAGATTAGTGATCAAAGGGTACGCACAAAATAAAGGCATCGACTATGAGGAGACCTTTGCGCCGGTTTGTAAGTGGAATACTCTACGTCTACTTATTGCTTTAGCTTCACATTTTGGTTGGCCTTTGCATCAGATGGATGTGAAATCTGCTTTTCTAAATGGTGAGTTAGAAGAAGAAGTGTTCATGGATCAACCTGAAGGCTTTGTAACGAAGGGACATGAAAATAAAGTATGTCGCTTGAAGAAAGCGCTTTATGGTCTTAAACAAGCACCACGTGCATGGTATAGCAGGATTGATGCCTTCGTTCAAAGGGGATGGTGAGAACACATTCTGATCCAAATCTATATGTCTTATGCTTTGATGGTATGGTTGTTTGATTGCTCTTTATGTTGATGACTTGATTATTACGGGAAATAATCAAGAGATGATAGACATGATTAAGAAAGACCTCATGGAACAATTCGAGATGACAGATCTCAGCCTGATGTATTACTGCCTTGGAGTAGAAGTGTGGCAAAAAGGACATGAAGTGGGTTTAACACAGGTGAAGTATGTCAAAGAGTTGCTGCACAAGTTTAGGTTGCAGGATTGCTAACCAATAAACACTCCTATTGAACTAGGTAAAAAGCTTTCTAAGCTTGATGAGTCATAGTCATTTGATGCTATGCTATATAGACAGTAAGTAGGGAGCTTGATTTACCTTATCACGACTAGACTAGATATATGCTATGTTGTTGGCATTGTAAGTCAGTTTATGGCAGCACTTACGATTGGAAGGCAGCTAAACGCATTTTGCGTTATTTGAAAGGCACTTCAGAGCATGGCTTGATTTACATGAAGCATGATGGTTTAGCTGAGTTGTGTGGCTATGTGGATGTGGATTGGGGAGGTGACTATGATGATCGTAGATCCGCTATAGGATATATATTTCAGTTTTGTAGTAGTTGCTTTTCCTGGTCTAGTAAGAAGCAAAGTACAATTGCTCTTTCCACCACAGAAGCATAGTATAAGACAATGTGTAGTGCAGCACAGGAAGCTATATGGTTGAGACAAATCTTGGAAGAAATTGGCATAAGGTAGAAAAATCCCACAACTTTACATAGCGATAGTCAGAGTGGCATTCAGCTAGCAAAGAATCCAGTGTTCCATGCGAGAACTAAACACATTGAGATTCAGTATCACTTCATACGTGAGAGGCTGCTGAGTGGTGAAATTCATGTTGTTCATTGTAGCATAGAAGAATAACTAGCTGATATTTTCACTAAGCCACTTACTGGAGAAAAGTTTGATAAGTTCAGATCAAAGCTTTCTGTACTTAAAGTTTGTTGACTTTAAAGCTATGTATATGACTGTATAAAAAGTGACTCTAATTTAAGGGAGAGACTTAGAATTATAGAATCACTGTGTTACTGTACTGTGGGTCCTATCAGTGGATAAGGATCAGTTGGCCTCACCATGAGGCAAGTCGATGGGACACGCGTCCCGCCAACGACAACCTGGGTCATGCATGGCTTGCCTAAGTGAACAACTATATGTACAGTGTAATTTCATTTTGAGAAATATAGTTGCTATGTGAGCTTGCTTTGGAGAGTGTTTTCTGTCTGTGTTACTGTGTAGCATGATCTTTGTTCCTGTGCAAAGCAAATTCTAAGTGGGATTGCATGTTTTTATACTTTTTTTATGAGAGAGAAAGGGTAAGCTATCTTCATTGTGGATCTTGATGTTAATGGATGTAGTGTTAATGCTTAGGGTTAATGGATGTTAGAGTTAGATCTGGATCTTCCATTCATGCTGATGTTGTGGGTATTTCCTGCACAATAATAAACAAGTGGGTCCTACCACTAAAAATAATGTTGGCCAAGCCTTAACTACTGGCCCCCGTCACAATACATTGTACTATAGAATAATTGGAGATGTACTCTCCCCCATTATCTGAACTCAGTGTTTTGATTCGTCTGCCAGTTTGATTCTCAGCATGCTCTTTGCATTGTTTGAATTTGATGAAAGCCTCTAATTTTTGTTTAATGAAATAAATAGCTGTTCGTCTGGAGAATTTGTCAATAGAGGTAATGAAATACTTTGCATCTAGCAATGAAGAAGTTTGCATAGGTCCACAGATATCTGTATGAACAACATCTAACAAAACTCTTGCTGCATGCCTATGGTTTGATCTAAAAGGAATTCTAGCCTGCTTTCCAAAGATACAGCTATGACAGACAGGGAGATCGACCTTACCAGAAGGATAGTTGAGATCAAGGACCATGGATTGTCTGGACATGTTCAAAACAGATGCACAATTCAAGTGTCATAAGCGATGATGCCATAGTAATGCTTTATTGACTAGAATAGAGGTTTTCGAGGCTTGACTAGACTTAGAATAACAATGTGCCAATCTATATAAGTAACCCTGTATCTTGTCGAGTGTAAGGATCTTATTACTCCTATCAACAATTTTGCATTGATCATATTCGAATTCTATCTTATGACCTAATTCTATAATTCTACTCATTGATAACATATTTGTAGAGAGTTTAGGAACATATAAGACCTTTGATAGTATTTTGAATTGATCATGCTGGAACCGCAATTTTACAGTACCTTCACCTTCAATAGTGTGAGTACTATTGTCACCAAGATGGACAAATTTCTTCATGTTGTAAGACACGTAGGAGTTGAAGATCTCACATTGATTAGTCATATGTTGAGTTGCTCCAGAATCTATGAATCATCCAAAAATGCGCTTTGATCTTTGACCATGAATGCGCCTTCATCCACTTCGACCTGGGGAGATGATGAAATTGTGTTTGCTTGTTGATCAGGTTGCTTGGCTACATTCTTCGCTTGGAGAATTCAGCAATCCTTGATCTCATGGTTATTGCACTTGCAATACCTACAAAACATCTTCTTTTTCGATTGTGGATCTGATGATTGTGCTTGACTTTGAGTCTGTTTCTGATTCGTTGCAGTCTTCTTGGAGCTTTTTTGCTTCTGTCGCTTAGAGCCTTTATTGACATATAGAGCTTGAGAGGAGGAAGTAGACAAAGTGTCTTGACTTCTTCTACTATCTTCTTGCAGCAACATAGTGATAACTTTAGTAAGAGTTAAATGTGTGTGTGTCGATATGATCATCACCCAGTTCTCATATGTAGAGGACAAGCTTGAAAGCAATTTCATAATTGCGTCTTGATCATCTATGATTGATCCGACAGCGGCCATCTGTTGCAAGATATTCTTAAACTGGTTAATGTGACTTTGAAGAGAATCACTAGTAAACATTCTAAATGTGAAGAATTTCCTTCGTAGATGTAACTTAGTAGTTACATCCCTCACATCATATAGTGAGTTCAAGATGTCCCAAACGTCTCTTGACGTTTTAGCTTCAGCTATGTGTCCAATCTGTGTATCTGATATATTGAGGATAATAAGCGAAAAAGCTTTACCATCGTTCGCTTTCCACTTTGAGTCGTCGTCTTCAGGTTTTACTTCTATACTTGTAACAACATCCCATAACTCATTGGTGATTAGCAAGGTCTTCATCTTAAATTTCCACAAATGATAATTGGATCCATTCAGCTTGTCTGCGATAAGACCGGCTTTACTTTGAGAATCCATCTGGAACTTAGTCTGTCGATCATATCAATGACGCTGAGATGTAGTAATGCCAACAATAGGAAATCAATTCTCTGATACTGAAAGGTTGAAAAGAACTGAAGAGTATGACATCAATTTGATATCACGAAAGATATCAAGTATTAGAGCTTTTGCTCTGATATCATGTTGGAGTCAAATAAAGAAGTAGTGAAATTGCTCTGATACCATGTCGAAAAGTGGTGTGCTGAAGATGCATCTAGCTAAAAAAGAAACGAATGAAAATAATGTGAGTGTCTAGAAAGAAAACTTTTTGTGCATGGTGGAATAAACTATCTTTCTCTTTCACAATACATGAGTACACCTATCAATTTCAAACAAAACAATAGTGGTAGAAATCACGTTTGAACTTATAGTAACTAATTTTGAAATCATCAGTACTATAGTGATTTCGTAGCCAAACAATAAAGCATCGAAAAATTATCAAACAAATAATTAGTTGCGAATTGTTCACGAATTAGTCAAGAAGAAATACAGAAATGCATACATTTGGAGACGAAGCTAAACGCAATAAAAGATAGTATTGATTCAGTATGAAAGCGAAATAGAAGTAAATGAGTACAATAAGTTGCAGATCAAAGTCGTGTACTCTATGCTCTGAGCGGCTAAAATGAAAGTCTAAATTAAGCACAATGCTGATAAGCAGTAGCGCAATAGCAATCTCTAAATTAACTCTAAGAAGTCAGCTAGAATGCTCAAGAGTGTTCGAGCTCGCAGGCTTGAGAGAGAGAGAGAGAGAGAGAGAGAGAGAGAGAGAGAGAGAGAGAGAGAGAGAGAGAGAGAGAGAGAGAGAGAGAGAGAGAGAGAGAGAGAGAGAGAGAGAGAGAGAGAGAGAGAGAGCTACTTAAAAACTTTTTTTAATAACTTCAACTTGATAATCAAACTATATGAATATGAACAGCTATTTATACTAAAAAATTAGGTCGTCAATTGCAATCGCCAATTGGCTGGTGATCTGCTGGCATCCATCCGGTTCCTTGTCATTGATTGTTGATAAGCAATGAAATTGGCCACAATCATTTTGTCTGGATAAATGAACCAAAATTGTAGATATGCAGAATTGAACTAAAACAGCCACAAGCGACACTATCGAAATTTTGCGAAAAATGCGAAAAAGGAGACATTGCCCTTAAATCTTATTTAGGATTGCCCAACACTTTGCCAGAGTCATTTCCTTAACATTTGAGGCTCTTTGAAAAAAGCGAAAAATGCGACACTGTGATTTTACACGAGATTTATGTCAGACGAAAAAGGCGACACTACATTTTTCAACAAGATTCCTGACAGGCAAAAAAAATGACATTGTTTCAAACTCCGTGTATTTCTATAGACTGTGTAAAAACACTTGTAATTTTGCAGACTATAAAAACACTGGAAAATCCGCAGAACTGGATAAACAATGGATGAAGATTAAAACCGATTAGTCGATTAGTAAGAAGGAGACTAATCCAACAATCCCCCTTAATTTGAATCCTTGAATGCCTTGACCTTCAAACTTAGTTCTACACAAAATCTTCTGTGTGACTCCAAACTTAATGCTTTAGTAAAAACATCTGCTATCATATCTTGTGTTCTACAGGACTGCAATCTGACCTCTTTGTTGAGAACTTTGCTTTTGAAAAAATGATACTTCAGTTGAATGTGCTTACTGTTGGAATGAAATCTAGGGCTGGCTGATAAAGCGATGACACTTTGATTATCACAAAATAATGTCGTCAGAGCATATTGATTCAAACTGATATCTGAGAGTAAATTCCTCAACCAAATTGCTTTCTTTGTAGCTTGAGAGGCTGTGATATACTCTAATTCAGTGGAAGATAGAGCTATCGAAGATTGTTTGCAACTGTTCCAAGAAACTGGACCATTGTTGAGGAAGAATGAAAATTCAGAAGTAGATTTACGAGTGTCTACATCTCCTGCCCATTTGCATCTGTGTAACCATTGAGTAAATTGAGTTTGTCGTTGCCGACTGTTCCATAACAAATGCAAAAGTCCATAGTAGCTCGAAGATATCTCATGACTTTGATAAGAGCTTTCCAATGTGTTATACCAGGGTTAGTCATAAACTGACTGAGAGAGCTGACTGCAAAAGCTATGTCTGGCCTAGTACAGATCATGGCGTACATAAGAGATCCTATAATAGAATGGTAAGGATGCTCATGCATCTACTGCTTCTCATGAATTTTTTGGGGACACTAGTCCTTTGACAATCTGAGTCCTGGTTCCATTGGTGAGAGAGCTAACTTGTAATTCATCAGATTATATCTGGCTAACATGTTGAAGATGTACCTCTGTTGTGTAATGTAGACCAACTTCTATTTTCTGTCTCTGTAGATTTGTATACCAAGGCAAAAATGAGCTTCGCCTAGATTGGTCATGTCAAATTCGAAAGATAGCATTGTCTTGGCTTCTTTTATCAGATGGGTATTGTTGCTGAAAAACAATATATCATCCACATATAAAGTGATAATGATAAAAGACTATTGCACTGCTTTGAAGTAAATGTTTGAATCTGAAGAGCTAGGTGTGTAGTTGTGATCAATTGCATGTCAAGAGTCTATGATCCATCATGATCGCATGTCAAGAATCTATGATCCATCATGATTGCATGTCAAGTATTTAAGATCCATCATGATTGCATGTCAAGTATCTAAGATCCTTCATGATTGCATGTGTCGGAAGAATTAAGATTTATGAAGAAATTTCAATGCTTTTGATATGCTAGATATGGAATTAAGACCATTGAATTCTTAGGGTTAATGGATGTTAGAGTTAGATATGGATCTTCCATTCATGCTGAAATCTGAAATATGTTGTCGCTCTCATGGGAACGAAGCTACGTGTAGAATGCTTAGATCTTGGGTTGAGGATAGGCAAGGAAAGAAACCCACTACAATTTTGGTGCCGTTGTCGGGGAGCTACGCCAATTTTTCAAATTGCAGCATGTTTGTTGGATGGTTAGCTTGCATTAGGCATCTTGTCGTGGCATCAATTACTAGAAGTCACATTTTTTTGGGAGATAAAAATATCATGCAAGTCATATCTAATAATATAGCAATTTCACAAGTAGACTTTCTATATATTAAGTGATTAGTAAGTTACAATTGAGCCACTATAATTTATCTCCATAGATGATGACTTCTCTCCTGCAAATGTGATCACTCACACTTCTACAAAAGAATCATACGTATGAGGGTGGAAAAACTAGAAGTAGAGGGTGTTGGTCATTAAACAATCAATGCTCCAAGAGGCTTTTCCTCTATGCTCAAAATGATTAGGTCATTTTTTGTATACTAGCTCCCATAATCCTCAACTTGTAATTAACAAACACTCAAGAGATAGCCAACCATGGACTTGTCACCCACACACACACCCCCATGCTACTAGGCCACAAGATCTGGCATCCCATATTACGAAAGCCCTTTCAAGGTAAGATGTATGCATATAGCAATGCAAGAATGCTCATTGAATTGAAGCATCACCAAAACAATAATGAAAATTATAATTTCACTAAGCCTCCTTAAAATATATTTTAAAGAAAAACTTATCCTACTACCTCTGCATATTTAGTGATCCACAATTCTTATGCCATTTTTTGAGTTAATATCCCCAAGTTAATTCTCTTTTTAGTCATTCAAAATTTCAAAATATCATATATAAGTGATGTGGGCATGTATCGACTACACTACACATATCAAATAGACCGGGCCAAAAAGGAGCACATGGCTTCAAACACCAATATTATAGGCATGACTCAAACTAGTGCAATCTATTGCTCTGAGGGTTCTAACTAAGCATCTGTTTATGAAGGCAGTAACGCATGATGTAACACAAAAGGATAATCAACAAGAAGGTATGATGATCTTCCTCTTACAATGACTCATATCAAACAAGACACAAACCAAGATGTTGACATTATTTTCATGTATATAGTTCATGCTTCCAATGTGAATCACATAATATTCTAGACTAATTATAGCTTGAAATAAGGTAATAATTTAATATAATGATGTAACTAATGTGCATATGTAATTATTGTCTAATTTTTCATGTACTTACAAAGATATATTTCATCCAAGGATATACCACTAGCCTCTATCGAGGGGGCAAGGCAAAACTCAATCAAGACAATGTGCCTCATCGAGAAACACTTTTCTATGTCGATTCTCACCATCCAGATGCATCTCATTGTGCATTTGGTAGACGAGGTGGCCATTGTAGGTACTTCAGTTAGTTTAACCAGTTGCAAGTCAACAAATTTACTTTCATCAAATCGTACTTCATTTATTTAGTTCATATACATAGTTGTAGTCTAGAAGCATTATGTTGTTGTGACATGTTGATAATCTCTCATTGATATAATATTGTTTATACATATAGGCACTATGCATAGTTGATGGATGCTTTTTCTACAATGAATCATGAAAACATTGAAAGGCTTTCTAAGGCAAAGAGCAAGGCCATGCATGGTGTATATCACAGAGTTTCTTGCTCGTAGGGGTCCTTATATTTCGTGTCTTTGGGATAATAAAGATGATCTGTGCCTTGTTGGGGAGGTTCCTCAAAGAAATGGAGTGATAAAGAGAATGAGTGAGACCTTCAAGAAAAAGGTGAATAAGTTTTATGTTCTTAATAGTCAAGAAATACAAAAGTGGATTTCGAGATATGAAGAAGCCAAAGCTCATAGAACAATTGCTCGAGCTACATTTATGAGAGGACATAGGAGACAACCATACCTGCACGAGCTTGCTCTTCTCCCCAAAAGGACATGACACTTGCTTGGCTGCATGATGTTGGGGATGGCCTCTAGCGAGCTTGGCGAGCTTTTTCAAAAATACGAGCAAGCTTTTCATGATGATTTCTTTTTCTTGCCTGAGAAATGACACGGTGGTCTCTACTAAACATGAGTGTGATTCTCATCTCAATGTGTCGTTTGCTCATTGATGAATGCATGAGTTTAGACATGCACTATGTAAGATAAATAGAAACTACAATCAAAGTGCAATACCAAAAAATGAACCATTTTTGGTACATGATGTTTAATATGTAAACTTGCCTTCATACAAAAAAATGATTTTTGTATAAACAAACCTTGTTCATTTACAACTTGCAGAACATTAATCTTGACAAGAAAACCATTAAACATATTCAAGAGTATGAAGTTCAAGTGAGGTTCATTGGTGTATTGCATCATCTTCAAAACATTTAACAGTACAAAATTTCAAACTTATGTGTAAACAATTTCAAGTGTTTTAATCACTTCTTGTACATGGATTAAATTTGTTAGAGAATATAGAAAACTTAATATTTTGATTGCATAAGACTTAATTATTAGACCTATTTTATGATGATATATACTTAGAACTTAATGTTTTTGGTGCATAATAGTTAATGCCTAAACTTATTCTTGTTGTTGTTTGCAAAGAAATCAATGTTGTCACAACATCATCATCCTCTAGTTCAAGTAAACGACACACTTGCGACAAATCATGACAATGGATTAGCAATTTAGATATGCAAAATTTTAAACATTAGCAAATGACCATAACAAAAATTAAGTTGTAGCACTTACGTTTGGCTCCCTTCAATAATTCACCTCAAAATTAAGTTATAGCACTTACCTTTGGCTCACCCCAATAATTCACCAACCATTTGTATAAATTAGTGCAATTTTCCAATCCGAAGACAACCTCCCAAGGCTACTTGCCTCATGCAACAAAGTGCATGTCCCAGTAGTGAGATGAACTATGACATCACCAAGATTGCTAAATAGTTGTGCGATGTAATTTATGAGATTTTTTCCTCTTTGTGCTCCACCTATGCAAAAATTACAACAATAGTTAGTATGATGGCAGAATACAAAGATTTAAAGACGAGAAGATATGATATCATTTTGGAGAGATGGTGGTATCACTCATACCCACCCTCTCCATTAGATCGGTTGCTCCACCATGACTCATGATAACTAGCTTGATTGACTTGTCAATCATGGCGATAGTGCAAATAAAGCTCATTCTTCTTTCTCTTCGTGCTCCATACTTACTACTCCTTTAAGATTTTTTTGAGATCCTACAAGGTGTCCTTTAGGGTCCATTTTTGGGCACTATAAAGTCTCTGTAATCATTAGAAACCTTGATGTGATTGTTTTTAAACTCTTGTGTGCCCTTTGTAGTGATAGAAACATTGACATGATTGTTTTTTGTGGCTTGTTGCATGATAAGCTAGTTGCTAGTATATTGACTTTTTGAAAGAGGAGGTGTTGCTCTTAGGTGAGTTTAAGCATTGAAATGGATTATTTTATTTTATTTTTTTAAAGAATTTTCTCATTCACCTTTCAACCCTATTTCCAAGCACAGACAATGCAAATAAAATAGGAAGCGATTCCTTCTTTCATGTCACGTGGTAGTTCAATCAATGTCTATTCACAAAATGTTAGGCAAGTCTATGATGACAATCTAACATGTAACAAGCAATAACCCTAAATTTTCATGGATTTACTTCTCTCTCTCTCTCTCTCTCTCTCTCTCTCTCTCTCTCTCTCTCTCTCTCTCTCTCTCTCTCTCTCTCTCTCTCTCTCTCTCTCTCTCTCTCTCTCTCTCTCTCTCTCTCTCTCATGAAGATAGCAATAACAAGCAAAGCATGCGAGAGGCCTCTAGATTGCAACCATTGTTCTTCTATTTTTTTTATACTTTGAATGTTTCTTAAAAACACATGTGTATTGAGGTGACATGCGTATGGCTGGGCTTCATGTCAGAAATGGTGAACTCCTGCAACTTTGTCGCAACACGAACAAGACACGAAGGTTGAACGAGAACAATTCGTGACAGTCAACGTGTCTTTGACTCGAAGCACGAACGATTTGCGAATCAATCGCGAATCATAAGCACACCTCTAGGACCGCAAAGCGCAAAATGGATGCAGAACGAAGACTACAAAAAGAACAAATCAAACGAAGAGAAATCCTTCGCGCTACCAGCTGGCAGCTCAACGGGCTTTACGCCTAGCTGAAACGAATAGCAACGACAGAGACTAACTAACTAGCTGATTAGCGTTAACTAGTCTTGTGATTCTACGTTTAGCTATCTTGTAAACTCCACATAGTGGAGGTATAAACAATCCTCTCTGGATCATAACCGTGAAGAGAGATAGTGAATACAGAGATCTGTAAGAAACAGAGAGAGACATAGCGAATAGAGTAAGAAAGCAAAATACCATAGCTATGCATGAAAGTCTGCCAACGAGCAGAACACAGTGAAAGAGCAGACAGTCAATCCGCCAACAAGCGAGACACTGACGATCTCACTCTAAATCCAAACTGACAATATAGTCGTTCTATTTCGTGTATGTCTTGGCCTTGTGCTGTGTCTCTTGTTTGCTAGAATAAAATATGTTCTGTGATGTGTAGTCCAGTGTCTGGGATCCTGTAAGAGCTTCCGCATGAAAAGAAAATTCAAAGACAGAAAATTGTTCGCGAATCAGAAGAGAGGACGAACACGAAACAAGAAAAAACTTCCATGACATAATATCAGAGCCTATAGGTTATCACTACTGATATCCCAGCAGTGATTCTTCCAGACAACATAATATGGCTACGACAATTCAGACCAGAGTAGCAATCAGTCTTGATGGTGCAAATTACAGAATCTGGAAACTCAAAATCAAAACACTCTTGAAGGGCGAAGGCATCTGGTCGGTGACCGAGCTCTCAAAGGTGCAACCTCCAGAGGGAGACCCGAGGAGAGCTGAATGGATCAGAAAGGATGAGTATGCAATGGCGATCATCGTTTCGTCCATAAATGAAAATCTACTCATGCAGATTGAAGACTGCAAAAGCAGCCATGCAGCGTGGAAAAGATTAAAGCAGAAGTATCAAGTGAGGACTACAGCTTCAGTCATGCACTTTCACAATCAGCTGCAATCCATACGGTGGGATGGCAACCAGTTAGATCAGCACGTTGAGAAGATCTAAACGATTTTTGCTCAACTCGCTACATCAGGACAGGAGCACCAGGTCCCAACACCATAGCAGCTGATGTACTTCATGAAATTTCTACCAACGTCCTATCAGCCGCTAAGAATGCTCATATTGAGTCTATCAGATATGACATTCGACAAAGTAGTCAGTCTTGTCACTGATGAGAGACTAATGAGAGATGAAGGAGAGGGAAGCAGTGATCAAGAGAAGGCTCTCTTCATAAAAGGAAAGAAGAAGAACAAAAACAAGCCAAGATTCGAGAAGACAAAGTCCTCGAATCAACAATCTTATTCCTGCAATCACTGCCACAAACCAGGCCATACGGCCAACAAATGCTGGTTCAATCCAGCAATACCTTGCATGCACTACAAGAAGAAAGGGCATTCTGCATACGACTGCAGATTCAACCCAAAAAAGAAAAACAAAGCTGAAAAGGCAAACATTGCAGAGTCATCAAAGGATGCAGAAAGAGGTGACGAAGCTTTCACGATACTCGACGAAGCTTCGACAAGATACTCTGAACACAACTACGATGTAGTCATCGATTTAGGAGCAACATCTCACATAACCTGCAACAAGAAGATCTTGATCAACCTTCGCGAACTCGAAAACGACAGAGCAGTGATTTTAGGTGATGGAAGCAAACATGATGCAAGGCATCGGCTCTCTACAGCTACGAATACTGTCAGGCCAAGCAGAGCTGCTAGGAGGCTCTACGTGTTCTCACTAAGAAAGGATCTGCTATCTGTCTCCAAGATGGCAGATCTAGGCATTCGAGTTTTGTTTGACGGCAACACTTGACATATGATCGAGAAGACGACAAACAAGTTGCTAACGGTCGGATGCAGAGGAGGAAATCTCTACCAGTCCAAAATAATCAGCAACTCTGAAAGCATATTAAATGCTTCAAAAAATGAAGATCAGCTCTGGCATAGAAGAATGTATCATTTGAACATGCGAAGGATGTATAACATGAGCAGAAAGGACATTGTCATAGGTCTCAAGATTTCAAGACCAGAGGCTGAGTTCTGCGAAGCTTGTTAGAAAGGCAAGCAACATCGGAATCCATTCACACACAAGGGAAGAAGAGCCAAAGAAGTTCTTGAGCTTGTCCAGTCTGATGTCTGTGGACCGATGAAAACAGATTCGCTCTCAGGTTCGAGATATTTTCTAACGTTCATAGATGATTACAACCAAATGACCACGATCTACTACTTGAAGAAAAAATCTGATATATTTGATTCTTTCAAGAAGTTTGTGGCATTTGTAGAGCAACACACCTCAAAAAAGATACAGATCCTTAGATCTGACAATGGAGGTGAATACCAAAGCACAGAATTCTCAAGATTTTGCGAAGAACAAGGGATCGAACACCAGTTCACTCCTGCATACACACCAAAATACAACGGTGTGACAGAAAGAAAAAATCAAATGCTAGTCAAAGGAGCCAGATGCATGATGGCACAGGCTCAATTGCCAGATCAATTCTACCGAGGCAATAGCTACAGCTGTACACCTGCAGAATAGATCTACAACAACAGTGTTGGAGAACAAAACACCATACAAAATGTGGACAGGCAGAAAGTCTGATCTGTCATACGTACAAGTGTTTGGATGTGCAGCATACAAGCACATTCCAAAGGGAAAGAGAAGCAAGCTTGATGACAAATCCGAGCAAACAATCATGGTCGACTACTCAAACGGAACACATGTATACAAACTCTACGATCCAACCACGAAGAAGGTTGTTTCGAGCAGAGATGTGAAGTTCGATGAGTCCACATTCTCTGGACTGAAAGAGAAAGAGGCCATGAGATCTTCACACTGCTGCCTATTCAAGAGGGAGATCGAGGACATACATCAAATCAGAATGTAGAGCCCCAGATTCCAGAGTAGCAGGAAGCAGAGGATCGACCCCATGAACAAGAAATGTTCGAGCAGCGACAAAACGAACCTCGAAGGTCAACAAGACAAAGAAGAGTTCCACACCGCTGTTCTGACAATCTTCAATGGAGCGAAGACACGTAGTTCGAGTACTGCAGCTTCACAAAAGAGCCAGCAATTTACCAAGAAGCTATTCAGAGTCCAGAGGGAGAATCCTGGAAGCAGGCAATGTCAAAGGAGATCAAGTCGATGAGGCAAAACAAGGCACGGACATTAGAGCCATTGCCAGAAAACAGAAAAATAGTCGACTGCAAGTGGGTGTATAAGAAAAAGCTAAAATCAGATGGCACTATTGGCCACTACAAGGCAAGGCTTGTCGCAAAGGGCTACACGCAGAGATATGGTATCGACTATTTCGACACATATCTGTCCATTGTGAAGATGACAAGTATAAGGCTACTCCTTGCATACGCCACACAGTATAATCTGGAAATTCACCAGATTGACGTGAAAACAGCCTTTCTCCATGAAGATCTAGAGGAGGAAATCTTCATGAAGCAACCTGAAGGCTATGAAGACCCCGATAACAGACAATATATTTGTGGATTGCAGAGATGCATCTATGGTCTAAAACAGGCATCACGGGCCTGGTACAAAAAGCTTGATGGTCTTCGCATCCTTCACAAAGCAACGATCATGGGTGAATTCTACTTTCAACTTTTGATCAATAATGACTCCAACAGAAAGTAGATTTTTCTTCAAACCTGGTACGTAAAGTACCTCCCTGATCATCCTGTTTTTGCCATCAGGGAGTTGGATTGAAACGATGCCTATCCCCTTGATCATGCACACCTCACCATTTGTTTGTGAGACAGATGTTCCATTATCCAACACCTTCAAACTACTGAACCAATTCTTGTTACCTGTCATGTGTCTTGTGGCTCCTGAGTCAATATACCATGCTTGATCATCTTGATTAGATGACAATGCAGATATGAAGATGCTAGAGTCTTCATCTCACGCTCATTGACAAGGTTACCTGCTTGTTTTGGTTTTCCCTTGCCTTGTTCCGCCAAAAATTTGCGACATTCACTCTTCCAATGGCCCTTTTTACCACAATGGAGGCACTTGTCTTTCTTCTTAGTTTTACTGGAAGATCCCTCATCCTCCTGAGACTTGGCAAATTGCTGCTTAGACTTCTTCTTGCCCTTGCCCTTGCCTTGTTTTTGGCATGTCGCAAGTGCCTGATCATCAGTATTTGACGTCTAGCTTTCACCATTTCTCACCGTTGCTCTTCCTGCATCAAGATTCTTGTGAGCTCGTCAAAGGTTTGCAATCTTTCTCTTGATGCCGGCTCACAAACATCTGATAGGGTTCTGCAATGTCGCACAATGCATTGTGCACCAGCTCCACATCACGTATGCACTCACCAATAGAATGCAGTTCATCTCTCATTGTCTTGATTCTGGTCATGTACGTCTGAATGTGCTCTCCTTGTTCCATGCGAGCACTATTCAACTTTGACTTCAAAGACATGATTCTTGACGGATTTGAAATCTCGAACTGCTCCTTTAGCACATTCCATGTCTGTTTGGGTGTAATAGCATCACAAATGTGGGTAATGATATGATCCTTCACTGAAAAGTTAATGAAGGTCAAAGCTTTTCTCATCTTTTTGTCGAACACTTTGATGTCTGCTTCATTTGGCGGCCTTCTCTCATCACCTGTGACGACTTCCCACATGTCTTTCTCCATCAGTATGTTTTTCATTTTGAATTTCCACGCTGCATAGTTGGAAATCCCATCCAATTTGCTACTTTCACTCAATTTGGACTCTCCCATGTTTGCCATCGCAAAACTGCTTGAAACTTCTGCCTTAGGCTAATAACAGTATGAGGAGGCCAACAGTGATGTCAGAAGTTGAAAATAATGACCTGCACTTTTTTCCTTAATAGGCCACTCGCCGCTTTTCCACCAATTTGAAAGCCAAATCGGCGTCGCCTTCCGAAATGCACTCAGTTTTCAACTCCCAACAACGTGCCCAATGGAATGGTGAAATCACTTCACGTACTCCGAACACTTTCTCCGCTGCAATCACTCTGTTTTGCTGTACCGTACTTGCAGGTATAGTCTAGGTGCCCTTCGTTTGGAGGTTATAGCCTTTCGTTTGGGTCAAAACGGGCAAAGGACAAAATAGGGACTTTTCTAGTTTTTGAAGTGTTTCTTCACCTTGAAGAAACTTCACTCTTCACTTGTGAATGAACCCAACTCAACTTTCAGTATGAAAATTTTTAATGAAGTTGAAGGCCAGAATGCACTTCAGTTCTTCACGGCCCTGTTCAAAGCGTCCAAATTTTTCCCCCATCACAAGTTCTAGACCGTCAATTCATTTGACACCTCATCCAAAATCCAAACTGCATCTGGGCATTGAACCATGCTCCTACAGTCGCTATGGTCTTCGAGACACTACAATAACCATTGCGTTGGGCGCGCGAACATCCCTCGACCTCCCTGTCTGCGGCCGCGCCTCCCCACTCTCAAAAATGTCAGATCTAACTTGCCTATGGATCGTTTTGAGCACGATCTGAGGCCTAGAACAGGGTCGTCCTACTGATTCCAAGACTGTAGAGTGTTCAGTCAAGAAATTCCGTGGAGAAACGATGATTTTAGCTCAACTTGACAAAGTGGCTTTTTTCACCTTTTTACCGCAAATCTGCTAGGTTAACTGTCTGGAGACAAATCTCTGACATAAACCTCAGAATCTCTCCATGGCTGGTTGAAATGTGATTAGCTTCTTTCCTGTTATTACGGCATCCAAAATGGTGCGCAAACAGCAAAGAAATCACCAGTTATGTATAAAAATCGTAACCCCAAGCTCGGTTTCAATTTTCAGCTGGCTTCAAAATTGTCACTTTTTTACCAAATTTTTCCCTGTTTGATGCTATGCACAAGCTAATAATCCCTCTACTGTGCTTAGCAAGCCTCTATAAATTAGAAACCTTGCGCTAGTGCTTCTCTTTCCGTCTTCAACCCGCCGTAAACCCTAAACTCTCAGAAGACAGTTCTCACGAAGCTCTCTTCAATGGTGACGCTGTACTGTGTACACTCCTTGTACGACTATGATACCAACTTAGAATTTGCTTTGCACAGGAACACAGATCATGCTACACAGTAACACAGACATAAAACACTCTCCACAGCAAGCTCACATAGCAACTATATTTCTCAAAATGAAATTACACTGTACATATAGTTGTTCACTCAGGCAACCCATGCATGACCCAGATTGCCGTTGGCGGGACGCGTGTCCCGTCGACTTGCCTCGTGGCAAGGCCAACTGATCTTTATCCACTGATAGGACCCACAGTACAGTAACACAGTGATTCGACTTTAATTCTAACTATCCCAATAACACTCAGATCCAATAATTAGCAAACACAATAAAAACATGAGAGATGGAGGAAAAGTGATAGAGAGCAAGGACATTCATAAATCCATTTCACAAGAGAACCAATCTGCTTTATTGAAATGAAGATATGTACATGTGTAGGAAACTCAAGTTGGTCCCTTTTTATAATAGAGAGGAGAACCCTGGCCTCTGAATCCTATTGGTCCATTTCTGTCTCTCTAATTATTCAAATTTAAAAAAGAGTGAGAACCATCCAAAATTGGAGGGAAACCCAACTTTATTTACTAACTTGACATTTAGGCTCTGTGACATTAAAAATTCCGCAAAAAGGCCTAAAGTCCTTTTATTGACTTTCAACTAATCAAATCTCTATGTGATCATCGGGTTGGACTTACACACCCAGGGTGCCAAATCCCTCTCACTTATTAACTAGGGTTAGGGTTGCCTCGGGATCCGCAAACCCTCCAACACCCTCAAAAACTATTTCTCGCTTTCTTAATTAATTCTTTACTTCTTAATAATTTCTTGAATATAAGACATCAGACTGATTTATATGAATTATTTCCAACATGAAGTTATTCTTTTGAAAGATTGTTACGTCGTATAAACTACTACTTATGGGAATAATCTTGGAATTTAGATTAATTCTAAGGTTAAAGTGTTTCACTTTCTTAAACCTAGAATGTCTCTTTGTGCATAAATGGATTTCAATGGAATGGTAGTTTCTATCACTCGGGTTGAAAATATTTGAAGGAAAAGTCCTGTGTGTAATAGAGTGAATCCTTTTTAGTGGAATGCACTTATTTTTTACTTTTCTTGGATTTGGATATTTTCATATATCATCTTTCCAGTAAACTTTTATTGAAATTGATAATTTCTTTAAAAGAAGGGGTGAAGTAATGGGATAAAATTCTATTTGGGAATCTGTAATCTGTGGGTTGCATAGTTTTTGGAAGAGAACCAGCTAGGGTATAGAAATGAGATTTGATCTGAAAGGAATTTCGGATAGATTCAGAGTAAGATACCTAATTGGAACTTTTCAAATAAGAGGAATTCTCTAGGGATTGTGTGGACAATCCAAAACTAGAACAAGTTTGATATTGGAATCATTATCTATAAGTGGTACAGTGAAAGGTCAAAGGTTACTTATTTCATTTTGATTGGAATAGGAGTAAGTTTGATCAAAATTCAAGTCCGAGAGTTATGTAATTAGAGGTAAGTTGGATTGGAAAACTGCTGAGAGTGAATGTTATTCATCTTAGAGATTTCTCGGATATGTTATTTACTCATGAGAAGTAAAAAATCTTTTGTAGTTGAGTTACAAGATCTCAGTGAGATATGTGAGTAACATATGTGGGTTTTGGAGGAATTTGCCAGATAAGAATGTGTTTATGGACTGGGTCATAGTGAGATTATTCACTTATCTGCATGATTTATCTTGTATGAATCTACTGTGCATTCCTGATTACTAGAGTTATTTGGTGCACTTAACCTAGTCGGTGATCATAGACATACGATCAAGCATTGTTTTGACAGATACTTGCAGAGTTAACAAATCTTTGGGTGATGAAGATTTATGGATTCACTTATGAATGATCTAGATATGGTTCTAAATGTGGTGTTGTACACTGCAAGTAAGATCTGCACTTAGACATTTGAGATTTCTAAATTATTGGCAATTAACTTGAGTAGTTTATATTGCTTGTAAGATGCATGATTAGTAAATCATTTAGGTTCATCAGTTAAAATTATGTGCATTGGATATACAGTATTCTTGGTAGAGTATTCCTTAGTTAAGAAATGGACTTAGATCATTAGTGACTGTATCCCAGTGAGCTCAATTAGATAACAAATCATAATGAATCCGAGAATAATAACTGAATTGTATTCAACAGATCTTTGGATATCTGGATTTAGTTCTAGATAGTGAATCTAAAGTTTTTGCGGTTGAAGATGAGTGTCATTTTGGTATGCATTTAGTCTTCAATTACCAGTGGTTTATAGAACTTGAATCTTGCACTTCAGTTAAAGAATCTTGTCTGAAGAATATACCTAAATCCAGTATTTTCTTAGTGGAAAGGTTTTGGAATGATTCTTACTTTTCCTGAGTTATGTTGGACATATACTCAAGTATCCTGTAAATGATTATGGTTTTTGATTCCAAAAAATTATGATTGACGAATCATACGAATCTAAATATTTATGATTGACGGATCATAAATAGATACTTAATTATTGTTAGAGGATTATACGAAATTGTGATGATTCTTAAGTGTGATGATTAAATCTTGATCTATTAATTGAGTAAGAATTTGAATCGGTGTTTTGAATCTCTTTACTCTAGTATTTTATTGAGAACTTATGGATCTCACATATATTCTCACAAGGAAAGCTATTTTACTTGTGGAGAAGTTAATTTATCTAATGGATGCTATTCTACTTCGGTTTATGGTCTGCAAATGCTTGAGTACAGTTTTTCTTCTTCTTTTGATTAGATCTCCAGTTATCATAGACGACAGACAAATCTATTAAGATGGGTGCTATTTTCTTGTATTTGATGCTAGAAGTAGGAGCATTTAACTCAAAAGAGTACTTAGAATACTCAGAGTTGAGTTTTAATCATTCTATATCTTAATAATTCTCCTAGAGATTATACATGTTTCCACAAGTCTCCATAACAATGACTAGAGATTATGGTGAATTCGGCCATGCATCATCAAGTGGTGTGTGTGAAAGTTGTCAACATTTCCTAGCTAGTTTGAGGCCTAAATTGGCTAAAATTGTAAATAGTTTTGGTTCTGGAGTTTCACACGTGTGAACCAGGCCACAATGTTTTTATTTACTGTATTTTTTCAGTATGATGAAGTGTCAAACTTCATACCCTTCAAAATGAGACCATTTTGATGTATTTTGGTCATATAAGCCATTTTT
Source organism: Diphasiastrum complanatum (assembly GCA_029204225.1). Lineage (NCBI taxonomy): Eukaryota > Viridiplantae > Streptophyta > Lycopodiopsida > Lycopodiales > Lycopodiaceae > Diphasiastrum > Diphasiastrum complanatum. The sequence continues at coordinate 44,476,202 of CM055109.1, forward strand.
AGCTATTTTTCCTATATAGGGAATATCTAGGGTCAAGTACCTTCTAGAGAGAGGAGAGAGAGTCATCTTCCTCATCCATAAATAGTAGGGAAGTCGTGGAGAACAGGTTGGAGAAACCTTTTGTATGCTTCATTGAGATCAATAGATCATTGTCATTGTTTCTTCCTCCATTGAGAGCATTGTTGTGTGTATTGTCTTCAAGCTATTGTGTATGATCTTAGGTGCTTTCCAAAAGTGGTAGGCTGATGTATTATGGACTGTATAATGCTATTTTGGGCCGCACTTGATGTTTATGGAAGTTTCCATTTGTGATAAATGTTTTTTGATCAAGTTCTTTGCATTCTAGGTAGCATAGAATGTGTTGCCAATTCCTAGCTTATGTAGTTTGGAGTGCAAGCATTCAAGCCAATGATCTTGGAGTTTAGATCCACTTAGGATCTGTATTTTTCACATGGTATCAGAGCTGGTTGGCTTCTATTTACAATAAGTATTCCATTTTTGGTGATATTTGGATGTTTGATCAAGTTCTAGCATGATTTTGCATTGCTTTGTTGATCAAATCTTACTAACCTTTGTTTTGTGAGTTGAACTTGTGGATCAAAAGCATATTTCAGGTCTATTGAAGATCAGAGGCTGAAAAGAAACTATTTTGGATCAGATCATAACACCTAATCATTTGTGATTGTGAGGCTTGTGCATATTCAATACTAACAATGTTCTTTTCAATCCTATTGTTGACAATCTCCATTCTTGGATGAACACTCTCCTTAAGTGGATGAAACTTCTCCTTAAGTGGATGACAAATGCTCTTTTGAGTGAGTTGTAATTCTCCTAAAGGCTGAGCAAAGCTCCCATTTGGATGAAAGATCCCCTTTTTTGGGTGAACATATTGTAAGCTCCATTGTGAAGAGCATATTGTAAAGATTGTCATCAATTTTGGCATAAATTTTGGTGTACTTTGTTGAGCATGTAAGTAACTCTCCTTATGTAATTTGATTGGAGCATTTGCTGGAAGGTGTTAACCATTATGCAAGTGTGTTTTCAGGTTCTTAACAGGTTGAGGAACATTCTCATGTGAAGTGATCTTAGATCTACATCTAAACACCAAGATTTGACAAGATAGTGAAGCTAGTCTTGTGATTCACTAAGTGTGCTCATTCATTCACCTCTAAATCTTGTATTTATCACTTGCTGGAGTTTATAAACTTTTAGAAGTGTGGTTTACATGTGGTTTTACAGGTTGAATCAATATCTTAGTGTGTTGATCATATGTTGATCAAGTTTGTTCATTACTAGGTAATCTTGGCATCCTAGTTTTGGGTATTTTCTAAGAATGCAAGTAACTCTTCACACCATAACTTGATTTGGTCACTTGCTGGAAAGTTTGAGAGCTTAAGCAAGAGTGTGTTCAGGTTGGTTTGATTTTGTAATCCATTCTTAGTGTGTGCAAAGTGTTGCATGTGTTTCAATCTTCCTTTCTATGCTTGGAAACCATCTAGGTTCAAGATAGAAGTGTTTTAGGGTCCTAAATCTTCATAGATCTCTTTATCTATCATTTGTTGAGAGAAAAGTGAGTGCTAAGTGCTTTAGGACAGAACCTAAAAGTTGAAGAAACATTAGAATCATGGCTTCCAATGGTGGGATCATGCTAGAGTCTAGTGAAAGGTTGAGTTCATCAAACTACTCTACTTGGAAAGTGAGGATGGAGTCCTTACTTGAGTTGAATGAACTCATGGACATAGTTGCAGAAATTGAAGAGAGACCTCTCACACTTCAAGAGCAACAAAGGTTTGATAAGAAGGCCAAAAGGGCTCTTCATATCATTAAAATGAATGTTACAAATGAACTTCTCAAGGAAGTTGGAAAGTGTCAAAGTGCAAGTGAGGCATGGAATGCCTTAAAGAAGCTCTTTGAATCAAAGTCCACATCTAGGGTATTGACCCTAAGGAGACAAATATTTTCTAGTAGGCAAAGAGAGGGTGAAAGTGCTCATGCATTTATCTTGAGAGTTAAGTCCCTAAGTGATGATTTAGCATGCATTGATGAGAACATAAAAGATGGTGAAATAGTCCAAGTTATGTTGAATGGTTTGCTAAATGAACATGCTAACCTTGTGCAAAGTTTTGCCATTCAAAGAGTCTTGCCAAGTGTGGTTGACTTGCAAGAAATCTTATTGGCTGAAGAACATAGGTTGCAATCAAAGCTTGATGGTGCATCCTTGCAAGGTGGAGGTGAAGAGGCTTTCTTCACAAAAGGCAAATTCAAGGGCAAAGGTAAAGGCAAAGGGAAATGGTCCAAAGGTGGTAACTTTGATCATGATGATCACTCTTCCTCTTCCTCTTCTACTAAGAACAATAAGTCAAAGTTCAAGTGCTTTTATTGTGGGATAAAAGGTCATTTTGCAAATGAATGTTATAAGAAGAAAAGAGAGCAAGGAGAGAGGCAAGGAAATCTTACAATAGATGAGGAAGAACATAACACATGTGAATCACTTGTTATGACTTCAAGTTTGTTAGCCAACATAGATGATAATGATCCTTGGTGGATTGATAGTGGAGCCTCATCTCACATGACAAGACATAAGGAATACTTTACATCCTTATTGTCTTATGAGGGAGAAGGTAACATCATCTACACTGCAAATGATGGTCAATGTGACATCAAAGGCATAGGCACTATTCCTATTTCCCTTTCAACAAATAGAAAAGCAAATCTTGAAAATGTTTTGTACATTCCTTCAATTACTAAGAATTTGCTTAGTGTAAGTCAAATGATTGACAAAGGACTTGATGTGGAGTTCATTGGAGATGCATGTTTGATAAGTAAATGTGGATCCTTGATTGCTCAAGGTAGGAGGCATGGTAAACTTTTCAAGCTTGATGCATGTGTGATCTCTAATCATGAAGGATGTATGGCTAGGGAGCAATTGACAAACCAAGAAGTTTGGCACAAGAGGTTGGGCCATCCCAACTTCAAATCTTTGGAGGTAATGGCAAAGAAAGAGCTTGTTCTTGGTCTCCCTAAAAGTCTTGTTGCAAACAATAGTGTTTGTGAACATTGTGCCTTGTCCAAATCTCATAGACTTGCTTATTCTAGATCTACTTCTAGATCTAAAGAAGCTTTTCAACTTGTGCATTCTGATATTCATTCTTCTAGTACAACTAGCAATGGTGGGGCAAAGATGTATGCAACTTTCATTGATGACTTTAGTAGGTATACTTGGATCTATCTTCTTAAAAGTAAGGATGAAGTGTTTGCTGCATTTGTCAAGTTCAAGAATGAAATGGAAAACCAATTCAATACAAAGATCAAATGCTTAAGATCTGATAATGGAGGGGAATACACCTCAAATAGGTTCAAAGACTTTTGTATAGCACATGGGATTAAGAGGGAGATGTCTAGTCCTAGGACTCCACAACAGAATGGAGTGGCCGAGAGGAAGAATAGAACCCTTTGTGAATGTGCCAAGGCAATGAGACTACATGCTAATCTTGCTAAGTCTTTTTGGGGGGAAGCTTTAGCATGTGCTAACTATCTATGTAATAGATGGACAAGTGCTTCCTTGGATGGTAAAACTCCTCATGAGGTTCTTTATGGTAGAAGGCCGAGTGTCAAGCATTGTAGGATCTTTGGATGTACATGTTTTGTCAATATCACACTTGATGATAGAACTAAAGAAGATCCTTCATCAAAGAAGGGTGTGTTTGTTGGCTATAGTGAAGTAAGCAAGGCTTACAAAGTGTACATTCCTTCTACAAAGAAAGTTGTCATAAGTAGGGATGTCATCTTTCATGAAGAGAATGTTTCCAATGTTGTTGATGTTGATGTTGATGTGCCTACTAATCATCATGATGTGCAAGATGTCTTGGATGAAGATGGAGATGCCACTCCAAAGCAAACTTCAAGGAAGACTCAAAGGCAAAGGGCTAAGCCATCAAGGCTAACCTATGATGAAAAAGGAAAGCAAGTGGTGGACAACTCTAACTTTGCTTTTCTTACCTCTTTTGATGAACCAACTTGTGTAGGTGAAGCAATTCAAAAGAAGGAATGGATCCAAGCCATGGATCATGAGCATCAAGCACTCATCAAAAGCAACACATGGAGGTTGGTAAAGCTTCCAAAGGACAAGAAGGCAATTGGTTGTAAGTGGATCTTCAAGATCAAGACAAATCAAGATGGATCAATCAACAAGTACAAGGCAAGGTTGGTGGCAAAGGGGTATGCTCAAGAATATGGTATTGACTATGATGAGACCTTTGCACCCGTGGCAAAGATGGTAACTATTCGAATCCTAATCTCTCTTGCAACTCTTTATGATTGGGATATGTGGCAAATGGATGTTACTAATGCCTTCTTGAATGGTGATCTTGAAGAAGATATTTACATGGAGCAACCCGAGGGCTATGTTTCACATGATGAGCCTAATCATGTGTGCTATCTCCAAAAGAGTTTGTATGGGCTAAAGCAAGCACCAAGGAGTTGGTATGCTAAGCTCAATTCCTTCTTACTTTCTCAAAACTTTGTTATGAGTGAGTATGATCATTCTCTCTACTTTAGATTGAATGAAAATGATATCACTTTACTTTTGATCTATGTTGATGACATTATCTTAAGTGGTGGTAACAATCTAGATATAGATGAAATCAAGATGGCACTCAAAAGAGAGTTTGAAATTCAAGATCTTGGTAAACTTCATTATATCTTAGGAATAGAGATTATTAGAACTTCTAAATCTACATTCATATGTCAAGAAAAGTATGTTAACTCTATTCTAAAAAGGTTTCATATGGAAGATTGTAAAGTTGTTTCTACTCCTATGGAATCAAATGTAAAGCTAACTACAAGAAGTAATGAAAGATCCTTCAAGGACATTACTCTCTATAGAAAGCTAATAGGATCTCTTATATGGTTAACCATCACAAGACCTGATCTAAGCTTTGTGGTTGGTAAACTAAGTCAATTTATGCAAGATCCTAGTGAGGCTCATTGGAAGCTAGGAAAGAGAGTACTTAGATACATCTCGGGATCTAGAGATTTTGGCATCTTGTATGGAGGTACTACACCTAACCTTTGTGGATTTTCAGATTCAGATTTTGCAGGTGATCAAATGGATAGGAAGTCAACAAGTGCCTTTGCAATCTATCTTGGAGATGGAGTGGTCTCATGGCTATCAAAGAAGCAACCAACTATCTCTCTATCTTCCACCGAAGCCGAGTACAAGGCATTAACAACATGCACCAAGGAGATTCTTTGGATCAAGAGGATGTTATTGGATCTTCACTTGCTGGAACCAGAGAAGACTCCAATCATACTTTGTGATAACCTTTCAGCCCAAAGCTTGGCAAGCAATCCTGTTTTTCATGCAAGGAGCAAGCACATTGAGATTGCTCACCATTTTGTGAGAGATCAAGTCATTGCCAAAGAGGTGGAGCTTCAACATGTCTCTTCAAAGGAGTGTGTGGCTGATATCTTCACCAAACCATTGGGAAAGGACCTATATTTAATGCATAGATCTAATCTTGGAATGTGCTCAAAGACTATGTTGAAACTAGCATCCAATGTTGAAGAGGGAGTGTGAAAATTGTCAACATTTCCTAGCTAGTTTGAGGCCTAAATTGGCTAAAATTGTAAATAGTTTTGGTTCTGGAGTTTCACACGTGTGAACCAGGCCACAATGTTTTTATTTACTGTATTTTTTCAGTATGATGAAGTGTCAAACTTCATACCCTTCAAAATGAGACCATTTTGATGTATTTTGGTCATATAAGCCATTTTTAGCTATTTTTCCTATATAGGGAATATCTAGGGTCAAGTACCTTCTAGAGAGAGGAGAGAGAGTCATCTTCCTCATCCATAAATAGTAGGGAAGTCGTGGAGAACAGGTTGGAGAAACCTTTTGTATGCTTCATTGAGATCAATAGATCATTGTCATTGTTTCTTCCTCCATTGAGAGCATTGTTGTGTGTATTGTCTTCAAGCTATTGTGTATGATCTTAGGTGCTTTCCAAAAGTGGTAGGCTGATGTATTATGGACTGTATAATGCTATTTTGGGCCGCACTTGATGTTTATGGAAGTTTCCATTTGTGATAAATGTTTTTTGATCAAGTTCTTTGCATTCTAGGTAGCATAGAATGTGTTGCCAATTCCTAGCTTATGTAGTTTGGAGTGCAAGCATTCAAGCCAATGATCTTGGAGTTTAGATCCACTTAGGATCTGTATTTTTCACAGTGTGTGACAAATGTTCTATTGTGCACCTCAAGATGATATTTAGCTTAAATTGATTTAGAGGATGAAGTTATTTTATTCATTAAATTTATGTTGGAGGGTTTGCGGATATCGAGTCAATCCTAATTCTAGTTAATAAGTGAGAGAGATTTGATACCCTGCGTGTGTAAGTCCAACCCGATGATCACATAGTTATTTGATAATTAGAAAGTCAATGAAAGGACTTTAGGCCTTTTTGCGGGACTTTTAATGTCGTAGGGCCTAAATGTCAAGTTAGTGAGTAAAGTTGGGTCTGCCACCAAAATTGGTTCAAATTCAATTTCAAATTGGTTCCCTCCAATTTTGAATGAGTTCTCGCTCTTTTTTAAATATGAATAGATAGGGAGGTAGAAATGGGCCAATAGGATTTTGAGTCTCAGACCCTCCTCTCCACTATAAATAGGAGCAAACTCGAGTTGCTCCTCATGTTTTCTCTTCATTTCAATACAAGCGGTAGAGCCTCTTATGGATTGGATAGGGAATGTCTTTGCTCTTCTTCTTTTCTCCTCCATCTCTCATGCTTACTTTGGATTTATCAATTGTTGAGAGAGAGAGAGAGAGAGAGAGAGAGAGAGAGAGAGAGAGAGAGAGAGAGAGAGAGAGAGAGAGAGAGAGAGAGAAAAGTAGTTTTTCCTTCACTGAAGTAATGTTAGTGGATCATAGTATTAATGGAGTAATGTTAATGGTTAGCTTGCATTTAGGCATCTTGGTCTTGGCATGCTAGGGTTGGTTTTGCATTATGGATGTTTTGTGAGAGTTATGTCCAAAAACGTTCAAAAAATGAGTGGGAACTGTATTTTTTATTTTTTATATTATATTTTTGCTCTTTTTTATTCAATTTCCGCCCAATTTTCTGCTCTTTGTAATTCAATCTGAATACGTACGATTGTAGAGCATTGAAAGAGCTTTCTAGCATATAATTTTTTCTAAATTCCCTCCAATATTGAGCAAGTTACAAATTTTTGAATTTGGCAACAAAATTTTGTAAATTTGTCAAAAACCAAAAATTTTGTTTTTTATTTTATTTTTATGTTCTTTTGTATTCAATTTTTGCTTAATTTTCTATTCTTTGTAATTCAATTTGAATACCTAGGATTGTAGAGCATTGAAAGGGCTTTCTATTCATATTTGTTTTTGGATTCCGTTCAGTATTGAGCAAGTTATAAATTTTTTAAGTTAGCCACAAAATTTTATAAACTTGTCAAAAACCAGAAACTTCTAGATTTTTTATTTATTTTTTTTGCCCTATTTGATTCATTTTTCGCCCAATCTTTAGCTCTTATAATTCCATTTGAATAGCTAAAGTTGTAGAGCATTGAAAGAGCTTTTTGGAAATATAATTTTTTTTCTCATTTCATTAAGTATTGATGAAGTTACAAAAATTTGAAAATGTAAAAAAAAAAAAAGAATTTCTTTAACTTTGACGTTAGCCTCAACAATGTCATTGCTAACAGCTGCACCTATCTACAAGGATCAAAATCAACAAACATTATTTTGAGATGTTTTTTTGGATTGTGTCGACCACCCATTTGTCAATGAACAAGGTTATCATGAATGACCACCAGACCCATATGGCTATTATTGAAAATTTCAAGCTTCGAGGTTGGTGTTGTGGGACCGCCACCAGTTTTGGTGGGGGATAATGTTGGAGGGTTTGCGAATATCGAGGCAACCTTAACTCTAGTTAATAAGTGAGAAGGATTTGGCACCCTGCGTGTGTAAGTCCAACCGAATGATCACATAGTTATTTGATAATTAGAAGGTCAATAAAAGGACTTTAGGCCTTTTCGCGGGACTTTTAATGTCATAGGGCCTAAATATCAAGTTACTGAATAAAGTTGGGTCTCCCACCAAAATTGGTTCAAATTCAATTTCAAATTGGTTCCCTCCAATTTTGAATGGGTTCTCACTCTTTTTTTTAATATGAATAGTTAGGGAGGTAGAAATGGGCCAATAGGATTTTGAGGCAAGGCCCTTCTCTCCACTATAAATAAGGGCAAACTCGATTTGCGTTCAAATCTTCATTTCAATACAAGCAAATTGGTTCTCTTATGTAATGGACTTGTGAATATCCTTGCTCTCTATCTTTATTCCTCCATCTTTCATGCTTTTGTTGTATTTGCTAATTGTTAGATCTGAATGTTATTGAGATTGTATGTTCTTATGCTTTTTGTGAGAGAGAAAGTGAGAGAGAGAGAGAAGCAAGTATCTATTTCATCATGGATCGGTAGTGTTAATGGATTTTAAGATTTAATGGATGTAGTGTTAATGTGTAGTGTTAACAAATGTTAGTGCTGATTGTGGATCATCTATGCATGTTGGATTTGATTTATGCTATCGCTCTCATGGGATTGAACCTCTAAGTGACGACTAACTTCATCTCCTTAATGCTTGCGTGCTTGGATCTTGGGAGGATAGGATAGGAAATCGAGCCACTACAATTTATCAAAAGAAGACATAGGAGTTTCACAACCATGGATCCATTAAGAACATTGAAGCACCTTCCAAGGTATTATCTAGGAAATATCTAGAAAGTGAAAGAATGCATTAGCAACTTAAATTATGACAAATTTATATCAAGAAAAAAAAGATAAGTTCTAACCAATTGACCACTACAAGTTTGGAAGATAATAAGGTATAAGTTGAGGCTTGAGAAATGAGGAAATTTTTTTTAGCATGGTGCGTTATGCCATGGAAGGCCCTCCCAAACTTGGTAAGGGTCCAAATCCATACTGTCTACATGTGTGGGCACCTCCAAACTTGCATTTATTACATGGTATTCATTTGATCCAAAAAAATTCAATTTGTGAGATGTAATTTTTGGTGGAAATCTTAGGATAAGCTACCAAGATTGAGTGCCACTGATTAGATTTGACATAAGGTCATGAGATTTAATTAATCTAGGCTGAAATTAGGTCCTCTAAACTTGTTTTGCAGGTCTTGAAAGTACATCAAAAAGTGTGAGGGAGATTTAGTAATGTTATTGTCCAAAACCAGCCAAAATTGACAAGATTTGATTGTAAGTAGATTTCACATCATCTTATCTTCATTCCAACTTTGTGAAAGAGTGCTAGAACTGAGATTACAAGTCCATTTGTTGGATTAGAAATCTAATTTGAGTGAAACACTACTAGAGAGAGACCTTAGTGAGTTTCTTGGCAAAATTTGTTTGAAAGTAGTTTTGACTTCATCTTATCTTCATTCCAGCTTTGTGAAGAGTGATAGAACTGTAATTATAAGTCCATTTGTTGGATTAGAAATCAAATTTGAGTGAAACACTGCAAGTGTGAGACCTTTGTGAGTTTCAAGTCAATCAAATCTATTTCTTGTTTGTAGAAGTCACTAGTAAGATGGGATCTGCTGGAGCATACCTTCTAGAAGCTAGTGAGAGATTGAATTCTACAAAATATACTATTTGGAAGGTTAGGATGGAGTCACTCTTGGTGCTCCAGGACCTTTATGAGTTCTTGATTGATGATGAAGATGAACTTTTAGGTGCACAAAAGTTAGCTAGATACAAGAAGAGATCTAGGCTTGCACTTCATTTAAAATCAATCTATGAATCTAGCAACACTTCTAGAGTTCTCATGCTTAGAAATCAGATTTCACAAAGCATGAGAAGAAGTGAGGAGAGTGCACAAGATTATGTACTCAGAATCAAGTCTCTAAATAGGGTGTTGGCTTCCATTGGAGAGAAGATTCATGATGGAGAGCTTGTACAAATTGTCCTTAATGGTCTAGGAGATGACTTTGCAAATTTGGTCCAAAGTTTTGCCATCCAAGACACTTTGCCAACTATAGAAAAACTTCATAGTGTATTAGTGGTTGAAGAGTGTAGGATGCTCCACACCAAGGCAAGAATGAGTTCATTGTCTTTGCAGGATGGAGATGAGAAAGCCAATTTCTCATTCAAGGGCAAAAAGAAGACCAATGAAAAGAAGAAACATCCCAAAGAGGCCAAAGAAGAGGATTATGCATCAAGCTCAAAGGACAAGTCAAAGCAAAAATGCTTCTTTTGTGAAAAGAAGGGGCATTATGCTACAAGAGGCTAAGAGCAAAAGAGGAGGAGGACAAACAAGGGAACCTTGCATATGAAGAGGATGAAGATGAGGAGATCTCATCTTTGATGGTATCTACATCCACTCCAACAAGGAAAAACAACTCAAAGGACACTTGGTGGATTGATAGTGGGGTTCCACACTGTTGGAAAGTGGTGTGCTAAAGATAGGTCTAGCTTGAAAAGAAACGAATGAAAATAATTCGAGTGTCTAGAAAGAAAACTTTTCGTGCATGGCGGAATAAACTATCTTCCCCTTTCACAATGCATGACTATGCCTATCAATTTCAAACAAAACAATTGTGGTAGAAATCATGTTTGAACTTATAGTAACTAACTTTGAGATCATCGGTACTATAGTGATTACGTAGCCAAACAATAAACCATCAAAAAATTATCAGACAAATAATTAGCCGCGAATTAGTTGCAAAAAAATACAGAAACGCATACATTTTCAAACGCTGGTGAATGCAATAAAGGATAGTATTGATTCAATATGAAAACAAAACATAAGTAAATGAGTACAATAAGTTGCGAATCAAAGCCGCGTACTCTATGCTATCTCTGAACGGCTAAAATGAAAGCCTGAATAAAGCGCAATGCTGATAAGCAGTAGCGTAATAGAAATCTCTAAAACAACTCTAAGAAGTGAGCTAGAATGCTCAAGAGTGTTCAAACTCACAAGCTTGAGAGAGAGAGAGAGAGAGAGAGAGAGAGAGAGAGAGAGAGAGAGAGAGAGAGAGAGAGAGAGAGAGAGAGAGAGAGAGAGAGAGAGAGAGAGAGAGAGAGAGAGAGAGAGAGAGAGAGAGAGAGAGAGAGAGCTAACTATTCAAAAACTTCCTCTGATAACTTCAACTTGATAATCAAACACTTTATGAATATGAATAGCTATTTATACTAAAAAATTAGGTCATCAATTGAGATTGCCAGTTGGCTGGTGATCCACTGACATCCATCCAGTTTCTTGTAGTTGATTGCTGATAAGTGGTGAAATTGGTTGTAATCATTTTGTCTGCATAAATGAACCAAAACTGTAGCTCTACAGAAATGAACTAAAACAGCCATAGGCGACACTGTCGGGATTTTGCAAAAAAGGAGACAGTGCCCTTAAATCTCATTTAGGATTGTCCCACACTTTGCCAGAGTGCTTTCCTTAACATTTGAGGCTCTTTGAAAAAAGCAAAAAATGTGACACTGTGATTTTACATGAGATTTTTGTCAGGCAAAATATGCGAAAAAGACGACACTGCATTTTTCAACGGGATTCCTGACAGGCGAAAAAGACGACATTGTTTCAAACTTCGTGTATTTCTGTAGACTGTTCAAAAACACTTGTAATTTTGCAGACTATATAAAAACACGGAAAAATTTGCAGAACTGGATAAACAATGGATGAAGATTAAAACTGATTAGTCGATTACTATAAAGGGGACTAATCCAACACTCTCCCTTAATCTGAATCCTTGAATGCCTTGACCTTCAAACTTAGTTCTACACAGAATCTTCTGTGTGACTCCAAACTTAATGCTTTAGTAAAAACATCTACTGTCATATCTTGTGTTCTACAGTACTACAATCTGACCTCTTCGTTGAGAACTTTTCTTCTAACAAAATGATACTTCAGTTCAATGTGCTTACTCTTGGAATGAGATCTAGGGTTGGCTGATAAAGCGATGGCACTTTGATTATTTCAAAAAAAATGTCATTGGAGCATATTGATTCAGACCGATACCTGAGAGTAAATTCCTCAACCAAATTGCTTCCTTTGTAGCTTGAGAGGCTGCGATATACACTGATTCAGTGGGAGATAGAACTATCGAAGATTGCTTTCGACTGTTCCAGGAAACTGGACTATTGTTGAGGAAGAATAAAAATCTGGAAGTAGATTTACGAGTGTCTACATCTCTTGGCCAACTTGCATCTGTGTAACCATTGAGTAAATTGAGTTTGTTGTTGCCGACTACTCCATAACAAATGCAAAAGTCCATAGTAGCTCAAAGATATCTCATGACTTTGATAAGAGCCTTCCAATGTGTTATACGAGAGTTAGTCATAAACTGACTGAGAGAGCTGACTGCAAAAGCTATGTCTGGCCTGGTACAGATCATGGCGTACATAAGAGATCCTATAATAGAATGGTAAGAATACTCACGCATCTCCTACTTCTCATGAATTATTTGGGGACACTGGTCCTTTGACAATCTGAGTCCTGGTTCCATTGGTGAGAGAGCTAACTTGCAATTCATCAGATTTTATCTAACTAACATGTTGTAGATGTACCTCTGTTGTGTGTAATGTAGACCAACTTCTGTTTTCTATCTCTGTGGATTTGTATACCAAGGCATAAATGAGCTTCGTCCAGATCAGTCATGTCGAATTTGGAAGATAGCATTGTCTTGGCTTCTTTTATCAGATCGGTACTATTGCTGAAAAGCAATGTATCATCCACGTATAAAGTGATAATAATAAAAGACTAATGCACTGCTTTGAGCTAGGTGTGTAGCCGTGATCAATAAGAAAAGTATTGATCCTTTGAAACCATGCTCGAGCAGATTGCCCTTGGACACATTTACTTTTGTCTCTATCATGCTTGTTTCATCCAAAAACTCAAGAATAGGCTTGCCAATCCCATCTATTTGAGATATAGTCATCTTTTTGAGGTCATAGCCACATTGTTTCATAGAAATGCATTGTATTTGAGTGATTTGTGGAAGTGCCTTATGGAGTTTACACACATGATTGTGTTTACCCTCGATAATATAACCTTCGGGTTGTACTATGTGAATGTCTTCTTCGATAACTCCATTGAGATATGTTGTTTGTACATCCATTTGATGTATTTCCAAATCTGCTGCAGCAACAAATGATAGCAAAAGTCGAATAGAAGAATGCTTAAGTCTAAGGCCACCCTAAGTTCAAGGGTATGGACCTTTATTTATTTCTCAAGGAGGTTGCTACTCAAAATAACACATGTAGAAATTGATTCATCCACCGCGACCTAGACAGTCACTATTCAATAATCCTATTTCATCGAATTGATCTGATCTGAGCCTGGATCGGATTTCTACCATTGACTTTTAATCCGATAGACTTCAAGATCAATTGTTAATGGCCAGGCTCTACTACTGTGTGGCGATGCTAGGTGGATCATAGGAGTGGAAGTTTATCTCTTGGACAATGTCAAAGTGGTTGTCATGAATGAATAAGCATTTTTTCCACATAACATTGATTTCAGCACGGTGCGCCTGGAATTCATGGAGAAGGTTCAGTACCACCTAATAAAGATCCGCGGCGTGAGGCTAATCAGAGCCCTAAGTAATAAATCTCGCGAGATGTCGTGGGACCGCCACCAGTTTTGATAGGGGATACTATTTGCGGATTCCAAGGCAAGCCCAACCCTAGTTCATAAGTGAGAGGGATTTGGCACCCTGTGTGTGTAAGTCCAATTTGATGATCACATAGTTACCATCCATGGATCAAAAACATGTTGAAAATGAAAAATTTGTGTAGCTCCTCGGCAATGGCACCAAAATTGTAGCGGGATTTCCTATCCACCTTCAACCCTAGACCTAAGCACCTGCAAAGCATCAATAGATGAAGAGGATTATAACGTGTCACACAAAAGTTTGTTCCCATGAGAGCGATAGCATAATTCGGCTTCATACACATGCTAAGGAGTGGATTATATGGAAACCTCACTCCAGTCGTAAAACTGACCTCCCTTATAGCCCGAGCTATGATCCACAATATGAAGATTAAATAGATGGACATGAAAAATGTCCTTGCATGGAGAACTAAAAGAAAATGTATTTATGGAACAACCAGTCAGATTTAAAGATGGCACACGAAGATATGTGCATCAAAAAGTGCATTGTATGGATTAGAGCAATCATCCATGATGTGGTATCAAAAGATAGACAATTTTCTGATTCAAAGTGGACTTAAAAGATGTTATGCCGATACATGAATGTATATTGATATTATGTTGATACATGAATGTATATTAATTGTTTATTTCAAGCAATAACTTTGTATGTGGATGATATTATCATAATGTGCAATAACAAAGCATTAAATAGTTGAAGGATAAGCTAAAAGAGGAATTTGAAATGAAATACTTAGGTGCACTACACTGTAGTCTTGGAATTCAGTTTACAAGAGATAAAGAAAAAGGAATAACTTGGGCATAAGCATTTACATTAGATCAACTATTGACAAGTTCAGATTGAATGATTCCATACTTGTGGGAATATCCCTGTATCCAAATGTAAGATTAAGCACAGAGATGTGCCCTAGTAATGAACAAAAGAGAGAGTCCATGAATAAGAAGCCATCAGGCTATGGTGTGTACAAGACCAGACATAACAATGGCAGTCACCAAACTCAGTCAATTCTTGGTGAAGCTTGGAGATGAACATTGGGAAGTAAAAAAAAGGGTAGTAAAGTATCTAAAGGAATTGAAGGACTTGGACTTGAATACAAGGTCACCAAGGAGCCAATTATAGAATTTGCAGATTCAGATTGGGGCCAGGAGACGTCGATGACAAGACATTTACATATGGATGCATCTTTAAATTGGGAGGATCTTGTGTAAGAGCTGTAAGAAAACTATGTTGGGAAAGCTTGAAATTGATATCTCATAGATGGTTCTTTACAACGATAATCAAGGCTATTTATTTCTGAACATGAATGTAGGTTTTCACAAGAAAAGCTTGTTGATATTATGACTAAAGCATTAGTTAAGCATAGATTTTCATTTTTGAGATGACTGATAGGTTTAGGAGAAATTAACGATAATGTGAATAAATAGTAATGGCAAATTGTGAAGTGAGAGAGACTTTGTTGATTCATGGTTGCATTTCACAATATGGTGACACTTCACATTCAGTTAGGATGTTATTGTTAGTCATGGATAAATGCTATGCCACCACGTTCACATGACATGTAAATGGCCACTTTTTGGCATGTAACTTTTGTAAGGTGTTATCGTCTGTTTCTTGGTTTATAGTTTGAACGCAAATATCTTGAGAGCATGGTGCACAGAAAACGCGCGCCTTTTTGTGAAATCATTGCTTTTGCTTACCCAGTACAATTGTTGTCTTGCCTATTGATGATTGATGATCAATATTGCTTTAATGTTGAATGCCATTTGTTAGCAACTCATAGATTAGTGAATCTTTGTGCGACAACAGGTAGGACTAATAAAAAGCACATCAAATTCTAATTAGGTCATTCATAGGTCCATCGTAGCATAGTGTATGGATAAAGTTGCTAACTTTAACTGGCAAGGCACGGGCTTGAATCTCAACTACTCCATAGTGACATCTTTGGAGCTTGCTCCGGACCTCGCTGTATATGTATATGTTGTGTTAAGTTGTGTCTAGTTGTGTAACTAGGTATAAAGAATAAAGGGTCATTCATAGCAGTATTAACTAGCTCAGCTTTTCAGTCCAATGACTATTTGTTTGCCAGCAGCAGTAGCTGACAATCAAACAACACAAGTACTATCAAGGAAATATCCCATGGACTTGGTAAAATGCCGCAATTCTCTCAATTGCAATCAGATAAGCTGCTGTCCGCAAGTTGCAACCCTGTGCACAATACATGAGCTAAATCAGAGTTGTTTTCAGGGGAAAAGTATACAACAAAATTTGCATACCGTTTGTTTACTATTCATGAGTTCTAACGTACACTAATGCCTACGGGTTGTGTTCGGCTTAATGGCAACATTTAGGACATTAGATGGAAAACGGTGAGAATTTGTCAAAGATTGAACTAGAATTGTTTTGCAATATCGAGAATCTCAAAAACAACTTCGAAGTTATCTGCGTCAATGAAGTTAGACCGGGTGTAAGATTGCATTACCCGTTTCTCTGCGGTGTTCTTCACGTTATTCCAAGCCGCCAACATAGTCTCCTCCAAACCCGACCATACAAAATCGAGCTCGGTGTTGCTGCACAAAAGCATTATTCAGAAATAGCTCAGAATTCTAGTTTTCAGCATATATCCAAATTAGTCATAACCGAATAACAATGGGATCGCAGAAACTGTGACTTACCCTCTGAACGCTTTCATGCGAAGATCGCTTGAAAGCGATTTTTCGAGTTGACGTTCGAGAGCATTGATAAGGTCCTACAAAACACAAGCAGCTCGAAGTTAATGGTTTCGATAAACTGTTATGAGCGTAGATCGCTAATTCAGAAAGAAAATGACATTTCATGATCTAATCAAAGTGCCTTAGAACATATGAAATATTGTGCTATGCTAACATGAAGCACGACTCACCATTTTATTATGTTCTTCCAATCGACGACTCATTCGTCCGTAACTAACATGATTTAAATTTTGTAGCCACTCAAAGTAAGATACACTAACTCCACCCTGTACTCAAAATATGAAACCACAACAATCCTCACAGTATTTAGTGGTAATTCAAAGATTCTGAGTCAAGGGCTTTTCTTGAATACTTCACGAAACCGAATTGTGAGCTAGTATATAACAGGGCTAGTAGTAGTTCACATACGGCATTCATTAGAAGATCCGGCAAAATAACGATCCCATTCCTCTCCAAAATAGCTTCAGCTGCCGCTGTTACAGGCCCATTTGCAGCTTCTGCAACTATTTTGGCCTGAAACAAGAGTACGTAAGCGATATCTGTATTTCATTCACTGCATCCGGCTTTTCATATCAAGTTGCAAAAAGTAGCTCGAAATGAAATATAGACAAGTTGAAATATGTCCAACCTTTATCCGTGGAGCATTTTCCATATGAATCTGTGATTCGAGTGCTGCAGGAATGAGAACGTCACAGGCCATCTCCAATATTCCCTCTGTTTCTCTAATCTATTGCAGCACATAGTCTTAGTCAATTTCCTTACAAAGAAAACTAGATGAGAAAGAAACAAACTTGATCAAATTGTCTGATCATCCAGAGGCAATACGAAAAATTATTCTATTTGTTGGCATGCCAACAAACAAACCAGGTGCTAGCTTTGAGAGAAGTAGAAGTAGCTTGGAAAGAAGAATTATTGAGACTCACAGTTTTGGCAGCTGGAAACCCAGTGACTGTCCTATTCATATTGAAGTAATCCTTTAACTTTGGAATATCTAAACCTTCCCCTGACTCATCAACTATTCCACCATTATGCTCAATGATAGCAATTATTTTCCCTCCAGCACCATGTATATACTGCACAAGAGGAATGACCATACATTTACCACTGAGTACGAGTCATGCACACATAAAAATTATCCAGCATTTCTACTTTAGATTTTACAATTGACTCTCTTACACACCAAAACCTTCAGTAAACTAAGAAGCACATATACAAATAAAGAATAGCCTTATAGGGAATAGCTAGAATGTATTTGACTACCCACAAATTTTTAAATCTTTTGTAGATCGAACATGATTTAAACTTGTGCAAGCGACAATGATAAATTGGATCTCTAATGAAAAAACCGACATCAATAGAGAAAATCCATACTTTATGCACCTTGTGCAATGAGAACTATATCGACATCAAACAACAATCAGTTCAAAATTAGTTATGGTGTCATGAAACGAGACATTAGACTAATTGTTACATCCATGTCTTGTATTGAGGACTTCAAACAATCTTTTGACATAAATATTCGGCACTCCAGTGTATGAGTTTATTAGTTATGCCTCGACATTTCTATCTAGGCTAGAAATGTAATCAATAACCTTGTGGGGCCCAGGCACTGCAATTTGGACATGTGGAGCAGTGCATGATAATTGATGGCTATACGCATGTAGAGGAGTATGAATAGTAATTGATTATGAGTTTAGTTAAGGATTAGGGTTCTAAAGGAGATATTCCTAGGCTTCTGGGGTTTATATATACCTACGGAAACTCCCTACTCCACTTGCAGATTCCGCTTTTTAGTTACCAAAAACTTCGCCTCTCCTGTATTCAATTTTTATGGCTTGGGGGTGCAGCTGATTGAGGATTGACCTTTAGTTTCTCTTTGGTTGGGTGGTTTGGCTCCAGTGTTTGCAACATGATCTACATAAGGCAAACTTTCACTAATCACCCATCCATATTGTAAATCCATACTCACCCTTGTCAATAGGCATTAGAATAATAATCGGCCCCTTGAATAGTTACAATTATGACATCCCATAATACCTTAATCCACCTCACTCACGGAGATGCTCACTCAAGCTTTAGATGATATTCATGATTCTCAATTCATTTAGACATAGAATGGCTGATTGATTGATAGCTCAATTGATGCTGACAGCTTCATATACATAGCCACAATCAACTCTATATGCAATAAGCTATCACCGAATTAACTTCCCAACAGTAATTAAGTTTCTCATCTTGACTTCCATACCCCAAGGTTAGATACCAATTAATTCTATTTAGTCAAAAACACAACACAAACCACCTCTCACTTTACTAATCTATGCTCTTACATCTCATGTGATGTTTTCATTTCAATTAACCCAATCAATTGATATTAAAAAAGATAAAATGATGCCTAGGCAATGCCTCTGAGATCATATCACCCAACATTCTATTCATAGGGCAATTCAAAATTAACTCTAGGAACCATATCACAAAAAAAATGATAATGCAATACAATGTTCATGGAAGCCACCATTTTTGGTGACAAACCGACATCATTGATTATTGTTTCACAATGCCATCTCTTCTATGTCCATGGCTAGCCAATCTTTCAAATATGAATGTATTGTGTTTTGTAGCATGGTGAACTCTCATAAATTTGGTTTTTGTTGATGACTATTCCATAAGGTACTTTAGTACTCTTTTTGTAAGTATAGTGCTCTTCTTCTTCAATGGAATAAGAACTACCCTACTTTACAACTTTTAGACCACCTCAACATTAAGGATCTCACACAATCCTTCTATGGGGTTTCTTGTTCATTGATTGTGTTTGTTTCTACATTGTCAAACATATGTCAATGGTTATTATTTGAATCGTATTTAGTGGTCTTTTTATAGGGAAATGGTCCTTAATTATCATTTGAGGAGCCCCCAACTCTAAAAGGAACCTTTCAAAACACACACACACACACGCGTGCACGCGCGCGCATGCACACACACACATGGATTTGGCATTTTGTGAGTAAATTGCTTGTGAGTTCTGTGAGTTTCTATCGCTCATAGCTTCTCTTAAGTGATAGCACATGGTGTGCTATCATTTTTAAAACATCAAGTCCCTTATTATTATTTGAAGTGATAACGTTTAGTGTTTTGTATCATGGTCATTCCATGTGCAATATTAGTTTATTAATGTTTAAACATATATCGAAAGTAGCAGAACAAGATATCATATTTAAACATCAAGACCGTATACTATATGTGGAACAACATTTTGCATCAAGGATGACATATGTAGAACTCAATATTTATTTAACTGACTTGTCCGAGCATTCTCTCTTACAAGCCTAGTTCAAACCAACATGAAGAAGCGGTATAAATTCTTCCACCGGTGTACACATTGGTTCCCTATGCATTGTTGTTGTTGGTTCTATGCCATCTTCCTCCATGCTCTCCATCATGTAGCCAATATGTTGACCGCGTATTGGCTAAGAGATGTTCCAGAACTAACACACCATTTTCCTTCATTCTTTGATGGCAGTGCAACTATATTTTTGTTTAGTTGCCATGTGTGAGTAACATCCGATGGGCAAAACCACACATATTGCATAGTCTTACCATCATTATGCTGGCGTCTTCCAAAAAAGCTAGGAGCAACGATTGTTTCACTTGCTTTTCCACTTGGAGACAAAAAAATCACCCACATATAAGCTCATAGTAGACACAATACCCTTGTCCCATGGTACCAACCCTTTTGGGGTCAAGTGGGAAAAAGGCAGGTGGCTAGGTGGTGGGGATGAGATCCCACGCGCGGCCCGCATGTGCGCACAATGCGTGACATCGTCTATTGGACTGGATTGTTGCTACTTTTTGCTGCAGACAAATTATGACAGACCCTAGGTCATAAACATGGGCGGCCATCATAGTCCAACCATGTATTCTTTTCACATCATAAAAGCAAATCCATGAATGCTCCAATTCACCACCTTGTTGCATTTGTTTGACAATATTAACACCTGAAACTGGTATGATAGTGGACATCTTAAAAATATAACATCTGTCATTTTTTATATTAGATATTGTCTAGGGAACACAGATCCTTGAAAGTAATCATATTGACACTTCTGTTTTAGTCTCAAAATGGAATGGATAGAGTCTACACTTTGCTGGTTGCTTAACTTGAACTCGTCTATCCATTTTCTCAGCCTACAAAATGGTGATGCAAACCAATTTCCAAAAACAGAATGAGAACCGATCTTGTATTACCTTCTTTGATTTGTTAAAGGTTGCAACTGATCCAGAATGGTTGAAAAATTTCTGGTGTTCAACATTTCTATCTAATAGCCATGAGATGGAAGCAAGTTTTCATTATCAATTCTCTTGCAATTTCCTTTTCTATTTTCTTTTGCCCCAATATTAGGAAGCTTGTTGACATGCTCTTTCACCAAATTTCTAACAACATTCCGTGTTTGCATAGATTCTCCGTTAGCTACATCATGTAGATGATTTATAGAGTGAATGACAAATCGCGTATATATGATGTCATGTGGTATGACATAGTATATCTGGGCATGATAGGCCGCAATGCAGGTGGGTTTAAAACCTTTCATCACCTTTATTAGGATCTTTTACAACTTGCTCCATTGGAGTATCAATACTCTTACAATCTAACATATTAAACATCTTCAACATTGAAAGAGCATACTTGGATTGACAAATAAAAGCTTTATCATTATGAAAGTCAATCTCTAGGCCTAAAATGTAATGAATTTTTTAATATCTTGCATCTTGAATTCTCCTCCAAGTGCAACTTTAGTTTCTTCAACTAAATTGATACAACTTCCACTTAGGATAATATCATCAACACAAATTAGAAGAATGACAATATCACTAGCATAAAACTTGATATACATGGAAGGATCATAGTCACTAAGAATGAATCCTAGTGAGATAAGGAAAGAGTTAAGTCGATAATACCACGATCTTGGTGCTTGCTTTAGTCCATAAAGACTTTTGAAAAGCAAGAAAACTTTGGACTCATCTTTGATGAATCCTTGAGGTTGTTCCATATAGATTTCTTCTTCTAGATATCCATTTAAAAAAGCATTTGAGACATTTAATTGGAACACCTTCCATTTGAAAAAACAAGCAATGGATATGATAACTCTTATTGATACCATCTTTGCAATAGGTGCAAAGGTCTCTTCATAATCAAGTCCATGAATTTGGGCAAAGCCCTTTGCACAAAGTCTTGCCTTATATTTGTTGATTGTGCCATCTTGATTATTTTTGACTCGAAAAACCCATCTGCAACCAATAGCATGCTTATTGGATGGAAGATTCACAAGCTCCCATGTTTTGTTGGTGATCAATGCATCATATTCCTGCTTCATGGCTAAAAACCATTCTCTTGAGTTGAGTGCCTCTTGAACATCCTTTGGCTCTTCATGCGAGATAAAATATGCATAACTAGTGGAATCAAGCTCCATTTGTTTGTCTTTCTCACCAAATGAGAGCCTCTTAGGCTCGGATCTTTCTCTTAGTGATCTTCTAGGTGAGAAGATTCGAGGTGACTCCTCAATTCTCGGCCCCATCCCTCCATAATAATCTTCAAGAGAGATAATAGGAGAACCTTTTTGAGACTCTTTGATCTCGGCCTCATCAAAGATGTATTTCTGGTTCTCATGGAATATAACATCTCTACTCTCAATTGTGATTGAGGTAGAGGGTACATGAATTCTATATGCCTTCTTCTTGGATGAATACCCAACCATGGTCCCTTTTCATGAATTTGGATCATCTTTTCTCCTTGTTTCCAAGGGAATATGTACAAAGCAAGTACATCCAAAACTCTAAGGTGATCAACCTTAGGCTTCTTCTTGAATAAGACTTCATATGGTGTTCTTTTTTGCAAGAGTATTGTGAGGTAGTCTATTTCACAAATAATTTGCACAATTTATTGCTTCTCCCCAAAATTCAATAAGCAAAGAAGCTTCAATTTGAATTGCTTTAGCACATTCACATAAGGATCTATTTTTTCTTTCGGCAACCCCATTTTGAGATGGGGAATAAGCACAAGAAAATTCTCTCTTGATCCCTTCAAGCTCACAATAATCATGGAATTTATTGGAGATGTATTCACCTCCTCCATCACATCTCAAAGCTTTAACTTTAAAAGAAAATTGTTTCTCAACAAAAGCTTTGAAAACTAGGAAGTAATCAAACACCATAGCTTTAGAAGAAAGAAGGTATAACCAAGTATATATTGTGAAATCATCAATGAAGGTAACAAAACAAGTAGCACCACCAATACTTTTTGAGGAAGAAAAGTGAACATCCGAGTGTATAAGTTCCAATGGATGATCAGTCTTGATTGAAGACCTTTTATATGGCTTTCTATGTGATTTTGCAATTGCACAAGCCTCACATGGCTTGATAACTTTGGAAAGTGATCTTGGTAGGCCAATAGCTATCTTTCAAATTTCAGTATCCTAGATCGTCTTGTGATGAAAAAGTAGTGTATCTAGATCCTTATGAGAGTAGTAACAACCTATGAAATTTTGCTCTTGCTTCTGAAAGGCTTTCTTGTCCGTGCGTCCATCCATGCATTTTATGATGAAGAGGCTGAGCTAGAAGCCTTTAGATTCTCAAGTGTTGAATAACGTTCTAAATGCCAAGCCTTGATCTTCATAGATTTAAAGTCCTTGATATTTCTTTGATTTTTGATCCTCAAATTATAGATTTCGTTGGCTGCAGTCCTCGGTTTCTAGATTTTATAGGTCGTAGAGTATTTTGGTGTTTATCATTGAATTTTGATTATATAGGAGTTTTCTGCTTGGTTTTTTCTGGCTTCTCTGGTACAAAGTGTATATTTGAATGTCTTTTAGAACCATTGTAGTTTTGAGGTCTGTCACAAGAAATCACACAGTAGCTTCGTCACATAATCACTGGTATTGGATCTCTTCGTAACTTCAAGAACACCTGATAAGGTATTGTCTTTATCATGCGTGATCTTATTCTAATTTTACAATTACAATATCATTAACAGCTCTGTAGTCGATCAATAAATCGGTTATTCATGGGAGTGTGAAGACGTAGATAGGTCTTGTACGAAGTCTTGTGTAAGATCAGAGATCCTCGCATTCCTCGCAAAACCTTATGTTTATCGGTTTGCCTGAAAGGTTGAGTTAAACACTTTTGTTGCATTCCTCGCATGTTGAAGTTTGCGTGTAAAACTGCAGATTATGCGAGAAACAGTTCATTTCTGCAAAATGTTGTAAGAGAGTGATTTTCTTGAGTGAATTAGAAGGCAGTTAGAGTGAGTAGGAGTAAGATTAACTCCAACACTCCCCCTTAAGCTTACTGCTATGAATCTGATTCTGAATTGAGACTTAGCATACCTACTAAAGTAGCATGTTTCTCTCTCGACAAGGGTTTTGTCAAAATGTCAGCCAACATACTGTCAGTATGACAGTAACTTAGTACAACTTCTTTACTCTGAACTTTGTCTCTAAGAAAATGAAACTATTTGTGGGTTCAGAGATAGAGCTATACAGCTCTAATTGTCGCACTAGAGTATAGTCGGACTGATTTGTGAAAATTACAAATTTTGTAGTAACCTGAGCCAAATAATTTCCTTCATTGCTAATGCAGCTGCAACATATTCAGATTCTGTAGAGAATAGAGAAATGCATTTATGCTTTCTACTGTTCCATGAGATGGGTCCTCCTACAAGGGACAGATTAACCAGATGCGGATAATCTGGTATCAACGTCTCATGTCCAGTCCAGTCAACGTCTCCTGTCAAAGCACAAAGCATAGTGCTTTGTAGTTTGAATGCACTTCAATACTCTTTGAAGAGCCTTCCAATGTTGTAATCCAGAATTGGACATGTATTGTGATAGTGTGCTTACTGTATATGCAAGATCAGGTCGAGTGCAGATCATGGAATACATTATCAATCTGATTATTGACTGATAAGGGTATCTGCCCATCTCTTTCTGTTTTGCTTCAGTTTATTGCTTAATGTACTTTCCAAACCTGAGTTTGTACTCTAGAACAAAGATTAACGATTGAAAAATAGGTTTATCTTTGAGTACTTGTTTGATATGTAAGTCCAACTAAGGATAATGATATTCTAGGTTAATATTGAAAGTTAAAAAAACTATTCATGTAATTCTTTCCTATTTTGAGGACAAAACCTGATTAAGGGGGGAAGAATGTCATGTCCACGTCCTGAACATAGGATTCAGTATAGTCCTAGATGTGGATATTTGATACTCCTATGAATCAAGTTTATTAGTTATGCCACCTCATACTGGATGTGACTTGCAAGTAGTTAATAACCTTGTGAGGCCCAGACACACTAATTGGAGTTAGTACAAGGTTTGGGACTGTATATGCATGTGTAGAGTATCAATAGCAATTCTATGAATAGAGGCTCCATGGATTGAGACTCCATTCTAGATGAATCTATGTATAGGGGAGTTGGGAACTTGCATTACTATATGCACAGGTGGTTCTAAGCCTTATATAAGGAGGCCAAACTCACCCTACTACATCATCATTGGGTTGATTCATTGCCAGGGTCTCTCTCTACTCCCATGCTTCTTATTCCTTGGCTTGGGGTTGAAGCTTCTAGATATTGATTGGTTGCTTCTACTTGGTTGAGTGGTTTCTCTAAAATGTGTTCTCTATTGTTTTGTCTTGTAAGTAGGTTCTCTAGGAGGTGGCTCCTACAACACTAGTTTTTGAATTGTCATGTATGACAATCTTCCTCCAATGACGTCCATCCTTTATCAGAGTGGATAATTGTGGCAAAGTTAGCTATCATGGAAAGGATACACTTTATCTGACAACACTTACAAGTTGCACGACCTCGATACCCAACAGATCTTATTCAGCCGGGATATAGTCTTTATCGAGGATCAGTTCATCGACTTCAAAGGCAAAGGCATCGTTCCAGGTGAACCTTCAACGCCTTCCATTGACACAACTATTCGAGCCACTGGCTCCAAGATGATCAAGTCGAGTGTGCATGCAGCCCACAAGGCATATTCATGAGTCTGCCTATCTTTTAATGCAAGAATCAACATCAATCGATGAGACACTTAGCCGACCAGACTCCGATCTCTGGAGAGAAGCAATGGACAGAGAGTATTCCTCTCTGATCAGGAACCAGACATGGTCACTAGTCAAAGCTCCTACTAGCTGCAATCTCATCGATTGCAAATGGGTCTTCAAGATCAAATACAATGCCAATGGAGTGATTGATCAAAGGAATGCAAGACTAGTAGCATGAGGATTCGTTCAGATTTACAACATTGACTACAATGAGACTTTCAGCCCAATAGTCAAGCACTCATCGATCCTAGCCTTCCTATCGTATGCTGCAGCAGCCGACTTGGAAGTACATCAACTCGATGTACAGACAGCTTATCTGAATAGAGTCATTGAAGAAGACATCTGCATGCTACAACCTAAAGGATACGTTCATAAAGGTATGAAGCATCATGTCTGCAAACTCCACAAGGCACTTTATGGCTTGAAGCAATCAGCCAGAGCTTGGGTCTAGAGGATCAACACATTTCTCATCCGACAAGGTTTTCAACCAAGCACGGCCGACAGTAACGTATATTTCAAGTCAGTGCAACAATCCTTTATAATTATCACCTTGTATGTAGATGATACATTGTTGTTGTCTGATATTTATTACTCAACAAAGGTATCTTCACAATGTTCTTGTCAGATATAATCTGACTAATTGTAAATTAGCTTACTCACCGATGGATCCAGACCTGCGATTGTTAAAGGACCAATGTCCTCAGACCAAGCCAAAAGAGGAGCAGATGAGAGAGTATCTTTATCAATCGATACTTGGATGTCTCATGTATGCAATGGTCTGTACAAGACCTGATATTGCTTTTGCAGTTAGCTCACTCGACCAATTCATGTCCAATCTTGACATTACCCATTGGAAGGCTCTTATAAGAGTCATGAGATACATTCGAGCTACAATGGACCAGTGCATCTGCTATGGAGAAGTCAATAACGACAATTTTCATCGGCTCAGTAAATTTTTTGATGCAAGCTGGGGAGGAAATGTAGATAATCGTAAATCCACATCCGGATTCACATTCTTCTTCAACGGTGGTCCTATATCATGGAACAGTCGTAAGCAAATCTCTATTGCTCTTTTATCTACAGAAGCAAAGTATATTGTTGTTTCTCAATCTATCAAAGAGGCATTTCGGTTGAGGAATTTACTGGCATACATTAGTTTGAACCAGTACACCCCGACAATTATATTCTATGATAATCAGAGTGCAATTGCCTTATCGGCCAGCCCTAGATTTCACTCTAGGAGTAAGCATGTTGAGATCCGATATCACTATGTCAAAGGCAAAATTCTCGATAGAGAGGTGAGCTTAACGTACTGTCGAACGCAGGACATGGTTGTAGATGTTTTTACAAAGGCATTGAGTATTAATGTACAAAATGGATTTTGTGCATTACTTAGTCTGAAGATCAAGGCATTCACGGATCCAGATTAAGAGGGGGTGTTGGATCTATCTCCTCTTCTCTCCTAAATCCCATGTTAATCTAGTTCGATTCATTGTTGCATATTTACTTGCATTGTCACGTAGCTCAATTATTGAAGACGAGCAAGTGAAGATGGCCGACATATCAGAGTTGGACGACTTATCGGGTAGACCCAACCTGGACGACATATCGGAGAAGCCCGACTTATCGGACTTCCTCATGCTCATTCTCTATATGGCATAAATGTAAATAGTATGTAGATCATTGTAACAAATGAATGAATCAATAATCAAGAACACGAATTATTGAATTCATAGAGACAAACACTGTAGATGTCTTCATGCATTGATTCTTTCTTTCAGACAGATTGTCAATATGAGCTCATAGCTTTTATAGATTGTAGTTAACTTTGTGACCACGCGGTTCCATTCGCTGTTCACCTGCATCACTAACTTGTATTTTGTTACATTTAATCTGAATAAAATGTTGTCTAGTTCTGTGTTCAAGTTTTGTCAGTATTTGCAATGCTTTCTGCTTTCTATTTGACCTTCTGATTGTCTGCTCTTGCTTCCGCTACCACCGCACAATCAATTTATTATTGTGTTCGCCTACTTAGTTATCAGTAGTGCACGCTCCGAGAGAATTCGTCGGACCCTGCCTCCAAGCAGTAGTAGGATCATCCCGATCCGATTTGTCTAACACGTTTGGCTCATTTCGTTTTCGCTTCATCACTCTCACATTCCCCAACATCTCTCTCTCTCTCTCTCTCTCTCTCTCTCTCTCTCTCTCTCTCTCTCTCTCTCTCTCTCTCTCTCTCTCTCTCTCTCTCTCTCTCTCTCTCTCTCTCTCTCTCTCTCTCTCTCTCTCTCTCTCTCTCTCTCTCTCTCTCTCTCTCTCTCTCTCTCTCTCTCTCTCTCTCTCTCTCTCTCTCTCTCCCCCTCTCTCTCTCTCTCTCTCTCCCCCTCTCCCTCTCCCTCTCCCTCTCCCTCTCCCTCTCCCTCTCCCTCTCCCTCTCTCCCTCTCTCTCCCTCCCTCCCTCCCTCCCTCCCTCCCTCCCTCCCTCCCTCCCTCCCTCCCTCCCTCTCTCCCTCTCTCTCTCTCTCTCTCTCTCTCTCTCTCTCTCTCTCTCTCTCTCTCTCTCTCTCTCTCTCTCTCTCTCTCTCTCTCTCTCTCTCTCTCTCTCTCTCTCTCTCTCTCTCTCTCTCTCTCTCTCTCACCATCTAAATTTGACTTTATAACATTGGTAGTTCTAATTATTTCATCGACCTTCTTTTGATAACTTGTTCTCATTAGATATGATTTCTGGAACTATTGTTGTTGTTCTTTCGTCGACACTCTCCATAGTCTTGGAGTTTCAATTCAGCATTTGGATATTCCCGTATGATTTGCAGTAGTTGGATATCCATTAGAAGATTGTGTGGGAATCTAATAACAGAAAACCTAAAGGCTTTTAGTAGAAACCTCATCAATGTGAGTGTGGGTAGCAACATAACGAGTTATGAAAGATATGAATCATTAGGAATTCAAGGATTGGCATCACTCATAGAAATTTGACAACCAAGGAAGATTGTAAAAATTTGAGCAAGAATAAGTGTCTGCAAATCCTCCAACCAAGGTAAGGATATAGCATCACTTCCAGAATATAACTCAACAAGTTTATCTCAAATTCCAATAATTTGGATCAATAGTAAATGATCTTCTTTCTTTTAGTCTAGAAATCAACAAATATGCTAGAAGGAATGTGACAATAATATTTAGTCATTGAGTACCTGACTAGCTTATAATCAATTTTTTTATAGAAAATTTTTCAATGTTAACCATGCCAATTCGAAATGGTGATAGTTATTTGCTAAATATTGGCCTTTCCTTTCAACATGGATAAATTGGACTACTCATCCACTTCATCAAGGAACTTTGATTTGAGCAACACTATCTAACTAGAAGCTTATGCTTCTTTAGAAAATAGCCTGTCTAAAGCCTACTACTACATGCTTACCTCTTTTAATGTGTCCATATTATGTAGCCATTTCCACTACCATGACTTTGTCCTCCCAAGAGCATTGTGAACTTGGGGTAAGTGGCTTTGCTCAAAAGTTCATAGGCTTTGACTTTTGAGCATGTGATTGTCGCCTTTCAAAAAGGGCATTGTAATAATAGAAGTTTGCTTTAATGATGATGGTGTAGTAGATGCTTTATATATTTAGTCACATATTGAGCCTATTACACATGCTTCTTGGTTTACAATGGAGGCTCGAAATTGGGACCAAAGAAACTTTGGATGCCAAGCTAAGCAACTAGGCCAACCCCTTTGGGTCTATCACACATGAGGAGACCAAAGAGGTAACACCCAATGCTTATGAGATCATTCCTTTATCTTACATTTCATGTTTAGAATAGACATGAACTTAGCTCCTTTCTCATGGATGTGGCCCTTTTCATGAAATCGTATATTATTTTACTTGAGACAAGTAGAAGGCACAAATTCTTCAAGTTCATTGTTGCTTAGCAACTACATTCTCTTCTTACTACACATACTGTTGTCATTAGCACCTAAGGTGTCTAGTGGGCAGCACATGCTTATTTACCCTATTTCTCCTTCATATTTTTTTCTACTTGATACATATAGTTATGTGAATTGGTATGTAGTCACAATGCAATAAAATCATGAATTTACGCTCTATACCATACTTCTCTTGCTAGTTCAAAACTTTTTGTAATATAGCATAGTTGTGAGATTTGTAGATACTACAATGCACACAGATTGAGTAGGTTAAATGCCTCCTATGTTAATGTACTTGATTCAGTATATTAATGTCACTTATGGGATTTCAAAAACAAAGGAAAATTTTATCACATTCACAAAGTTATTCTTTCAATTTATAACTCACATTGATAGCATTTCCACCAACATTTCCGAATCCTTGCACAACAAAAGTCTTTCCTTTGATGCCTTGGCTAAGCTTTACTCCTCTTAGTAGCTCCTGAAATGAACAACAACTGTAAATAGGCTTGGATCCATAAGTGTTACTATGAACAAAATGATAGCTAATATCAGCAAAGAGCTAAACATTTGACAACAATGCATACATATACATGTCATTGGAATAAAGAAAAAAATCAACCTCATATTGTTTAGTTTTTCAAAACACCAAAGCTAAGTAATATTGTATCTTTAAAAGATTCACCTCGTCATTGAAAAACTCTTGCAAACAGAAAAATAATCCTAAGCCAGTGGCTTCTTTCCTTCCCCGTATTCCACCCTGGTGCAACAAAAGGCAAGTTATATTAGTTTGTACGTGAAATTTGATGATTCTAACATCGCAGCTAAAAATCGAATGAGGAAATTCCACTCAAGCCTACAAAGTTATTACTTAAATTGCATCTTATTAAAAAGAGGTATGAAGTTCTTCTCACCTCTTCAAGAGGCTTTCCTGTCACACATGCACTTGCATTGAGTTCTGATATATGGAGTTGCTGATATGTATCCTAGAAATTCCAATAAAAACACAATTCTCAAAATGTTTCACACCTTTATCATTATTCAATAGTCTATAAATAATAACCTACTTACAAAGAATATAGTTAGAGTCAAGCTTATTCATCCCAAGAGATAACTTCTATGTAGATAATCCGTATCTCAAAAATGGTTAAATCTTTCAAGATGTAGCGCTAACAATCTCAAAACTCCAAAATGGACCAATTTCGAAGGTGGTCATTGCATACCCTTATCCATGCCATTTCTTGGGAACCAGTTCCATAGTCAGGTGCTAAGACATCCTGCAAAAAATATCACATGCTAAAATATAGTATCCTTAATTGCACATTCAACCTCAAGAGCAACTCAAATTAGTCACTTTTGAATATCACTTAGAGCATTATTAATGTCATCAGAAGTCTAAATCTTTGATTTTCTTTTGCAATTATCCCAAAAACACTTGATGATTAGGAGCTCTTTGTTCTCAACGTGGCAACCCAATCAAAGTAGAGAATTTGGAACTTTCCTACTGAAAATATGAACCAATCTAGCACATACCCAAAATAGGCCAATAAATATCAACTAGTGGCCATGCCAAACATCATCTCAAAAGCCTTAAAACAACAGAAGTAAATTCTAAGCATCTTAAAGTGACATTTAAGCAATATATAAAAAAAATTAGTGGCATAATTTCTTAAGGACATCATCATTACTAAATTGGATCATGACATGGCTTTAATTTGTAGATTGATGTACAGGTTTACAACTCAGTGTAAGGATACATCAATATAGTTATTATGGATACATTTGACAAATTCCAATATTTATTTTGAAAAGAATATTAGCCAAAATATTCATCTTTAATCATTTCCTTACTAGAAACATTAGATTATATCAAAAACAATACTTTTACTTTGCAAACACAATTTTGCAACCAATCATGTCATGTGTTGATTGATCATTACTTCACTTTAAAGCCAAAAACTTTCATCCTATGTTTGTCTTTCAAGTGGTAGAGATGTGTTGTTCAATTGGTGTTGGGAGTCAATTGCTTCCTTCCATTGTGCATCGTTTTCACCCAATGATGCTTCTATCAATTTTTAGAGCTCTTCAATATGTCGTATGTGAATTGCATGCACTAGATGGAAAATATATGGAGACTGTTTGATAGTTTTGAACCATGTTCCAAACATTGAAGTATAAGTTATTCACATGCAGAATAGGCTTTCCATAAACATTTTTGTCACCCTAATAATTATTTTCCTCTTCACAAAATTTGAATGAGCTTAGTAGGAGTGGTAGTCACAAGATTAGCAACCATTGGAGGGACTTCATTGACGTCTTTTTTCTTGTTGTCCTTTGACTCAACAAAGTGAGCTTCACATCTATTGATACCTCAATGGTTGTGCTACTAGTGGTGGGTTTATTGGCATGATCCTCGTCATGAGGGATTGCAATCGTTGTTTACTTTTCAAAATGGGATCGGATGGCTATAATTGGTCTTCAATGAAATATTCACACTAGGATGCTATTCAAGTTTCACCTAGAGAGTTCTAGTTGTATAGCTATTGTTGTTCTAGTATTGGCAAGAACATGTATAGGTAAAGCAATAAAACATCCAAATTATCCTATTAGCTTGAGATCATGTATGTGTGGATACATCATTTCATAGGTCTTCATCCGTTCGTACTACTGTTCTCGATGCACATGTAGAGTTTGATTAGCCCTATATTTCTATACATGCAAAATAGTAAGAAGTTGTGGGTATTTTCTGTAGATAGATAAATGAGGCCAAATCTAGAAAATATGGGTGAGGGCCGTGGCATCTTGCGAGCGTAAGTCATAGCCCAATGAGCACTTGTAAAATATTGTATCATGGAATAAAATAGACTTGGGACCATGTAAATAATATAATATAAAAAGGCCCAAAGTCTAAGTTGATTAAGTTCAAATCGCCAAGCAGGGTGTGGTGCCAATGTCGGGAGACATGAGATCTCGTTCCCTTTTATTTCTTTGACAGTGAATGAAACCTGCCACCCGTCGCGTGAGGACTCGTAAGGATGTTGCATGGGGAATTCATTGATTTCCTCCTCCACACTTTTGGATTTTCTAAATGCTCGGGAGGCCAATATTGAGAGAGAGCCTTGGGAGGATGAAGTATGTTGTTCCTCCATCAATGGTGTTGCGCTCTACTCAGGCCCTTGCCTCTGATTTGTTTTCTATCAAACTACGTCTGGTCCTTGGTCTTGGCCATCATCTGCTTGTGCAACTTTTAATTGTAATGGTGGTGGACTCACCACTTGGGGTGCTGGTGGTTGTTGAGCTGTTTGTTGCTGCCAATCTTTCAATGCAGCCTGGACTTTGGATAGCTCCCGGTTCGCCTAGTTCCGATACTGATGAAAGGCGTTTGATAGCCCATAGCGTCTTCCTGAATAGCTTCATCTAATGGGTCAAATAATCTGCCTGGTTCGCCTGGTTCCGATACTGATCGAAGGCGTTTGATAGCCCATAAGCATCTTCCTGAATAGCTGCATCTGATGGGTCAAATAATTTGCCTCATGTTGGGTGAGCAAGCGTGTGATTGGCATTGGATGGGCTCGCCACTCCATTCATTCTTGTTGGAGGGTTGCTACCTCCGCTCCCAGGCACTGGTTCTCTGTTTCGACCACTTGGAATTGGGCTTGGAGCAGGGCTAGATGTTGCTACATTGAATGCATGGCTTCTTGGACCTTTGCAGCTACGTCCACCACGGATTTGTACAAGGCCTGGATATAGGTCTGAAGGGTCATCTCGTTCTTCTGCATCTTGAGCATTGTGGCCTTCTCAGCTTGAATGTGTTATTGCACCACTTGATTTTCTTGCTAGAGGTATGGTAGCTCAACGCACAATTTGGCGTTTTTAGTTGCCAGCTCGACAACACGGTTGTCCTTGAGCAGGTGCCCAATTGCTGGTAGGTCCTCATGACGTCTTGTGGACCGGTAGGTGTTGAGGTACTAGTTGGGTCTGGTTGCAGTGTAGCCCCTTTTTTGTCGTCGTCATCATCTTCTTCAATCAAAATTTTCGGTGCAGCCAATTCCTATGGTGTGGTTGGATTAGCACGTAGCGGGGTTGAGACGAATTCTTATGTCTGGAATGCATCATTGTCTAATGGTCTATTAGACATGACATTCTGAATGGAATGAGCAGAGGGGGAAGTGGGGGCAATGGTAGAAGTGTGGATGGGGGGAGGGATGGGTTCTTCGAAGGAGGAGACAACATTAGGCATGGGAAAATGGAGAGTAGTGTCTAGGATGTTTGGGGAGGGGCAGTGTGGAACTGACAAAGTTTAAAATGGCAAGGGTACCAGGAGATAGTTGGGAATCTTAAGGGTTGATGGAAATGGGAGGAGTGGATATTGTGTCTTGGATAGCGGAGTCGAATGAGGTGGGTGGGATGGAAGAGGCAATAGTAATGGAAGGAGTGGCAAGAACGGCAGCAGAAGAAGGGGGAATAGGGGTTGTGGAAAAAGCGTAGAAGGTAGGGGAGTTGTGGAAGAAGCGATAGGAGGTGTGGTGGTAGTGGCATGGCGGCGTGTGCTACTAGATGGGGGAGAGGACGAGGAAGAGGCTGAGCCACACAAGCGTTTGGCTAAGGGTGAATCAAAGGGAAGGGTGTGACGTCGGCTGGTGGAAGGGATCACGGTGGTGAGGATGAGGGATCGGTGAAATCCATGAACTTTCTGTTCTATGAGGGTAACGGAAAGGGCGGACAAAAGTGGGTTTGCACTGAATTTCTGACATAATGTGATTTTGATGGGCTTCTTAAGCTCAAAAATTATAAAGTGATGCCAATCATAGGGCACCAATGTGTTGTTTGGGAACTCCTTATGGGATTCTACAAGTTTATGCAGAAGGAGGGATGGGATGCGGTCCTTTCACAGACTTCCAGTGGCTAAGATGTTGCTCAGGAAGTGGGAGGCTACTTGGAGAACGGGGTCGATGATGCCTTCAATCAAGTACCCGTCATTTGTGTGAATTTGAGGCATTGATGTGTCCAAGAAGGGGGTAATGGCAGCAGGGGCTTGGCGATTAGAGAGCTTTGGTCTATCACCAGAGACAATTTCGATGGTAGCTAGGGAGGTAGGGTTCACACGCACTCTATGCGTGGTACCTAGGTATTGGATATAGTATCTAGATTTGTCCTCGTCCCAAGTCCCAAAGGCCTGGATGACAAATTCTAGACATAGGACGCAGGTGAAAAGCGATGAGTAAATGCCCATGGCTTCTAGGAGGGGTTGGGCGGCTTGGATCGGGGCCATGGGGCGATCTAAAAATCGGTTGGTAATTCAAGGTCTGGGTAGCTGTAGGGAGTTGAGTGGTGTCAGTCTCATCAGAAATATTCTTCCTGTCTTTGTAAAACGTCGGCCACTAGCATCATGATTGTAGAATTTTGTGAACTGTGATGTCGGATGTGAAATGACCACCACTCATGCCTTCATGTGACAATGATATAATTTGGGCGGTTTCATAGGAAGAACACACCTTCTGAGGATGTTATTAGGTCCTAGTCGATATAATTGACCGACAATCAGTTGGTAAGGTCGCGCTCTGAGTATAACTTCTGTTGTTCAGCCTTAGGTAAGGTCTTGTCTGGTTGGCCCCTCATTACATATTCAACTCTATCTATGGCCCATTCTGGTACTGTATCAACATAGAATAAGGCAAAATTTGGTAGCTCATCATCAGGTTGGAGTTCAGTTTCCTTCCCTTTGATTCGCGATACGTGATATGCCATGTATTGTTGCTTTTCCTTACGTACCACAATCTTGAAATCAAACTCTAACATCAAGAGTAACCATCGGGTGATTCATCCTGTGTTGCAATTGCCATTACCTCTCGCTCTGTGGTTGAATGGTTTATGTCCGATTCATTGATTTGTCGGCTAGCAAAACAGATTAGAAAATCTTGTTTGCATTCTCCTGGCTGGGTCAAGGCCACATACTTTGAAGCATCCATATGCATATGAAACTCGATAGTCTAATTGGGTGGTCGTAAAATTGGCACTGAGACCAATGCATCTTTAAGCTTTTGGAAAGCCTGTAAAGCTTTCTCTGTCCAATGTGGTTATGTGGTAAGCTTGTAGATTGGCCTTGCTAACTCTGCAAAATCTAAGATAAAGATCCAATAATAGTTAGCGTGGCCCATGAAGATGTAGACTTCATAAAATGTCCCTGGTGGTGGCAGATCAACAATGACCCTTATCTTGGAGTGATCAACAATGTCCCATAGTTAGCGTGGCCCATGAAATGTCCCTAGTGGTGGCAGATCAACAATGACCCTTATCTTGGAGAGATCAGTGGTGATTCCATGTCCAGATAAAATATGATCTAAGATGAGGCTATTTGTCACCAAAACTTATTGTTCTCTATGGTGAGCTTGTTGACCGTACTAGAACTTATGAGGCTGGAGGTACCGCAGGTTATGCTTTGGCTTGTGAAACTTCCTCTACATGTGCTTGTTGTATCCAATGGCAGATTCTTTGATATTGACGTCCTTCTTCCTTGGCATTGGGATATGGTCCTGTCATAGAACGTTGATCTTCAACCATGGTGGTGGTGGTGCCACCTCCCATTTCTACGCTCACGTGATTGCTAACACAGGAATGTGGGAAGTAGTGGAATTTAGTGGGCATTGATTGAATGGTGATCAGATTTACTGGTGTACTTGCTCCACGTCTCAGTGGGAAATTTTTATAGCAAAGCCCATAACCACACTCTCGACAGAAGGGTGTATACATGTCCTTGTGGGGACCTTTCACGATGCTATGCCCAGGCTTCACATCCGTAGCAACCGTAGATTCTTCCACCTTGGCACTGAGGTTGGGTAACGTATGTAGCATAATACTCATTGATGGTTGGATCGTCGTATGGCTCATCAGGCCCATCCCACTGTTACTGCTTAGGTTGAGGTGGAGTGTCGTGCTGTGTTGTTGTTAGGTTCACTTGGGCCACTTGACTGTTTCCTAGCCCTGGTGGTACTGGTAATGCCATGCATTGTTGATTCAATGGTGCTCCAAACCTCTATGCCACATTAGGTGCCCCTTGATGACTCATCGGCTGTATGGTTCTGGGTACAAACTGGACACCATACATTTTCTCTTCGTGGGTACTGTGGCTAATTCTGATCTAGCATTGTAGATGAAGTCACGACAGCACTCTGCAAAGCCTTCAGTTTCTAATCAAACTGGATTGCAAATTGTTCCATCTACTATTTGTGAAGTTTAGTGATTTGTTCCATCAGCATATCGCTTGATATAATGCCACCGAGGGAGTGGGATGATGGATTGCTGGATAGTTATGGCTCGGATCAACATCTGATCTTTCATCTTCCTCTTTGATAGCATCCTCCATAGCTTCCTGCAATGTAGCATACTGTTCTCGCCATTTAGTTTTCTTCTGATACTCCATGGTAATCCAGCTAAGAATCGCATAATATGCGCATGATCGAGAGTCAGGGCTGTGTTGCACTCGGATCGTAGATGCTTGACCCGTTCTATGTAGTCCCGGATCCTTTCTCTTTTACCCATCTTGATCTTGCTCAATAGGAGAAATGAGTCTTCCAGGAACTTTCTTGATTTAAATCGGGTAATTAAGGCCACTTTAACCCCTTTCCATGTGGCTTTATAATCGGTCGATTGGTTGAAAAACCAATCTTGTGCAGCAGCTACTAAGAACATGGGGAACAGCTTCAATTTCTCCTCAAGTGTCTGTTCACTGTAAATCTCGCACGCTAGCTCATAAATCTGGAGGATCCCATAACCCAAGTTTAGAGTGATCTACTATTCCTACTTATGTAGGGATGTAACTCTAAGAAGATGGATTTAATTATTTTTGAGTTTGTTTGATTCTCTTTTGGAATGCGAGCATAAACCTTATATCCAAATACTCATAGACTTTCAGTGGATGGTTTCTTTCTAGATCATGCTTTGTTCTATTGCATAGCTTTGATTCATGAGGTATGTTGTCATAGACAATACCTTAGCCGAAAGCTTTCTTTTTAGATACTTCTAATTGAGCATACTCTTTGTGCTGTCAATCAATGTTTCTTCTTTTGTTTCATTTCCAACTAGAAATATCTACACCATTTCAAAAAGATGGAAGCTTGAGCATAGTGTGAGTGGGTGAGAAATGTCCTGGCTTCAAAACATATAGCAAGTCATCTCATATCCCATGCATTAACACGAGCTTGCCACTACAGATTGAAGTTTTGCATATTCTGTCAAATAAAGAACTAACTTGTATTTGAGCATACACTTTGTGCTCTCAATCGAGGTTTATTAATTTTTCTTTCTTTATTGCTCACTTTAAAGTCGCTTGAGTACTCTCATTAGCGTCACCGTATTGCAGTGAGCAGTTCCAGCTGCATATTCGCATATATCCGCATACCAATGGGTGGTGCTCGAATGCTTTTCTTAACTATTTCATGAATCGTGAGCATTTCCACATAAACTATGGACGTGGGCAGTTAAAATTTAGAAATCACCCATATGATCTACACCGTGGATGATCTGTTGATCTTGAATGATTTGATATACCCTTCCCTTTTCTTAAGAGAACAGTAATTCTAAAAAGGAATGCAGGAAAGTTTTTGTTCAACAACAATAAAAAGGAACGCAGGAAAAGGAAAGCTACACATACAACTGCAGGACCAATGAAATTCCTCTTGGCGAGTTCTGATGTGTAGCGACGTATGATAGCTTCCTTTTCTTGCATAGAATATTTTCTAGGATCTGTAGATCACAGCCAGAAATGACTCATATGAGACTTCCATAACTAGCTGAAATCTAGACTTGGCCTGGATTACTGTCACATAGAAAAGAGTATAGGTAGTTACATATGCATCATCGACATTCTCAGTTTACTTGATCGGATGCAAGTCGAAACGGGATTAATGCGGTAAGAAGCGATTAACTATTGCAAGTCAAAAGTTCACTGTGAAGAGCATACCAATTCTAATTCCTCCTTTGGCCCCACCAAATGGAACATCGACTACTGCGCACTTAAAGGTCATCAAGGCTGCTAGTGCCATGGTCTCTTCAGCGTCCACGGTTGGTGCCATTCTGATTCCTCCTTTCGCTTCAAGGTAAAATGAAAATATTCATGTTTTATGGCTTTCTTCAATACAGTTAAAAATGGACTGAAAAAGAACCCATTAAATCCACCAGGATAAATTGAGCTTCATAATACTTACTTGGAAGCCGATGATGAGAGTGTTGTGCTCGGTAGGCTTGAATAACTTCAACTTCACCTGTTGAACGCTTTAAAGGAAATTGCAGTTTAACTACGCAATTACACGCCTGCCCATGCAATCATAATGTGTCAGCATATTTAAGCATGGAAGTACGTCGTTTGATATAAACTTCTTCACTGACATCTAATTTTGGAGTTGAAATGACTAGAATCTAGATGACATCGTTACTTACCTTTATAAGAGCCAGAATATCTGGAGCCGTTGTTGAAACGGCTGCTGCTTTATCAAAATAAACGTCCACGGATTCCAGAAAAGAAGATTGTTCTGTTTTTTTGGCATCGTAACAAATATCGCGATCAAGTTAGGCGGAAAAAAGTAAAGTCGAAGAACGCTAAAAAATAATGATTGCCCCATCAAGATTTGTGTGCGCGGCACCTTGTCGCATAAGATGAGAGAGAGAGAGAGAGAGAGAGAGAGAGAGAGAGAGAGAGAGAGAGAGAGAGAGAGAGAGAGAGAGAGAGAGAGAGAGAGAGAGAGAAACATTACCGTGTTTTCCATTTGCGATTGTTGATTGATTCCGGCTCCATGGACGGAACTTTATCAGTGCACGGAGTTCTTGGGCAATCGTTGAGACTCTGGAAATCAATTGCAAATGCCTCCTCATTTTTGAGAGAATGTATTGTGATCGTGGAAAGGTGAAGCTGATACTTCAGCAAATGCTATAAAATCATCAGAGCACAAATTCCATGAAAAGGTTGAGTAAACCTACAACAAAAACACAAATGAATTGAAAAACGAGCGATCGTACTTTTGCCAATTTCAATTCTGACTCCTAATTTTAATGCCATTATACCTCTGAAATCTATCTCGGGAGACAGTGAGACCGCCTGACTCCAATTATGATTAGCCACATACTTATTTCAGGTTTTGAATCCAAAAGCGACAAGTCTGGACGTTCCCATCAGGATTCATGCATTCAAACCTGTGAGACGACTATGCAATCAATATGTTCCATGTTGATGTTCTACTTCATTCCGCTATGATATCAACATTGAATTGCTGGAACGCTACTGCCTAAACGATGTACCGCATGCATAGCCCTACTACTTGATAACAATATCAAAACTTTTTCAACAGACGACTTTTTATCTACGAAGACTGCTTCTCGAGCATCCCTTCGCTGATCGATATCATTTACGTGAAATTTTGATTATTTGACCACATTCTCTTACCAAAATAATGGTCTGGCGATCCCTCATTTTTGTGAAAAACGTAATGATCATGGAAAGTGAAGCTGAGAATTTAGCAAATGCTACAAATCATCAACGCACAACTTTTGCATAAAGAGAATCAGCAACCCTAACAAGAAAACCGAAACTAGTGAAAAGAGACCTACGACACATTTCCCATTGTATCATCGTTTCATCAAATTCATAGTCCAACTCATGAATTTAGGTCTTTGTCCCTCTCTGAACCATAATATATGCAACACTTAAAATTTGTAACCTGAAAATAAGATCTGGCTAGCCACATCCTATTTTCAGCTTTTGAATCAGAGAGCGTGCAGTGTTCAAAAGAGGATTCATGCATACAAGCCATTGAGAGAAGTATGCAAATCACTCAGGCCGCTGATTAACTAGCATAGATGTGTTACGTGCTAGCTAATACTTTACTTCATTCAGTTCTAATTAGTTAGCAGCTTGTAGTGCATGAATGATGCTCCTATCCTGTAAAAAGGAAACCTTCAGAGGCAATGATAGATAACTACGTCGGCTGTGGTCAACATTCAATTGCTGGAAAGCTACTGCCCAAGCCGTACTCAATAACAAAATTAAAATATTCACTACAGACGACCTTTCTATCTAAAAAAACTGGGTTCCATCATCCCTCCGCTGAGTGACGGAATATTTATGTGAAGTCAGAATGATTTGATCTCATTTTCTTACCAAAACGTTGGTCCGCCGATCTAAGCAAAGTCAGAATTGATGATAGCAACAAAATCAATACACGATCACTGTGCACATCTGCTCACACTGCCTTCAGCTGATACTATATTCTTACAACAATACCCAGCATACCCATACTATCGCCAATAAAGATCAGTGACGACAATGAAGCGAGTGAGTGGAGACCCAAGAGCCTTATAAGACTAAGAGAGCTAGAGCAGCCGCTGTCGGTCCTGCTTCAGCTGAACTGATATAACCCAAATCCAAGCTGAAGCAACAAAAGAATGCTAGTATTAATAAGGCATTATGTTCGAGTGCAAGTTGGTAAAAAGTAGGAAAATCCATTTTTCAAGGCCTGCCCACCCTAATCCAAAGGGTTTTGAACTCTCTTGCCACCTATCTTCTCCTGCACCCCCAAGGTCAGCCTCAAGTTTGGGAAGTAAAACCTTATAAAAAACATGCATTTTCTTTTTTTGGAAAGGCTAAGTATACTATTATATTTTCACAAATGTACAAGTACAAAAAAGCTGTACGCGGCATCAAAGGCCATTACATTAACCCCCATCCGTAAAGGAAGCGACAAGTTCTAGGAAAAGTAAAAGACTTCAGCACACCAGGCAGGGAGGCAGTCCATAACAACTAAACCACAGTGGAGAAATACATAGCAAGCCGCAGACATGTGGTAGCCAATAGGGGCGAAGTAGAGGCGTCAAAAACTTGCATGTTATGTGTCAACCATATCATCCACAAAACAGAAAGCCTACAAAAAGATGCCAGAAACGAAGCGACGAACTATGTAGAGCAGGCGGATCATTTGCGGTCCTCCGGCCGTGACGGGAGGTTCTGAGGCCATCTACGACCTCTGCAGTCATATACGGACCTCTGCGGTCCCTAGTGCGGTCCGTCTGTGGTCGTCTGCGGTCCTCCCGTCGCGGCGGGAGGTTCTGAGGCCATTTGCGACCTCTGCAGTCATCTACGACCTCTGCGACCCTCTGCGGTCATATACGGTTCTTTGTGGTCATCTGCGGCCATCTACAGTCATCTGCGGTCCCTAGTGCGGTCCGTCTGTGGTCGTCTACGGTCCTCCCGCCGCGGCGGGAGGTTCTGAGGCCATCTGCGACCTCTGCAGTCATATACGGTCCTTTGCGACCTCTGCGATCATCTGCGGTCCTCTGCGACCCTCTGCGGTCCCTAGTGCGGTCCTCTGCGACCTCTGCGGTCATCTACGGTCATCTGCGGCCTCTACAGTCCTCAATATAATTCCTACTTAAATCCAAATATCTCAAGCTCTTCAACATTGTCAATCCGATTGGTAAGTGACCTGAACATCAACCATTGCATGTTAGTATTTCAAATTATAGATAACTATATTTTTAGAATTTGTGCTTTAAATAATTAACAATATATCTGTATTGACACTTAATATTTAGCTTTTAAAGACTAGTCCATGATAATCCATTGATACAATATCATATTGATCAATATTATTAGATTTTGAAACTCATAAGCCAACATCACGATTGTTGTAAGTGCTTGACAATGAAAGAGTTTTGACATCTGTGATTTGATTTGTACCGTAAGATTTAGTGACTTGAGCCATAACCAAGCATAAATGACATTGTTGGAGGTATTCAATCACCTCCATTTCATTTCCATATTTTTAAGCCACAAAATAGAAGTTTGTATGCAAAGAAAAAACTCAACAAAACTATAATGCACAACATAATTCTTAAAAAAATACAGTTTAACCTCTCTATCCTAATGCATGATTTGTCAAAATTATAATAAGGTAAAAATTTCAACTAGTCATTTTGTTGTGTTATTGATA
The DNA here is from genome assembly GCA_029204225.1 of Diphasiastrum complanatum. NCBI lineage: Eukaryota > Viridiplantae > Streptophyta > Lycopodiopsida > Lycopodiales > Lycopodiaceae > Diphasiastrum > Diphasiastrum complanatum. The sequence continues at coordinate 44,518,637 of CM055109.1, forward strand.
TAGTCAAATGTTTAACAATTCCATTGATCTACTACCAGTCAATTGGTTGTTGTCTAGTTGCAAATTCCAAACCGATGTGCAATTTGCGAAAGAAGAAGGGATTTGGGCCAAACCTTGCTTTGTGCCTATATTCAAAGACAATAACTGGCTCATCATACCCAATTCAATTGGTATATACCTGTACATCAAACAATTTTGAATAGATCTATGAGTTACACATAAATTTATGGAGGTTGAGGCTAAACCTTCTTAAAGTGAATTTCATGGAACCTAAGTTTCAATAAAAATCAGTAACCATTTTGTCTCTTTGAATCATAGCAAAAAAAAGGAAGTGTAACAACCAAGCATAGAACATATGTTGCATTGCACAATTCAAGAAGAGGAGATTAGATCTTACCTATCAAGTTATTTCCATGTATGGTGGCCGGAATACAAGGCCCAAGGGGCATTTCAATGGAGCTTGGGAGAACTCAGGAAAGTAGTACCTTACAGGGATGAAGCTAATGTAAATATCAATTTTGCATAATTAATGGCCCAAGCATGGCATCCTGCGTCTATAAGCCCATCTTGAAGAGCCGTCAATAGATAAGTTGCGTTAGGCCCCAAGTATGGCACCCTGCGTGCATGAGTCCAACTTGTGGTGCCATTAGTCACTAGGGGGCAGGAAACCAATTTTTGCAAGTCTCAATGTTTAAACTTAGACTTAAAAAAGTATACAAAAGTCAATGTCAAGATTCTAAAAAGAACTTGCATTCTATATTGAGACTTGAAATTCCTAGTCTCATAAGTAAATGTGGAAAGGACACTCCACAAGCTTCTATAAAGAGAAGTCCCTTCTATGTAATTTGCATCCTTAATGTATGAGAGCTAAGTGCTGCCATTTTGGGTCCACTTGTGCTAATTTTGGTGTTTGGCTAAATTTAGTGTGACTTTGTGTAGTATGCATATTTGCTTAAGTTCTTGCTATTTTAGCCCCATTTTAGCATAAGTGCTTCCTCTTTGAGTGTTTCTATTTCTAGTTAAGCTTGTAGAGTGTGGTTAAAAAGAGTAGACTGGATGTTAGAGTGAGAGTGGGTGGAAGAGTGTGTGTGTGAGTGTGTTGGAAGAATGTGAGAGAGGTGAGATAGATAGAGTTAATGGTTAGCTTATCTTGGTGATGTTTTGGTTGGAATGCTATTTGTTTGCAAGTAGAAGTAGATGTTAACACTCTTTGTTTTGCAAGCATCTTCATGGCTCCTAGGTTCGAGCCCGCTTCCCGTGCTACAAACAACTTAGGAAGAAAAGGTGGAAACCTTCTACTTCTTGACAACATTGTCGCCGTTGCCGGGGAGCCAAATGCTTGCTAACTTTTGTTGTTTTTAATTTTTTCTCTACTTGCTTTGTTGTAGGGACTGGTCACTAGTTTTTAGTGGTTACTTTGCAAAAAATTTTATGACTGTTATGCTTGTGGTTTGGGTGTTTTGAGCATATGTATGTGAGGAACTATCATGAAACTATCATTCCCCCACAAGACAATGCAAAAAAACAGCCTTCAAACTAATTTTTAAACCATCATGAATCTGCCTCCCCAAATTTGACTGTGGCAACTTCACAAAACTGCCAAAACAGGGTCTTGAATCCCCAACTGATGTTTGGAGGCCTAAATCTTGACAACTTTCCTCGCCCTCTTAACTGAAGATAAAACAGAGAATGAACTACCATCTATCAGAGCGGCGAGCCTAAATAGTAAGATCTGAAGGTTTTACTCAGAAAAAACCCCCTGGACTTGTTTTGGTTTCCCAAAACTCCAAAACTACTCAAATTGGCTCGCCTAGCTCAAATTAGAGAGACAATTACTTGCTGAAGACTATATCAAAAGGGCGAGCCAAGAGCTGCACCATTGTCGAGATATCTTACTTCAAAGTTTTTGGGAAACTTGTCTCTACAGCCTCAGTAAAAACCCATCTTGGCTCGCCTCCTTCACCATTGATAGATCTCATTAAGCCCAGTACACGATTCAAAGGGCGAGCCAAGAACCCAACTACTCATCATTCTAGATTGAAAAGTGTGAAAATCCTGATTTTTTACATTTTCTGAGATCCCAAATAGCCTGCCAACTGGGATTCAAGATTTGATAAATGCCAAAGTGTCATATCTCATTGTTCCCTCAAGGTCTTGGTTCGCCTATTTGCAGGTGGCATCCTCTACTTGTGAAGAAGCTTTTGAGTCAGGAGAACCAAGATCCCCACAGGATTGGCCAGAAACAAAGAAAATCCAAAATTTACTATTTTTGGTCTAAAAGCTTCGATTTGTAATATGTTGGCTCGCCTCCTTCACTATTGATAGATCTCATTGAGCCCAGTACATTGTCTCGAGGGTGAACCAAGAGCCCAAGTACTCATCATTCTACATTCCCATTCCCATCTTAAATCTTCAGATTTGCTTCCCTCATTCACTCTCCGACAATCCCCAAATCCACATGTCTTGAGAGTTGTTACAAATCCCAAATCTGCATTCCCCAAATTCTAGCACCCAAATTCTAGGATCCCAAAAATCCTAGAATTCCCAATTCCACCTCCCCAGATCTCATTCCCCAATTCCATATTCTAAACCTTACATTTGTACATTTCCAATCTCACATTCCCAGAGTTTGAATTCTTGAATCCCCAAACAAGATACTTTTCTTAGCTGCGAACTTAGACAAGATCTTTTGTTTGGATGCAACTAAGATCAGGTCGAAAGACTAAATCTAGGATCTCGAGAGAGGGAGGAAGTTCACTTGGAGACCAGGAACCATCAACTAGCCATCCCCAACCCCAAAATCTCCAAGAGCAGTTCGACATGGCTGCCAATAATCCAAATCAACCTCAAGAGAATCCAATACCACCTGAGGCACCAGGAGCTCAAAGGATCCCCAACCCGTTAGCCTTTGCTATACCATTACCAGGAGCCATTCCACATAATCGACGAGCTCCTAGACTCGATCTACCATGATATAATGGTACTACCGACCCTGCACGCTACCTTCAGATTTATGAGGAAGCATGTAAAGTCTATGGAGAGAACTCCAGAAGAAAAACTCCGACTCTTTAGTATGACCCTCACTGATGTCGCTCGCGAGTGGTATTTCAACCTTGAGCGTCACGAACGAAACGAGTGGGAATCACTCAAGGACTCCTTCATTAAGAGGTTCAAATCATCCAAGTTTCTTCAAAGCCCATTTTTATTGCCTAGTAAGATCAAAATGAGAAAGGATGAGAGGGTACGCGATTACATCAAACGACTCAAGCGTCTTAAGACTGAATGCCCTGCCCACTTAGCACCTGATCAGGCCGTGCTCATATGGTTCATGGCTGGCCTCCCGAAATCTATCCAGCGTGAACTTAGACCTCCAGAATCCTATGCTACCTTACATGATGCTATGGATGATGCCATCCGCGAAGAGGATGAAGGCTTCGATGAAGAATACGAACCCCAACGTTCTTCAGCCATTGTCTCTGACCAAAGCCATAGATCTCAAGGTGAAGGATCCTCTGCCGATGTTGCCACACAATTGTCGTTACAACTTGAAACCATGAATAAAATCCACCAGGCACAGATGGATAAGATATCCAAAGATTTTGAACAGAAATTGAAAAATACCACACCGCAAGGGCCTATTGTCAACCAATTTTCCAAGCGTGATAATGTTTGGTGTCCCACATGTCAACAAAATCACACGGCGAACAAATGTCCACAGAATAGACAAATAGCCCAAAGGTTTTGCATCTTTTGCGACACCAACAATCATGATACATCTACTTGTATCTACAATCCAAGAATACAAGCCATTGCACGACAATACCAGTGGAGGATGCAACAACAGGGTCCCCAAATTACGAGCTACCAAAGGCCCACATTCCAACAAGCACCTCAACAATGCTTAGCACTATCTGGACCGAATAACGTAGCACCAGCCTTAGTAGTGCAACAGCCTGGGCCTCCAATGAACCGCCAAATCATCCCAGCAAACCTTGCTACCACAAGTCATGATCCTCAACCTCAGCTAGAGTTCAGCCTTGAGAATGTCTATATGCCTGAGGATCAAGGGTTCCCCTGTTTTTACTCAGATGGAATTAAAGCTTCTATTTATCCTTTATTTACCACACAACAACGTTTCTATGGAAATAGAGCACCTATCCAATGTTATGGCTGTGGAGAGAACCACCGCATCGCCGAGTGCTCATATAAAGGCACCTACACACCTATCTGTAGGGAATGTGGCCATGGCCATTGCTATGAAGATTGCCCATCCCGAGCAGTAGAGCCGCAAGTTGACGCACCTGTCAACCTTGCAACTATTGTACATGATAGGAGAGCAAAATCTACAAAACTAGAAGCCCCTGTCTATGTTCAGACATGTGCCCAACACTTGAAAGAGTCCCTAGTGGTAGAGAGAATTTTGAACGAGGAGCATAGTCAACCCCATACTATAAGCCACTACACTAAATCCATTGGACCAAGAGAGTATCCCAACCCGCAAAATAAAAAGATCGTTATATCAAGGTAAAAAAGTGGATCCAAGAGGAGCAAGCTAAGGCCCCTATTGGTGATCTCACTCGGCCAATAGAACCTATGGATTTGCCTGTACACTCGAACAAAGTTGTGAATGCTTCTACCTCAACCATGAACCAGGAAGGGCTTATCCAACCTGAGTTTGATGAAGAACCCTTCACCTCCCTAGAACCAGGAGGGAGTGGGACTGAAGCCTTAACTGCTTTATTGTCTAGTCATGTCACCCTGCCCTTAGGTGATGTTTTGAAGAGTTCCAAACCCCTACACCAAGTCTTAACCGTCTGGTTAGGAGATACAAATACACCTACAAGACCCTCCATGACTGGAGAAAGTGATGATGACCAGTTCATAATGGCCATTGGTGCTACTTGGGAAAATGAGAAAAGTAATGTTACCCTACCTGTTTAGCACAAGAACCTCCCTTCAGTAGCTGTTGTTATTGATTGTGGTTCAGGTGTAAAAATCATGTCATCACACATATATCGAGAGTGGGGGCTAAGTTCCTTAAATCCCACAAGTTTTTCTATAAAACTTGCTGATCAGAGCTATGTCAAACCCATGGGAATTGTTGAAAATGTACATGTGAAGGTCACTGACCTTCGCTTCGTCATTAACTTCATAGTCTTAGATCTTCCAAAAACAATCCCATCTTACCGACTTTTGTTATGAAGACCCTGGCTAAAGTTAGACAAAGTACGCCATGACTGGGGTACAGCTCGTATCACATTGGAGAATTGGGATTGAGCCGTGAGAGTCGATCCGAATACCTGGACCATTAAGCCTGCGAGCCCGTTAGAAGAAATGACTTTGTCCACTACCGATCACACGATCGATCAAAATCTAAAAAAGCGCTACAAGCCATTGGGAATCCATCAAGACTCTGATACTGATATCATCAATTGGATTGCTGCTCTAGCTATAGTCGATTGTATGAGCTTTGTAAAAGGATCCATCTCCCTACTCCGAGAAGCCAATCAAGAGTCAAAACCTGCAAACCAAAAGTCTGTCACCCTTGATGATGAGATCAAAATCGGGGTAAACATGGTTGAACTATCATGGCTTCCATTAGAACCACCCCTAGAACCCTGTGAAGAAGAATTTCTTCCTTGGTGCTCAGTAATTACCTTGGAAGATGATGTGGGATATTCTGATGGACAAGCATTATCTTACTTTGATCCCCAACGTTATGGAGAAAGACGACTACCAGAAGACGTCTCTAAAATCCCATCCCTGGCTAAGGTCTCTAAAGAGCCTCGCCCCACAAGTGTATATCAATATCGGGTCAAGATAAGCCAATGGGACAATCCAGTAGATGAAGCCATAACCAGTGTGGACACCACGTTGTGGGACCCCCTTGAGAAGACAGTTTTTCTCTCAAACCCTCCTATCTGCTCGTGCTCTGTCAATACGTTGGTAGTGAAGAAACCAACTTCCAAAATACCTGCTAATCTAAAGGGAAAAGCTAAGATGGGTTGTGATCGTCCACAACTCATGAATACCAAAATTCAACCAATAGACACTGCATCTAAGGTCTCAAAAAGAGTCTCGACAACATCCACTTCTCCATCCCAAAATCAGGAACTAAGACATGATTTAGAATCGACGGCTGAGCCTTTGCACGATGTACCAGCATACTTTCGAGACTATACCTTAGATGATGTGATCGTTGCTATGCCCCAAGCCCAGCGAGAACCTGACTTGAATGACACAACTGAAAATTCTTGTTTGTATGAGGGTCCTGCAAAAGTCCAACCTCTAGATCTAGCCGATCCTGGAGAAGGAGAGAAGATGGTCTATGTAGGTGAACAACTTACTACTGAAGAGCTATCTGATCTAAGAGACCTCCTATGAGAATACCATGATTGTTTTGCATGGTCCTACAAGGATCTGAAGGGAATACCACCTGAAGTAGTGCAACACACCATTCCGCTAGTCGATGGTGCCGAACTGAAAGTGAGTCGACCTTATCGCTGCAACCCCCATTACTCCGAACTGATTCAACAAGAGTTGGAAAAGTTACTAGAAGCTGGATTCATATATGAGATTGAGCATACCGACTAGGTATCCCCAATTGTGATTGTGCCTAAAAAGAATGGAAAACTATGCATTTGTGTATACCTTAAAAAACTTAATGCAATCACAAAGAAGGACCACTTTCCCTTGCCCTTTACCGAAGGAGTGCTCGAACGAATAGCAGGAGAAGAGGCCTATAGTTTCCTCGACGGATTCAGTGGGTACAACCAAGTGCAAATAGCACCTGAAGGCCAGCATAAAACTACCTTTGCAACCGCATGGGGGACTTATGCTTTTCGCATAATGCCATTTGGGTTGTGTAATGCACCAAGCACCTTCCAGAGGGTTATGCAACATGCCTTCAAGGAGTTTCTTCAGAAATTCTTAGAAGTATTCCTTGATGATTTCTGTGTACATTCAGCCTGTAGGTATCACTTAATCATGGCATCGTGCTAGGACATATCACATCGCAATACGGAATTGCCACTGATCCAAATAAGATAAAAGTAGTAATTGAGATGACCATGTCCAAAACAGTGCGTGATGTCTATACCTTTATGGGGCACGCCAATTACTATAGATATATTTGCATTATTGGCCTTGCCTCTCTACCGCCTCATTGTTGAACCTAAGTGGACACAGGAAGCCCTAGACATCTTCGAGAAGATTAAGCAAGCCTTGGTCACTGCCCCAATCCTACGGTCTCCAAATTGGAGCATCGAATTTCACGTGCACACGGATGCATCTAAGTATGCAATAGGGATCATGTTGACCCAGCTAGGTGAGAAAAAGAAAGATTTCTCCATCCGCTTCGCGAGCCGTCAGCTCATTGAAGCCAAAGTTAACTACACTACCACCGAACGGGAGGCCCTTGCCATGATTTTTAGCATTAAGAAATTTCGACATTACCTTTTGGCCAACCCTTTCGCCTTTTATGTTGACCATCAACCATTGTTATATCTGGTAAATCAACCTTGTACAACGGGCCGTATTACACGATGGCTTTTATAGCTTCAAGAGTTTGAAGATAGTGGTTAGGACCGGAAAGCAACATTATTTGGCTGACCACCTTCTAGATTGACGACACGTCGAGAAGAAATGGGAGTTGATGATGAACTCCCGGATGCTCATATTTTTTATGCTAATGTAGTTCCAGAATGGGCTGCCTATAGTTGAGTATCTTGTGAGGGGACGACCTGATCCTTCCCTACCTTTCGTAGATCAACGAAAGTTGATAATAAAAGCTACCCCGTATAGCTTAATAGCTGGACAACTTTATTGAATGGGGATACACCATATCCTTCGAAGATGCCTACTGGACCATGAAATAAAACCTATTATTAGTACAACTCATGAAGGAATTGGTGGTGGTCACTTGGCCGCTGACGCTACTACTCGAAAGGTCCTCCAAGAAGGATTTTGGTGGCCTACCCTACACCGTGATGTGGCAACCTTTGTGAAACACTGTGATGTGTGCCAAAGAGCCAAAAAATAGAGAAAATCTGGGTTTATGCCTTTAAAGCCTATCATAGCAGAAAATCCTTTCAAATAATGGGGCATAGATTATGTTGTTCCCATCCACCCAGCCGCTAGAGGAAGTCAAGCCCGACATATTATAGTGGCAACAGATTATTTTACAAAGTGGGTAGAAGCGAAGGCTGTTAGAGTAGCCAATGCAACCAGCACAGCTAAGTTTCTCTATGAGAACATCATCACGCACTTCGGTTGCCCTTTAGGACTTGTGAGTGATCGCGGAACTCACTTCCTAAATGAAACAATACGAATACTCCTAGCTGAATTCCTTGTGGTTCATCGCAAGAGTACGCTTTATTATCCCCGATGTAATGGACAGGCCGAATCTTCCAACAAGATTTTGTGCGACATTATCACAAAGACCGTGGAAGCCAGTAGGTCCGATTGGGAGCATAAACTCCAAGCAGCTTTATGGGTGTTTCGAACAACCTATAAGCTTGCCACTGGCCATACCCCATTTCAACTAGTCTATGGACTCGAGGCTGTAATGTCTGCTGAGTTCATTGTCCCTAGCCTAAGAGTAGCCATGATGGAACGATTAGACACAAGTAAGTCTACCCAACGTCGATTAGGCTTACTGATGAATTTATGCGAAACCCGAACCATTGCCTTGCATGCATTGCACACCGAAAAGAAACGCCGCAAAGCTTGGCATGACCATATCCTAAAACAAAAGGACTTACACAAAGGTAACCTAGCATTAATGTATTAGAGCAAGGTCACGAAAGGCAAATTGAAATTTTCATGCCTCGGTCCCTACCAAGTAATGAAAATATTTGAAAATCGCGCAGTTCAATTGGCCACACTGGAGGGTGACCTTTTACCCACCTTGGTAAATGGTAGTCGGCTAAGGCGCTATCACCACTTACCTCCCACTATATAAACTTCATCATTTTTTTTTGTATGATTATTTTTTGCCTTTCTTTGGATTTTCCCAGTTGTTTATGAACGGTTTTTCTATTTGTCTGTCTTTTTGTGATACAATGTATAGGGAGTGGTGTTATGTGTAGAGAGTAGAGTATCTCTAGGGACGAAAAAACAATCTACATGGTTCATGGAGTTAGTACTAGTTACAGGTAAGGACGTTGAAGGCCACCAAATATAGTAACAAAGTGAATCAACATTGGGTCCAAAAAAAAAAAAAACTTTGAACTCAGTGCCAAAATCAGTGCTAGTGAAGGAAATACCATTTGCCAATGATCGGAACAGTTCCAAACCCTTCACTATTCAGCCAAGTAGAACAACACAAGTCACCAACGGAGACAAAAACCTCAATATCTCTCCCAATTTTCATTGTCTTGATTCTCCTATTTGACCATGGCTAGAACACATCTTGATAAGTCTAAATTGAGTCAGGGGAACCATGAACCCTAAATCCCAACCCTGTAGGCCAAAAATAGTAAAAATCACTTAAACCCACCTACAGGCTTGTCTTTTTGAGTTGTTGCCTCGCCCTCTTCACAGTAGACTCCTCATGTTATGCTCTATCAACTACGACTGAGGCGAACCAAGACTCCTAGCCAATTTCTGTTGGGGACCCATTTTTCAGAAATCACTTAACAGGCTCCCCACACGTGTGAAGATGACATCATGGTTCACCCCCTTTGATATTTTGCACATCTTTCTATGCTAAAACTATTGTCCAAACGGCAAGCCAAGATCCCCAGCCAAACTGCCAAAAATAGAGATTTAGTGATTTTTTGAGTTGAACTAAGTTTTTTGGCCATTTTTAGCATCGGTTTGGGTCCCCACACGTGTGAATGACCTGATCTTGGTTCGCCTTTGTCACCATTGATCTTAGAATGTCCTTTTTAGTCGATTTGATATCTAACATCTTGGTTCACCAAATTTGGGGGGGGGGGGGGGGGTCTATATAAGGAGGTGGCAAGGTCAAGAAAGGCTCGCATTTCAATGACCTTCTTTATGTACCTACTAGCTGCTATTATTGAGCCAGATGGATACAACTATAGTTGGGCTCACCTAGTCCAAGAAGAAATTTTTAAGACCCTTCTCTCTCCAAAGAAGCAGACTACGGTGGGACCACTTCTCACTCAACTAGCAATACACCAAGCGGGTGACCTAATTGATCCTTCAGCGGACTTTCCAACAGAATCCCCCATTGAGGCCACGTCTTCTAAGGCAAAATCCAAGAAGTCCACGCCAGAGGATAAGGATTGGCAGCAAGCAGTCCAACACCTTTCGGCACAAGCAGCAGTCCAAGCCGCACCCAACTCCCCCAAACATCCTTTTGCCATGCAGTTGGAATCTATACTAATGGATGAAGCAGAATCACCAGTAGCAGCAATGGCTATTCCAACTAGCCCTTCAAGGCAGAGCAGCCGACTCCAGGAGCTACTCAAGTGGAAGCCATCTTTTAAGCTTCCCCCTCTACCCCAGATTCCAACAAAGATCAACTCACCACCAAGGCACACAACTATCCAAGATCAACCTAAAGATATCGTGGTAGCAGATACCTCCAAAGAGGCTCCAGACACTCAAGGGGAAGAGATTATCATTCTTGATCAAGGAGAAGGGTCGCCCACGCACACCTATACAGGATACCCTGATGGAGCCGACCCCTTCAATGTGTACGATAAAAATCTGCCTCAGAACATAGAGGCTCAAGAAGCCCCATCTAGAGCATCCACACGATCCCAGATTTTGGCAAGCCACCAGAGGAGGTTGATGTCCCAGCAGTCAGTGCACTTTCTCATGCGCACGGCCTGATCAGGGATCTCAAATGGTTGTTGCAAGATCGACTCCACCACCATCGTCGAGCGGAGTTAGCAATGAAAGCTAAACAGGACCTTGAGCTCCACAACCAACAATTGCAACAAGAAACTGATCATGCAAGGAAGCAGATGGCCACGATGCAACAAGAAATGGATGCAATGCGTTCTAGCATCCAATCACACCAACAACTGGCTTCAACATTGCAACAAGCACAGAAACACCATGACGCTCAACTTCAAGCAGAAAAACAGCGGATCTCACGCCAAATCAATATAACTCTTGGAAAAGAAGCAGTCATCAAAACCTAGAAAAAAATGTGCGACGACCAAAAACAAATAATTGATTTCTATCTTTTAGTTCCACCGCCACCAAATTCATCTCCGGTCCCCGCAGAAACATACAATCAGCTCTTAGCCAAACTTCAGACTTGTCATACAACGTTGTAGAATTTTGAAGCTCAATAGTCTGAATATACTCAACCATTCATTGAGGTAATTACTAGACTAGAGAAACAAAACACAGAGCTAGAAAAATAGCTTGATGTTTTGCTTGTGACCAGAAAACCTCCTGCCACACCTCAAAGCGCCCCACCAGCCAGCGCACAAGCCTCCAACCCGGCTCATGTTGACTTTGATGCGTCCTTTTCTATTGACAACATTCTCGAGGAAGACCCATCTGCGGCTGCCGCCACACCGGACCTTTTGTCCCTTGGTGGTTCACGCACAACAAGGCCAAGCCACGGCATAACCCCACCTAGAGCCAGAACTATATTTAAAAAACCATAGTCACTGGAAGAATCCATCCAAGAGTACGAGGCCACTTATCCAGAAGACGAGATGCGAGGGGATATGTGTTGCCATGCTCCGCAGCTGAAATCAAAGGCAAGGAAGAACAAATCATCATGCAGCTGGCACCCCAACCCATATGGCGCAACGTCCTCTTCAAGGATGACAAAAAGTTCCTGGACGAATATTTTTGGATTCCCAGGTATCTACGCGTGAATTCCCACTATCTATCCATCCCTAGGCGAGCAACGTGGCCCGAAAAACAGGAGGATGCCAGTGCACCACCAAACTGGCCCATCATCCAAACTCCAGGACTTGGAAGAACCAAGCAAATTTCCAGTATGCCTTGGAGCAGTTTGATCACAGGCACCACCAATCGGTTGATTCCACAGTGCGGCAAGCGGCGCTCAACTGCAAGGAGCTTGCTTTCCTTAGTACTCTCGAATTCCATTGGGATCGCTCCTTGGGTCCCTTGTTTTTCGATCCCAACACCCCTTTCCCTAGTCTTAAATGAAAGGACTAGTTAACCATGGCAAAAATTTATTACCGAGAAGCAATGATGGCATCCCAACATGCAGCGCGAGTGGAAGAGTGGCAACGCTCCCAATGGTTGCCCCATAGCTCCCATGTGTTCGAGCCTCTCAAGGATGACAACACTATATGAGCCCAAGCACTGGAGGGTTACGAAAAACTCATCCAGGAAATCCGCAAGACCAATGAAGCGCAGGACGCCGAGCTGCAGGAAGCCCCATTCAAGTGAATTGCCATGGGACTGGCAATCATTTAGCAGCAGGGGCGTGTGGGGGCCGGAATACAAGGACCAAGGGGCATTTCAATGGAGCTTGGGAGAACTCAAAAAAGTAGTATCTTATAGGAATGAAGCTACTGTAAATATCAATTTTGCATAATTAATGGCCCAAGCATGGCATCCTGCGTGTATAAGCCCATCTTGAAGAGCCGTCAATAGATAAGTTGCGCCAAGTATGGCACCCTGAGTGCATAAGATTAACTTGTGGTGCCATTAGTCACTAGGGGGTAGGAAACCAATTTTTGCAAGTCTCAAGGTTTAAACTTAGACTTAAAAAAGTATGCAAAAGTCAATGTCAAGATTCTAAAAAGAACTTGCATTCTATATTGAGACTTGAAATTCCTAATCCCATAAGTAAATGTGGAAAGGACACTCCACAAGCTTCTATAAAGAGAAGCCCCTTCTATGTAATTTGCATCCTTAATGTATGAGAGCTAAGTGCTGCCATTTTGGGTCCACTTGTGCTAATTTTGGTGTTTGGCTAGATTTAGTGTGACTTTGTGTAGTATGCATATTTGCTTAAGTTCTTGCTATTTTAGCCCCATTTTAGCATAAGTGCTTCCTCTTTAAGTGTTTCTATTTCTATTTAAGCTTGTAGAGTGTGGTTAAAAAGAGTAGATTGTATGTTAGAGTGAGAGTGGGTGGAAGAGTGTGTGTGTGAGTGTGTTGGAAGAATGTGAGAGAAGTGAGATAGATAGAGTTAATGGTTAGCTTATCTTGGTGATGTTTTGCTTGGAATGCTATTTGTTTGCAAGTAGAAGTAGACGTTAGCACTCTTTGTTTTGCAAGCATCTTCATGGCTCCTAGGTTCGATCCCGCTTCTTGTGCTTCAAACGACTTAGGAGGAAAAGGTGGCAACCTTCTACTTCTTGACAACACCATGCAAATCGACATAATTTAGATGTTTTAAGATTCCAAATCCAGTGGGTATGCTACATGTTCAAACATCATGTGCATGTGGTATTACAATATTAGATGTATGTTCTAAGATCAAAATCAATCTAGCTTTTTTAAGGTATTAAATTATGCATGTTTCAATAGCTACTGAATGACTAAACTAGACTGTAAGAGCCCTAGGAGTATGAAGAACAACTTTATAATATTCGTAAATGAGATGTTGTGAAGTTGATTTGGGATGGGAGGTTGGCAATCACCACCCAAAAGCAACAACAAACAATCAAATCAAACAACACTCTGCGACCTCAACGGTCCTCTGCGGTCATCTGCAACCTCTGCGGTCATCTATGGTCATCTACAACCTTTGTGGTCTCTGCGGTCATCTACGGTCATCTACGGTCTCTACGGTCATCTGCAACCTCCGCGGTCCTAGTGTGCTCCGTCTGTGGTCCTCTGCGGTCCTCCCGCCATGGCGGGAGGTTCTGAGGTCATCTACAACCTCTGCAGTCATCTACGGTCATCTACGATCTCTACGGTCCTTTGCAGTCATCTACGATCATCTGCAACCTCTGCGGTCCTCTATGGTTTAGGGTGCAGTCCATATGTGGTCCTCTGTGGTCATCTGCGGTCCTCTGGGGTCCCTAATGTGGTTCGTCTATAGTCGTCTGCAGTCCTCCTGCCGTGGCGGGAGGTTCTGAGTCCATCTGTGACCTCTACGGTAATCTACGATCATCTGCGACCTCTGCGGTCATCTACGGTCATTTGCGACCTCTGCGGTCCCTTTGCGGAATTTAGCAATATGTGAATCACGTTTGAATTGGGTATGACATGATTGCGTACTATAAAACTCATGCATACACAAATATTATAAAACTTCTAACAAACATATCATAGTAGAAAACCTTTTCAAATCAATTAAAATGTATCTAACATTCATAAAAAATGACACATTAATAGTAAATCTTTCATCAATCTGTATTCTTTTGTTATACTGTCAACATTAGCGGTAAAACCCCTACCGTCTGAGGTATGAAGCACTGAATTTGCCTTTAGTGTTTAGGCATAACAACCAATACAAACTATAATGTCTCTACGTTTACATCCATTTCTCCCTCATCAGCCTCCTCAAACCCAGAACTTGAGTCTTCAGATGAATTTGTATCTGATTCAGGTGATTCCAAACGGTCTTGATGCGCTAGGAAGGACTGAGTCATATCTATATTTTTTGGAGTATCGATACTCAATATAGTCCGACCGATGTTGTTCATGAGCTCTGCCACACAGTATGACGTTCTATATAAGCACACAAACCAATTTGGAGCAGAAAAGGATTCAATAATGCTGCTAACACCTCGCCAATGCTTTGCTTTCTTTTTGTGATCTGGCTTACATGACACAAAATGTTTTGCCGATTTTCCACTATCTCCAAAACACAACCTCAACAGTTTAAATTTGGTTTGCACGCACTCCCTGACATCATTCAGGGACTCAGCATTGTAAAGAACAAATAAAACAGGCTGCAAATTCGGAACAGTTATATTATTCTCTTTCAATGGAGTTGCCAGCTTGTAGTAACTCTCAAAAACAAAACAACGTACATCATGCATTGCTTTGATGCTTGATTTGATACCCTCTTTTCTATTGTGATCCAAAAAGAGAACAGTCACATAGACTTTGTATTGTGGCGTGAGAGTTATCAAACAATGCCGGACCATTGACAAAATGTAATTGAAGTCTAAAGACTCCAAGTTATCAAATGTATACAATTGTGATGCCACGAAACTGTTAAATTTTGAATATCAACATAAATATGGCATGATAAATTTGAAAATGAAGATATGAGCTAGATAAGGATAAATCATGAAGAGGCCTAAGTCATTTTTCGAGAATTTCTCCTAAGTACTTGCCTTGTGATTAAGGGCAAGACCTTTAAAAAAAAAGACATTGCTTTGGATAAGCCTTTACTAGGTCGTCCACGCGAAACGACTAGATATGAAAAGACATGTTAAACTAGAGTAATTTTAACTCTTAGTTAAATATACCTCTTATGGTATAATTGAACGTATACTCAATCTAATTGTTAACTAGACCCTTTCGCGGGAGCGACGCACCTGTTGTTTTAGAGGTGTGTTTGTTCACCCCGTAGAACATATATTGATCTCACACTTCAGTCTCGAGCATCGAGAGAGAAGAGTTTATGCATATGTAAGAGGTTGAAGAAGTGAATAGAGTGCTGAGAGTTATTCTCCCTTATCTTTGTTCTCCGCATTGTTGAGTGTGAGTGATCCTGAGTCTACTAGCAATCTCTAACACATTACATGGATTACTATCTGATCAGACAGACTCTCTAGCACATTACAGTCGTTTGTTGTGTATCCGTAAAACATGCTCTAAAGAACTGTCTTAAAATCATCTTATTTGTCTGTCGCGAATACTTTCTTTTCGGCACTCAAATAACGACTACATTTGGTACAGTCAAGCACGATCATTGAATAAAGCTATATGTATACATATGAGATGATAGTCCCTGTCTGAAGAATTGAGTCTTTGATCTGTGTTCCTGATTGTAATTGACATAAGTTTCTAACGTGCTCTAAAACTATTCGTGTTCTTTAACCATTAAATTGGACTTTTGTCTAGAAACGAACAGTTCGCAAATGCGATTAATTAATTGTTTGCACAACCATGAATACATCGAACATTTCTTGATTCTCTGTTGACACCTTAATCAGCCAGAGTGTAGTACTGCTATACTACTCTGATAACATCTCACATGTAGAACGCGTTTCATTCAATTTGATAGAGGCCAGATTGTTGTTCTGAAATTATTAACATTACATTCCCCAAACACAAGTAATACTGGTTACTTTCTAATGTCTGTTGACAACCAGAATAACACTCAAAACCACTTGTCATAATTGTACCAAATACATAACTTTCTAACATTGTCCCCCTTGTGGAAACAACATTATTTACTACAAAATCTATATTAACCTTGTTGGTATAGTACGACATATACCAATTTTTGGCACCGTTGTCGGGGATAGTTTAGTAAAGTTGTAAGAAATCTGACACATCCATCTACATCTCTAGTGTATGTCCGATAGAGAATTCCGATTAGAACGATACCGTAAGCTTAGAGAGGAATTTTTACGAAGACAGAGAACCGTTCCTATCCCGTTTACAGCAGATGTTGCGCCAGCAGTCGAAGTAGCAACTACCACCACTATGGAGAATTGATGCTGCACCATCCCAACCAGATACAGTTCCAGTCATGGCTATGAATACGAGTGGAGCTGTCGTTGCTGCTAATTCATCAAAGCCAGCTCCAGCTTCCACATCCGAAAAGCAACAGAGTGCATCTACCTCGGATGATGATGCAACTCAGTCTGACACATTAGAAAGGGCTCGAGCAACTGCAGAAGGTGACATTGGGGCACCTGTTGAAGATGATGACGAACCAGCTAATCAGCCCTAGTGGTTTCGCACCATGACAAAGAGAGCCAAGAACTTAGTGGCTGAAGTTTATGAGTTGGACAAGTACCACCAGAAGCTCACCATGGAGTTTGTCAACTCAGAGAGAAGATGCCAAGACTCTCTAAAGGAGTCCTACAAGAAGATCGATTTGCTCGAATCAGACAACAGAAATTGATTGAACGCAATCATTCTCTCGAAACACAACTTCAGAAAGCCATACATCAACATAAAAGGACTGAATCCGATGGTAGAATGTGTCGCACTATTGTGTGTGAACTCAACCATTGGGAGATACTTTTCCCAATCAGATTGTCGGTGAAAAACATATGTTCTAAGCATATCTTCTAGTGTCTGGCTGATACGCTCTGTTTGCCCATCTGATACTATCTGTATCCACCACAAAGGGTCGGTTAGGATCGACAATGTATAAAATTGGAGACATACAAACACAGTGCTTGAGAGTCTCAAAACTCTCATTCATTTTATCAGTCCATGTTATCAATGGATTTTTTCTGCGGCTACATTTTTTTTCCACCCGCTTAAGAACGTTCATTAGGGGCAATGCTATTAAGGCATAGTCGATAATGAACTTGTGAAAGAATCCTATGAAGCCCGAAAAGGATTTCACATCACGGATTGTCTGAGGTTGCGGCCATTCTCATACCTTACGAACTTTATCATAATCCATTTCAAGACCTTTATCCGAAATGACATGGCCCATGTATTCGAGTTTAGTTGGAAGAAAATCACATTTTGACTCTTAGCATAGAGCTTTTCTTGCCTTAGGAGATCCAAGACAATATGAAGATGCTCTTCATGCTCCTCAAGGGTCTTACTATAAACTAATTACCTGGATCAAAATCCAATCTTGGAAGGATGTTCCTAATCCTTATCTGATGGTATCCTGATCTAATGTCAAACTTGGAGAAATATTTACTAAGCTCCATTCAAACGATCCATTAGATCATCCATCCTAGGTAAGAGATATTGTTCTTGATGGTTAAATAATTTAACTTTTTAAAATCGTCACACAAACATGTGTCACCATCTTTTTTACTAACCAAAAGGATTGGTGCTCCCCGAGGGGACTTACTAGGCCGTATATGGCCCATTCTAAGAAGTTCTTGAATCTGCTTAGAAATTTCATCCTCTCCCTTGATGCTAAGCCTGCATGGAAAAAGAGATACAGGTTGGCTACCAGGTTGCAACTTTATATGATGGTCGACACTCCTTTGGGGAGGTAGGCCATCAGGTAGTTTTTTAGGAAAAACATCGCTATACTTCTATTTAAGTTTGTTCAATATTCTACATTCAAATGAATTAACACCTAAGGTATTATGTAAAGACACATTCAAAGGCAAATGCAATAAATCAACATTCAGACTCTAAACTGCACCTTTATCAGGATGGTAGACCAATGGCTTTTGAAAGCAATAAGTTAGACCCAACTCAAAGTAGATACTCTACTTATGAGAAGGAACATGCTGCTATCATCCATGTGTGAAAGATTTGGAGACATTATTTGTACGGATCTAAAAGGGTGGTTATGAAGGATCACGAATCTCTTAAGTTGAATCTGTAATGCCTCGGATGGTCAAAACTCATTCAGGAGTTCAAATTCGAGATTAAGTATCGTCGAGGTGTGTCGAATTGTGTCGCTGATGCTTTGAGCTGGATTGGAGAGGTTAATTAGTTATGCTTTGTTGAGTTCCGATCTGAATTTTATCTTTCTTTGTGACACCTTTGTCGTACCAATGATAATCCATATCTTGACCATTTGTTGATACATAAAGACCACTTTTTTTGCCTGTATTGCGCCTTGTGCTAAAAGTATGCCCTTTTAAGGTACCTAATACTTGCTTGCTCCAAACATGACATCTTTGGTCCTACCAAAGGAATTGTTCCAACTTGGATCTAAATATTCAATACAAGATACAAGGACATGCTGCCTCCTTGGCTAAGCATGTCTCTATCAAAGCACGCCATTTCACCACCATACTTGAGAGTGTTGTCACTAACATCCTTATTGCAATTGTTTTCATTACAACAATAGTTGGTATTCATAATTCTCATAAAGCATCCACTGGGATAATGAATGAGCTTGACTATTTTTTCACTACCCTTTATATCTCTTCTCCTTCTCTTACCTTTGATGAAGAAGGCTTCGTCATTGCCCTTTGAATTGATTGGTTGAAATTTCTCTGCTTGCTCACTAGCTCACATAGAAAAATCCTTTGAGGTAGGAACCTCTCCTTGACTCCTCAACATACTATCATTTGATTCATGGAATCATTGTAATGTGTTCCAAGCCACCTTTTATGTACTGGCTCCCTTTAACTCCATTGATGAGGCCTTTGTCCCAAATCTAGAATAATTTCCATCACATACTAAATAGCAAAAAATTACTCCATTGCTATCTATCAAATAGAGTAGTTAGAGAGGTCGAGACTTCAATACAATATTGTCATGCAGAGACATGGCGATTAGAATGAGTAGATGTAGATGTAGATCAAACTTGATAATAATTATTATTATTATGATGTGCGCAAACATTAATCTTGTGCTTCTATAAGCAATCTATAAGTATTCAAGAATACATTTCAAACAGTTATTAGAGATTAGATCATATCATAAAAGGAATATGTGCATCTCTTCTACTCGTGTTTTGTAATTCTATCAAGCCTTATGAAAAAACAATGCAGCAATTTTGATGCAAATCACTAGCAAATAGAATCCCACTTCAAATTTGAACTTGAGTTTCATACTGTTGACATGGTTGAACATTTTCCTTCCAGAGCATTGTCGAAAGATGAAGGTTATAGGTTGAGGAGTGTAAGGATGCAACACCTGGTTTTTTTTGTCGATGGATGAACCAACTGGTTTTTGGTCATCAAACATATCACAATGTGGTGGTTAAATCTTTTGTGAGATTCAGGCAGCATTAACGGGGGTTAAGATTCCTTGGAGAAAATTTTCTTTCACCCAACATTGCAAAATTTAGTAGAGTAAACATAAGCATATTGAGTGGGAGGCACACATCACAAAAATTTGTGATAGTTTTGGAGTCATGTCAAGTGATGAGGTCAGTAAGTTTAAGCGTCCTGATGGAAGGGCTAGCACTGCTAGTAGTTTTCTTTCTTTGTCAGTTCTTCCTGTGGGTGACGAGGAGGCTCAATGAGAGAATTGACCAAAGGGAAAGGGAAAACATGCCAATGCCAAGTGGGTCTTTCCAAAGCTATAGACCTGGATGGCCATGATGCAAATGATGAGCGTGATGATCATGTATTCCATATGAACACTCCACCATTTGGAATCAGAAAGATGTTAAATGCAGCTCCAATTGAGTTCAATAGCCCTCTCCTCTGTCAATATGTTGTTGCAATGGAAGGAGATATAAATTTGGATGGCACCTTGCCTTCAAGTTGTAAAATCCATAGTAGTGCAATTTTCTTAATACCATTCAAGAGTGGAGCAAGCATACTATCAAAGCTATTGGAGAGTATTAACACACAATATTAGAAGCACATCCAAGATACTATGATGGTGATATTGTATTTGAATTCCCTACGTTTGGTAAGTCTAGTGGAATGCATGGAATTGAACATAAGTTTGATGGCCATATATGGTCCAAACTAGTAACAAGCAATGTAGCAATTGCAAGGATTGTCCATGTTAGTTATTGCATTGGCGTATTCGAGTATGCATGTCTTTATTTTCCATTTAAGAGGAATGATTCCCAAAACGATAGAGCAATTTTAAGGAGAGATGTTCATTTGTATTGGCATACAAGGATGGAAACATTACCTGTAAATTTTGTAGAAGATATGCGACTTGCATGGACACCTATGCATGCATAACATACTATGTGATGCAAAATGATGAAAGTATGACAAAGTTGATGATACATGTAGGACATCATACACATGAGATGCAACTTGGAACATCGAAAGGAGAGAGAGAGAGAGAGAGAGAGAGAGAGAGAGAGAGAGAGAGAGAGAGAGTAGTATTTTATCCCGAGGCTCTTAACCGAGCTAGAAACAAGGAGATGTGGACGAACTTAATCCAATACCTTCTCGAGGGTTCTGTCACATCTCTTGCATGTAATGAGATTTTTACGGCATTATGGGATGCAAGCACATCTGCATCAAGTTGCCACATCACCAGGTTCACAACCTCCACAGGGTGCTAACCTATGATTCACATACTGAGCAAGCTATCACCTGCCTCTGGTACTTCACAACCCTCTGCCAGTGGCTGCACCTAGTATGTTTGGGTCTTCTAGGCCAAAGGCAGGGCCTTATGAGCCAACAACAGGCCCCTCTAGGGCTTCTCCATAAGTGCAGGACCATCCAAGTCTGGATCTTCATATGTCACATGCCATTCTTCGCGTGCAAGAACTTTCAAGGAACATGCAAAAACCATCTCTAAGGGAGGACTGTTGAGGAGGCATGTACATGATATCAAGGTATAGAATATCATGGACAATGCATCAAACTCTGGGGAATGAAAAAGTTGCCTATGTTGGAGAACCTTGGTATTGTCTGGACCTTCTCATGTAGAGGACACAGGCAGCTTTCCGTGGGTGAACCACATCACAACCAGGGCTCTTTCGATTATGACACATGAAAGTGCCATGCTTTGGCCATGTTCCGTACTTACAACAAATTTGATTAGCATTTCGTTGTGCTGGAGAGATTGCTTGTGGTGCGAGATGAGCTGCAGCCGAGTTCATGGCATGATATCACAATCAAGGTACTTGAAGTTCACTTTCAAAGTGTTGTGTTTTTCGAGGAATTCTGGAGATAAGTGGTTGAATATTTCCATAGCACTTTGTAATTAACATGATCAATTTTATAAGGCACGTGCCTAGGAGAGAGCATACTTCATTATTTTGCTCAAGGTAGTCTTCGGCCTACATGGAGGTATTAGCACAAGCACCTAAAGATCACACTTCTGCATTTCATGCAAGGAAACAAATATGCTCCTATAGTGATTGGTATGCATACCAGTGGTCCAGAATTTTAGAGCGGTTTATTTAGAGTAGTCATGTTACATGTTCTTGATCATTATGACTCTGTATATGCTTCGATTGAGGCAATATGCTAGACATTTGCACAACCAGTTTGTCTTGCTACTATATGATATTCTTGGTCTCTACAACTAGCTTAGGATGCATTTGAGCCAGTGCTTGACAATGGTGACCGGCATCATAGTTACGATTTGCTTGGGATTTCTGTACACCACCAAAACAGATTATTTTTGTTGCACCTATTTGGCATTCCTGCTCAATAGGACTATCTTGAGTTGCAATTTTCACAGTTCCTGATGTGGCATGCATAGTCTCTTTGTATAGCTTGCAATCTTTGTGGTGGCATATGATTTTTCCCTGGCACTCTTATTCTATTGGAGTGTCACAGTGGAAGCGTGGTGATATCCAGATATTTCTCCAGTACCATTGGCTTAGTAGGCTGGACTGTACCAGAGCTCTCTCCTCGAAAAGTGTGCCTCTCTTGGCTTGGGTTTAAACCAAAAAATAGGACTTCCTTCAATTCATCTTTTTTGGCACATCCATACAAATGGAATGTGATAAGTTCTGTACCTGGGATCCTATGCATTATTCTATTAAAAAGTCAGAAAAAGGAAGCAAACCTTTCCTGGATCAAGATAATAGTTAGCAATCGCTTGATCAGAAGGTAATATTCAAAGAAAATTACGCTATCTTTTCTTCATGCATGAGAATTCCCAACCAAAATTCAACACACAAAATAGAGGCCAGATACTTCATCCTCAATTGACTCATGAAGGCTCTTAACCCTGCTGCATTCATCATATCAAGCCAGGAATACATATTTGCTCCAAAAGGTTCTGCGTAGCATTTTCAGTAGGAAATCCAAGAATGGTGCCGGGTGTCCATTGAGCAATTATGCCAGCAGAGATTGCAAATCTCAATGCCCGTTTCAATTTGTCTTGATCATTGTAAAGATCAGGCTTGAGTTGAAATTTTCGAAGCATACCTATTCAAAACAACAGATGTTTGAAGTTAATCAAAAGTGTCAGAAATATGCACTGCAAGCATTTCTTGAAACAATAGCAAACAGAAGTCTTCTCAATCAAAAATCATAATCGAAAGTTGTAGTCCACACGTCCATTTCAAAATAGCAAGCAGAAAATTATACTAGCACAAATTTGGTAAATCCCTACTGCAGATCCAAGTTTCTGATGGCATCGAGACCTAACCGGCAACAATTGCATCCCCTGATCCCGTTCTGTCACAAGAGAATGAAGAAACTATGACGTCTTCTGTACCATTGACTGACCCATGAAAGTTAGGAGTGTAGTAGTGAATTCTCCACGTGCCATCTGTTACCAGAAGAATTTTCAGATTATCATGCCATATAGGAGCAATTTCTTCAGGGGTGTAGTGGTACTCAAAACGCCTTCTTTTGAAAGCGTCACGCTCCCTGTCATCTTTTGCTGCTTCCCTGTAATACAAAGTCCGATACGCTAGATCGTCTTCTCCCAGTAAAAGCTCTAACTCATACTTTGTAACCTCAACAATATCGGATTTTTCCCAGGCTTCTCGGATCACTTTCCAAGTTTCAGGTGTAGAATTCCACAATATAAGTGGAAGATTGACATCAAAAAATATGGAGGCATTGACATTTTTTGCTAAGTCCATGGCGTTGAGAAGACTAGTGCGTGTTGGATCCCTTAAAAGACTGATGGAGGTAAAGTGGAATAATCGAGTCTGTTACCAAACAATTACAATCATTAGCCTCAGATGGAAAAACAGTAAACGCCTACTTCTACTAGCTGCTTTGTTGGTAGTTCAATTTGAAGACATAATAAGTGACCATGCATGTAACACAAAAGTACACCTTTCCATAAGATTACTGTGACATTTGCAAGAAAATTGTTGCTAGAAGAGAGAGATCCAACCATGTTTATCACAAGCTCAAATAGCAAGAAACTAAAGTGATTTAGAAAACACGAGAAATCGGAGGGCATACACAATCTTCAAAACAGGAAATAAGATTTGATTTTAGCCAGTTTCAGCTCTGTTTTGTCCACAACAATTTTTCAGTAGCATGTATTTCCAGAATTTCTTTCTTTTGCCTGCTTTGGAATGCCTCAAATAAGCATTCTGCAAAGCAATTCCATGATGCTACATTGTGATTTGCTTTCTATGGAGTTTTTTATAATGAGATTTTCTATTGTAGCTCAATTCAGACTTATGATTAATCTGAATTATGTTCCTTTGCTCAATCATCTTGTTGTAAGTACTAATATGATTAGTCTACTCCTCTATCTTGACTTATGCTCATACTTCTGGCATGGTGTCAAAGCATAGGTGCTTCTGATTTGAGCGTTGAACATAGGAGTGGTATTGCTACAAGTTGAATTATTTTTCAGGAATCAGATAGCTGGTGGACGTGGAATTTACAGATCATTTCAGATCTGTTGGAGCGCAGCCATAGATTATTATAGATCCATGAAAAATATCTTTACAGGTCACAGAAGGCAGATCATTGTAGATAGTTTGCTGAAAACAGTTTGCTGGAAACAGTTTATTGAAAGGCAAATTTTTGTTGAAGATCTGGAAGCAGTTCACTGAAGACAGATTGCTGAAGTGCAACTATTGTCTAGTACAGATTGCTGAAAAAATTTTGTTGTATGTTGATTCAGATCACTGCATCTGCTTTTGGAGCGTACTGAAGGTGCACAAGGTTGCCGCTGACTGGAAGTTCATTGTAACTATGATTGAAGGTTGATAGTTGCTGCAAGAACTACTTGACTTGGTCACAGGAGCAGATGTGCGACAACGTTATGAACATCATTTCAATTGTTGCGTATATAATGATGGGCCAAGAGCCTATCATGGAAGCTTCTGTTGTGTTTACTCCACATAGAAGTGTTACTTCAAACGTAGCCCAATGATAGTGGAATTTCATTTCACCATCTCTATGTAGAGGAATCTATGAAGGAAGAGAGCCCAAAGGAGGAAGAGACACAACATCTATTCTACCAAGCGCTTGATTTGTAAAGCTGCTGATTTTTAAGATAAGGTATTATGCAAAAGAGACAGTTGAAAAATAGAAAAATTTCATTCTCATCAAAATATTCACTCTATATCTTTATTACAATTATTTACTACATCACTCAACATACGAATTGTAGTGATGATTGTGTCAGAATTATCATTTGAGATAGGAGTAGACTAATATTATTAGTACTCACCCACACAACAAGATGACTGAGCAATAGAAGCATAACTCAGATTTATCATAAGTCGGAAGGACTCACTACAATGGAATGAAGGTTGGGCGCCAATCCTCCTTATATGATTTTATAGTAGCCATAGCAAAACCTATAAGCAAAAAAGCTTGATCTAAATTTAGTTCCTATACATGGTAATTTCCCGAAACCAAAAATGTAAATCCTATTATTGAACTATAGCGCCCTCCTACATGCAAAAATATTCTATGGCAGCAATAAATAATATTGGCCCCTAAATATAGCTCGCAGGCATGACCCATTATTATTAGGGGTCAAATTAAACATTATTTTCTAACAATCCCCCTTAATTTTAATTTTCTATCACTTCTAGAAGTTCTCTAAACTTCTCAAATCTATTCTTACCAAGTCCCTTAGTAAAAATATTTGCAACGTGCTCTTCTAAAGGACAATAGATAAGCTCAACTTCATGATCCTGAAGTTTTTCTCTGATAAAATGTTGTTTTACTTCAATATGTTTTGATCTGCTATAAAAAGCCGGATTCTTGCCAACTTGATGCAACAACTTCGTTATCACACTAAAATACTGCAAGTGTTTCTTGTTTCATATCAAGATCATGTAGAATCCTTCATAACCAAATTGCCTTGTATGCTGCACTTGTAGTAGCTCGGTACTTTGCCTTTGTAGATGATAATGCGATGGTAGGTTGTTTCTTTGAACTCCGAGATATAGAACTTGATCCAAGATTTAAAACATAACCTATCGTAGTCGATCTTCCAATCCGCATCAACGTGCCCCTTCAATTGTACATCATCCTATCTTCCATAAAAGATACCAAACCGTAAAGTACCTTTAATATATCTGAGTATTCGATTTGCAGCTTTCTAGTGAGCCTGCTTAGGCTTAGCCATAAATTAACTAACAATACTAACAGCATATGCAATATCTAGTCATGTAGTTGTTAGATAGATCAGACTTCCAACAAGTTGCCTATATAAGGTTTCAATTTGATCTTCCTAACTTTCGTAAACTTACAACCTTACACCCACAATCATATGTAGGTTGCATTCTGACATCCCAAATTTTTCAAGAAGTTCATGTGCATACTTAGATTGAGAAATAAATAGTCCATGTGCTACTCTCCAAACCTCAATCCCTACAAAGTACTGTAGTGAACCACAAAGTATTGTAGTGAACCAAGATCTTTCATATCAAACTCTAATCAAAGATCTTTCTTAATATTCCAAATCAAAACTTGATTAGAACTTGCGATAATAAGATCATCAACATATATCACTACAACAACAATCTGAATATCTTTTATCATAACATAATGTGTATGCTCCGCACTACTCCTCTAAAAACCAAGCTCTTAAAAGAATGTACCAATCCTCATGAACCATGCCCTGGGTGCTTGTTTAGGCCCGTATAATGCCTTGTCCAACTTGTAAACCTTGTCCTCCTATCTTGCTTCTACGTAACTCTCTGGCTGCTCCATATAGACTTCTTCCTCAAGAAAGCCATTCAGGAATGCACTCTTTTAACATCCATTTGTTGGATATCCCAACCAAACTGAGCTGCCAATGACAAAATTGTCCTCATAGTAGTCAACTTAGCAATTGGTGCACAACCTTCTTCATAGTCAATCCCTTCTTGGTAAGCATACCCTTTTGCAACCAACCTTGCCTATAGAATCATCCAATTTATACTTAGTTCTATGGATCCACTTGCATCCAATTGCCTTCTTACTTGTAGGTAACTATAAAAGCCTCCAAGTCTTGTTCTTCATGATTGATTTGTACTCTTCATCCATAGCTTTCCTCCAAATATCCTCCTTTTCAGCTTGCCTCGAAGTAGATGAATCCCTAGTTTCCAAGACTATAGCCATAAATGCAAATTGTACAACTTCCTCCTCATGATGATCCCCATGTAGATCCCGATCTTGGTCCTGATCTTGATCTTCATGCTACTTCTCAAGCCTTGCTGATCTTCAAGCTCCTTTTTTACTTGACTCATGTTCCAAGATAACACTCCATCTTCTCATAGTACCACCTAGGTAACTTTCTAGTAAACAGTGTAGGATGCTTCTCGCCTGGTGAAATTGGAGGTGAATAAGTAAAGTTATGGCATGAGAGGTTTGGACATTTAATTCTAATAGTATGCAAGTTTTGAGGAAATTTAATATGGTTATAGATTTACCTCAAGTTCTTTCACATCACAAGTTCTATGAAGGTTGTGTCTTTGGAAAACATCATAGACAAACAATTTCTTTTAGTAAAATAGAGCAAAAAATATTCTAGAACTTGTTCATCCATATTTGTGTGGCCCTATGAAAACACAATCTTATGGTGGAGCAAGTTATTTTATGGTGTTTGTGGATGACTATTCTAGGAAGATATGGGTATATTTTCTCAAGAATAAGGGTGAGGCGTTCAGATGTTTTACTTGGTTCAAGACAGGTGAAAAAAGAAACAGGTAGATAGATAAGATACTCCTTTAAATAAAGGAAGCGACCATCGTTCGGACAAAATTTCAAATTTAGAGAGAGAGAGAGGTTCATTATTGTTCTTCTTGATTAGACATCGTTCTTCATCGAACTGTATAACCATATGTTGCTTTGCTATTGCTGAAACTGAGAGTAAGTTCTTCTTTATGCCATATATATAAAGAACATCCTTGATATCACCAGGTGTGACCTGTCGTATCAAGATTCAATTTTCAAAACAGAATTTACAGAAATTAGAATGACATTATGAGTCGTGACCCAAGTTTAAACAGACTACATAGTACGTACTAGTTAGCAGTTGCCAGTAACTACAGTTAAAACTTAAACAGGTTACAGACTACATAGTACATACTACAGTTTAAAGTTAAAACTTAACTTCAGGAATCAGAAACTTGAAACTAGATTCTAGAATCCATAATATATCATGATTCATGAATCATAACAAAATAGTAAATACAAATGCCAGGTGCCTCATGAGTCCGGTCACCAATGTAATGTGCGATGTGTCTGATGATAAATCATGATGTGTACATATGTCTCATACTACACTGTAAATACTAAACAGCTCAAGAGTCAATGCTCATCTAGTGACATGAACATCGTAGTGTCATCTACAGACTAGTAACTAGTAACTACAATGATCTAATGTACATACTACAATCATCTGAAGACTGACATCAATGAGCACTGAGCAGGGCCCAGGCTGCAGTGAGCACCCTAAGCTCTCCTACACCTGAGTCTCCTCCCACTCGCTGGTGGTGTTGTGGAGCCTGTTGTGGCCTCTCGAGTGGTAGGCTCAGCTGCGAAATCCTCATCAAAGGCAGAGGTATGATGCCCCTCATCCTCATCCCCGCCCTCCTCGGACTCCTCATCCTCATACTCCTCTGAGGACTCTGACCCTGACAATGCCTCAGACTCAGACTCAGACTCGTCCTCGGGGCTATGAGCACGGGAGCTGCTAGCCTCTCCTGCCCTCCTCCTACGCTCTGCTCGAGTGACAGGCCCTGCACAATGCACACAAAAAGGGACAAACGTGTTATTGCCTGCAAATTAGTAAATTACAATTTACGATAATTAGTAACTTCAAACTTCGAAAATTCAAGACCTGTCACCTTACTACTTAGACAATCCTGATTTCTCACCTACACTCTGCATGGCCTCCTCATGGAGGAATGCGTACACGTCCTCCTCTGACTGGTCTCTCGGTGGCAACTCTGGAACCTTTGCCACATCGATCAGATCGGGATTAACCTACGCACATGTCACAATGCACATTGAAATCAAGACAATTTAACAAAATTTGGAGGGCCGAGTCCCGACAAAAGTTAAAATTTAGCTACATAGTACAATCTAGTATCTACTATGTAGTATGTAGTATGTAATATGATGTATTTAGTATAATAGTATCTACTAATTGCCAACTGGGTCCTACCACCTGGGATGATGGATCACATGTTAGAATTTAGAAATTATAATTTATGGTGTACAAGTTACCTGGATAGGCTCTGCGGTGGTCTGGAGTCTACCCAAAAGTCTCAGGTTGGCTCCAACTGCGCTGATGATAGTCGATTCCTCTTCTTCGTGTGAATCATGGAATGGACACTCCAGTTCCTCTCACAAGCGACTACAATGCAGTCCTGTGAGAGAATCCTGATGGCAAGGCGATGCAATTTGGGGACATCAACCCCAAACTTCGACCACCATGACACGGGACGTAGCTGGCCTGAATCACAGTTCAAGGGGCAGTTAGTAGTTACTACTAGCAACTTGCAAGATGCAACCAAGTTCCAAGTTCCAACAAGTCACAATACGATTGACTAACTGTGCAGTAAAATGTGAAGTAACAAGTTTAAACTGTAATGGACCATGCCACATGGTCAGTTTATTACCCTCTCTCAAAAGCGTCGGGCCAGTGGCGAACTCCAAGGTCTCCTGCCTGAAAATCTGAAGCTCATCCAACAGGTTATCCTGCTCGCGTACATCAAGATAAACTCGGGAGATATAGGCATTCCAGCCATCCCTGAGCTCCCTATCTGTGAACTGCTCCTCATTCCTCCAAAGTGGATGGAGTATGTGGGCCATGGCATGCAGGGGCCTATGAAACCACTCCCACCTGCTCAACCAAAGGAGCCGGACCTCCGTAAGCCTGCAAGAATTAAGATTCAAGAGTCACGACACAATAATAATTATACAATATAGTACAATGTACATGATAGATCAATCATCATAGTACATACTGCATACTACTGTCTACATACTGCATTTGAAATTTGAATCTTGATTCTTGATATACATATTACCTCTCTGGGCTAATGGTCGTGCAAAGCCTCAACTGCTCGCCCAGCCTGTCCATGAACTCGTACAAGAGGCCCAATGTGCAGCCCTCTCGATCTGTAAGGCGCAGGACAGTGTAGATGGGCTGTAGGCCCACCACAATGGATCGAGCCTCATTCCAAAATGGTGAATGCATAACGATCTGCTCGAATCTCTTACTCTTGGGCTCCTGTGACGGCCCCCACTGCGCCCAGTCAACAGCAACAACCATCTGCCTCAAGCCCTGATGAACTTTCAGCAGTCGTTCCAGGACCAGGAACATAAATGCAAACCTGCATAGATGATAGGGCACATTGCACAAGTGACAAATTCTAAGTTCTAACTTCTGACAAGAGTCAAGAGTCAAGACAATACATGGCACATGCATCATTGCATGAAATATTTACCACTACTAACTAAACAGTAAATAGTAAATACTTACCAAGTTCCAACAGTCTACAGAAGCGCATTCAAGAATCAAATTTGAGTTGCAACTTGCATACCTGGTGGGGGCAGGTCTCAAGACATCCAAGGTGGACTGTCTCCTGAACATGGCTAGGACCCTAGGCTTCTTGGTGACAAATCTCACCAAGAACCGTGCAGTACGCACCACCTCTGCAATCCATGGAATCTTGGCCACATCCTCGACCAACAAGTCCAGGCAGTGTGCAGCACAAGGTGTCCAAAAGATGTGGGGGTAGGTCTCATTAATGAGCCTACCCATGGAGACGCAGTTTAACGCATTATCTGTGACCACCTGCACAACCATACAATGCAATGTGCAATGTGCATGAGTTTGGAATTCCGAATTCAAGACTCAAGTGCTCAGTGGCAACTACTTAGACTTTAGTGAACCCTAATCCACTGTTAATCAATCCGAAATCGCCATTGAACAATGAACATTCAACATAGACATTTACAAATTAGTAATTACCTGTAACCTAATACCATTTAAGTTTTAACATTATAGGTAAACCGTAAACCGTAAATTGTAATAAGTATAATATATATACCTGTACAACGTGCTGTAATCCGACCTCCTCAATGGCAACTCGAATATGTGAGAACATGTACTCGCCCGTGACTGCCTCCCCAGAGGTGTCGATGGATCTGAGAAACATCGTCCCCATGCACGAAGACACCAGGATATTCAATATATGGCGCCTCCTTGTATCGCTCCAACCATCAGATATGATGGTGCAGTTAGAATTAAAGTAGAATCATTGTGATACTGTACTGTGGGTCCTATCAGTGGATAAGGATCAGTTGGCCTCGCCACGAGGCAAGCCGACGGGACACGCGTCCCGCCAACGGCAACCTGGGTCATGCATGGGTTGCCTGAGTGAACAACTATATGTACAGTGTAATTTCGTTTTGAGAAATACAGTTGCTATGTGAGCTTGTTGTGAAGAGTGTTTTCTGTCTGTGTTACTGTGTAGCATGATCTGTGTTCCTGTGCAAACCAAATTCTAAGTTGGTATCAGAGCCGTACAGGGAGTGTACACAGTACATCATCGCCGTTGAAGAGAGATTCGGGAGAACTGTCTTCTGAGAGTTCAGGGTGGGTTTACGGCGGGTTGAAGACGGAAGGAGAAACACTGGTGCAGAGAGTTTAACACACAGAAGCTTGGTAAGCTTGAGACTGTGTGAGGATTCAGAGACAAGGGTTGTCGGCTGAATCAGAACCACAGCAAATGGAATTTTGAAATTCCGAAGCAGGCTATTCGGTGTTTGCAGTCAGTGTGCAATCAATCGGATATCGTTTGACAAACGGTGTGAAGCTTCAGCTTTCCAGTAGTAGGGCGACCTCAGAGCAATTGATTTGGCCAGCCAGAGAGCTGTGAAAAGCAAGCCAAGTTCAAGGCTGTGAGAAAAACCCTGGTCTAGGGTTTGGAAGCCAAAAAAAGCAAAGTTTTCTCTCTATTCTGAACTATTTTCCGAGCTGTAAAAGCACACAGGAGGGCACCCTAGCAGTGCGAGCCTGATTAGGAGTGGCCGTGGACAGCCGCGACTCAGAGAGAGAGAGATTTTTGAAAAATCCTCAAGGGAGCCATAGCTGGAAAACGTAGGAGGAAGAGCCCGCAGGCAGATCGCGCGCGGTGGAGAGAGGTGGGTTCCTAGCGTTCCGGAGTGAGTAGTGCTTGTATGCGTGTGGATCAACGCACAAAAGCATCTAGGACCGCAGGATGAGTCCCTATGAAGATCAATGATTGAGATCGTGCTTTTGGAAAGCAGTGTGAGCCTTTGGATCAGAATAAGCCATTAGATGGCAAGTCAAGGGGCTGTGAAAGTTTGAAGGGCAATTGAGCCTTCAATTTCATTAAAAATTTTCATACTGGAATGGGAGTTGAATCCCTTCACAAGTGAAGAGTGAAGTTTCTTCAAGGTGAAGAAACAGTTCAAAAACAAAGAAAATCCCTATTTTTGGGTCCTTTGCCCATTTTGACCCAAACGAAAGGCTATAACTTCCAAACGAAGGGCACCCGGACTGTACCTGCAAGTACGGTACAGCAAAACAGAGTGATTGCAGCAAAGAAAGTGTTCGGAGTGCGCCAGAAGTGATTTCACCATTCTACTGGGCACGAAGTTGGGCGTTGACGACTGAGTGCATTTCGGAAGGCGACGCCGATTTGGCTTTCAAATTGGTGGAAAAGCGGCGAGTGGCCTGGTAAGGGAAAAAGTGCAAGTCATTATTTTCAACTTCTGACATCATTGTTGGCCTTGGCATACTGTTTTTAGCCTACGGCAGAAGTTTCAAGCAATTTTGCGATGGCAAACATGGGAGAGTCCATTTTGAGTGAAAGTAGCAAATTGGACGGGATTTCCAACTATGCAGTGTGGAAATTCAAAATGAAAAACATACTGATGGAGAAAGACGTGTGGGAAGTCGTCACAGGTGATGAGAGAAGGCCGCCAAATGAAGCGGATATCAAAGTGTTCGACAAAAAGATGAGGAAAGCTTTGACCTTCATTAACTTGTCAGTGAAGGATCACATCATTACCCACATATATGATGTTGTGACACCCAGACAGGCATAGGATGTAAAAAGGAGCAGTTCGAGACGTCAAATCCGTCAAAAATCATGTTTCTGAAGTCAAAGTTGAATAGTGCCCGCATGGAGCAAGGAGAGCACATTCAGACGTACATGACCAGAATCAAGACAATGAGGGATGAACTGCATTCTATTGGTGAGCGCATACGTGATGTGGAGCTGGTGCACAATGCATTATGCGGCATTGCAGAACCCTATCAGATGTTTGTGAGTGGAATAGCATCAAGAGAAAGGTTGCCAACCTTTGACGAGCTCATAGGAATCTTGATGCAGGAAGAGCAACGGCGAGAAATGGTGAAAGCTAGACGTCAAAATACTGACGATCAGGCACTTGCGACACGCCAAAAACAAGGCAAGGGCAAGGGCTAGAAGAAGTCTAAGTAGCAATTTGCCAAGTCTCAGGAGGATGAGGGATCTTCCAGTAAGACCAAAAAGAAAGGCAAGTGCTTCCATTGTGGTAAAAAGGGTCATTGGAAAAGTGAATGTCACAAATTCTTGGCAGAACAAGGCAAGGGGAAACCAAAGCAAGCAGGTAACCTTGTCGATGAGGGTGAGATTGAAGACTCTAGCATCTTCATATCTGCATTGTCATCTAATCAAGATGATCAAGCGTGGTATATTGACTCGGGAGCCACAAGACACATGACAGGTAGCAAGAATTGGTTCAGTAGCATGAAAGTGTTGGATAATGGAACGTCCGTTTCACAGGCAAAAGGCGAGGTGTGCAAGATCAAGGGGATAGGCACTGTTTCAATCCTTTACGTACCAGGTTTGAAAAAAAATCTACTTTCTGTTGGAGTCATTACTGATCAAAAGTTGAAAGTAGAATTCGCCCATGATCGTTGCTTTGTGAAGGATGTGAACCAAAAGTTCAAAGTTATTGCGGATGGAGCAAGGGAGCCCAATACAAAATTGTACAGGTTGAATGCTACAATCAAGGGGCAACATGGACTTGTATCGTCCATTCCATCGCAAACTGAGTTGTGGCATAAGAGGCTTGGTCACTTGAACTTGGGAAGTCTCAGTTTGATGAGGAAATTGGAGATGGTAGTAGGATTGCCTACCATTGAAGACCACTTGAAATCGATGTGCGAATCATGTGTATATGGGAAGCAGCATCGAGAGAAGTTCAATAAAGGGGGTGTTGCAAGAGCAAAGAACATCCTGGATTTAATCCGCACAGATTTATGCGGGCCTATGAGGACCATGTCCTTAGGTAAAGCCTTCTATTTCATGACCTTTATTGATGATATGTCACGAAAGACGTGGATCTACTTCTTGAAGAAGAAATCAGATGCATTTGACAACTTCAAGAGCTTCAAAGCATTGGTCGAGAATCAAACAGGTAGGAAGATCAAAGTCCTAAGATCAGATAGTGGAGGTGAGTACAAGTCTAATGACTTCAATGATCTTTGTGATCAATGTGGGATTAAAAGACAATTTACGCAAGCTCATACTCCTGCTCTCAATGGTGTAGCTGAGCGCAAGAATCGTACGATTGTGGAAAGTGCCAGATCTATGCTAGCTGAGATGAAACTACCAAAGGATTTTTGGTCAGAAGCATGCAGTACGGCAGTCTATCTTCAAAATAGAAGTCCTACCATTGTTATACCAAAGATAACACCTGAGGAAGCATTCACGAAGAAGAAGCCAAAGGTGAACCACTTGCGAATCTTTGGATGTAAGGCCTTTGTACACGTTCCTAAGGAAGAGAGACGTAAACTTGATGTGAAAGCTATCAAGTGCATATTCCTAGGATATGATGATCGTGTGAAGGGCTATAGATGTTTTGATCCAGTGGAAAACAAAGTCCATATAAGCCGTGATGTTATCTTTGATGAATCCAAGATGTATGAAGACGAGGATGCTGAGAAGATAGATACATCCAGTGGGAAAGATGGTATAGTGAGAATACCACCTGATGATGATCCATTCATTGACCTTCCGAGTGATGAACATGAGGATATATCTCAGGATACTACTGCTCAACCTCAAGAGACAGGTTGGAGAGGTAGGGACAAACCTTTTGGTGCAAGAAGGATTGAAATTGCAGGTGACAAACGCAAGGAGAAGATGTACCGTGGGATACATTTTCACCAGGAAGCCGATCACCTGACAGGAAGCTCCCTAAGTGGTTTGAGAGATTGTTGGAGAGCCGCGACATGGATGACTTTCCAGGATCATCTAGCCAGGGAGAGCTACGAAGATCAACAAGAGAGAAGACACAACCTGAGAGGTATGAAGCAAATTATGCTCTCTTATCTAATATTATTCAAAGCAAAGAACCTTCGACTTTTGGTGAAGCGAAGGGTGATGACATTTGGGTCAAGGCCATGGGAGAGGAGATGGAGTCAATTGCTAAGCATAGCACATGGGACTTAGTAGAACCACCAGTTGGCAAGAAACCCATTGGTTGCAAATGGGTATACAGGACTAAGTACCATGCAGATGGAAGCATAGCAAAGCACAAGGCAAGATTGGTGATCAAAGGGTATGCGCAAAGTAAAGGCATCGACTATGAGGAGACCTTTGCGCCGGTATGTAAGTGGAATACTCTACGTCTACTTGTTGCTTTAGCTTCACATTTTGGTTGGCCTTTGCATCAGATGGATGTGAAATCTGCTTTTCTGAATGGTGAGTTGGAAGAAGAGGTGTTCATGGATCAACCTGAAGGCTTTGTAGCGAAGGGACAGGAAAATAAAGTATGTCGCTTGAAGAAAGCACTTTATGGTCTTAAACAGGCACCACGTGCGTGGTATAGCAGGATTGATGCCTACTTTCGTTCAAAGGGGATGGTGAGAACACACTCTGATCCAAATCTATATGTCTTATGCTTTGATGGTATGGTTGCTTTGATTGCTCTTTATGTTGATGACTTGATTATTACGGGAAATAATCAAGAGATGATAGACATGATCAAGAAAGACCTCATGGAACAATTCGAGATAACAAATCTCAGCCTGATGCATTATTGCCTTGGAGTAAAGGTGTGGCAAAAAGGACACGAAGTGGGTTTAACATAGGTGAAGTATGTCAAAGAGTTGCTGCACAGGTTTAGGTTGCAGGATTG
This sequence comes from Diphasiastrum complanatum, assembly GCA_029204225.1. Taxonomy (NCBI): domain Eukaryota; kingdom Viridiplantae; phylum Streptophyta; class Lycopodiopsida; order Lycopodiales; family Lycopodiaceae; genus Diphasiastrum; species Diphasiastrum complanatum. The sequence continues at coordinate 44,554,594 of CM055109.1, forward strand.
CAAACCAGTGAATACTCCTATTGAGCCAGGTAAAAAGCTTTCTAAGCTTGATGAGTCACAGTCATTTGATGCTACGCTGTATAGGCAGTTAGTAGGGAGCTTGATTTACCTTACCACGACTAGACCAGATATATGCTATGTTGTTGGCATTGTAAGTCAGTTTATGGGAGCACCTACGGAAACGCATTGAAGGCAGCTAAACGCATTCACTTCAGAGTATGGCTTGATTTATAGGAAGCATGATGGTTTATTTGAGTTGTGTGGCTATGTGGATGCGGATTGGGGCCACCACAAGGTATGTATTCCAGTTTTGTGGTAGTTGCTTTTTCTGGTCTAGTAAGAAGCAAAGTACAATTGCTCTTTCAACCACAGAGGCAGAGTATAAGGCAATGTGTAGTGCAGCACAAGAAGCTATATGGTTGAGACAAATCTTGGAAGAAGTTGGCATGAAGCAGAAAAATCCCACGATATTACATAGTGACCGTCGGAGTGGCATTCAGCTAGCAAAGAATCCAATGTTCCATGCGAGAACTAAACACATTGAGATTCAGTATCACTTTATACGTGAGAGGCTGCCGAGTCGTGAAATTCATGTTGTTCATTGTAGCACAGAAGAACAACTAGCTGATATTTTCACTAAGCCACTTGTTGGAGAAAAGTTTGATAAGTTTAGATCAAAGCTTTCTGTACTTAAAGTTTGTTGACTTTAAAGCTATGTATATGACTGTATATAAAGTTGACTCTACTTTAAGGGAGAGAGTTAGAATTAAAGTAGAATCACTGTGCTACTGTACTGTGGGTCCTATCAGTGGATAAGGATCAGTTGGCCTCGCCACGAGGCAAGTCGACGGGACACGCGTCCCGCCAACGGCAACCTGGGTCATGCATGGGTTGCCTGAGTGAACAACTATATGTACAGTGTAATTTCGTTTTGAGAAATACAGTTGCTATGTGAGCTTGCTGTGGAGAGTGTTTTCTGTCTATGTTACTGTGTAGCATGATCTGTGTTCCTGTGCAAAGCAAATTCTAAGTGGTGCAACCATACCTATTTGGAAGTTCACAAGTGACAAGTGACAAGTCAGTGGACCGTGGTCACGACTCACTTACAGGTGACAAAACAAGATGAATCATGATTTACGATAAATCCGAGAGGAATCAAGATAGATCTTGAATTGTAAATTGTAATTCAAATTTCATGGCAGATTCCAATGATAAATGATCATTTGAATATTCATGATTAAACATAAATAGCTAGCTGCAGCCTGCAAATTGCAATTAGCAAGTAATTTACAATTAACGCCTGCAATTTAAGTTTTAACAATCACTGTGACGCCGTGACTGCATCTCGATCTGCCAAAAAAGACAAATTTGAAATTACAATACAATTTAGAAATTAGATGATCAATGATATTGAAACTTCAAACTTGATGTATCATGTGAGCTAAAAGTTAAAACTTAAAACTTGATCAATGTTTGAACTTTGAAGTGTAAGAGTCTTAGAGTTGAATGTTTACCTCTCGGTCTGGGCCCCATCCCCGAAGGGCCAACCTCCTCCGATGCGACAGGAGTGAGTAGCGTGTCAGGAGCATGCATGCAAGGGGCAATCTCGTACCCCCTCAAACGTAACAAATGTGCCCTGATGCGTGTGGGCCCTCCAATGTAAGACTGGTGACAGTATCTGCAAGTCCATCTCTTCGTGCCCGATGTGCTATAGGCCGCAGCAATGGTGACGTGATCCCACAAGGGATCCCTATCCCTCAACATAGTGGCCCTCTCTCTCTCTCTCTCTCTCTCTCTCTCTCTCAGGTGACAGTCTACAGATCTCTCTAAGTTCTAACTTCTAAGTTCTAAGTTCTAACTAGACTCTACTACCTAGTAACTACTTAGTACTAACTAGTAACTACTAACTCAGACTAGTCACTAACTCCTAACTTCTAAGTTCTAACTTCTAACTAAGTAGCTACCCAGGTTCCACACCCATCTCACAATGCCCACTGCCCACACACACACACAATCTCAGTGCTCAAGCCTCACACAAACTCACAGTGCAGTGTGCACACTTCTCAAAACTCACACACACACACACACACAATGCACACATGTCACACACACACACACACAATATCATAATATCACACACACACTCTCTCTCTCACACACACTCACTGATTCACTCACACACACTGTACACATCAAAAGACAGTGGACACACACACACATAGTGCACACACACACAATATCACACAATCACTCACACACATACAAAATCACACCATTTTCTCTCTCTCTCTCGCACTGAGCACACACACAATCTGAATGGCAAATGCACAGTGCACACAGAGTGCTGACTCCTGAGTGCACACCCACCCCCCCCCCCCCCCTCTCTCTCTCTCTCTCTCTCTCTCTCTCTCTCTCTCTCTCTCGGGCGCGAACAGAATCCCGAGGGCCAATGGAATCATTTTAGGGATGTCATCGGGGCATGCATGAATTGACTCATGAGTGAGACACTATAAGAAATGTCCGGTCTTGAATTACATAGGTAAATGAGACAGCCAATAGCTTGACAATATAAAGTAGTGTCAAATGATTCACCATCACCTTGACTACTTAATTTTAGACCTGTCTCCATAGGTGTAGCAACCGGCTTGCAATCTTCCATCTTGAACCGCTTCAAAATCTGCCCAATGTAGCGTTCTTGAGAGATGAAAATTCCAACCCCTTCTTGTACAAATTCAAGACCAAGATAAAAGTGCAATAGGCCTAAATCTGAGGTTTCAAAAACCATACCAAGATCAAGTATTACGGCATCAATCTGCTGCTCATTACTTCCCATAATAATAATATCATCAACATAAAGCAAAATAATGATGATATAATCTGAAGTATGCTTGACATAAAGAGTAGATTCGCTAGGACTATTAGTAAACCCTCGATCACAAAAGTAGGCATGTATCTTTTAATACCACATCCTCGGAGCTTGCTTCAGTCCATAAAGTGCCTTCTTGAGAAGACAAACTTTATCTTCTTGGCCATCAACCAAAAAACCAGCAGATTGTTGAAGGTCCACTTCCTCATTGAGATCACCATTGAGGAATGTTGTCTTTATGTCAAGTTGCCGCAAACGCCAACCAAAGTGGGCAACCAAAGAGGTTACTACCCTCACGGTAGTCATCCGAGTAGTAGGAGAAAAAGTCTTCTTATCCCCTTTTGCTGAGCATAGCCTTTGGCAACGAGCCTTGCCTTGTACCTTTCAATGGTACCATCTGCCTTATACTTGATTTTGTATACCCATATAAAACCAATTGCCTTCTTCTCATGAGAAAAATCAACAAGAACCAAAATCTGGCTTCATAAGTGAGTCATACTCATCTTGCATCGCATCCTCCCAACATTTTACTCCCTTGGCCTGCTCATAGAAAACAGGTTCTTCTGCAACATCTCCATGAGATGTAAGAGCAAAATCTGAAAAATCAGCATAGTCCACTAATTTGTAGAGGCACGTGTCTTTCCATCATAAAATGAACTTACTTTGTTGTCCCGCAAAGTCGACAACAGCCATCGTGGGACTGTTTTGGGCTGTCCAACAGCCATGTCTCTTCTTACAATTTGCTATCCAAGATCTTCCGACACTGCACTTGGCTGTCCAAGATCTTCCAAAACTGGTCCTTGTTGTCCAACAGTTCCTGCAGGCTGATTATGAGCAACAATGGGCGGTTCTTGATGAACATTAGGCTCTAAACTTGATGAGGTGTTGGGCAGGTCGAAACTGGTTGATTGCTGCCCCTTATCTCCAACAATAGTAGATGGTACCAAATCTGGAAAAACTTCAACATTCACACTATGTGGGCTGTCCCCCTTCAAGATATGAGTTGGGACCACATCCAATGAATTCTTTTCATCAAAATGCACATCACGACTAACAATAATCTTGTTAGTGCTCAAATTGAACAGCCTATAGCCTTTGCTTTCACTACTATAGCCAACAAAAATGCATTTAACTCCTTTATCCTCAAGCTTTGTACGAAGTTTATTTGGAACAAAAGCATAAGCCGTACAACCAAAAATGCGAAAGTGAGAGATTGTAGGCTTCTTTCCATACCAAACTTCATAAGGAGTTAATACTTTCAATGCTTTAGTAGGACAACGATTGCTTATGTATGCTGCCATTATAACCGCTTCAGCCCAAAACTTGTGAGGCAACCCCTTTGCTTTGAGCATGCAACAGGCCATCTCCATAAGTGTGCGATTCTTTCGCTCGGCAACACCATTTTGTTGAGGCGTATAGGGAGTTGTCATTTGATGTAGAATTCCCTTTTCTCAAAAAACATGCACCGAACGTATTCTTAATGTATTCCCCTCCTCGATCGGTGCGTAGGGTCTTCAAAGAATGCCCAAACTGATTTTCCACCATTGCTAGAAAATCTTTGAAACGTTGAAAAACTTCCGATTTAGCCTTCATAGGATAGATCCATGTAAAACGGGAAAAGTCATCAATAAAAGTCACAAAATAGATGCACTTTCCAATGGATTCGGTCCTCATTGGCCCACAAACATCACTATGAACCAAATCAAATTTATCAAGAACCCTTATAGTTCCATCAATTGGAAAAGGTTTCCTTTGAAACTTTCCAAGTATGCACCCCTCGCATACATGCCCTTCCGGCTGCTCAATAGTAGGAATGTCTTCTACCATATTAAATGTCTTCAGCTTCTTCAAACTTGCAAAGTTGAGATGCCCAAACCTTGCGTGCCACAATTCAGCCAACTCCAATGATTGTGATGTAGAAGCAACAAGACATGTAGAGAGAATTCGTCACTCATAGGTATCCATAATGAATAAGCCAGCATGCATTGTTCCCGAAACAATAATCAAGAGGGATCTTTTAGGATCCTTGACAAGACACTTATCTTCTTTGAACTCAACAACTAGTCCTTGCTTCAGCATAGTTGAAACCGAAAGAAGATTCTTCTTGATTCCCGGAACATAAAGCACATTCTTAATGTACTTTTCTTCACCATTAGGCAAAATGATGGCTACAATTCCAATTCCATGACTAATAAGATGCATCATCCGCACATAATACCTTACTTCCATTTTGCACTTTCACTAATTTAGTGAATGCTTCTTTGCGAGAAGTCATATGACGAGTAGCACCACTATCAATCACCCATTCAATGGGCTGAAAATCAGCAGCTTGCAAAACAGAATCTGAATTCCTCATAGATGTAGTAGTACTAGTAGACGCAATATTAGACACAAAACCATAGTCTTGGTTGAAGAGATCACCACTAACTTCAAGCTCTTGCTCCAAAGTAGCAAGTGAAGCACTAGTATCAATTCCTTTACTCTCCTCTTTCGCAAGCTTCTTCTTACAATCCTTGATGAAGTGCCCATACCTTTTGCAATAATGGCACTTCCCTTTCTTCTTTTGAGGGTTGACATTTTGACCTCCAACCGTCTTTTGCTCATCCTTGGAAGGAGGATTCCCCTTTCCTTTTGACTTGCCTTTGCCCTTGCCTTTCGTGAAGAAAACTTGATCTTGTTGAGTGTCACCCGCAAAGTTTTGCCTCGTTTGCTCCTCTTGAAGAAGCAGCCCAACAAGTTCATCAAAGGAGAGTTGTTGTCCCCTAAGAGAGATACTCAAAGATGAAACAAATGGAAGATAAGATGAAGGTAATGAGTTGAGAGTAATGGAAACAAATTGAGCATCCTCAATTATCTCATCAATATTGAGAAGCTCCTCACAAAGATCCTTGATCTTCGTCAAGTGATTGGTCACTTGATCCCCTTCTTACATCTTCAACAAAGAAAGCTGATTTCTAAGATACACCACTCTTGCTGGATTTTTGACTCTATACATAGTATAAAGTGTATCCCACGCACTTTTAGATGTCTTACAAGACCTAATATGAGGTAAGATAGATCTTTTCACAGCAAGAGCAACCATAGAATGTGCTTGTGCATCCCTTCTATCCCACTTCTTTTATTCTTCCGAAGATGTAGAAGATGATGTTGATGATGATGATCCACGAGGTGTAGGAGGTGCCAAAGACGGAGGCCTTTCCTCATCACCATTGACCAAATCCCACAGCCCTTTCGCTATGAGAAGATTCTTCATCATGTAACTCCACAAGGAGTAGTTTGTGCCATCCAACCGATCTTCACTAAACAAAGAACCGATAGCTTCCGATTCTTTAGCCATTACCTAAAACAAAATTTCAGCTTGTAGTAGATAGGAAAGAGAGCCTTGCCACAACCAAATCTACTCAAAAATTTGCAACAAACAAAGAGCTAAAAGTAGGAGCACAAGATGTCTTTCAATCTGCAACCAAAGTGCCCAAGATAATGGATAGATGGCTGTCTTTCTGCACAAAAAAACCAGCTTCTTGAAAATTAGGTTAGCTTCGATTGAAGCCTACACCGAAACCCAATTAGGAAGCCAAATAGTGTGATCAACACACACTCCAATAGGGCTGTTGAAAGCGCCCTACTACTTGCTGAGAATCTGCAAATTTCCAGCCACAAGTTGACCTAACCCTGAATAGGGTTTGCTGAATTTTGGGCGCCCTCCTACACAAATGCAAACCTGAAAACAAAAACAGCAAGATAATGAGACACCACAACCAAAAAACAGTAGCAGATTTTTGGGCGCCCTCCTCCAAACAAAACTTGCTGAAAACTGGTTGCATAAAAATCAGATTTGAGATTCTGATTTTTGGGTGCCAAAAATTGCTCCTCCAAGATCTCTGATGGCCGCCCTCCTTCAACCTAAAAAGAGACAAAAAAGCTGATCCAAACTCCACTTGAAAAGATCAGCAAGATGCTGAAATTTCACAACAAAAAGCAGAGAAGCTCCTCTTCTGGTAGAGCGCCAACAAACAAGCTTGTTGCAAATCCGGTAGCTCTGATACCATGTAGGAAAGCAAGAGTCAAGTCACCAAGATCTAGTTATCAATCAATCTCCACAAAAAACAAGAGAGAAGAGGCTAGGCGCCCAACTCTAAGAGAGAGAGAGAGAAAACAGCAACAAGAGCAATGGAGAGCAATGCTTAGCCAAACTGTAATCTAAGTACTCTACCTGGATGTGACCAAATGCCACCAAACCCTAAGGTTAACCACTTACTAAATGTAGGGCACCCCCAAAAGTCAAGATAGGGCCCCTAAACAAAATTAGACCCCTAAGGACCCATGAGTCAGTACATGACCAAATTTGGGTCCAACTGAACTTAAGACAAACTTAAGATGGCCTAAATAACTAAATACCCATGGTTACACAAATCTCGAGCTTTTGGGTCAAAGTAACCTATGGATTAACTTTAGCATAGTCATTTTTTTCTAGCAGAATTCAACTAATTGTGATTTTGTATTCCCATTCTTTCTTTGTTATCCATACCATCACTGTCTAACATGATGAGGAGGCTTCTACAGGAAAGTTTTCATTGAAATTGTCCAATTAATCTATTATGCATGGTCTTTCGTCAGTTCAGGCATTATAATCTTCTCAAGTTGTTGCACAATTACACAATATGGATCCTTTTGCAAGTCCCTTAAGCCACTATTTAGCTCCATCATTAGCAGGGTTGGCTCAATTGGTTAGCTTGGCATCCAAAGTTTCTTTGGTCCAAAGTTCAGGCCCCCTCAAAACCAAGATGCATTATTTAGCTCCAAGAGATGTTAATACATTCATGGCATTCTATGTCCATATGTCAAGCTTGGGGTCTATTTCTTTTGGTTAACGGCATAGAATCTAATAACAACTTTGTGATGAAATTGGTTAGCCATGATAGCCTCATTGATGTAATCATTTGGCTTTCTTCTTCCATCCACACATCTTGGAAGAATGTTCTTGAGAAACTAGTGTGATTCAAATTGTCATTCTGCATCCACTGTGATATTGCGACATCCTTTGACCAAGTCCACTTTTGTCGTGTGTTGCTTCATTTTTGTGACATAAAATTTTACTCTCTCTACCATCAACATGATTCTTTTTGGCATTTGCAACATTAGCATTTTCAATTTTCTAGCATCGACATCTTAACTTTTGAGGTATTACCGTGTTCACTTTGGCGACATTAGCATATTCATTTTGTAGCTTCGGCATTGATTTTTGTCTTATTCATTCTAATACCAACAATGCACGTGTGGTTTTTGGTATATTGAAGACATTTACAATATTTATATCATGACAACTACTTGGAACTCGTGTCAACAATTTATTAACTGCGATTTACGTTGTTAGCTTGATATTTTGGACCCATTAAATGTTAGTGACATTTAGTAATTAGAGGCTTTGATTGGGCCATAAAAGCACCATAATTAGGGCACTCCAAAATTAGGACAAGTTAAGGACCTTAATGTTTAGGGCTTAGATTCGATGCACACTTGTGGAGACCATAAATTTGTGATTGTTTTGCATTCATAGGTACATTCTCATCTCTTTTGAATACTTAATTAATTAATTAAATAGAGGAACCGTGCCACGGTTCAAAGAAACGTGCCACGGTTCAAGGAACCGTGGTACGGTTCCTTCCACGGTTCCCAGGACTCACGGTTCTGGGAACCGTGGGTTCTATGCATTAAAGAAAGCAACTATAATAGTAGTAGGGTTGTTATATTTGGTGTTTTCACCTAAGATGTCACCGCCTCCAAATTGTTCATGTAGGCCTACTAGATTTTAGTAATGCACAACAATGCAGATTTCACAGATGTACAGATGATTTGACAGATGTGAAATCATCTGAAATCATCATTGATTTGACAGATTTCACATGATGTACAGATGATTTGACAGATGATACAGATGATTTGAGTCATTTGACAGATGAATCATGATGCAGATGATTTCACAGATGATTGACAGATTTCACAGATGATTTCACAGAATTCACAGTCAGATTTTTTTGGCCCTTTTTTTGCATATTTTTTTGGGTTATTTTTGGGGTTGAAACTACAAAAATGATTAATTAATCAATCAGTACGGTTCACCACGGTTTTGGGCAAAAAAATTTAAGAACCGTAAGGTTCTCAGAACCGTGGTGAACCGATAACGGTTCATTAATTCTATGCTTTAATGCCATGTGAATTATAGCTATAGATGCTTATTTTTAGTTGGCATTCTAACATATTGGTGTGGGGAATTACATGTTGAAAAAACCCCAAGAAAATAGGCTCGACCAAAATTTGAACACCTTTATGAAGGCTCAAATGATCTCCATTGGGGAAACGGATGGGGTCTCTTGCAGTCTTGAGCTTGGACCAACATATTTGATGTATAAATGGATGCATCTAAATAGGCAATTGGAAGGCTGCAAGAGAGTCATCCCTCTTAATAAGGTTTACAATGACGTTTCTTACACAATGATAAATTCGTTACACCAGACATTAATACTAAGTACCTCTTTTATTCAGCATGGATACGAAACGAAAAAGGGAAAGCCAGTACCTCTTTGAGAACATCAATGTTAATCTCAGACTGTTGCAATGAATCCTCTGCACTGCCCTGAATACATGACATGTGTACTTGCTTGTCTCCATGTGTGAGGTGCATTTCTGAAACACCAGTCAAAAGGTTTGGATCAAACCGAACACCCCGTGTTTGCACCCTATTTGTATTGAGAATGTAGACAAGCTCCTTCCCAAAAGCATCATTTCCAACCTTGCCCATAAATTCAACTCTGCCGCCCAAACGTGCAAGCGCTATTGCAACATTATAAGAAACAGTCCCTGGGGCACGGGCAAAATCAGGAGGGTTCCACTGCAAAGCTTTCCACTGCGAATATGCGTCTGGGTCCATCTGTCTCAAACTTATCTTGACGTTAGGAACAAACTCGTGAATTGCATGCCCGAAACAGCAAACCAATGGTGGCCAATCGTAATCTTCATCTTCGTCCTCATCTCCATCTACTTTAAGCTCATGAATTGCATCTTTTTTGGTTGTATCAGAGGCACTCTTAGGTGTTTGTGACTCCTTGTTTGTAACTTTTCTGATTTTAGCAGAAGATCTTTTGGGTGCCTCTGATTCTTTACCACCTGTGCAGAACTGATAGTTTAGTTACATCAGGAATGAAGTGCATGAACCTGTGTATTCCGTTTGCTATCTATTTAAGTTTTCTAGTTCCATAGCTGCATTTTGAGAGAAAACCACCATTTGAATTTTGTAGGATGGTCTTCAGGGCTTGTTTAGCCTACTTTCATATCAGAACAATCACCTGACAGAGAAAAGGCTTTCAATTGTAGGTAATAATATCTGAGCACATTGCTAAGGTTGACAAACAAATAAGCCAAAACTGAGAAAACCCCAGAGCAAATAAGGACACACTAGGATCGCAGGAAAAGGATGCCGTCTACTCTGATACCTGCCACCAAAGAGTTGGTATAAGCACCCTGCTGTACTGCAGCTCCGCCGTGGCTTCTCACAGAACCTTTGTGGGATTGCGACCAAGGGCGGCATTTATTGGCAACCGAAACTGAACTATAGAAACGCAAGGTAGCGTTGGCTTGGTGGGCATTTGCGTTGCGTGCTGCCAGCCTAGAAAGGCGCAGCTGCTGCTGCTGCTGCAGCTGTTCTGAAGTTACACCGTAAACCGCCAGCGAGAGCATATCTCCTTGTAGAATGTGGGTGCATCAAAGGAGGCAAGCACAGCAAGCAGTTTTGGGAGCTCAAACTGCACAGAAATCTCAAATTTTAAGCCTAAAACACAAACAACACTCTCTCTCTCTCTCTCTCTCTCTCTCTCTCTCTCTTTCTCTCTCTCTCTCTCTCTCATAAATGGACAATGCAAAGAAGGGATGGGATGCCCATTTTAATGTGGTGGTTTTGCTCCAAGTCAATGTCATGTGGGAGGCAAGGTGCTCCAAGTTTGAATCTCAAGGTAACAATGGGCCTAGAGATGATTTGGAGTTCAAATCAAAAGGTAACGATAATAGGCTGAAACAACTTTTTTGCACATCTATGAACCATCATTTTTTTTTGAGCTCTCCATATCCAAACCTCTTATCATTTTTTTTGAGCTCTCCATATCCAAACCTCTAGCATATCCAAGATTCTTGAACAAATTTTTATGCATGTGATCTCTCTCTCTCTCTCTCTCTCTCTCTCTCTCTCTCTCTCTCTCTCTCAAGCACTCTTCTTGAGGCTTGAACTTTCCAAAATGTAGATTGCTCACACAAGTTTTGACCTCCGAAAATTGTCGACTATAGGTCATTAGAATTTTAGGGCACGTGGCCCAATGAAAAAGAGTGAATTGGTTTTTCTCCGAAACATACATTCTCTCTCTCTCTCTCTCTCTCTCTCTCTCTCTCTCTCTCTCTCTCTCCCCCCGCCAAAATCATAAAAATGTAACCCTAACCCTAGAAGTAGCCCTCACCTTTTACTAATAGCTAGCAAAGTTTGAATACAAATACAACACAAACATCACTCAAAACTCAAAAAAAATATGATTGTAGAGTGACAAGAACAAATCTAATTTATTCACTATATTTAGTCCATTATCTCACGTTGCTCCTTTTCCACACAAAATTGCAAACCCTCTGAAGCAATGATGGTTGAGCTCTTGTACCTCACTCGATCAATCCCTTCCATGTTCTCTCTCTCTCTCTCTCTCTCTCTCTCTCTCTCTCTCTCTCTCTCTCTCTCTCTCTTTCTCTCTCTCTCTCTCTCTCTCTCTCTCTCTCTCTCTCTCTCTCTTTCTCTCTCATGATTCACTCTCTTGAATGTTCTAGATCACAAATGTCTCAAATATTCCAAATGGCGGTAGGGCAAGAACATTTTAGAATGTTCGAGATTGTGAATATTCTAGTTGTAGAAAAGAAATTAGGGCACACATGGCAAAATCAAAATGCTTGGCACATGTTTTATCAATCGCTCAAGACATTCTCTCTCACATATTGTAGTAGCCAACTCTTTGAGTGGTTAGTGATCACATACTCCATCGACCCTATTTTAATGAGTGTATTTTTCGTTGTGTTGTGGCTTTAGCATGAATGTTAAACTTAGGGTGGTTCTAGATTAGCGGCAAGTGCCTTTGTCTGGCCCTTTCTCTTGTCGCCCATTTTTTCAATGTTTGCAAGTGAGATGATGGACAATAAGACCTAGCTAGTAAGTGCTACATGGAGTTTTGCGATTTGATTGACCCTTTTGAATCCATGTCATGCCATTGATCCATTTTTTTTAAGTTGCCCTTGGAAACTCAACATGCCAATACAAAAAATTGCTTTCACTTGCCCAAACGTGGCAAAAAGCCCTTGCTAGCTCATATGTCACATGGTGGCAACTCAAAGTAAGTATTGTAGTGGGAGAGGCCTCAATGGACAAATGGAAGGACTTAATTTTAGATGATAAACTTGTCAGGAATTCAAGTCTCAATGCACCCTTTACTATGAGTGACACTAAATAAGGCAAATTATATGCACATTTTTGCTTGTGTCTTGTGCCTCATAGACGGCCTGGGTATGGGCCTGGGTATGACAGAGGTTTTTGGCCCTACCTCTTAAAGGCCAAGGGTATTGTCATAGTTTGCACAAAAGATGGCATGCTTATGGAGAGTTGAAGCCAAAATTCAACTTGGAAGGTGAGCATAAAGTCCTTGCTTGAGATGAATGAGTTGATGGATCGTTGTAGGTGTGGAGGAGAGACCTTTGGCACTTCAAGAACAATTGAGGTATGATAGGAGGGCAAAGAAAGCTCTTCATATGATCAAGATGAATGTGACTAATGAACTTCTCAAGGAAATTGGTAAGTGTACTTCATCCAGTGAGGCTTGGGAAACCTTGAAGAAGGTTTATGAGTCCAAGTCTACATCAAGGGTTCTAAGCCTTAGGAGGAAATTTTTTCAAAGTTTACAAAAGAAGGATGAAAGTACTCATGCTTTTGTTTGGACTCAAGAGGGCTAGTTTGATTAGGTTGTCCTTACTATTTTTAACCACTAGAGATGTTGATTAGGTCGAATTTGGACCTCCCCTAATTGGTAAAAGAGATACATTGAATCTAGTCATGTTAGATCTAGGTTTTTGGCAAGTAGCTAGAAATTTCCATAAGTTGATAAGCTTGGACAAAATGATCTAAATGGTCAATAGGCTGTTATAAATAGGCATACAAGCATGTGAAGAGATTCATCTCTCTCATTCTTCTCTCATTCATTTCAGCCAAATCTACCACCCAATACCACTTATATTAGCACCCTCTTTGTGGGATTTCTAACGCGTTTCCAAGGGAAATTTTTGAGTTGTTTTTCAGTACATTAGAAAAGTAAACACAAAACTCTCTTTAGCTTTATTCATTTTTTTGAAACTGAAACTATAATCTTGAATTTATTTCCATTAAATATAAATTGTTTTCCCATTTCAGTTCTGGGATTTGGTTGGCAAATTTTTTGGAAAATTTTTCAAATAAAAGACAAGTTGCTAAGGGTGTCTCTTCATCAAAGAAAAAGCCCACCCAACCTGCACTTGTTCAATTTCGGCTAACATGGGAATCTCATAAAGGAACAATATGCAGGGGATCCCATCACAAGAAATCATAATCAATGTTTTGTCTAGAGTTGCAGATGGACAATTAAGCCTTGCTTAGATGGAAAAAGAGTTTCAAAGGTAATTTTCGTTTAAGGGATTTTTTTTTTCTCGTGTCTCTTTTTAAGTAGAAACTTTCTAACGTCATTGTTAAAACTTTGGGCACACACTTTCATGAAAATTTAGGAAGTTACGGTGAAGGGCCTCAATTGCCAGAATTGGGTTGAGTGGCTGCCAGTCTCTTTATCCAAACAGTACGAGAGATGAGGAACTTCGAAGATTTTTTATTTTATGCAGGGACATGGTGAGTTTAGCTCGAATTTTTTTCGTGTTTTTATATTTTTATCTTGTTTTAGTCCACGCTGAGCATAGATTTTCCTGGACAATGAAACATTTTGTTTCAAAACTTAAATTTCATTCTTGTAAAGAGTTTTAGTTGTTTTGGTTTGTTTGTCTATGCTAAGCAAGGCTTAAATTATTGAACATTGTTTTTTAAAAAAAATATTTTATTAATTTATGATGAGCATGGCTATTATTTCAATAATTGCAGACTTTCGAGAATAGGAAAAGTGGCCAGCTTCTTAAACAATTCATGACACATTTGCAAAAGGCAAGGCATAGAAGAGGCAGAGGGAGCTTCAACAGACTAAGGAGGTTGTTGTTGAAAACGATCCGAAAGAGACTTACATCCCCAAATCTATTGATGATCAATCCTGTCACTACACTATTTAATGGGGTGATGCAAAGTAGATTTTAAGGTTTGTCAAGAGAAGAACTTTACACACTTTGCATCGCTGACATTCTCTACGGTTTCAAGATGAAAGAGTCTCTCAATGACGAGACGCATTTTAAATACACGTGGGTGAAGAAAGTAGTTGTTTGATTTCTGGAGGTGCTCCACTTTGGAGAATAGCGATATTTCACTCTAGTTGGCAACAAGTTGGGGTTCACAAGGCCTTGTTGGAGGCTTGCAACATTGACATTGAGAATGTCATTTGGTAAGTAGAAACTTTGATTATTGTACTTTTGCAGTCTTTAATTTTTAATTACAAATCTTTATTTTCATTATTTTTGTTTTAAATGTTTGCAGGTTTAAACCAAATGTGAGGAGTTCTTTTGGTGCTCATCTCTGCAACACAGTTGCGTACAATAGCATTGGCTATTTTTCAACTGAAGATATCGATGCTCCATTACAACACTATCAATTGTACGAATTTTTCCAACCACTTAAGTCGTTTAGATCAAGACATCAACATGTTGCTAGAGAATTGCTAGATATTGTACATACAGACATCTGTAATTTTGCTTACAGAGAGCATATTTGTAAAAAGATTTGGTACATGCATAACATTAGAAAGTGAATGTTTTCACACCCAACATACTGGATTTTGGATTTATTTAGCGGTAGTGGGACTACTAGTGCATGTGATGTCGCACCTATAGAACTAGATTATAGTTTTATAAAAATGAGATTGACATGGATTTCAGTTTTGCCGGATAAATTCCATGAGGTGGGCAAAGTGGGACCAAATGAAGATGGAGCCTCAACCACCTGCCAGTGGAATTGCATGGGATGAGGGAGACATGGCGGAAGTTGTTGAGCAAGATTACAACATCATCATTGAAGTTGTAAGTCAAGAGGCTCCAGTTGTCCCTTTAGCAATTGCTCAAGAGCCCACTGAAGTCGATCCAAATAACTTAGTGCAAAACTTTTGAATGTACTTCAAATAATATCAATAAAGTGACTTGTATTTTTTCTATTAAGTATTTCAAAAATGAGATTTATCTTTGTTGTGAATTTCAATTATTTTGTCTTACAAAATAAATTGAACAATGTTGCATATAATCTGAGTCTTGAATTTTATTTAACTCTCGCATTTTACAATGATGTTTGCAAGTGTGAAAATTCTCAGCTCTAAATATAAACAAGCTTTCAAACAAAGATTAAAGCTCTTTAAAGTGTATGTTTTTTTAATAAAAAAAATTAATATTCTATAAAAACCTTAATTTACATGGTTAACAATTATTATTCATTGCTTCAAATTTCAAGGATTTTATTTTTTGCAAATTTGTTATGATTTTAGTCCAACATTTTGAAAATACTCACATCGAATTCAAAACATTTCCAAAATGTAACATTTCAAAAATAATCAGTTAATTAAAACAATTAAGAATACAAAATTAATGTGAGTTTTCAAAAAATTATAAAAGCTTTTAAAAAATGGGTGTCTCTGCCATTTCTCGTTTCAAAGGATTTTGTGTTTGCTCTTTTTTACCTACTCTCTTTGGTTTGTATATCGATGAGCTTGATGATGTTATTAGCTAAGATGCATGTTTTGGATTGTAGTCTTGGAGATATTCTGATTGCCATCTTACTATCAGTTGATGATGTAAGTAACTCTAGTCTCGTAGACTAGAGGAGGGCTTTAGTGGCATTTGAACAATATTTTGAGAGTGAATATAGTGGATTTCTTTCCTAGCCTATCCTCAACCCAAGATACGAGCAATCTAGCATCCAGAGATGAAGTTAGTTGTCACGCGTAGGTTCGTTCCAATGAGAGCGATAGCATATCTCAGAATTCAGCATGAATGGAAGATCCACATCTAACTCTAACATCCATTAACAATAAGCATTAACATTACAACGATCGACAATGAAGATAGCTTACTCTTCTCTCTCTCCCTTTCTCTCACAAAAAGCATAAGAAATAGCAATTCCAATAACGTTCAGATCCAACAAGTAGCAAATACAATAAAAGCATGAGAGATGGAGGAAAAGTGATAGAGAGCAAGGACACTCACAAATCCATTCCATAAGAGAACCAATCTGCTTGTATTGAAATGAGGATATGAACACGTGTAGCAAACTTGAGTTTGCCCCTATTTATAGTAGAGAGGAGGATCTTGGCCTCAAAATCCTATTTGTCCATTTCTACCTCCCTAACTATTCAAACTTAAAAAAGAGTTGGAACCATTCAAAATTGGAGGGAACCAATTTGAATTTGAATTTGAATTTGAACCAATTTTGGTGGGAGTCCCAACTTTATTCACTAACTTGACATTTAGGCCTGTGACATTAAAAGTTCCACAAAAGACCTAAAGTCCTTTTATTGACTTGTAACTACTCAAATAACTATGTGATTATCTGGTTGGACTTAGACACGTAGGGTGCCAGATCCCTCTCACTTATTAACTAGGCTTAGGGTTGCCTTGGGATCCGCAAACCCTCCAACAGTATCCCCCACCAAACTGGTGACGGTCCCACGACACCTCGCGAGATTATTCACTTCAGGCTTTGGTTTTGCTCACGTCGTATCTTGATGAGATCGTACTGCACCTTCTCCATGAAGTCCAGGCGCTCCATATAAAAGTCGTGTTTGTGCAGAAAAAAACGCGCTCCAGCAATCCAATTGGAAGTTGTCCAGGCCAGAAACCTTGATTCCCAAGTACCACCCAACATGGTTGCGCGATAATATAGTCTGGCAATCGGCAACTGATTTTGGACTTTATCTGATGCCATGGGAAGATTTGGATTGAATGCCAAGGGAGGTAGGCAATCATCCCATCTCGTAGCAATGGATGCCAACTTGGACAAATCATTTGTGAATATGGCCGATTGTTGCACGTTTAAATCTGGCGAATTCCAATACTCAGCACCATAAAACTGAAGTACTCTGATAAAATCAACCGATATCTACCAATAGTATGTTTGGTGAATGATGGGCCAATTTGGGTGTGGATTTTGACTTGATCCAACGGCACGCCCAAATCTTTTCACTTATTACGTCGTGGCATCGGCAAATAATAGGGATCGACTCGCAATTGGCGAGGGCTGGCAACATAGCTCGTAATAGAATCTGGAGCTTTTTCAAAAGCTATTGTTCGCCAAGCCGGCTACTCTCCCAATGCGGGTAGTCTATCCAGTTCCTTTCCTGCCTTTATCTCAAAGGTTTTGAACTTAATAACCAACCGCCCCTTGAGGACAGATGTGGATGTTGGTGCAAAATTTTTTGAATTTGGTCCTCAATGGTGACTGGTTTTTGAAACAAAATTATGGTCCCTGAAGAAGATGGACTGGCTTCAGTAGCTTGGGTGTTCGTTGTTTCTGGAATTTCAGGAGCTCCACCCTGGTCCATGCCTGTATCGAATCATGTATCCACTACTGCCTATTCTTGGTGCTGAGGCGAGAAATGCGGCATGAGTGAAACTGGAATTTGAGGCCCGACTTCCAACGCCTGAGCGGTTCATAATCTTTAATAATAACTTTTGCCTTGCCAAGCTCAGTGATTGCCGTCGTTTTGAGTTTATCAAATTTCTCTTGAAACCCCGCCAGTGCAGTACGATAGGTTTCCACTTTTTGGAACAAGTATCTGATTTCGTCCGGTGTGACTGGGCAATCAAGCACCTAGGTTTGCAAATAGGAATTACGTTCAAGGGTGGTCGCATCCAATTCACTTTGAAGACATTCGCGTTCCAACTCGGCTAAGTCCAATTGGCCTGCCAGCAACAAGACTTGTTGTTTTGAATCCTAGACAAATTGCTACTTGGTATTTCTCTTGATAGCTCATTTGAACTCTCCAAACACAGTTTTGAACCAATTATATGGTTCTAGTGGGGCTTTAGCTATCTTGACTTGGGATTCAACTATCCTATGTAGAATCTGGGAAGAGAATTAGTCATAATGGAGGAGTTGAGTAACATCAGAAAATTATTGAGGAGTTGAGTAACGGCATGGATGGCAGAATCAGTAATGGCCTCTAAAAGATAGTCGTCATTTGTCCAATACAGATCATTCGTGGCATCAATATAAGGCTTAATAGTCTGTTTTGCCTGTTTATGATTCGGTGAGGCTTGGGTGCCGGATGAAATCCCTATGGCAGCAAGGGCAGCTTCAATTACGTGCACCTTGTGTGTGGCTCCTTGAAAGGGAATATAAAATTTGGATTTCTCCTTCTTCCAGGTACTGAAGGCAAGAGTGATAAAATCCATGTTAGTTTATCCCGAGAAGGCTCTCTCATGAATACCCATTGCAGTGAGCAGAGGCTCCGCAAGGGTCATCCACTGAGTGACCATGCTTGTGCTAGGAAGTATCATGATGTCCGTTGCAAATGGGACATCACGATGGATAGTATAACGAGGTGACTGAGAAGTGTTTGTGGAAGACATGGTGGAACAAGGTCAAAAATTGAGAGTAATGAGCGCGAGTGTATAACAGAAAGCAGTATGGAAAGTTTGGAAGGCTTTGGTCACTGAAAAAATCGGCAAGAGCTTCGCTAGCAGATGAAGTTAGTTGTCACGCGTAGGTTCGTTCCAATGAGAGCGATAGCATATCTCAAAATTCAGCATGAATGGAAGATCCACATCTAACTCTAATATCCATTAACCCTAAGCATTAACACTACAACGATCGACAATGAAGATAGCTTACTCTTTCTCTCTCTCCCTTTCTCTCACAAAAAGCATAAGAAATAGCAATTCTAATAACATTCAAATCCGACAAGTAGCAAATACAATAAAAGCATGAGAGATGGAGGAAAAGTGATAGAGAGCAAGGACATTCACAAATCCATTCCATAAGAGAACCAATCTACTTGTATTGAAATGAGGATATGACATGTGTAGCAAATTCGAGTTTGCCCCTATTTATAGTAGAGAGGAGGACCTTGGCCTCAAAATCCTATTGGTTCATTTCTACCTCCCTACTTATTCAAACTTAAAAAAGAGTGGGAACCATTCAAAATTGGAGGGAACCAATTTGAATTTGAATTTGAACCAATTTTGGTGGGAGTCCCAACTTTATTCACTAACTTGACATTTAGGCCCGCGACATTAAAAGTCCCGCAAAAAGGCCTAAAGTCCTTTTATTGACTCGTAACTATTCAAATAACTATGTGATCATCGGGTTGGACTTACACATGCAGGGTGCCAAATCCCTCTCACTTATTAACTAGAATTAGGGTTGCCTTGGGATCTGCAAACAAAATATTTTGAAGACCAAGTTATACTCATCCCTATCTCAACCCTCCCGACAAGTACTCATCAGTATGTAAGAAAATCTCTTTATAATGCCTATATTCAACATACTTCTTAGGAGTAGGCGGGCATTAAGCCTAACTTCTAATAGACAAAGGTTTTGGAGCTAGATAGATCAGGTTTTCTATCCTACCACAATATATGATGTTTACTTTGGACCATCACATTTTCTAATGTTTAACTTTGGGGAATCTATCCTTAGACCAACTTGCTATTGAGACATGACACTTCCATAATATCCCATGTGAGGATAGAATATGCTAGATACGTTCTTTGGGAAAGGTTGAGTTCATAACGCATTTCATTTGATGCCCTATTTACTGTGAAACTCATGAGAGATGTTACTATATTTTCAAATATTCACATAACTTGCACTCTCTCATCACCTATGATGATCCCATATGTGTTTTTCTCACGCTACATGAGATGTCCTTACTATGGTGAGACATGTGCTAGCACATTTAGTCTAACATCAGGACACACAACCTCATATTATGGGTTCCTTCTCTAGAAGAAGACCACGAGTAAATCCAGAGTTTTATGAAGAGGATGTACATACTCTCATAAAGACCAAAGATGTTATGTCCGCATTATATACTGAGGATTCAGAATAATCCTGGATGTGGATATCCAGTACTCTAATGTTTGCAATTATTAGATATGCCTTGACATTCCAGTCTAGGCCAGAAATATAATTAATCACCTCGAGAGAGCCTAGGCACTCCAATTAGGACTTGTGGAGTATTGCATGGTGTTTGACGATTGTGTGCATGCACAAGAGTATCAATAGTAATCGCTTTTGAGTTCAACAAACAATTAGAACTTTGAAAGGAATATTTCTAGGCTATAGGGGTCTATATATTCCTACAAAAACTTACCCTACTCCACTTCTATAATCTAAATTTCATATATATGGCTCAAGGGTGAAGTTGTCAAGAATTATTCTTTAGTTTCTTTTCGGTTGGAAAGTTTGGCTCCACAGGTATCCTTTTGGTGCTTGCAATAGGATCTCAAGGATTCACATAGGGTGACCTCTACAAAAGACAATGTACAACACATCCTCCTCCTACAGCTAGAGCATCTAGACATACTATGAGTGCACACTTATGCATCCACCTCAACTATAAATCATTCATGTGCATCCCTCAAAGCCTTTAATTTTTTTTTTTTTTTTTGGGTTCTCAAAAGCTGATGGAAAAAAGCCCCCAACTTCACGAGTAAGAATCAAATGTGAAACTTAAGAGTGAGATGTATCTTGGGGGCCTAATATCCATCCATATAGTTGAGGCTCAAGATTTAGAATTCTAGCCATCCCTAGGCTTAAGAAGTTACTTAAACATGTAATGGGACTCGTTACAAGAAAGTGAGGCACTCACAAGAATGTTCACACAAACATCTAAAACAAAAGAGTAATGATACATGATCCACCTATGGTTCCCTTGATGTGTTGTATCAAATATGCCCTAGGGGGTCCATTTCTGCCCCAAAACCACCAATTTCATCTATAGCTATCCATAAAGTATCTCCACCAAAGCATTCCTCAGCCTCTAAACAAAGAGAAGAAGAAATGGTAAGCCAATTTCTATATGAAGCAAGTCATGCACAAGGGCCTGAAATTGATTAAATAAGTGAAAAGTCATTATGGATGGTGAAAGAAACGAAGCACAAAATCTTAAAGTTAATCAAGTTGTAAGTGGGGAGCAATTTGCTACTAATAACATGCAAGTAGAAGCTGGTAGTACAATTGACACCAAATCAAAGCATGGGGGCAATATCATGTATTGAAAATATCAAAGAGGAAAACCCTTGATCAAATGATTCTAGATACTAACCTTGCATTTATGCAAATCAAGAGCACAATTTGGACAATTTTGAAATAAATGATCTTCAACATATCACAACAAAAGCATTTAAGCAATGTTTCTAATAGTCTAGGGTCAATCACTAAATCAGGGCAAGGTGCAAGATTTAGGATAATATGGACTCTCAAATGGGAGTTTTGACATGTTGAGCATGTAGGCTACAATACAAGAATAACAAAAGGTTGCTTTGTTTATGATTTTATTCTTTAAAGATCATGTTAATCCTTGTACACTTTTATGATTTCAATGAAAAAAAGAGATTGGGCATTTCCCTGGTGAAGACCTCAGGGGGCACAATGAGGTAAAATCTGAAGTGAATTGAAATTCATTCATGAAGGAAATGCTTCATCTTTGCCTACTAAATGAATCATGCTAGTCGCTAAATGAGACTTGTATTATAGACTCAACTCAACATATGAACTTACTAAGACATTTTTTTAAAGTGAAACATAATTGGTTTACAACGAAGTAAAAGTATTGCTCCCAATCTCTTTCATAAGATCACACACTGACCATTCCATCATAACAACAAAAAAGGATAAAGTAATGAGAAAGAGTTTGTCAAAGTGTTTTATGGGAGGATGATAATGCTGGTTAAAAGAGGTGGCATAGTGAGTCCTACCACCACCATAGTTACCACCATAGCTGGTGCTTTAAAAGAAAAACAAACCCCCTCTCTGCCATCTTACGGTCATCCCTCATTTAAATTGTTCTTAATTTGCCATTATGTGGCATTCCTTCTTTGCCACATAGGGGGAACTCAAGGGCCCAATCATGTTCTTTAAAGTTGAGTTCCTTCATCCTCTGTTTTAATTGTGTGTAAATTGCCATTGTGTGGCACACGATATGATATTCTTTTATTGCCACATAGAGGCTATTCAATACCTACCCCATCTCATGGCAATTACACCAAAGGGCCAAGCACAGGCAGCTTTTGTACGAAGGTTGCCAATCATAACACATACTCTTATTGGGCGACTTGCATGCACAATTTAAAATAAAGTGGTTAGTGTTAAGAAAGTCTTAGGTTGCTTTTAGATTAAGAGCATATCAAGTCCATAATTTTGGATGGAATAGTAGTGGAAGGCCTTTCCCTTTTTAGATTTGGCTTGCATTGGTGTGTGGCACATGAAGTGGATGGTAAAGTCCCTTTGCCACATTGTGTCAGCTCAAGCTTGTTATTTGAGCCTATGCTCATTGTTTGTTGAGTTGCCAAATTGAATCTCAATGAACAAAAGTTAAGTGTTGTTTTGGAAGTCAAACAATCACATGGAGAGATGAAATAAGGAGCACATAGGGGAGGAGGAGAAAACCATTGTTGTGGGCGGGTATATGGGGTCGTGATTGGTATCAATAATGAGTATCAACATGGTATCACAAAACCTACCCGATTGATTTATGATTTTGTAATACCAAGGTCTAGAACCGGACACCCAGTACTAACTATTTTACTATTCATATTGATACTTGGGTTTGAGAGATTTTGTGGATTTCATGGTATCAATTATAGTACTATTTTTAGATTTTTTAAAAAATATTTCAGATTTAGTATATCTCAAATTATGATATTACTCTTGAATTTTTTTTTTAGCATTCTTACATGTTTATACCCGGGTTGATAACCGGCAGGTATCACCCTTGTGATACCAGCCTTGTTTATACCAGTCTACAACTCATATACCTCCTTATATTGATACCCAACTGGTATTAATTTTTTTTAAAAACTTCAATACCTTGACCCAACTTGTATTAAAATTTTTGATACCTGGCCAACATTGGAAGAAACCCAATTTGAGAGGAATTTGTATAAAATGCTTGATAAGTGCTAATTTGTTAGCCTTAGGTAACTTGGAACCATTTTTGCTTCTACACTTGTCCTTGTCGTAGTCTAAAACCATCAATTGTTACCTTGAATTCTCACTATCATGAAACACCCCCCTAAGTAGCCTAGTTCATAATTTGAAACAATCATAATAATAATATGCCATGGTAAATAATATGCCATGGTAAATGAATCATATCATGATCACACTAAGTTGGACAAGAGTGTGGACAAGAGTGTTAGTTGTGACAATGGAAACCAGCCTATGAATTTTGATCTTCATAGTTGTGGCAATGAAACCCAGCCTATGAATTTAGATATTATGAAGTGTACATATAATAGTACTCATAAGGACAATAGTGCAAAGCACAAAAGAGAAAGGTTATACATGAGATACTTGCATGGATCAGAAAGCACTTCAAGCTTTACAGAGTTTCCTCTCATGATGACCTTCTCAAAACTTGCTACACTCTATAATGCAATAAGAGATTTACATGCTACTCTGTCAAGCTACATTCTCTCTAGTTTTTTTCCCCTCTTGTGCTATTATTAGTTTTCCGTATATTCATTTCGCCCATTTGGTCAGCTCATCTGATCTGGATGTATAGGCAGGCTGCAGCTATGGCTGCTGCCTCCTCCTCCTCCAACGCGCTTGTTTGTGGACACTGCTGCGTCTGCCCAACTAACAATGCCTCCTCATCCTCCAAACCTTCCCTCTCTTCTGCCCGCTTGCAGCGTTCTGGAGGTGGGTTTGTGCTCACACTGCCTCCTTTGAACCCAGGGAGGGTTGTTCTGAAGGGGCATGTCACTTGCATGGGACTGAAGGTCGTGGATTCCTATGATTCATCTTTTGAGCTCCAGCCAGAGGTATTTATGTATGTCTTGGTGCCGGTTTCTGCTCCTATTTTGCTATGTCGGGTCTTCACATTCATATACATTGAGCTCGTATGCAAACACATTGAGCTCGTATGCAAACCTTGCAACCCTTTTATAAGGATTGTGGCTAATACTTTACCATGTTCAGCTCATAGTCTGCATTGTGTTTTGTGAAAGGGAAGGACCCTTTTTGTAGCTTAGCACAATTTAGCGGCTACTTGCTTCCTAGCAAGCTTGCATTCTCGAATGCATTTGTGGTGGTGATGGGCTGATTCAGGAGTGTCCCAGATAATAACTGAGATGAGCTGATCTTTTTTGGCAGTGCGACCAAATTTTAAGACGTCTTCTTAGCTCCCAAGTTTTCTGCAAGCAGGTAATTAACGGGACCACTATGTCGTTCACTTGGAACAAGCGCCAAAATGGTGATGAACAATAATTTCGTAGTTGTTCTTCTGGACTTGTTTGATATCTTTGTAAAGTTTCAGAATCCATTTGTGTTCCATTTTGAGCTATCTTGCTGACATTCTATGTGAAGATTTAAACCTCTGTTGCCATGCCAAAGACTTGCTTATAAGGGTTTAGTGTTTGATGAGGGGATTTGAATTTTGAAGGGATGGAATTCAGGTTTCTGAGCAACCGGGTGTAGATTCAGGTTCTTGTTTTGAGTTTACGGGCGAACTATTTCAACCAGTTCCTTGGAGTATCACTACAAAGCATGGTATGCCTCAGGTAGTACGACTTACCATGTAAGTAACTGTATTGGTGATGAAAGTCTTGATTCATCTTGCTTACATCTTTAAGTAAGCTTGACATAATCATAAAAGCACTTATTACTTGTGGATTGTGCATTTGTGTCACCGCTTTAAAAAAAGAATCCTACAAATTGTCACAGATATAGAGGCAATGACCCACACTTAACATGTAATCTGCACAATTATTCAATGATACATCAACATGTATCACATCATATCAACACGCAATTGAGGGGCCAAGATCCCCCCAAAAAAAACAAACAAGGAAACTCTATTGACCAATATTCATGGCTCACACTATGCCTTACAAACACCCTTGCCATGTGGAAAGAATGGGAAACCTAATGAATGCAGCATGCACTATATTAATCTTGTTCCCTGTATCAACAATTCATGCCTCTTGCAATAGTGGTATTCTTGTAAATTTTTTCCAAATGAGAGAGAGAGAGAGAGAGAGAGAGAGAGAGAGAGAGAGCTTTATTAATGTCTTTTCCATGCCAAAAGGCGTATAAGATGAATAAGTACATATCAGGTGTGTAGAGCAAATGGGAGCGTATGAGAACGTCTATGAGTACGTAATGAAAATGCATATAATGTAAAACTAGGTACATATACCAATGATAAAGAAACTACATAAGTATGAATCATGGGTTGGCTATGAAGAAGCCTTAGATCATGTCCTGGAGGTGGTGGTGATGATGCTACTGCTGCTACTACAGAAAAATGTAATACAGTTGCAGTAAGAAGTATAATTGGGATATGCCGTCGATGTCGAATATGAGAGGGACCTCTCCTCGTGATAGGATGAGCAGGTCTAACTATAGGATAGCGCAAGGAGGTGCACAATCTTTCAGATTTGTGGTAAGTCATCATCCTCGTCATCCTTTGAATCTAGGCCTGGTCATGATCGCTGTCTGGAGAAAAAGGAGGTGATATGCAGCTGTGTGTCTGGAGTACTCTGGTGTGCAAGCAAGAGATCTTGTCATAATAGAAGCATCTCTCGTATCATAAGTGCTGCACAACATGGGTCCTCATAGGTAACAAGTGAACGCCAGGTGACTTGCATATCTCTAAACAAACAATAGTATCTCCCACGAATCTCATACTAGGCTGAGCACAGTCTCCACAACGCCTAGGGAACATAACTGGTAGATCCTATCCTCTTCAATGTTTCACGAATCACCGATTCAAACAACGAATCGCGGTTCGAATCGGCTCGGTTCGAATTGGAAAAGTTTTTGAATTGGGTTTAGGGTTTAGGGTAAAAAAAAGGTTCGAATCGATTTTTTAATCATTACAATACACATATAGTTATCTAGTAGCAACAATATATGGATAACTGTATGGTTGTAATCTATACTTGTGTTAATGTAGGCTATATGCTGTATGTACCAAGATTTTTTGGTTCCTTGTATATGTGCATAGAAAATTCAGAATGCTTCTATTTATAATAATCTGATTCGTTCAGATTCAAAGCAGCTGCAGCTCATATACTCATGTTTCTTTGACGAAGATCACCTCCCATGTTTCATTTCTTGTTGTGGATGTTTTGTTAGCATATTGTACCAGATACCAGTCTACTGGGTGAAGAGTACTGGGTGAAAAGGGGATAGATCATAGAATAGTTTGAACTGTAACGATACTGAAATGGGTTGTATAAGGTAGTAACAGGTTGGAAACATACTGAAATGGGTTGTATAAGTTAGTATCAGGTCGTATTACATATTTTGAATAAATTTTCTTTCTTAGAGGTTTGAATCGTCTGATTCGAACCTGTCCAGCCGATTCAAACGATTCGAACCGGCCGATTCGAATCGGCCCTCAAAACATTGATCGTCTCGTGGGGTCCCCTGAAACTGACCAATCTCAACCTCAACCTGGTGTGAAGAGACACGGAACTTACCCAATATGAATCTAAGACCATGTGATAACCTAGAACACAGGTAATGTGGTAGACGTGGAATCCCTGATACATCTGTCTCTAGAAAGTGAAGCCAATAAAAGTCGGGTTTGACCCCCATTTGACCATGCCAAGCTCGATCAAGATAAGCTCTGTAGATATTTTATGTAATCATGGGTACTTGAGGGAAGGGCAATGATAGAGATGCCAAGTGTGTCCAGGAGGCGAGAGGCCTGTGAGAACCAAGCTAATTGATAGCCCTGACTATGTAAGCCCTAGGATGAGATGAGAGCAGCTTGTGTATATCTCTGTTTAGAAGCTTGGAACTCGCTAACTTGCTGTATATATGTGATGAGCTAGAGTATGGCATCAAGATGCATCAAACTCTGCAAGGATGATCTGGTACATAACTGAGGGCTTAGCTTGTACCATATGTGAAACTTGAAAGCATAGTGATATGTAGTCGCAAGATACTAACCCAATCAGATGAGGTGAGAACAGTGCACCATGTTGTTGTTGCATATAAAGCTGTGGGGGAACAATGATGTCGAAAAGCTGACACTTACTTGAGGCATCTCGAATAAGCTTATGGAAACAAAATCTCTCCAGTTGAGCAAGGGAAGCATGGCCCTTTCCAAGCCTAGCAAAAGCTGCTTGTCTCATACTAAATATAGGACTAGAAAAGAGTACGCCTAAGTAAGTGTAGGATGAAACAATCTCCAATGGCCGGCTATCAAAGAGTACCTGTCTCAACGAGTCAACGAGAGAGAGGGAGAGAGAGATAGAGAGAGAGAAAGCTTTATTAATGTCTTTTCCATGCCAAAGGCATATAAGACTAATGGAGTACATGTCAAGTATGTGGTAACCATGGGAGCCTATAAAATGTCTCCAAAACTGTAATAAGGAAAACTTCTAGTACAAACTAAAACTAAAATATACACGTATGCGAGAGTGTGTGCATAATAATCATCTGTCTATGTCAAATTATCAAGGCTATGATGCTATGATGCTGCTGATGCCGCTGTGCTGCTGCTGTAAAAGGATGTAATGCAGCATGAGGGAGCACTAGAGCCTGTCGGCGTGGTCTGTGAGCATGAGCATGAGCATGTGTGATAGTACGTCTCTGTGTAGGATGCCTGGTGATCTTGGTAGTAGCGTGATGGTGGGGGGTACACTATCTCTGATCTCTATGAGCATGTGAGTCGTCGTCGTCAAAATCATCATCTTCGGGCAGTAAATCACGTGATCTCCCCCTAGTGAAGAATGAAGTGATCAGTGGCTGTGATTGAAATGTTGGGGTGTCCCGTATAAATCTCTCCGTAGTATGACCATCTCGCGTACCAACAGAGCGACACATCGTGGGTCCTCATAGGCTATGAGGGAGCGTAGAGTGGTAGGCATGTCTTGAAACAGGCAGTGATATCGCCCTCTGATCTCATAGTATACTGGGCATCTGAAGATAAAGTGCTCCTCAGACTCCACCTCACCTAGAGAGCATAATTGGCAAATCCGCTCCTCTCTGGGAATACCATGGAACTTCCCCGCCTCAATAGCTAGCTGATGAGAAGACACCCCGAGCTGTCCCAATGTGAATCTGAGGCAACGTGATAGTCCTGAATCTAAGTAGCGTGGCATGACCGGGGTCCCAGATGCATCCAGCTCCAAGAAATGTGTCCAGTAAAAAGCTGGTTTAACCCCTAGCTGATTATGTCAAGTCCACTCTAGATATGCGCGATAGAGGAATCGTCTGATATACTGATGGGTGCCTGAGGGAAGATCTGTGATGGAGATACCAAATGACTCAAGTAGGAGGTGGGATGCCTGAGAGAACCATGATAATCTGTAGCCCTGACCGTGAAGACGTTGTGAGGAGGATAGTGCAATCTGTATGTATCGTCTGTCTGTCCTTTGTGTATAAGTAATGAGCTGAAGAGCTGCCTCGATCTGGATAGGTGGAACTACAAACTCGGCCAAAAGAATCTCATGTGGAACCGAAGGCTTCGCACGGATCAACCGAGCTAGCATGGTGGTTTATAGTCCTGAAAGACTGGCCTAGTGTGAAGAGGGAAGACCTGCACACATGCCTGTTACGACTCAGTCTAGTTCTGACATGACCTTGGCATGCAGAGGGCCTGAGGCCAAGTTGGCAAGGGTCAGTGACTGGGAAGGGCATCGCTTCCAAGTGGGAACCGATGTATCATGAAATCCCGTGATCCGATGAGACTGTCTGACAAGCTGTCAGAGATGTGGTCGCGTAACCGTCGGGGCCCTAGTTGTTAGTGCTAGCCGGCAAGCAGTCGGGGTGACCAGTTGGTGTCATCGGTAATGATGGGGCATGGGGGTGGTATCCCATGAGTCACTCACTATTCACAGGTCGCATGTAGTGTGTACGCCAGGTGGCCTGATCAACCACTGGGGGGGGTACCTCGTGTATGTTGATAGGAATAGCAGGTAGTGGACTCAAGAGGGAGGGGTACCTATGGTTGGGAGGATCATTCCACACCGGCCTTCAGGAGTTGAGCAGCTTAGAGAGTTTTGGTTGTTCACAATTGGTATCAGAGCCTTTTCTAGCTCGTTCTAGAGAGAGAACAGCCCGTTCTAGAGAGAGAAAGTGAGAAAAAGCTTGGTTTTTTCACCATAACTTGGTCTATAGTGCTCAGATTTGAGGGAGATCTGTCTCAGATCATTTCTAGTGGGCAGTCGCTGTAGATCAGCAGGGATTCATGCTACAAATCTCAGATTTCAGAAAGTTTTGAAGTTTTTGGAGGGCTAGCGCATTTTTTCTGAAGGTTTTTCGCTCATAACTCTCCGGAACCTTCTCAGATCGCTCAGATTTTGGGAGCATGTTTCTAGCATCCATAGCGATCCTATAGAGCCATCATACGCCGGTTTTGGAGCATATTTGCCTCTGTTTCACCAAAAAGTTGGTTTTCAAGCAAAAAACAGGTCAGAATTTTGGATTGGGCATACTTCTCCGACTTTCCTCCGGTTTCTGCTGTTAAGGGTGCAGATTGGGCCTAGTAGGAGGGCGACCTACTGCCAATTGATGGTTTGTGAAAAGCTTTTGCCGTTTGGAAGAAATTCA
This sequence comes from Diphasiastrum complanatum, assembly GCA_029204225.1. Classification (NCBI taxonomy): domain Eukaryota; kingdom Viridiplantae; phylum Streptophyta; class Lycopodiopsida; order Lycopodiales; family Lycopodiaceae; genus Diphasiastrum; species Diphasiastrum complanatum. Next base: position 44,584,431 of record CM055109.1, read on the forward strand.
ACGTCAAACAACCCTCTTTTTTCCTGATTTTTCCGACTTTTCAAGCCGATTTGGTGTCCAAAAAAGTTTGTACCGACTTTTGTACCAGCATAGGACGCAAGGGAAGTACTACCTATCCTTGGCTTTGTGTTTTTTCCGAGAGTTTTGTTACTTTCCAGTTGTTTTTCCTCTTTCCGTTCTAAATTGTGAATAAGTTGAAAATTTCCACATTTCACATTTCCTAAGTAATTCCTATACCATGGCTGAAGACAAAGTTGACATCCCCTCAAGCCTAGTTGAAGCCATGGAAACTCCTCCGCCTAGTCCTGGCAGTCGATTACCTAGTGCGCCTGTCACCAAAGTTTGAGGGTACCTTTCGAATCGCCTTTTTGAACCGTGTTTGAATCGAGTTTGAATCGGGAAAGAATCGGCTTCTCCAGGTTTGAACCGGCGAATTGGTTTTAGGGTTTTTTTTTTAAAACATTATTGTCACATCATACATATTACATGTGTCATATTCCAATGTACCATGTGCATGGTTAGTTAGTGTTAAATGATTCAAATTTCACGAAAATGACAATGTATACAATGTGCATTGTGTAACTTTTAACAAGTAATAGATTATAGTACTAAGTTCTAACTTCTAATAGCTTACAACTTACAAGTAACAAGTTACAATACTAAGTAGTAAGTACTAACTTCTAAATATCAACTCTTGAGTTACAACTTACAACTTACCGTAGTCTGTGAGTACAAATCCCATTCGACATTCAACATTGATAATTGAAACATTCCACATTCGAACATTACCAAAATGTAAACTTGTTATCTGAGTCTTGAATCATATATGTAGTTTTAACTCATCCATAAATGCCAAATGGTAATAACGCTGCTCAAGTTTATAATCTCAAAACTTCAAAGTTCAAATTTAACTAATTTCTATAAACTAACCAGAATACTAAATACCAATTAGTAAATACAAATGGGCCAGTCTCCTGAGTCCCCCTAAGGTAGACTACTCACTAAAGCCTAACGTAGCCTCCTCCTAGTCACCCGTGGAAGCTGTGACCTCGTACGTGTAGGCTCAAGAGCAGGATCCTCATCAATGCTATCAGCATCATCAGATGGATCACTCTCATCCTCTGAGGAATCCTCGCTGTTGGCTTCATCTTCCGAGGTCTCTGCATTGTCTTCGTCTTCTAGTGGCTCCTCGTCCTCGTGGGCTCGAGAACTGGAAGCCTCTCCCCCCGTCCTGCGACGTGCAACAACCCGAGTGGTAGGTCCTGCACGCAGAGATTGGCAAAGGGTTACAATTCACAATCACAAGTTTCAATTCTAATTTCTAAAGCTAGAACTTACTACTTAGAACATGGGATGGAGCTCAAAGTTCAAACTTCTAAGTGGCAAGGACCAACTTGCAAGGGCCCAAGCCTCAAGGCTCAAGGGCTAATTCAAATTTTAAAGCTTAAAATTGGAACTTGAAATTCACCTGCAAACTGCATGGCGTCATCATGGAGTAGTGCATACACGTCCTCCACCTCCTGTGACCTTGGTGGTAGGTCTGGAACCTTCGTCACATCAATGTCATCTGGATTTACCTGCAGTATGTAGACAGTAGAACAACACATTTAGAATGTCACTAAGGATTCAAATTTCAATGTTCAAACACAATTGCAACTATCAAATTACAATTTACCTGCATAGGCTCCCTCGCCCCCTTCATCTTCTTCAGAAGCCGTAGATTGGCGTGCACATACACCAACCTGTCTAATTGTGCAACACTGAGCCTGTTCCTCCTCTTCGTATGAATCAGAGAGAACAAACTCCAATTCCTCTCACATGCACTTGCTGTGCAATCCTGTGAGAGAATGCGTATGGCGAGCTTCTGCAATCGAGGACAATCACCCCCATACTTGTCCCACCATGAAACAGGGCGCAGTTGTCCTTCTCTGAGCCACGCTTCTGGACACCCAAACTCAAGAGCCTCACGCCTGCACAGTGCACACGTGAGTTGTGACAATGCACATTGATGATCATTCATGAGTGAGTGCCGAGTGTGACAATGTGGCCACTCACTTCATTGGGATTCAAGAAAGACAAAGGACTTGAAAAAATAACAAATGTTAGAGAATTGTCATGACTTATACCTGAAGACATTGAGATCATCCCTGAGTGAATCCTGCATAACAGGATCAGGATAGACCCTCTCAATGTATGTGGGCCATCCCTGTCGGAGCTCTGCATCATGGAACTGATCTTCATTCCTCCATAGAGGATGAAGAATGCAAGCCATAGCGTGTAGAGGCTGATGGAACCACTCCCACCTGGCCTGCCACTTTTTTGTTATTTCTTCAACCCTATAAAATTTGAAAATCATACATCATACATGTCACATGGTGCATACTTATTACTACATACTACATATTACATAAACACTCATCAATCGTGATAAGAGATAATGCATAATACAAACCTCTTTGCACTGAAGGCAATGCAGGTGCGAATTTGCTCTCCCAGCCTGTCCATGAACTCATAGAGAAGGCCCAAAGTGCAGCCCTCTCTATCCGTAAGGCGCAGGATAGTGTAAAGAGGCTGCAACGCTATGATAATGGCCCGTGCATCATCCCAAAAAGGAGATGCTAGCACAATCCTCTCAAATCGCTGAGCCTTAGGCTCTCGTGAGTGCCTCCACTGACGCCAAGGCTGTAAGACCACCATCTGTCTCAAGCCATCATGCACCTTCACGAGGCGCTCCAAAACAATGAAAATAAAGCCAAACCTGGAACGGTTCATGATTGCAAATTGTATTAGCTTCAACAAAGCAATTATCGGATATCAAGGTCTTAGGTTGAAACTAGAGTCTCGAAAGTAGTTAGTAGTTGCTAGTAAGCTATGTACTAGCTTCTAAGTAGTAAGAATCTAAGCGATGAAATTTGAATCAAATTTGATGAATAGAAAAGTAGACCTGGTGGGGGCAGGCCTCAATATGTCGAGGCTAGAATACTCCTTGAACATACTTAGGACCCTCGGTCTCTTGGTGACAAACCTCACCAAGAACCGGCCTATGTCTAGTACCTCTGCAATCCATCTAGTACCTCTGCAATCCATGGCAACTTTGCTATATCCTCAAACAAGAGGTCTAAGCAATGTGCAGCACAGGGTGACCAAAAGATCCAAGGGTACTTTTCATTGACGAGCTTTCCCATGGCAACACAAATTGCCGCATTGTCGGTGATGACCTGCAAAGCACAACAATCATCAATGCAACATCCGATATCGATCTTCTCTGAAGTGACAAGTCCATGATCCAAGAAGCAACATTGAACAAGTAGTGTAAGTAAAAAGTTTTCACTCATTTTTATTTCTCACTACACAACTGAAAGTCAAGAATCAATACCTGCACAACATTCTCTTTGCCGACCTCCACAATGGCCGCGTCAATAAATCCAAACAATGTCTGGGCATCCAAGGTTAAGCCCGAGATGTCGATGGATCTCAAGAACGTCGTGCCCAAGCAAGAAGAAACCAATATATTTACAATATGGCGCTTCCTGGTATCAGTTCAACCATCTGATATGATGGAGCACCCATACCTAGTTCAAAAGATCTCATTGCCCACAAAATTCAGATTTCAGATGGCAATTGTCAATTGCATTAAAATTTAACAATTTATGTAATTGGTCAATAAATACAACTATTTCAATCATTCTTAATTTTTAAAACATAAAAGTTAAGAGATAGAACTTAGAAGTTAGAACTTGGCACTCGCCACTTCAAACTTGGAATTTCAAGTATAAATGACAAAACATATTAGTATTAGTTTAGTAATTACTAACTACTAATTACATTAAAGTAGGGTTTAGGAATCGGGATTTACATGGCCCATGATCTCCGGATAGGCTCTAGCTCCCTATCCACGGAGTCTCGCTCGGCAACCAACTGAGTTGTCCTCAACTGCTGCATGGATGGTCCCTCCCACTCTGAACCAATCCTAGATACATGTCTCATCATCTCCATCCATGCAGGGGTCGCAGCCAAGTGAAAGGGGAGGTTGCACATGTAGAAACACCTCCTAACAGATACATTGGCTATGTCCTTGTTACTTTGCTGGAAGGATGCCACATACACATCTCTACCCCTAAGATGTGTATCAGTACGGCTTTGGGCATGAGAAGATCCTCGTGACAATGGTGCCACCGCATCACTCTGAGTCTGAGTCTGACCCTGTGATGTGGAAGGGCCTGTTGGAGTTGTTGCACATTGCCAATGGCCACAAATTATTAGTTACTATCTAGATTCTAGAATCTACGACAAATTACAGTGGAGATAGATGAATCGTGGTAGACTGTAGTAGTCTGTAGATTGTAGTAATGTCAAAGTACATACGATGATATGCAATGAATTATAATTTACAACACAATCATCAATGCAAATATTTTCTATTTAGCATCTAGCAACAACTTACAATGGTCAATAACTCAGGTGACAGGATAATGGATTTATAAGTTATAACTATTAACAGCTTCAGAATTCCGAATCATTGATTACAATTTACGATCACCAACCTGTGGGCGAATGATGACCCTCCGAGGTAGCCGTAGATGGAGCTGCAGGTATCATCAACGAGTTAGGTGCTCGCGCACAACCTGCGATCTCAAAACCACGTAGACGCAATAGGTGTGCCTTTATTCTTAGTGGGGCCACCCGTGTAGTCCTTGCCACAATACTTGCAAGTCCACCTCTTAGTGCCTGAGGTGCCATAACTAGAAGCAACTGTCACATGATCCCACAAGGGATCTGTTAGAGCCTTTACTCCCTGTCCCGGTTATTTACAGTTTTCAGAAACAGATGTATGTTTTGTAATTATTGTAATTACTGAAATGGCCAAGTCACTGGCCTGTGGTGACCTTTTGTAAGTAAATTGTAAATAAACTGTAATTAGTTGGCATTGGACCTCAGAGAGTCGTGCTTAGCTTTGGCATGGGGTACTGGGTCATTTATTAGGAGTGGTTGGACTGACCTCCTAAAATGTAGGAGAGTTGACTAGTCAACAAGACACGTGTCATATGCTCAATGGGAAACTTGGTCCAGTGAATGAGTGACACATGTCAGGGTTGACCGGTCAAACATGACACGTGTCACATGCTCACTGGGACACTTGGTCCAGTGTATGAGTGACATGTCATCCTACTCACTTGCCTATGTGTCAGAGTACTGTCAAGTGGCAAGTGTCGACTGTGCATGGAATTGGCCATGTGTCGACGTTAGGAAAGGTCAAGGTTAAGGGGTGCTTGAGGATTCTGCATAACTGAGCCTAGAGAGAGGCATTCCTGATCATAATCTGTGCAGCAAAGGTTGGGAGGAGACAAGGCAGCCAGCTCCACCATGTTTCATGTGCTCTGATGTTTGTACATGCAGGGAAATCGACAGGGATCGACATTGCTGATTGTTGCGCACGGGATAAGCTAGGTTTTAAGTGAAGTTTCAGATTTGGAGTCTGACAGGATCCTTCTCTCTCAGCATGGTATCTACTATCTAGATTCTAGTCTCTCTCCCCCCACTAGTCTCTCTCCCGGGTCCCCCTCCTCAATTCTGATTTTTCACTCACACACACCTAAAGGCTTACTCTCCCTCGGACCTCCCTCCACACACACACACACACCCACCCCTAAGTCTACCTCCCTCTCTCTCAAAGAATCAAACACACTCTTTTAACTTAAGGATCTATTCACACATGTCACACACACAAAACACACACACACACACATTGTCAAGACTCAAACAAACACACAGACACACACACACATTTATCAACCACACACACACCAACACACACAAAAACACAAAAACACAAACACACACACACACACACACACATTTGTCAACAGTCACACACTGAACACACACGTCAACAGCCACACACACAATTCCACCCCTCTCACACAACTCCACCTCTCTCTCTCTCTCTCTCTCTCTCTCTCTCTCTCTCTCTCTCTCTCTCTCTCTCTCTCTCTCTCGGATTTCTCTCGTGGATCTGGATTTTGTCTCGGATCTCTCTCTCTCTCTCTCTCTCTCTCTCTCTCTCTCTCTCTCTCTCTCTCTCTCTCTCTCTCGGGCGCGGAAATCTGGGAACCTTCGGGAGGGGTAACGAGCAGGCTGCAGGAGGTAACGAGCCGCGAGGTAACGAAAGGAGTCGCGAGGAGCAAGAGGTCCGACGAGGAGGCGACGAGGTTTTTTTTTTTTGAAAACGGTTCGAATAGTCAAAAACGGTTCGAACCGGACCTTTTCAAAAAGGACTTTCGAATTGCAGTTCTTTCAACGAATCGCGATTCGACACAACATTGCATGTCACTGATCCTCCTCCCATACAAGAATGCATGGATGTGTTGGAGCGGTATATGACAGAGATGCGTACGATGATAGCGTCGCTTGCCGAGGGCTTTCCCTTGTCTTCTTCTCAACCTCCGCCTTTGTATCCTTCCCACCTGCCCACTCGTTATCCTTCTTCTGATACACAAACGATCATTGATTTTCCTCATGATAAAGATATAAAGCCCACAAAATATGCTGGTACAACTTCCCAGAGGACTACTGATGTTGTAGATCAGTGGTTGCACAAGTGGGAAGAGTATTTTGATTTGAAACGGGCACCCACCGATGAAGGCTGGCGTGTCCGTAAGGCAGCTTACCAATTTACTGACTTTGCTGACAGGTGGTGGCGCAAGTTGCTGAAATCACAGCAAGCCCCATTCACCTAGGTTGACTTCAAGCGCTGTTTTCAGGCGCAGTTCATTCCTCCACATGAGCATGTGCGTGTGACGGATGCTTGGTTCTTGCATCGTCAGAGGCAGCACATGGTGCAGGAATATGCTCATCAGTATAGAGAGATGCTGATCAAGATACCAGAGGAGATTCCCGAGTGGCTGGTAGTCCACAAGTTCATATTTGGTCTTGGTGCAGAGTTGAGGCCTTCAGTTTTTTATGAAGGATGCAAAACCTTGGAAGAGGCAGTTGCTACGGCCCTCAACTTTGAAGGCAATGTTCGCAACAAGGCTGAATATGGAGTGGCAAGTGTGCCCCAAAAGATGGGTTTGCGGAAGTTCGGCCAAGCTGGTCAGAGGGATTTCTTGCAGAAGGATCCTATCCAGATGCAGCAGACTTTGAAGCAAAAATCGGCATCTCCTATGGCTCTCGTGCTTACGACAAGTCACCACTTACTCCTGAGCAAAAGGATAAGGCCAAAAAGGAAGGCTCGTGTTTCTTCCGCCTTGGCAAACATTTGTTCAAAGATTATCCTCGACGCACGGGCAAGAAGCTCCATGTTTTACAGCAGCGTCAAGAGGAGGGCAAGGATGAATCTATCCTGGACGATCTGTTGGTTAGTGATGATGATGACGCTAGATGTGTCATGACTATTTCGGTGTGGAAGCTTGTTCCAGAGGCACCAGTTTGTTTTCTTTCCACCAAGGCACGAGAGGCCTATCAGTTTCCAGATAGCGAACTGATACGGATGAGAGGGAAGCTGGAAGGTCATGATGTGCTTTTCCTATTTGACACCGCTCTTCCCATAATATTATCAACTCTTGTGTTGTGAAGAAGTTGCACTTGGCTACTGTTCCTTCAGATTACCGGTATACAGTTGAGCTGCCAGATGGTAAGGGAACAGAGATTTGGGATAGGAGAGTCTCTCAGGCATTGGGTTGTCCATTCAGACCTATGCGAGTAAGCTGCCCGCTATAGACTTTAAGACTCATGTATATAAGTTTGGGCATGAGGGTTTGTCTCATGTTCTGAAAGGGGAGCGACCTACTGTTGAAGGTCCTCTTGTTACCTTGACGCAAATAAAGAAAATGGAGTTGCAGTATGTGTGGTTGTGTTATCTTGCAAATGTGAATGTTGATTCCAGTTTTAGTTGTTTGCAAATAAACCCACTCGCAACTTCATCTAATTTAATAACTTTGGTTAATGCTGATTTGATACAGCAGCAACGATGTGATCCAGCTAGTCTGCTAGAGCGATCCATCCGAGCTGAGTTTAAACATTTATCAATTGACCACATGCCAGAGGGATTGCCGCCTAGACGGAATGTGGAGCATCATATTGAGCTCATTCCAGGGGCAAGTCCGGTATGTAGACCTTTTTACAGTAGGTGCAGTGTGAAGTCAAGAGGGTGGACCTGTTGCCTTTGAAAGTAGGAAATCGACGCCAGCACAGCAGAGATATCCCACGCACGAGCAGGAGCTGTATGCGATCATACATGCGCTCAAGGTGTGGCGACATTACCTGTACGGCGCCGAATTTCACGTGTATACTGACCATCATACTTTGAAGTATTTTTGCACTCAGCTAGATTTGAGAGGCTGCCAAGCTCGGTGGGCCGAGCTGATGCAAGAATTTCATTTGGAAATTCGCTTCTGAAGAGGGAAGGAAAATGTGGTTGCCGATGCACTATCTCGGATACTGCATCAGATGAGCTTTACTGTAGTTGACAGTGATCTCATGGAGGAGATCAAGAAGGCTTAGTAGGACGATCCACATTGTCAACGTGTGTGGCCTGAGGCACGCCAGGTTTTTGATCATGCGGAAGAGTCAGCCGAGGCTGTTGCTCCCGTAGAGACACACACTGGGACATATTTAACATACACCGTGAAGGAAGGTATGTTATTGAGAAATGGAAAAGTTTTCGTGGCAGACTTGAAGGACCTACGTCGTAGGATTCTTCATGAATGCCATGATAGTCCTTGCGCAGGGCACCTGGGTATTGATAGGACTACTGAGTTAGTCAGACGACATTATTTCTGGATGTCAGGGAGTACGTCCAGCGTTGCACGACTTGTCAAGTGAACAAGGCCGAGAGAGTAAGTCCTCGGGGCTTGCTCCACCCTTTAGAGATACCTACAGGAAGGTGGGAAAGCATCTCTATGGACTTTATGACCACTACCAAGTTTATGGGAAATTTTTGGACTGAGGTGTTCGCCAAGCTGGGAACATAGTTGCGGATGAGTAGTACTGAGCATCCTCAGACGGATGGCCAGACGGAGAGAGTGAACCAGATCTTAGAGGATATGCTTAGAGCATATGTAAGTGGTATGCAAACAGACTAGGTAAGGCATTTACCACTATTGGAATTTGCATATAATGATAAGAGACATGCGTCCACGGGATTGAGTCCATTTGAGCTCAATTATGGTTTTAGGCCATTGAGTCCTGCTACCATAGGCATTCCACATAAGGTACCTAGCGCCGCAGAGCTTTTGACTCAGATGCAGCAGAGGCTAGAGATGGCACGAGATAACTTGTCCAGGGCTATGGCCAGGGCAGAGAGTTATGCTCGTGAGAACCATACCTATAGGGAATTTGAGGTAGGAGTTTGGGTATATTTACTAGTCCCTCCGAAGTCGAAGGTGCTACGCACAGGAAGGTGTGCCAAGATATCTCCTTGGTTTTGTGGACCATGGTTGATTATCAAGAAGGTTAGTGGTGTGGCTTATAAGCTACAACTACTTGTGGGATGCAAGGTGCATCCAGTGTTTCATGTTAGCAAACTCAAGCGATGTTTGCACGATGGCGATAATCTGGTAGAAGGGCTAGCTTCTCTGGAGGAGAAAGACACTACAGATTATGGGCCAGATAGAATCCTAGATCGGAGAGAGCGACGATTGAGGAATCGTCTTCTCCGAGAGTATCTAGTGGCTTGGAAAGGGCATCCATTGTCTGATGCTACTTGGGAGACGCAACAGTGTTTGCAGAAGTCTTACCCAGGATTTGCCATCGAGGACCGATGACTTGCCAGAAGAGGGAAGGATTGTTACGACTCAGTCTAGTTCTGACATGACCTCGGCATGACCGGTCACTCAGAGGGCCTGAGGCGAAGTTGGCAAGGGTTAGTGACCGGGAAGGGCATTGCTTCCAAGTGGAAACTGATGTATCACGAAATCCCGTGATCCGGTGAGACCGTCTGACAAGCTGTCAGAGATGTGGTCACGTAACCGTCGGGGCCCTAGCTGTTAGTGCTAGCCGGCAAGCAGTTGGGGTGACCAGTTGGTGTCATCGGTAATGATGGGGCATGGGGGTGGTATCCCGTGAGTCACTCACTATTCACAGGTCGCATGCAGTGTGTACGCCAGGTGGCCTGATCAACCACTGGGGGGGTACCTCGATGTTGACAGGAATAGCAGGTAGTGGACTCAAGAGGGGGGTACCTATGGTTGGGAGGATCATTCCACACACCGGCCTTCAGGAGTTGAGCAGCTTAGAGAGTTTTGGTTGTTAGCAGCTTGGAAGTCTACAAAGCAGCAATAAACTCGCTCTTGTCTATGTATGGCCTGCTCAATGATGATATTGGGGAATGAGGATGGGATCAAACGGTATATAGGTGCATGCTTAGGAGTAGTAACCGGAGTAGGATGTATATTAGATCGTGCAATATGCCCAAGGCAAAAAGATAGGTGTGAATGGTCGGACAATGTAGTGGAAGAGATGTGAAAATCAGAGATGAGAGAGATAAGGGGGGGATCCCATGAGATAATCCACCACACTATGACCGCCGCTATTAGGATGGCACGTGAAGGCACCAGAATTGGGCCAGCATGAGAGGCCATTTAAAATGGTTGACTCATGAGCTGCTCTCAGATGAAGTAAGTACTCACCTTAGGTCATGATTGGACCGGCAACATCAGCAGAAGTCCTGGTAATACCCATATCCACATCATCAAGAGCCTGTATGTGGAGTGAGTCTCCAATGTCATGAAATACTGGCTGACGGGAGTCTGTTCTGGCATTAAAATCACCAGTCAATATAAGATGACCACACTCTGAATAACGGAGGATATCAGAAGAAAGATCAGCATATGGAGAATCAATACAATCAACAAAAGTAGCTGTTTCAGGAGAAAAGTAACAAATGGCTATAAAAGTAGGCCTGTCCAATCCAAGACTCTGACCAGTGAGGCGAATCCAAAGATAGCATGCATGCTCATCCTGGCTGACTAACTGAAGGACCGGCTGTAAAGATTCCCGATATAGACATGCAACCCTACCTGAGCCTCTGCTACTCATGATTCGTGTCTCTGCCCTAAATGCTGAATGCCATCGAAATCCAGAAAATCCCGGTAGCCCCCTCAAGGAGCTCTCATGTGTCTAAGTGAAAAATAGAATGTCTCCATGTGTAATGAAGTCCAAAAGATCACTTGTTGTCGAAGATGAGTGTATCCCATTACAATTCCAAACGCCTATACGCAATGGAGAAGGTGATGGATGGGGGCCCGGGGCCTCTGGCTACCTAGTGAGACTTGCCTTCAAGGTATTTAACCTATCCATCTCTATAAATAGCAATTCTGCCCTGTTCATGAGCTTCATGAGTTCTTCCACCTGAATAAATGTAAGGTCATCATCCAAGTAAATTTTGGTACCCTTGAGTTTGGATTTAAGACAGAGGACTGATCTACGTTCTTCCAACGATGTAAAGCGAATAACAAGCGTGGCATTATCTTTCTTTGGATGCCAAACTTTATCGATTCCATTGCTATGATGGGACAGCGTAGTGTTCAAAAAGTTACTTGCTTCTTGTAATGCATTTTGGGTGTCGGGAATCCCCTGAACTCTAACATTATGCGATTTTTGTTTTCTCAATCTTTTTTTCGATAAAGTGGCAGCAATGAAACTCGACATGTGGTTACCTTCATTGCCGTTTTTGAGGAGTGATGCCCACACTTTGGTAGCTTCCTTGTCTTGGGTCAGCTCTTGTTGTAGTTCCTGGATCTTTGTTGCAGCCCCACCATTGAGCGAAGGAATGGCACTAGATTCTGTAAAGGCTGTCCGCAACCGACTGTTTTCCTCTCGTAAGAGGGTCACCTCCGATCTAAGTGATTGGACCTCAACTTTAAGTATTTTCAGTTCACCGGCAAGAAAGGTTTCGAAGGCTTTGGTGCTAGAGTAGTCCATTGTAGAAAGAGGGGGAGTAACAGGGATGAATGGGGTATGAGGGTCGGTGATAGGATAGGTCGTAGGAGTAGGAACCGGGGACAAGGGACTGGGGTGAGGAGTAGGCATGGCCCCCTGCTGTCCGGTAACAACAGGTCCATCCTGCTGCCCGGCAACAGGGAACACCTGCTGCGCAGCAGGGGAAGAGGGGTGGTGGGAAAGGAGGGAGGGGTGGTGGCGGAGTTAGGAGATGCGGAGGACTCTGGAGGAAGGGGAAGTAGGGATGGGGACAGCTAGGGAAGGGTGAGTTTTGTGTCTTTGAAGAAGAGAATGTCTCTTTTTTCCTAGGTAGTCTTGTAGATCCTTTGTCGTGGAAGAGGAGTGAAAGCCGTTACAGTTCCATAATCCAATATGTGAGGAAGAAGCATGGGACATGGCGTTAACATGCCTTGAGGCCCCAATTTTCTATGCACTGATGCTTTGCAAAAACTTCCTCTGGAAAATTCTGGATCCCGTTCTATGCACTGATGCTTTGCAAAAACTTCCTCTGGAAAATTCTGGATCCCTTAAGTCTGTCTTTTGCCTTAGTGCGTCTTGTTGGCCTTCTAGGGTGTGAAATTGCATTACTGTGGTAGTGTTATATTTTCTTGCTCCCCAGCTGCATTTGCTAATCCCAAAGTATCCGTACGGAAATTAGCTGCTTATTAAACAGTAAAGGACCATGAGGGCAGCTAAGGAACTTAGTGAATGAATGCTGTAAGGGTCTTGAGTGTGTACGGATAGTGTAAGGGTTCTCTCTCTCTACGTTTTTTTAGTAGGTCCCAGTCAGTAGCTAGTAGTGTCCTGGTAGTTAGCAGTATTGAATGAATTGTCTCACTAAGTTTTGTAAGAGTGGAATGAATATTTTCTCGACAAATTTGTGGGTTTTTTGGTGCCCATAAATGGTGTTTTGAAATTTTTTCTTTTAAGCATATTATTTGAAGAAATAATTTTTTTTGACTCCTTTCGTATGTATGGAATATTGGCGGAGGAGCAAAGGTAAAAGCAATATAAACTTATTATGAAGTTCAGAAGTTCAGAAATCTGTTTTGGTAGTTTGCAGTTTACTTATGAAAACTTTTTACCTATTGTTGATGCAGGAATTTGAGAAGTATTTAGAAGATAAAGAGAACTATGTTATCATCAATGTCCCTCCAAATTTCATGTTTAAGGCCAAGGTATATTGAAACTCATAGCTCTTTCAATTGATGTGCATCTAATCTGCAGTTTAAAACCTGCTTCACTTTGTTCAACTAACTGTGAAGGTTTGCACTCAGTTGTCCTTGAGCTTTATAGAAACACACTAGCTGCACAAACACTCGAAAGTAACTCTATTTCAAGCAATTGCTTGATCAGACCTTGCTTCATGGACCTCTTATATGACGATTCACTTAACCAAGTGTTAGTATTAGTTGGCTGAGTCTGCTAAATGCATTCCTTCATATTTATTGGATCGTTAAGTACACACTTTGTTAGATCGAAGAAAGCTGTGACATTTACCATTTTTTTATCATATTTAGGAAGGATATTTCAGTATGGAGATTGCTTTCCTTTGAGAGCATCATTCAAGCTATTGTCTCAACTTCTAAAAATGGGATATCACTGCTAGAATTTCATGTATGGACTTACTTTATGCCAGATTAGAGGATTGTGTTCAGTGAGTATATAAGTATGATCTAGATGGCATCCGTTTACATGCAGTCAATCCAGTGCAAATCTTTCTTGAATATTCTGTGTACAATCTGAAGCTACGTGGACATATTGTGTTGTCTTGTCGCACTAATTTACTTGGTTGTGTATTGCTGTTCAGATATTCAAGCCTTCAAGGCTGTGTGCAGTATACAGGAAAGCCATTGTACCCACTTCAGCTGGAGTTTAGTTTTGATATGGTTTGGATTGAAAATAAATTTTTATTGAGCTGCAAATCGCCCTCTCTTGAGTATCACCTGGATATCTGAACGTGTTAAGTAGTTTGAAGTGAGCCTAATGCCAAAGCCTAGAAAATTCAACCCAGAGAGGTTGTGCAGGAGAAAATGCATAGTACAAAGTTTGGGTTTAGTAAATCTTCCTTATTTTGTTTATAAAGTGTTGAAGTTGACCTACGGAAGAGATTTACCAGCTGTTTTCATTAAAATGGCTCAACATCTCAATCTCGATTCACACGTCTGAAATTTGTTACATGTTGTTTCCAATGCAGCATATGTTCTCATTCTTGAGAGCTGCATTATCTTTATCAATTGAACCTGAAGAAATTATGTTCATGAATGACTCTCTTTTACTTCAAGTCAGGTGTGAAGTGTCAAAAGTGTTCCTTAAAGCATGCTTCTGTTCTTGTCTGAACTGCTTAATTGGCAGTGAGATAAACATCCTTTCAGCTTTGTTAATAGAAGCCGGAACGAAAAAATAGCACTGTGAGCTTCCTCGACTTTTCTTAAGTCAAGAATATACCATGCCAATTGAATGCACCAAGAATGGCATATACATACACCAAGAAAGACAATGTAGAGAAGATGTCATAACTTAGATTCATAAAATTACTCACCATATCGGCTTAACAGATCAGAATGTCCTCTTTAAGAAAGTAGATAAAAGGTCTACGTCAATGAACCTTCAGGGTATTTGCATAGACTAGATATGAGTAGAAGAAAGGATTGGAGCCCAAGCTACTCAAAGTAGCTGCAAATGTTTGATAAGTACTTCACAAGTGACAACATACATGATAAAATGAGAAAAAAAATGAGATGATGCATAGAGACATAACCAAGGTGATGCAGTAGGTGAAAGTATGCCAAGTGTTATTTGCATTAGATATTCCATCTGTATATAGGCATTTCCCATACCAGCCCAAGGGACTAGGAAGATAAATGAAAAGCCAATGGGAGAATATTGCTACCAAAATCTATAATTATACCTATCATTGTACACCATAATAAATTTGCTAACAGAATGTGCATAAAGAAATGATGCTAGTATGAACTACTATAGCCACATGATACATAGAGTAGCTCGTGAAAATTAGCCTATGACTCTACAACTTTGTCACATTGATAGATGAAGAGAGCCATAATAGGACAAACTATTGTAGTAGACATATGAAACAAATGTGCATCCAAGGAATGCACATATAAGCATTTTGGCTAAAGGATGCTATACTAGAAGCACAAAACTCAATTGGAGACCCATAATGAGGATGGTCCATTAGCATCACAATCGATACATGTATCATGGTCATGTAGAACCGATGGATACGTAGTGTGCACCATGCCAAACATATTGTCCAACCGGCGACAAGAACGATGTATAATTAGGAACCATATGCATCTTTTCGTAATCTTGCATACGTAGGAACCAGATGCATCTAAAAGTAGCCACATATATTGTAGAACCAGATGCATCTCAAAGCCAAAAAAACAGTGTATACGCATCACAAAATGAAATTCTTACTCTCATCTAGCGCATACCATTTAAATTTGACAAGGTTGCCTAAAAAACAGTGTATACGCATCACAAAATGAAATTCTTACTCTCATCTAGCGCATACCATTTAAATTTGACCAATTGGGCTCTTTGTTTTTGACAATTAGGTCTTCGATTTCCATCTTATCTATTTGCTTAGTTCTTTTCCGCTTGCCCACTTGTGACGGGCAATCAAACATTTTCCTCTTCCTACACTCCTTTCGCATATCTTTTCATGCATCATGAGATCACTCAAAAGATTTGACCGACATTCATTCTTTCGTGTACATAGACAAAATTTTTCAAGGCTATATTGTACTTTCTCTTACTAAAAGTTCACTCTTTAATAATCTCATCTCTCATGTAAGTCAAAACCTTTATATTCAATTGCCATGCTTTTTCTTGAAACAATGGCAACTCATTTGGGTGGTTGGTCTTTGATCAAATTCCATTCATGCAAAAACTTAGATGTTATATAAATTCTTTTTAATCTCCTAGAAAGACACTTATGGGCCAAATTAGACCCAATAAAATTCCTTGGGGAGCTCCTATACTTTTAGTTGGTAAAGAAGACGTAGGCTTATGCCCCTGTGTAAACTACAAAAAGTTAAATAAAATGACAATAAGGAATCATCTCTCTTACCTAAATGGATGATCTGATGGATCGTATGAATGGTGGTAAGTATTATACCAATTTATACCTCAAATCAAGATATTAATAGATAAAGCACAATGAGAGTCAAGCAATTGCTGGCAGTATGGGACATAGATTATCATTGGAGACTTCATCAACATGGTTGGCATGAATAGCTCTGATGCACGACATGGGGGTAGGTCTGTGGTGACTCTATGGATGGGTGGTTATAAATCATATTTTTCTTAAAGTTTCATATGTGTTTGGAATTGAGGTCCTATTTTCTAAGAGCATGTGGCAAGTTGGCAACCAAGCAAGTGGCTTACCTACCCATTTGGAAGCATTAACTTGTCAGGGGTTTAGATGTTGGGTTTAGGATTATTCCGAAGTGTATATAACCTGATTAGGAAATCCAAACTGACATACTAAAGCTCATGATTGATTCATTGTGCAACTATGTTTGAAAATAAATAATATTTGACATTAGAAAATTTTGGCTGTTGAGTGGTGATCTAATGCTAGTTTTTACTTTTGTTGTGCTTGTAATTGAAGTCATACACTTTGATTTACATTAACGTACAAATCTTTAAGTCATATTTGTATGTTAGTGATGAAGATCAAGAAGGTAGTGGAGCAATTCCAAAGTGACAATCATTGGTGACTAGCACTGGAATTCTGAGTTCCAAGAGGTGCATCACCTTGATGTGAAGACTCCAAAGGTTGTACAATCTTTGTGATTGTGATAAGATCCTAAAAACTTCATTTTCACATGGTATTATAGCTTGATACAAGCTTTAATCCATTTTAATTTTGCATTGCATATTTTTAAGTGGTATATTGTTGATATGAGTAGGCAAGGAGTTCTTGATTCGTTCATAGGCTTCACATTTGTTTTGAGGGCATTACCAAAGTGTTTTTTATGTTCATTAGATTTCATTTTACTATAAATTGATTTCAAAACCCATGAATGAAGTGAAACTTTAAATGGATCCTATTTTATGGGGGAGTGATTTCTTGATTCTAGGTGCCCATCTAGTTTTAAAAATTTCAAGTTTAGAAATGTTTGCCACAACCTCGTAGGTTTGATCACCCATTTGATTGTCATAATATGATGTATAGACACTTATTAAGTGCTAAAAAACGGTTGAGATTAACACTTCATTGTATCAAAATGAATGTGTCAAACGAGCTCTTCAAGGAGGTAGGAGCCTATGTCTTGACCAATGAGGCATGGGACACATCAGAAACCATATATAAATCCAGAAAAAACTTCAAGGCTTCTTAATTTAACGAATCTTATCCCTCAAGTTATCAAAGCAACAATGAAAGTGCTCCAAACCATGTGCTTAGAGTCAAGGATGAATGTGCTCCAAAAATATAGTAAACTCAGAATAGATTCAAAAGATAAATGATAATCATAGGAAATAGGAGGCTATTACAAAATCAAGAAGTGACCGAGGAATAAAAAATTAAAATCATTATGAATTGAGATGTATGATTCAATGCTATCCAGTCATCTTTTGATTTAATATACCAAAGTCATTCAATGATTAGCACTTACTGTAGGTGGTATGGCAACCTCAAGGACATCTTAACTTTTTGTTTTTTGTTTTTCTTTTTGTATGAATCTCCTTTTCCTAGTTATTCCTATCATTTGATATGGATCCCAAATTCATTTCTTGTGGTTCATTTAGAACCAAAACATGTAGTTGCAACCCAATTCTTGAAGTTATTTTAGAATTAAATCATGTAATTTTCGAGAACCAAATCATAGGGTTTCTTAATACCAGTTCATGCGGTACCAGTCTTAAGTTTTTCATGACCATGGCAAGAGCCATTTGTTAATAAAGTTACTATGGAATGACTTATTCTGAAAACACTTTGATTTATGACTAACCGGTACTTTACTTCAATTTATGTACTTGCTTTCTTTACCTCGTGTTAATGAGTCTGTTGTGGTTTCCCTTGGTTCTTTCTGTAGTCTAAGTCTTGTCTGTTCTCGTTTTATTTTTTACTTTTTATTTTTTAGTCTTCATCTTGTTGAGTAGGTCGACTTTGGTATGATTTTGAGTCTGTTGTTGGGTGTTTTTTGTTCGTGAGCTTCCTTATTTTTCTTATTCCATTTGGATATTTTTTTGCGGTCATTTTTTCTTTTTTGATGCTTGTTGTGATTTTCGGGCTTGCCGGTTCTCTTTTTGGGTTTTTGTTGTTGTTGTGTGTTGTCGATTGGGTGGTTTTTTAGATGGCTTGAGGTTTTGTATTTTAATTTTTGGGTTGGCTGTGGCTTAGGTGGTCTATGGTGGGTAGATGGCTTCCCTCGTTTTTCTCTCCTCTCTCTTTTAGTAGGCTTGGTGCTCTTCCCTCGCTGTTTTTTTTTTCTCTTCTTCACACTGTTTTCTGCTCCTTCGCTGTTGGTTTGGTTCTTTGCTGCATTTGGTGGTTTGTCCCTTGGGGATGGGTATGCTTGGCGGGGTCTCAGAGGCTTTTTCGTGGCGGTCTACTTCTGGTTTGCTAGTTTCTGGCGCTTTGTGCAGCGTCGGTGGTTTACTTCACCTATATTTTGCTCTCCTCCTCTTTGCTTCTGGTATTCTTGCAGTGTTGTTTGTTCCCGTTTCTGCTTCTGTGGTAGTGTGGGGTGCTGCTGTTTCTGATGGCTTTGCCTAAGGTATGTTCCTAATGCTTGTGTAGGTTTTTGTTGCTTGTTGGGCTTCTCATGCCTTGGCGTATGTGGCTGCCTAGTCTGTTGCTTTGCTGGTGGTTCTCTGTTGCTTTTTTTGGTTTGCCTTTGTCCTCTGGTTTGTTTTTTTTTGGTTTGCCTTCGTCCTCTAGTTTTCGGTTTGGTGCTGGTTTTTTAGTGTTTTTCTGGTTTATGGTTGTTGCTCGTTTGCTTGATGGTTTGTGTTTTGCTTTCTCTGTTTGCTTTTGGGTTTTTCGGTGGTTGGTGGTTGTGTTCTCTTTGTTCTGTATGTGCTTTTATGGCTTGTTTTTTGTGGGTTTGTTGGACTGTTTCCTTGTTTCATTTAGTCTTTTCCTTGGCTTTGCTGGTTTTTTATGTTTTTCAATCTAGTAAGCATTGCAACATTTTTGCTCAAAGTAATTGCTAAAGTAAATGCAAAAGCTTCAAAAGATGCAAGAAAATGGACGTTCATAGAATCCTATACGATTAACTAACTACACACACACACACACACACACAAAAGCATAGTGTGCCCGCCGATGGCGAGCGGTCAATGATGTGTATGTGTGTGTATAATGTATGTGTACGTGTATGTTATGTTTATGTATATATGTATGTATATTTATATGTGTATGTGTGCATGCATATGTGTATGTATATATATGTATGTGTGTATATATTTGTATGTGTATGTATATGTTTATGTCTACTTGTATGTGTACATTTGTGTGTCTACACGTATGTGTGTGTATGTGCGTATATGTATATGTGTGTGTATATGTATGTGTATATGTGTGTATGTAATGTTTATGTGTGTATGTGTATATGAATGTGCATGTATATGTGTATGTGTATGTGTATATGTGTGTATGTAATGTCTCTGTGTGTGTATATGAATGTGCATGTATACGTGTGTGTCTATGTACGTATATGTGTATGTATCTATACGTATATGTGTATGTATGTATGTGTATATGTGTGTATGTATGTGCATGTGCATGTGTATATGTATGGGTGTGTATTGTATGTATATGTATGTATGTCTATGTCTATGTACGTGTATGTATATGTGTATGTGTATTGTATGTGTGTGTATGTGTATGTATGTTTTCAAAACGTCTGTTCTGTCCTGTGCTGCAAGCCGATACGAATCTAAACACTAAATTGGGCTCCAAATGGTTCAGTACTCACAGCGAAACCTACGTCCGAACCAGAAACCCTAAATGTAGTGCTGGGACTCTAGGCCCATCGAGCCAGGAATTGGTCGGATTCAGTCGAAAACGGTCAGAACTTCGGACGGGAGGTGTCCACAAGTTCATGGGCTCGACAGGAACCCACAGGACCATTTGCAGCTCAATTTCGATGCCATTTGTCCGGAAACGCTCTTTGTGTCGGGGGGAATGCCACTAAATGGACTACTGTCCAGCATCCCCGAGAACTGGTCCAGGGTCAATGAACGGAGTCCATTTTGCAAGAAGTCTATGCCGTTTTGTGTTGCAAGCCAAGACGAACCTACAAGACTAAACCGGGCTCCAAACAGTTCAGTACTCACAGCGAAACGTGTGTCCAAACCAGAAACCCTACATGCAGTCCTAGGATTCTAGGCCCACTGAGCCAGAAATTGCTCGGATTCAGTAAAAAATGGTCAGAGAACTTCGGATGGGAGGTGTCCATGGGTTTGTTCGACACAAACCCACAATACCATTTGCAGCTCAATTCTGATGTCGTTTGTCAGAAAAAATCCTTTCTATCAGGGGGAATGCCACTAAATGGACTACTTTCCAACATCCTCGAGAACCCGTGCAGTGTCGCCGAACGAAGTTTGTTTTTCAGACTGTCTGTTCCGTCCTGTGTTGCACACCGATATAAACCTACTAGGCTCCAAATGGTTCAATACTCACAGTGAAACGTGCGTCCGAACCACAAATCGAGCCAGAAATTGGTCGGATTCAATAAAAAACAGTCAGAACTTCGGAGGGGAAGTGTCCACAGGTTTGTGGGCTCGAACCCACATGACCATTTGCAGCTCAATTCTGATGCCGTTTGTCCGAAAACGCCCTTTCTGTCGGGGGAGATGCCAGTAAATGGACTACTTTCCAACATTCTCGAGAATTGGTTCAGTGTTACCGAATGGAGTCAGTTTCAGTTATCCTATCGGCTAGTAGGATCTGGTTATGTGGGAAGCTTATCAGACTATAGAAATAGCTCCAACATAAGACTGCCTAACGAATCAGATTTGCTCTGATACCATGCTGGGGAATGGAGAATGTCCCTCAGTGCGCGCAGTACTGATAACTAAGTAGGCAAATACAAGATAAATTTTAGAGTTTAATGCACGATGGTAGTGGAAGCAATGAGCAGACCTTCGTTTCCCGTTCCGGAACGAAATGCATTCTGGAACACATTCCAGAACGCGTTCCGTTTCAAAACGTGGGCAAATTTTAAAAAAAGAAAACGTAAATGTTCACAAAGGTTCCGTTTTGACCCAGCTTTGAGCAAATTATGGTGGAGCATTTTACGTAAGTATGTTTTGGAGCTACATTTCTGTCCGTGCTCTTGTTAATACATGCTTAGGAAAATGAAACAAATTGGTCATTCAGCATTTTACTTGCGCTCTGTTGAGTTATGGATGTGCTTGAAAGATGCTATCCTATATGATGTTTTTATCTATAAACTTCCTAAACTATCAACACGTGCATAAAGATGAGACTGCAAGAGCATATAATGGTTACCCAGCTTTGAGAAATGTATCCATCCATAGCAATACAGCGACAAAATGATCAGCTGTTGTGAAATAAGTTGCCCGTTAATTATGAACACACACTCACAAGCTTGCTGTCAACTGCAAAATGATTAGTTGCCCGTTAACGATCAGCTGTTAATTACGCTCGCAGGCTAGTAGGGTCGTATCATCTGTGAAATGCAGAATGCGCAGGCCAACAGGGTCGTTTATCAATTTTTTTTAACTTAAACTATCGTCCTTAACCAGTATGTTCCGGAACGGGCGGAACAGAATGTTCCGACCCATTTTGCTCGGAACGGGCTTCTAAGGAGCAGACAATCAGACAAGTCAATCAAAAAGTTAGATAGGACGTAGAAAGCATTACAATATTGACAAGAATATGAACGCAGAACCAAACAATAGTTTTCAGATTAAGTATAATGAAATATACAAGTCAGATAATCCAGGTGAGCACGGCAACTTGCGAATGCCAGCTCTCTCTCTCTCTCTCTCTCTCTCTCTAGGTCCACTCAGGCATAGATGGCAAAGCTTAGTTGGCTTGCCACACAAGCCTATGTGGTAGCCTGCGACATGCTTGCATGGCAGACATGAGAATGTGACTTGCCACGCAAGCCAATGGTAGGCTCGTGTGGCTTGCCACATGGCAACTTTCGAGCCCACCTATCTCTCTCTCTCTCTCTAGGTCCACTCAAGCCTACGTGGTAGAGCCTGGTTGGCTTGCCATAAAAGCCTATGGTATGCCTACATGGCAAACATCAAGCCTGCATGATTTGCCATGTGGCAGACCTACATGGCTTGCCACGTGGCAGTGTGCGACAGGCTTGGCAGATAGCAGACCACGTAGGCAGATCCTGGTTGGCTTGCCAACCTATGATGGGCCTACATGGCAAAGTCTGCATGATTTGCCACGTGGTAGCCTATGACAAGCTTGGTAGATACCAAGCCTATGGGGCCTGCTACACAAGCCTATGGTAGGCCATGTGGCAAGCCACACAAGCCTATGGTTGGCATACGTGGCTTGCCACATGGTAGCTTATGAGCCCCTCCTATTTCTCTCTCTAGGTCCACTCAAGCCTATGTGGCAAAGCCTAGTTGGCTTGCCACACAAGCCTAGATTAGACCTACGTGGTTTGCCATGTGGCAAACACTAAGCTTGTAGGACTTGCCATGTGGTAGACCTATGTGGCTTTCCACATGGCAGGCTGCGACAAGATTGGTAGACAGTAGATCTATGACATGCCTATGTGGCCTGCTACACAAGCCTATGGCGGTCGTACATGGCTTACGACATGTGTTGCTTCTACATGTCTTAATAAAGAGAGAGAGAGAGAGAGAGAGAGAGAGAGAGAGAGAGAGAGAGAGAGAGAGAGAGAGAGAGAGAGAGAGAGAGAGAGAGAGAGATGGAAAGAGAGAGTGTGTGTAAAAAAGTTTGTGACATTTGATTTTTAAAAGAGAGTGTGTGTGTGTGAGAGAGAAATTGAGAATGAAAGAGAGAGAGAATGAGAAAATGAATTAAAGGTGAATGAGTTGATTTTGATTCTTGGTTTAAATTTTTTGTTTTGAGAGAGAGAGAGAGAGAGAGAGAGAGAGAGAGAGAGAGAGAGAGAGAGAGAGAGAGAGAGAGAGAGAGAGAGAGAGAGAGAGAGAGAGAGAGAGAGAGAGAGAGAGAGAGAGAGAGAGAGAGAGAGAGAGAGAGAGAATGTGTGTATAAGAAAATGAATTGATTTTTATTTTTGATTTTTGTTTTGAGAAAAGAAATAGAGGTTGAAAGAGAGAGAGAAGGACAAGTAATGTGTGTGTGTGTAGAAGAAAATATATGAAATGTGAATGACTAGGGAAAAGAGAGATTGTGTGAAAAAAAAATTGTATAAGAAAATGAATTAATGTGTGTATAAGAAAATGAATTAAATGTGAATGAGTTGATTTTGATTTTTGGTTTTAATTTTTTGTTTTGAGAAAAGAGATGTGTTTTAACAGCCGCCCTTTGTTTGGGTGACATGGTAGCAATCAAGCTAGCGACATAATCTTCATATACAGATCTGGATCGACGACGTCCGCTGCCACTACCATTGCCACTGCCACTTCCACTCATGGTTGTGTGCAAAAAATACCTGTGGATGTTGTGAACAGACAAATCAATTATAAAATGAATTCTATCATATGTTGGACAATAGTTATTTAGTCGAAGATCTGAAAATTGAAAACAACAGGTCCTCTAGAGCTAGGGATCTGTCAACATTTGACCCGTTGCCGCTTGCATCACTCACATTCTGAAACGACATATGCTGCAAGACTATCTTTGATCGGACCCATGCACGCAATCTGAAATGTCTCCAGATCCGTTCATAGCCCAGAACGACCTGCACACACCATCCCCATGCCCTGCATACATCCTCAGCTCCTTCTACATCATCCTCTACCCATAGCTTACCCATCGTCTCCACCTCCCTCCATCACCATCTCAGCCGAGCACCCTCTCTCACGTCTCAACCGAACACATTCTCTTCCATCTTAGCCGAGCCTCTCTCTCTCTTACCATCTTCACCGACGCAACGCAGGTGCATAAAAAACAAAAAAAAAAATATATAAAAATCTCAACCGGAGCTTACACTCACATCTCAACCGGACTGGAGCTCACGCTTACATTTCAACTGGAGCCCAACTCAAATCTCAACCAGAGCACTCAGTAAGATCTCAACTGGAGCTCACGCTCAAATCTCAACCAAAGCTCTCAGTAAAATCTCAACCGGAGCTCATGCTCACATCTCAACCGGAGTGCTTAGTTAAATCTCAACCGACACAGTGCATCCCATCTCGACCGGAGCGCTCGCTGGAATCTCGACCGGAGCGCTCGCTGGAGTCTCGACCGAAGTGCTCCTTGAGATCTTGACCGAAGTACTGCTGAAATCTCGACCGAAGCTGAAGTGCCCGTTCAGATTTCGACCGAAGCCGAAGTGCTCGGTCAGATCTCGACCGAAGCTAAAGTGTCGGCTCAGATCTGGACCAAAGCCGAAGTGCTCGTTCAGATCTTGACCGAAGCCGAAGTGCTAGCTCAGATCTCGATCGAAGCTAAAGTGCTCGTTCAGATCTCAACCGAAGCCGAAGTGATCTCAACCGGAGCCAAAGCGCCCGTTCAAATCTCAACCGAAGCCGAAGGCGGTGATCAAATCTCGACCAGAGGGATTTCAATCAGATCTCAACTGAAGCAATAAGGTCAAAGCTCGATCGGAGCAATTAACACCCATCTCGACTGGACCATAACTTTTGATCAACACCTCTGATTGCCATTTCGACCGAACCACCATCTTCGCAACCACCAATTTTTTTTTTCTTTCAAAAAACAACACTCATACCAATAGAAAGCCCTTTTTATACTGAGTCTCCACCTTCACTTCCTTCAACACCCTAAAAAATCCAAAAACCACCAAAAATCCTAAAAAATCCAAAAATACCAAAAACCCTAAAAAATCCAAAAACACCAAAAACCCTAAAAAAAAAAAAACAATCCAAAACACCAAAAACACATACCCAACACAAAAAAGACACAACAATACCCAATGGCCGACAATACAGATCCTGACATCCCAGAAGATTATCCATACGAGATCAGGTCCCCTGTAGCTGAACAAATCAGACGTCATAGATTCTACCGAATGTGGTCCCAACCCTACGAGCCATCCACAAACCCATTCGAAGGACAAGAATCTGATAGAGCCGAGTCCTCACGAGCCAAAACCCATGTTCATGGTGTTGAAACATCCCATGCCAGAACCAACCTTAATGGTGCTTCTGCTATCCACGGTGCTCATTTTGAAAGACGTACACCCAAGCTAGACCTACCAAAGTTCGACGGTACTTCAGACCCTCAACGATTTTTGCAAATCTTTGAGAATGCATGTGATGTGTATGGCGAAACATCTCCCGATGCTATGGTCCAACTGTTCTCAATGACCATGATTGCTAAAGCACGTGATTGGTTTTTCAACCTTGATCGTGAAGATAAGACAGACTGGTCAATCTTGAAAGAGTCCTTTATCAAGCATTTTAAGCCCTTTTGCTTGATCGAGAGTCCTTTTGTCAAATTGAATAACATCAAGATGGCAAAGGATGAATGTGTATGAGACTATATCGAGCGTTTCAAACACCTCAAAAGTCAAGTACAAGAACAACCCTCCGAACAGATGCTCATCATCTAGTTTTTAGTCAGCCTTCCAATATGGATTAGACGCGAGCTTAAATCCAATGATGAATATACGAGCCTAAAGTTAGCTATGTCTGATGCCATCAAGGAAGAAGATGAAGGATCAGATATTGACAAATCTAGGAAAAGGCCAACACCACGTGCTCCTGTTCATGAGTCGAAGCCGATTGAGGACACCCGAGATCAGCTTTGGAAATCATAGTTGGCGTTGCCTAATAAGCAACACCAACTTCAAATGGAGAAACTCACCAATGAGTTTCAAACTACCTTGAAGTCTATCCAAAGTAGTATGCCTGGTCAGTCAAACCCTGCACAGGTACCTTATAGACGGAAAACAATATGGTGCCCACACAGCCGGGCTACGCATCTTGTTGATGCTTGTCCTTCATGTTGACCTATCCAAGCACATACAGTTCAACAATATGAAGAACACCCATCACAATCTGAAAATGCCTTGTCTTATCATGAATATCCACCGGCAAGTCCAGAACCACTAGCCATGCAAGATGGCTACGCCGTT
The DNA here is from genome assembly GCA_029204225.1 of Diphasiastrum complanatum. Lineage (NCBI taxonomy): Eukaryota > Viridiplantae > Streptophyta > Lycopodiopsida > Lycopodiales > Lycopodiaceae > Diphasiastrum > Diphasiastrum complanatum. The sequence continues at coordinate 44,610,602 of CM055109.1, forward strand.
ATACAAGGGCCACTGCACACCAGATGTTTCATCTGTGGTGAAACCGATGCTTCATGGTTGATTGTCCAGTTAAGACCCAGTACCATGCTGAGTGTCCCGACTGTATCCGAAAACACAGTTTCAAATACTGTCCAAAACAACCAACTAAGATCTTACCTGCCCATCATGTCAGTTATGAATCACAGTAGGATCTTCACGACAACAACACGAGCACCATAGCAACCAATAGTTAAACCTGCTGCTCAATCGAGAAGTTTCTTGTAAACTTCTACTACATCACCGTCCAATACACCAGTTCCATAATGAAAAAAATATGAAATTAGTCCTTGTCAAAAGAAAGTGAAACCGATATTCCGTCATCTGCTACAATGTCCAACCACGAGCAACCTCCACAAGGAATTGACAGTTTTTCTCCCTTTCTACAAACTCCAATCTATTTGTCTTTCCACATGCAAATAAGATTTCCAATGTGCCAATACACAGTACATCTAGGATTCGGAAATCCATTTAGAGATTCGGTTCTGAATCTCTTGTTTAAAGAGGTCCTCAGGACATAGTACCTCACCCATACCTACATCTCACGCTATATCTTACAACATCTGTTATCCATGATAATAGATTTTAGTGTCACCAACCCTGTTTTGTTTTGACAAGGGCATGTCAGAGTAAGTCACATTACTCTACAAAACACTGAAATATTGCAACTATCAAGGTACATTATCAATGTTGATGAATGCAAGTTTTGTTCGACAAGTGCTATACAGTTCTCACTATCTATAACGTTTGTTTATTTCCTTGTTTCTCTTCACCTATTTTGTGTGACTGATTTTTGCATGAGGAATAGCTACTGCATGAGAGTCTTCTGTAGAGCATCTCTAGAACACATTTTCATTCATCTATCCATCTTTAGATTACCATGTACAGCAGTTTCAAATTTTTGAAAACTATGAGAAATCCATGACAAGTTAGAGTTGATTCCTGCACCTCATTGCCATATTATTCTTTGAGTCAACTACAACAAGAATCGAAACAAATTTAGTTAAAATTCGTTCAATCTTTAGTCCAGTCACATGTTCAACGAGTTTCAACTATGTGTTTCACACACCGATCCAATCTTGAGCATGAACAGTCACCAGCAACAACATCCCCACCAACAGATTTTGTTTTTTTGGGAGGGAGAGAGTGGATTTGCTTGGATCCACTGGAGCAGTTACGCTGCCAGCAACAACACCAGCAAGATCGGCAGCCAAGGTCAGAAACCCAAAGTCGACAATGACAAGGCTAAGAAGACAGATGGGTAATCCATGGAGACTCAATTAGAAGAAGTACCTCAGTCACGACGAAGATCTTCAGAAAGGGAAAAACAAACATTGGGAAATCAGTCTCTTTCATCAACCGGCCTCTTGCCATACTCCTGCGCCCATTCTCATGCCTATCACCCACACCATCTATCGTTGTCACCACCATCATTCCTTCCATATGTTTGTTTATCATCAGTTCACTATTTTTCTGAGAAATCCCCAGTTTTGATAGTCTTACCGAAGCAGCTGATAGATCATTGCAAGTGTCTTGTGGAGACCAACTGCCACCTACAATGGATGATCAGCCAAACGAAGATCTAAGAAGCAGGCAAAGCAGCCAAAACAAATAAAGAGAGAGATCCAAGAAGTTGAGGAGGAAAGGACAAAACTTAAGCAACAGATGAGCTAGATCAACCTTGATCAAAAGAAACTCTCTGGAGCAATGATAGCTGAATCCCCTCCTATGAAGCCAAAGAGATCCAAAAGTAACGGATCAAAAGAAAGAGCTGCAGAAAAGAAAAAGAAAGATGAAGACAACGATGAACCTGCAAATAAATTGAGCTCTTCACCCAGCAAGTGGTGGTCAAAGCTCGGCATTGCTAGGGTCCAAGGCTGCAATTGTAGAACTATTAGTTCCTTCACCTTGTCATTAAGCCTTCATCATGTTTCCTCACCGTTACCAAACCGCCCATCCAAAACTGTTTCTACCACCAAATTTTTTATGATGAGTCCATCCCCTTGAGACTGACTACCAAGATTTGTGCTATCTATCAGAAAAGAGCATCGACAAGACTGGAGCTTCAATTGAGAGAAGAACCACAGAAACACCTAGAGGCAAATGGAGGATACAGACCTCCCAGAAGAAACCAAAGATGGAATCTGCCAAGAAACCAAAGATGAAACCGTCAATGGCAGATACAAGTGACAAAACAAGGAGACACATGGAAAGCACTCAAGCATGCAAGTTGTGAAGCTACTGAGAGCTCTCCAATTTTGAGAATGTCAACCACCTATAGCAATAAGACATTCTGGTTAAACTGCGACAATTCGTGAAAAACAGTTTTTATGATAAAGACTGGCGACAATAAGCACTTGGTTTTATGTAAGCGAACGAGGATCTACGCTTTTTCAAGTGACGATCAAAGATGCCAATGCAAAACGGAGCGACATCGTCCAATATGAGTTGCAGTGGGTCCTACAATACATTAGGGATGGGATGATGTTGGCTGATTCTGACGAATCCCCAAGATACTCGGACAGAGCACCTCTTACCTTAGACCGAGGAGGTCTCTGAGAAGACGAGACTAATGAAGACTGAGAGCCGAGAAATGCTAGTTAGTAATAACAAGCAATAACTATGTAAGCCTCATAGTGAATCCTGGAAGATGAAATGACCATGTAGGAACTAGTATTTCTAAGCAAATGTCATAAATGCAAGTAGACCCCTCTTAAAGAAAGTAGAGTGAGCCACCTTTTGATGGTGACCTCTAGTGGAGAGCAATATTTCACTTGTAATTTGTGAAATGTGGAAATTCCACTAGGATGCCACCTAAGGAGCTCTCTTGCTTATTTAAGAGACTCCCTCTTTGTGAAGAGGAGCTTTTGCATTGTATCTACTCCATGCTTAATAAGAAGATTTTCCATGAATTTGATGCTACACTAAGCTCCTTGATCATGATGGTTTTCTTGAGTGATGCCCCTATGATCATGCCCTTCCATTCATATTGTGTGTGGTTATGGATTTAGAGTGGATTAGTTTTCTTGCTTTCCTAGTTGTGGATTAGTTTTCTTGTTTTCTTGTGGATTAATGTAGGAGCCAACATTCAAGTAAACTAAAGAGGCTAGAAATGTGGCATAAATCTTGCATATTCTCTAACATTCTAGTTATTGATGTTCTTGGGATGTACGAGAATCAAAAGACTGGTTAGTTTCTTGATTCTTGGACTTCTAACATGCTGTAGATTACTTCTTGTTTCTTGTTTATCAGTTTATGCAAATGTAGCTCAGTTCAGTGTAGTGTAGAATCTGATTTCATTCTGTTTTTAGAGTAAGTAGCAGTAGAAACTATTGAACGTTCATTGGTTTGCATGCTGATCTGTGAATGAGCGTTCTTGGCTTGCATCCTATGTAGAATGTAAGCGCGTTCAAGAGTGGTGTCCCTAAGTAGTCCTCTGACAGGCAAGACAAAGAAAATCTATACTATAGATTTATTCAGTCCGTTTTTGCCTGGCCTGGACATTGTAACACATAAGAAACAGTCAAGTTATGCCCAAACAAGCCTGGTGACAGGCAAGAAATAGATCTGTAAGCAAGAAGCAGAAAAGTAAACAACAGGTCCTCTGGAACAGGGGATCTCTCAACATCTGAAAATTGACAAATTCGCATTATGAAAAAATTGTGAAAAATGTATTCATGGCAGTACAATTAATGCTATACAATTACAAACACAATCAATGGTAAGCAAGAATTAGATCAATCAATCAAGTATGAAGAGTAGTATTTTTAGGAGATAATAGTTCAAAAAATGAAGGTTATAAATCATATGACACTGCTAATGACAAAGTTGTTAGTAGTAGAGAACAAATTCAAGAAGTTTAAGACATTTAGAATATTTTACTATAAATAGAATGTTTTGATGGATGTTTGTGCAACTTCTCAGACAGAGAATCTAGTGACGACGGTAGAAATGTCAATAAGGTAAGTTCTATGAGAAGTCAATATACCATATTCTACAATGATTTTTTTTGCAAGAAACAACGTAACTACAATTTTTTGTAGGCCATACATCAATTTCAAACGCAAAGGTTTTATGGGAAGAATTGCAAACCAAGAATGAGACTCGATCTCGTAATCAGATCATGTTCTTGGAAGACCAATTAACTTACCTACAGTGGGACGACAAAGACCTGAACAGATTCGTGCAAAAGATTAAAGATCTATTTAGTTCCTTGCAAAATTCTAGTGTAGAAAATAAATTTCTAAGGTAAAATAGCTTAGTTATTTTCTTCGGGCCCTACCCAGGTCATTCCACACAACTCAAACCTTATTGGCGAAAGATGCGACAATGACACTTCAAAAGGCAATAGACGGAGTAAAGGAAGAAGTAGAAGCTCATGAATCCTATGACGCAAATGGTGATTCAGAAAATGCTCTATTTACTCAGAAGAATAAATCTTCTAGGAAGTCTAAAAGGGAGTCGTCTAAAAGGAATGAGTTTAAGACAAATGAACAACAATATGTAAAACAACAAAAGAATTCTGGTGATAAGAAGATCTATTACAGATGCAGAAGATCAGGTCACACAGAAGAAAAGTGTTGGCTAAATCCAAAGATTGAATGTATTCATTGTCATAAACGGGGTCATGCAGCAATAGACTATTATCAAAATCCCAGAAACAAAAAGGAGCAAAATTGAAGTGAACCTTCAGATTCAAACTATGTCGAAGACAAAGCAGAATGCTCTAGAGCAGTAGAAGACAGGGCAACAAGGGATGTGCACACTCAACGAGTGGAGAGAACATGGATGAAAGTGAAGAGTTGCATGATGATGAAAATGAGATATTACTACGCAAAGAATCCGACACTCCCTTGTATCCAGGAGTATCTTTTTCTCGACTGGCAACAACACTTCTCTTTCTAAACTTACAAGTTACGTACAAATGAGTTCTAGTAGTGTTGCATCATTGTTCAGGTATACCCAACGGGGTTGGCTCAGTTGGTTGGCTTGGCATCCAAAGTTTCTTTGGTCCCAGGTTCGAGCCTCCCCTTGGAAACCAAGAAGCATTGTTCAGGTATGCATAAACCCTAAATGCATTATATTATTTGTTAGGATTTAGGGTTATGCATTCATTTTTACAAACACAATATTATTTTGCAGTTTAATACAAAAAATACTTCCAAAAGACAATGTGATGTTGGGAATGCGAAACGAAGTTCGAAACATGTTGAGAAAGCTTGGAATGGATTACGAAAAGATTCATGCATGTCCAAATGACTAAATTTTATAGGGGTGTGCATTCATAAAAAGATCAATGTCCAACATGTGGCACATCACGATATAGAACAGACGTTCAAGGATTGAGTGTGCCACAAAAAGTGTTATCTCATTTTCCTGTCATTCCACGACTACATCGTTTGTTTCGATGCAGGTTTTTGGCACAACTAGTAGATTGGCATGCTAAGAATCGATCTATGGATGATGTTATGTGGGTACCAAGTGAATCACCTGCATGGAAACATATTGATGAGCAATGGTCCGAGTTCAAAAATGAACCTCGTCATTTATGATTTGGTTTAGCAATGGATGGCATAAATCGTTTTGGTGTTCGAGCCTCAACATGGTCCATGTGGCCAATTGTTCTTGCTAATTATAATATTCATCCATGGCTAAGTATAAAAATGGGACATTTGTTTCTAGCTCTATTGGTTCCAAGAAAGTACAAGATTAAGAACATGGATGTTTACCTCGAACCATTGATTGAAAAATTTTCCAAGCTTTGGAATGGTGTCAATGCGTATGACATCTCAAGGCCTTTGCAAGAAAGAAATTTCACTCTTTGTGGAATTCTAATGTGGACAATGCATGATTATTTTTATTTTAGTGAATGTTCGAGTATGATTAATCTTCATTTGGATTGTTAATAATAATAATTTGTTCTCGAGATCTATTAGATCTCATAAATATATTCGAACTTTCTAATGCAATCATAAATGCAGGTTTTACAACATCTGGATATAAAGCATGCTACATATGTGGGCCAAATTTGGAAAGCCCTCATAGTACAAATTTGTTGAGGTAAGTTGTGTACAAAAATCATCAAAAATACCTACCAATTGATCATCCTTTTGGACAAACCAAAGGTGAGTTTGGGGAAGACCGAAAGATGGCCCTTCAATCACACCTCCACACATTCGAATGAGAGTAAAAGATTGGCATGATGAGTCGATCAGACAACATGATGTGAACGATTCTTGGGATAAGTCAATTCCAAGCCTGAAGAGATTGTTGGTATTTGGAATAATCTCTTAATCAATCACCTCTTGGATCCTATGCATATATACAAAAATGTGGGTGAATCTATATGGAAACATATAATTGGTGCAAAGGACATTGTTGCAGCACATCAAGACTTGGAGGTGGCTAAGGTGAAGAGACCTTATTGGATTCAAAACAATGAAAGTGGGATGACAAGTACTTCTAGTGTGCCATGGATTCTAACAAAGGGAGAGCTCTCACATGTAAAAAATGTCATAAGACAAATGAGAACTCCAACTGGCTATGCACATTCCTTGTGCAACTCTTTCACCAAAGATGACAAATTAAGTGGATTAAAGATGTTGCAATTCATTCTTCCGATTGCTATTCGAGGTTGCTTAGGAGACAATCTACGAAGTATTTTGTACAAATTAGCATCAATTGTCAGGTATTTACAAAACTCATTTGTGAGAGACATTAAAAAAGATGTCATGACAATACAAAAAGAATGTGCCCCGTTAGTTGTACATTATTTTATGTAATTTTATTCTTGTAGGTGGATCACCTCAAAGGAGATCAAATTGATTGAAATTGTCTGCTTGTTAAAAAAGAGATTTTCCAACTTCTTTCATGGATATACAAGTTCATGTACTTGTGCATTTGGTTGATGAAATTTCCATTGCAAAGCTAGTGCACACTAGATGGATGTTTTACCTTGAGCGTTTTATGAAAGTTCTAAAAGACTTTGTGAGTCAAAAGGCAAGGCCAGAAGGTAGCATCACAGAAGGTTGGCTTGTTCAAGAATCATTGTTTTACACCACAGAATATCTCTCGCAAATACACCCTAGCGTGCCAAGGTTATGACGTGCTGAAGAGGACGAACATATTAAAGGTGAATTACCTCAAGGAAAAGGAGCCATAATAAAAATGTCTACGTCGTTACATGAAAAAATTGGCACGTTCATTTTATACAATTGCGAAAGAATGGACAAGTGGATTTCAAAGTACGAAGAAGCCAAAAAGGAGAGAAATGTGGCCTTGAGACGAAACATGAGAAGGAACAGGACGATGACTCACCATTTGCATGAGAATGATGAGCCATGGTGAGCACGTGACAGAACAAGAGTGGGAATTCACTCGCAATTGTTCATGGCATGTAAGTAATGTTTTAATTTGAAAAGAGTGATATAAATTTGTTTATTCTAGTTCTAAATCCTAAACCCTAAAATGCTCAAGATATGTTGTGCTGAATTTTCAAGATATGTTGTGCCAATACAAAACATACAATACCATGTGGGCATACGGATATCACTTTCGTGTTGAAGGCATTGACACCAAAAGGCACACATTTGATTGCGGCATAATGGAAAACTTTCAACAGGAGAGTCGATCTAGTGCAAATGACACAAACATCATTTCAGGTGACCTAGGTTATGTCGGCACACTTCAACGTATTTATGAGGTCGACTATGGAAGTAATGGAAAATACTTCACCTTTGATGTGAAATGGTTTAAAGCTAACTATCGTGGAAACAACGCTACGATTAGAAAGGATGTGTATGGATTCTGTGCAATCGACTCGACAAAAGTAATACCTATGAACTCATGTGACACGTTCGTGTTGCACAACACTGTGAATTTGTATAACTACCTTGCAAATTTGCACTCTACTTTGTGTGACTTTTTTGTTCGATCAATTTGAACACAAAGTGTGATCACATTGTGCACTGATTTTATTTGTCTATTGTAGATCATATTTCATCCGGATTGATTATCCCCTCAGTCGTTATATGTTGTCCAACTCAATACAAGATCATGACGTATATTTGAAGACAAAGATATTGCATCAGATATGTCAAATGACTTGCATGAGGAGCCAGAAATCGAGCCAGAACCCTTGATCGAGCCAAAAATCCAAGTTCCATTTGATGTTGAAATCATTGAAGGAAAAATTGCAAATGAAAATATGAACGTAGAAAGGCAATCACCGATGGGAATGCCACGTTGTGATGAAGAATGGCTAGAGGAAGAAAGTGATGATGAAGATGATCATAGCTCTTATACTCATAGGTAGAGAAATTTACGATTGCACTTAGATTTAGATTCAGATGAGTGTATGGACTTAGATAATGACGAGAATGAGACAATATTTGACAAGCAATGTAATGAGAATATTGACACAATTCAAATGTTATTACAAATATTGCTTGCACCAGTATCACAAAGATTGTATGCACACTATTGGCATGACCTCAAGTTTCAACTTCAAGTACGTACTGTGGACCTAAGTTGTGCCCCCTTCTGGAATGCTGCATAGTGGAACGGATTCGGGTTCCAGAAAGCTGGTTCCAGAATGTTAAGGGTCATGCGTTCCGGAATGCTATTGGATTTTGGAACCCAGTTAGTTGGATTGGTGTCGTAGAAGGCCCTTCATCTCCACCCGCTGCTACAGATGAATCGTCCTCCAACCTCACTACAATTTAAATGTTGATGGGGATGTAGTGAGAGATGAAAACAGGACAACTTTTATTAATAAGTTGCATTTGTTATGTTTACGTTATTTTGGAACAAGACTTTTTAAAAAAATGGTGCAATCAACCTAGAGAATCAAAATCCAGAATTATGTAGGAGCTACGAGAAGAATTTCGATCCAAGAGCCATATCAAAAGATATGAGCAACTGGATTCGACATAAGAAGGATGTCGTGCAGGACACACTTCAGGCAGGCAAGTCAAAACCTGCCTAGTGTTCCAAGCCATATTGGAAGGCCTACAAGAATGAGGCCAAAGATTCAAATAAATATTGCCTGCAGTAGGAGGCTGTGGTGAGTAGGATGACCCATGGCATGGGAGATCCTAAGTTTAGATCTAGTGGAAAGGCGGGCCTACAGGCCCAAATGGTATGTAATTCATTTATATTCTACAATGCATTCTTTACTGTCATTGCAGTCATTCATTTTTGTTCTTTTTTAGAGCATCACGACTTTCGACGCTATCCATCCAAGGCCGAGTATGAAATTGCATTTCGCGATTTAGATTCATTACATGCTCTTTAATTATTTTCATTATATGCCCTAGATTGTATCTATTTGCTATTCACTTAGTTAAATCACAAGTGAAGTTGTCAATGAACCCTAAAATGCAAAGAAAATGTTTCAAACTTGTTCAAAGAAAACGTTTCAAAGTCACTGGACTTTTTAAAACTTCTTTCAGTGATGAAATCATCATCCATGGTATGCATAAAGCTTAATTTAATTAAAGACAGCTTAGATTTTATGACCGACTGCATTACAATATAAACACATATCACATGCATGCTTGGAAAGAATGAGAGAGAGAGAGAGAGAGAGAGAGAGAGAGAGAGAGAGAGAGAGAGAGAGAGAGAGAGAGAGAGAGAGAGAGAGAGAGAGAGAGAGAGAGAGAGAGAGAGAGAGAGAGAGAGAGAGAGAGAGAGAGAGAGAGAGAGAGAGAGAGAGAGAGAGAGAGAGAGAGAGAGAGAGAGAGAGAGAGAGAGAGAGAGAGAGAGAGAGAGAGAGAGAAAAAGAAAAGAGAATAGGATTGATAAAAACATGACTCATGGTCACTAACCTCATTTTGAAACACCAATTGTATCACGGAATCAATAGTTGAACTTAATGCAATCTCGCCAAACCTGATCCTATTCTAAAAAAAAAAACGCGCGCATAAACTGTGTGCCAAATACAATTGGAAAAAAAAAATTGAATGTTTTTTGCAATGTCCGATTCCGAAACCCATTTCAATGCTAGAACAAATGTCAAAAAATTTCGACAAATTTTAAAATGCTCTCTATGCATAAAAAATTTGTAGAGGATGTTGGATCCTGACACTTTTAAAATGCGTCGGATTTTGACATCATGTTTAACCCTAAAACAAATGTTAGACTGATGTCGAAATTTTTTGACAGATTTAAAACTGTCCTCTATTCATCAAAAATCTGCAAAGATGTCGAAATTCGACACTGGGAAAACCTTCGTATGTGAAACACTTGCAACTGTATTTGAGAAGGATCTCAAATATTCCACAAGACAAGATTATCTAGATCAGACACACAAAGTGGATTGAGACACTTTGGCTACTTTGAATCCTACTTTTGGCACGTGTGAAATGCTTCAAAAGAAAACACTATTGACACTCAGAAAGCTCAAAGGGTGTTCAATTACTTCAAACTTAGTCTTGATCTTAAGTTCCTTGGTAGGATGCTCAAAACAATGGATTTAGAACAAAGCAAGGTTGAATCAAATCAAAATGCTGTCACTCGGATTTTGGACCTATCCCTATCCTCTTTAAAGCTTATAACTCTTGATAGACACATTAGATTGACTTGGTTTCAATTTCTATGGAAAGTATAGATCATAAGCTTTCCATCAAGTTATAAGACCACTATCTTTGGATCTACAAGCAAGGAGATAGAAGGGACTAAAAATATCTGATTTTCACACGTGAGGAATTCCAGAATTTTGTACTACCACTATTCAGGTTTGAAATTCAGTTCCAATCCGATTTGATCCAAATACACTTCAAAGAAAGGTGAGAAAAAGTGCAAAACTGCTTTTTTGCTTGAATTAGCTCTCAATTTCTTGTACAATCAGAGATGTTAGTATGCAAAGCTCAATTTGGCTCTAATAGACATTAAAATAGCTTGAATTTGGTACCTATTACTCGGAATAGCTCAAATTTGATGCCTAATATGTGATTTTGGTGCTGATCACTCGACATGGCTAATCAAGGGACTAGACTCAACTAATTTCAAATCTAGTATATCAAGATTCATCGAATTTGACCCCTTCTTGATGGGGTTTACCCCTATCATATGCAATAACTCAAATTTGATGTCCATCATCATAGGTAAGTCAATTTTGGACCTTATCACTCGACATTTTCCATTGGGCGATTGTATTAGCTTTAGGACATTTAAGTAGCTCAAATTTAAGTAGCTCAAGATAATTCAAATTTGACGTCAATCACCCATGTGATGATCTTGGATTTCAAGGGTACTAGTTTTGGGATGATCTTGGACTTATACAACATTCCACTCTCTCCAATGTGCACTCTTTTGTCCATCACTTTGTTTGACTCTTAGGATGATGGTCCTGTTGATATCCTACAAAGACGAGTTGTACCTCATCGTTAATCTATCCTATTCGTGCTGGATATATATGTCACAGTCATAGTGCTTATCCATATCCGTTTTGGCTAAGATTTCACTAATTTGCTACATCATCATTGGTGGCTAATGTTGACCTTCTAGATTCCTAGAGTCTAGGAGATAGCTCCTATAGTTTAGGACATTTGACATTTGACTCTTATGAAAAGTATATACAATGGATTTGAACTTAATACTTGATATTTAACATGTGGGAGACCAGTCCTACCCATGTGATGTTTCCAAATTAACTGAGATGTACAACCTCTATGATCTATCTAAATGACTTAGGCATAGATTTCACACGTGGGAACAAGCTCCACACATGTCTACTGATGATAGGTATAAGTCATTATGGTATTTACAAGATTTGATCAAGTTAGCTTTTTCCAATTTTAACACTCCTCCTCAAAACTAACTTGATAAAAGCATGATGATAATTGATTCCTTCCAAATTTCATGTAGATGCTTGACCTTGAGACATTCTCTTTCTTGATGTGCATGCTCCTCCTTGATGGAAATCCGAGACCTCAAAATTATTGTCTATCACTTGAGATAAGGCATTGAGTGATCAAGTTAGAGTAATTTTGAGTTTATGACATTCATGTAACTTTGAATGCAGTGCTTACATGTGAGACAACTCAATCCTGGTCCTAATTACTTGTCGTTGTTCTTTGAGTTATCATAATTGACCAACATCACATCAAATATCTCAAACTTGGTGTCTATCAATGTAAATAGCCACATTTTGATGCCTCTATCACTCGGGAAAGTCAAAATTTGCTACCTAACATATGATTTTGTTGCTTATTACTTGACATAGCTCTATCAAGTGACTAGACTCAACAAGTAATATATTAAGACAACTCAAGTTCAACCCCTTGTCAAAACCCCTATTACATGTGATAACTTTAATTTTATGTCTATGCATGGTTTTGTTGCTTATCACCTGACACGGCTCATCAAGTGATCAGACTCAACCAATCCCAAGTCTAGTATATTAAGATAGCTCAAGCTTGACCCATTGTCAACAAAACTGATTCATATCACATGAGATAACTAAAATTTGATGTGCATCTTTTGGAATAGCTCACTTTTGGTGAATATCACTAAAGTTTTCTCGTAAAGTGACCAAATTTGAGAAATTGTGTGCTCATGAAATAGATCAAAGTCGATTCCCATAACTTGAGATAGTTCAAATCTAATGTCCAATACAAGATCTTGGTCCTTATCACTTGACATAGAAGATCAAGTGACTGAACTTGATCAATCTATGATTTGGAACAATCAATTTTGGCCCCTGATAGATTGAATCTAGTCCTTGGGCAGGATGATTAGTCTGCTGCTTGGAAGGACAAGACAACAATAGTTTTATTTTAAGAAGAGATTACGGCAGCAGAGCATGAGCACTTCAACAGATGGACATTGCAAATATAGTAGCATGAGCACTTCAACAGATGGACATTGCAAATGCTCAATTTTTCTTTGTCCCCCATCACCATCTCAAGAAAATCCCATTTCACGCTCTCAATGATCATTGGAAATCAAAATCCGACTGTGATACTTTCAATTAGTCCCGACAATCCTCTCAGCATTGCCGGTAGCACCTCTGCACAAGACCACAGCCAAAGATTCCACAAACAAAGATGCTTGATCCCTTTCTCAACGCTAGCAATCATCTAACAACGTCCATTGAGCTCCTGCTAGCTATTTCCTTTCCATCCACTCAACCCAAAGTCCAAAAATACCCCACCACATCCTCATGCGCTCTTGTCAATTGCTTCCATATCCATCCATCCATCAACAATCCCTTCACAAAAAACCCACCTCCAATCCCTCCTCGGATCCCACCCACAAAGATTTCAGATCTCTTCTATCCTTAATCTTCCTTCAATTGTCTTTAACCGCACAACACACAACCATTTTTCTCGAAATCTATCAGCTCCTTGGTACCATGCTTCGTGGAATTAGTAGTATATCTAGCGTCCCTTAGTCTATTACAAAGAAGAAGAAGGAAGATTGCGGCCAGCTTAACACATGTTTTTTTATTTTTAAGAAAATGTTCCGACCTAGTACGTTCTGACCCAAAAGGGTCGAAACGAGTTTCTAAGGGACACATATATAACAAATTAATTAAGACTTTATAAATTAACTAATGTCCACAACTTATATGAACATCAACCCACATATTTACATTTGTCATTTTCTATGAATCTCAAAATTCTTTTAAACACATGGTCATTTTGTACCAACCATATCAAATCATCTACTTGTCTTATATCAAATCAAAATATAATTAATACTCATTTGTCCTTTTAAAAAATCATCAAAATTTTCAAAGAAAACATGGTCCTCTTGTACCCAAAATATGTCATATCAATCACATGCTTTTGTCCTTAAGAATTCGTGCTTAAAAATATGTCATATTACTCACATGCTTTTGTCCTCAAAAAAATTTATAAAATAAGAGTCAAATCACTTTTTTAGTTCCACTATTTGTCTTTTTGACAAAACGCTCGATATATGACACCTCTCAAGCCGTGTTCACATGTTTCTCGGTTAAAAAAAATTGCGTAGCACTGCCACCCGTGGCAAAAAACTGCGTGGCAGAGCCACGTGACCCTTGAAATATGAAAAGTGTATAAAAATGCCCTCATTCAATTTTCTCGATGCTTTCTTGTGGATTTCTTGAGGCTCACTATCACTCTCAAGCTCTCACACTCTCACTCAAGCTTTCAATCTCTCATTTCTCTCTCTCTCAATCTCTCACACTCTCAATCTCTCATTTCTTTTCACTCTTCTCTCTCTCTCTCTCTCTCTCTCTCTCTCTCTCTCTCTCTCTCTCTCTCTCTCTCTCTCTCTCTCTCACACACACACACACACACACACACACACACACACACACACACACACACACACACACACACACACACATCTTTCACTCTCCAGTCTCCAATCTCTTTTTCTCTCTCACACACTCTTTCATATCTCCTTTTCATTTTTCACACATTTAAAAGTTTGATTCTCTTTCTCACTCTCTCACATATCTCACACACATACACACTTTTTCATTTTTCACATTTGATATCTTTCCAAGTTCTTTTCACAATTTCATATCTTTCTCTAAATAGTCATGTCTACTAGCGGTAGCGGACCATCAAGGAGGAGGCCAAGATCGTCTTGTAAAAGAAAGTACAGGAGGAAACCAAGGAGAAGAAGGGAATGAAGATGAAGGGGGCGGAAGGCAAAGACGAAGGACAAGATTCAGCTTTGGACGATGATGAGGGAGAATAGAGCGAAGACTAAGAAGCCTATAATTACTTCTTAGATTTGATGTATTTTTATTATTTGCAAAAGTAGAAAAAAAGGGTATTAGCATCAAAGCTCTTTTTATGAACTAGATGCGAATATGTACATTTTTTTGGAGTATGAATATAAACTTTTGTATTTGATCATCTCTACCTCATTATCTATGGAATGATTGTTATTGTTTATGTTTTTCTATTTCATCTTGTATATTTTTGTTGTAAATATATGCAAACAATAAAAAACAATCAAAAACATCAATTTAAGATGAAAAAACATACCTCATCTATTGTTTGGATGATCTTTAATTCCTTCTAAGATACATCCTTTTTTTCTCTATAAAAGCAAACAATGAAAACCAAATCATTGTTAGATTACAAATCAAAGAGTCATTGTTAGATTACAAATCAATTAACAAAATGATAATTGTTAGAATACAAATCAAAGAATCACTGTTAGATTAAAAATCATTAATCATTGTTACATCAATCTCACCATGTTGAAGATACTATGCAAATGCACTTTATGACTCAAATGTAATCTACCAAAATTTAGAATGCATAACATACCTCATGCATTTGCTTGGATTGTCTCCTTTCCTTCAAAATTGCATCACTTTCTTCTACAAAAGCCAACAATGAACAATCATTCATTAATCAACCAATAAACAATGACAAACAAACAAACAAAACTATCTCACCTCTCTCTCTCTCTCTCTCTCTCTCTCTCTCTCTCTCTCTCTCTCTCTCTCAAGCTTTTCTTTCAAAAGCTTCTCTTCACGAAATCGATTTGCAAATACAATCGGGCCCCCCACTTTTTCCATTTCGCGGGTTTTTTTTTTTTGTTCCAATATTTCTGCGTGGCAGTGCCGTGCGTGGCGCCATTTGAAAAAAAAAAATCAGAAAATTCGCCACAGTGTGGCAGGATTGAGCTTGCTGGAAAAGGTTGCCACGCGTGGCAATGGTGGCAAACTTAAAAAAAAAAATCAGCATTTTGCCATGTGTGGCACAATTGGGCTTTCTAAAAAAAATTGCCACACATGGCAAATTACTAAATTATAAGTGTGGCAGTGCCACACATATTTAAAATTTGAATTTGCCTAAGAACTCCCCCCCCCCCCAAAAAAAAAAAAAATTCTGTCTGGAAGAAGGGCCGATGATGGAAAATTTTGACGGCGTGGCAGTGCCACACATTTGTCATGCGATTGCCACGGACATTACCACGCAAGGGCCGACGGGTCAAATTTGGTCCCCGTCTTATGTGCGTGGCAATGGGCCTATATTTGTAGTTGTGAGTATACATAAAAGTCTTGACATCCGTTTCACAATACTCTATATTTTAGCCAGAGAGAGAGAGAGAGAGAGAGAGAGAGAGAGAGAGAGAGAGAGAGAGAGAGAGAGAGAGAGAGAGAGAGAGAGAGAGAGAGAGAGAGAGAGAGAGAGAGAGAGAGAGAGAGAGAGAGAGAGAGAGAGAGAGAGAGAGAGAGAGAGAGAGAGAGAGAGAGAGAGAGAGAGAGAGAGAGAGAGAGAGAGAGAGAGAGAGAGAGAGAGAGAGAGAGAGAGAGAGAGAGAGAGAGACTTGGTGATTTTTTTTTACTATTTTTGAGACTCTCATGGGTTGTCTGCAGTATTTTTTCCTCTTATTCCATTGTTCCCATTATGTCAGATGATGCATCCCCTAGCCAGAGGTTAGGCTATAGTCATAGGTCATCTTGCTTTTCCTCTATGAGCGAGGATGAGGTCATTAGCTACCTTGATCAGGTTCCTTCCTCGCAGCAAAATAGCTTTTAGAGTGATTGAGGGCTCGATTGAACGGCTCGTAGCTCCAACAGAATAGTTGGATACTCATCATCCTTCGAGGAAATTCAGTCAACTCCTCGTGTAGTCCGAACACATGTTTTCCCTTCCTGTGAGGGTCACTCTGATGAGGGTCCCTCCCTCACCCATGGTGCTTTTCGGGATAGGAGGAGGAGCCGTCACAGTGTCTCCTGTTGTGGAGGATGTGGCGATGACCCTGATCCGTCTGATGTGGTCATGAGTCCTGCATGTCCGCGTAGCACATCTAGTCATGGGGAGTCCCTACTTCGAGAGACACTAACCTAGGAGGCAGCACATACGGCACACAATGCTGCGACTCCTGCATCTCTCACACCAGGTTTCCTACCTATGGACCCATTACCCCTGAGCACACCTATACTTCTGGGTATACTCCGTGGGGTCACGCTTCACCATGGGGTCATGCCACTCCCCTCCAGCCTCCCTGGCTATTCTCCCCTCTCGACCACCCCCCCTTGGCTATTCTCCCCTCGGTACTCCCCCCACCTGGCTATTCTCTCCTCCAGCACACTATGTACACCCCACATCATCAGTGTTCTCCTGTCGGCAGGTCATCTCCCATACTTGAGCCCACCTCCGTAGAAGACACTCCCAGGGCCACATCTCCACCAGCTGCCATGATGTCGTATGACATAGACAAGAATGGTCACATCATTGAAATGCCCATGGTAATAGGGTCATTTTGTGCATGAGGGAGCTCATATATATATATATATACTTTCTCTGAGACATATTGCATGACTGGCACGATGTCAACAATTATCGCAAGAATCGCATTGTTGATCAGCTCCGTAGTGAGTTCCCAGTCCTGTCCGAGGAAATGGAGTTTGCACGGAAATGGATGAGGAATCACATGGGATCTACGATGAGTCACCACAATCGGAGATCTGAGATGCAGTGAGATCTGGCAGAGATAGGTCGTCCTATGTGGAGAAAATCGATTGGAAGCATGCAAAGAAAGAATATAGAGATCATCCAGATCACTTCAAGCAGCAACGAGAGATAGCCAGAGTTTGACTAGAGACCAGGGACTTCTCACTTGGGCTGTGGGGCGAAGGATATTTCTGAGTCCACTTCATAAGTCTACCCTAAACCCTTAAGTGAAATTTGACTATTAATGGTTTTTCTTCTGGGGGGTCTTCATTTGACACCTTAGAATAGAATGCACTTTGTATATGACCAAAATTAGGAATGTTGTGCAGCGATTTGCCGTGGCGCAGTCTCCCACACATGACGAGTATATGTATGCATATGCCCACAATACGCAGACATTACTCGAGTTATTGGAGAGGCAGGACGTGCATGCTGCTCATCAGGTAAGAGATCAAATATTGTTTGTTTTAAAGTGTAATTATTCACATGTATTGACTCGCACGACATGTAATTTCAATAATTGTGATTATTAGGGTGTCATGTAATTTATTTATCTATGATTGAATGTAAGGAGTGATTTATTTTGTTTGACTCTAAACCCTAAACTCATTTATTTGAGTTTATTTCTTGCACTCATTAATCTACAGGGCTGTATTTTCTAAACTATCTTTTGTTGCTTGCAGCAAATTATCCCATACTTATCTTTAATGTCTCATGACACATCTCCAAGTCACGGATCTGGTCGCAGTTGCGGGTCACCCCGTTTTTCATCCATGAGTGACGATGAGGTCCTCAATTATATGGATGGGATGTCTCCCTCGCGTGCTCCCTCATGTGCATGCAAGATTATAGAGAGACTACGGGCTCATTGGGAGGCACGGAGTTCTAGTAGGTTGGTCGACTACCTGTCCACATCCTCTCGTTCTGAGGAGATCCGGTCCCTACAACCCTTTGATCGAGGTGTTTACCCCTTCTACGAGGGTCTATCCGGCGGGAGTCCCTCTCCCACGCACTCTAATGCCAATGCCTCTTCCCGACATTCCGACCGAGAAAAGAGAGATCATAGGAGGAGTCGCCTCAGTGGTGGCTCTTGTTGTGGTGGTGATGTCGATGACCACTTCATCCATTTTTTCTCCCATTCAAACCTCTGTCGGTTACACTCCAACTCAAACTCCTCCCCAACCTTCTCCTCTTCAGACCCCTCTCCAACCTTCTTGTGATCGCCTTCAAACTCCTCTCCAAACTTATCATGTTGTACTCACTTTCCTCTGGCTCGATGCCACTCCTCTCGACACTCCCTTTGCCACCTCTCCATCAGTTGACGTCTTGCCATCCTATGACATATATGCGGATACACGCATAGTGGAGGATAACCGTAGTGGTCGCGTGATAACTCACATGATGCAACTCACGCATGTGGTCTTCAACAAGGACATTTTCAAGGACTGGCACAAACAAAGTGATGACGAAAAGAATTATGTTGTTGACCAGTTGTATAGAGAAATTTCAGTCCCCTCCCCTGATTTGAAATTTGATCGAATCTGGATGTCATGCCGCATGGGAGGCGTAATAAGCCACCGCAAATCGGAGATCCGAGATGCGGTGAGAGCTGGCAAAACTAGGCCATGCAATGTGCACAATGATGATTGAAAGTTTGCAAAGAATTTTTTTTGAGAAAATCCAAATCGTTTCAAGCAACAACGAGAGGCAGCTAAGAAGCGGCTGGAGACTGCAGGGCCTTCTCACCTTGGCAATGGCGGCCAAGGTTCTTTTCATGCCCATTTCGTAAGTCTCCCCATCCGTATATTGAATTTGATATTGGCGTAATAATTATTTTATTTGTAAATTTGTTTAAATTAAATTGCAATCACCAATTTGTCAGTTCATGCAGAAATCTGCCGTATTGTGGTCTCCCACAAAAGAGGATAAGTATGCATATTCCAAGAACATGCAATCATTTTATTAATTGAAGATATTGCAAACTTTGTTTTGCAATCTTCCAATGTGTTGAGCCTAGATTCGTGCAGAATTGGCTCATCCTGAATACTGCATAAGCAATATCAAGACATGTATTGTCAGCAGGGTACATCAGTGATCCTATCAGCTTCCTGTAAGGTGTGAGCTGCATCTGTTCTCTCTCTTCCTTAGTCTTTGGACAGTCATCATTCGTCAGCATCATCCCTGCGAGCATTGGAGTGTTCCCTCCTTTGTAGTTTAGCATCCCAAAGTCCTCTAGGATCTTCTGGGTGTATCTGGACTGGTGAAGGTATAACTTACCTCCCTCGTAGTCCCTTTCAATTTGCAAGCCTAGGTAACACCTGGCTTCTCCCAGATCCACTATCTTGAAATGTTTCGAGATGTCTGTCTTTACTTCAGTTATTAGCTACTCACTCCTACAAAGTATCAGAGTGTCGTCCACATACACATCCAAAATGATGATCTGCCCATCTGTAACTCTGACATATACATTAGAATCAGCCAACAGAGGCTTGAATCCTAATGATTTCAGGGCTTGATCTTTCTTCTTGTACCATTGTCGGACTGATTGTTTCAGACCATAGATGCTTCTATGCATTCTGCATGCATAGTCAAGAAGTGAATTCGAGACATATCTTGGGGGTTGATCCATGTAGACCTCTTCATCTAATTTGCCATGCAAGAAGGCTGTCTTCTCATCCACAATGTGGATCCTGAGGTCATAAGCTGCTGCATATGCAAATAACAGACGT
This sequence comes from Diphasiastrum complanatum, assembly GCA_029204225.1. Lineage (NCBI taxonomy): Eukaryota > Viridiplantae > Streptophyta > Lycopodiopsida > Lycopodiales > Lycopodiaceae > Diphasiastrum > Diphasiastrum complanatum. The sequence continues at coordinate 44,630,784 of CM055109.1, forward strand.
AGGGACGAATGTTTGACGACAGGAGAGAAGGTTTCAGAGTAGTCAATACCGTATCTCTGAGAGAAACCCTTCGCTACCAGTCTTGCCTTGTATTTCGTGATGTTCCCATCTGGTTTGTATTTGAGTTTGAAAACCCATTTGTATTTGACAGTCTTGTGCTTATGTGGTAATGGCTCCAACGTCCATACCTGGTTCTTCCTCATGGACTCCATCTCTTCGTTCATGGCTTGGATCCATCTGTCCTTTTTTGGACCTTCACTAGGATCACCTCATGTGTGTCAGATGTTGATGCTACACACGTGTCTTCACAGATGTAGGCGGTCGAACAATTTCTGTTCGTTCTTTCTTCGCCCATTTTCGAGCTCTCGGGCTCCTCGACATAGGATGAACTATTATTGTTCTCCTGTTTGTTCTGTGCTGACTTGTTTCTCGAGTTCTGGCGACAATCCATGGCTGCGTGAACCCTTCTTGTGGCAATGAATACACTCAATCTTGGGATTGAGCCAGCAGGTATCTACTGTACGCCCGTCTCTTCTGCATCTCACACAAGCCTTCTTGTCTGCACCTTGTTGTTTCGACCTCCCTTTGGTCTTCCAGTTGCCCTTGCTTGTTCCCTATGCTTGCTGGTCATGATCCTATCTCTGATTGGCCTCCCTCTTAGACTTAAATTGCTTCTTTGATTTTTCTTTGTTGCCGTAGAGGGCCTGGTCATAACCATCTTTGTGATCCAGATGTTTTATGGCCTCGACTTCCTCTCGAATCTCAACAATCGCCTTTTCGAGGGTCATGGCGGGATCTTTCGCGAGCAAGATTCTTGTCGTCCGGAATGAACTGGGTAAGGCTCTCAACAGGTACGTGAGCTGCTTCTCAACTGACACAACGTTCTCTACTCCAGAGTTATGTAGTGACAGAAACAGATCCTTCATCTTTCTTACAAAAGAAGTGAGGTCTTTTCCATCCCACTGCAAATTCGTTAGCTAAACTTCCAGCATCATGATTTGACTTCTTGATTTCGTCTGAAATCTGGTGAGTAATGCATCCCACATCCCCTTAGCTTTGGAGAGTGTAGCCAGGTCAAGTGTAATTAAGGAAATTCATGCTTGCAATATATTCTTTTGAGTAATTCACCGACTTGACTTTGTAAACCCACTTTGTACCTATTGGTTTTCGATTTGGCTTTGGTTCAACTAGTACCCATGTTTTGTTCCTAATGATAGAGGAATATTCTTCTTCCATGGCTTCGATCCATACTTCTTGTTGCAAAGCTTCTTCATAGGATTGAGACTTTTCAACGTTTAGTACTTTTGCCATTAAGGCAAAATTCATAGATGAACTTTTGAGTCTCTCTCTTAGGACTCTTTGAGCTCCTTGTTGGCTAGATTCGGATTTATTGATTATCTCTCCTTCGTCAATTGTCTTTAAGTACCTTTGAGGGAGTTTTCTTGGGTTGAGGAGGATGACTAGGCTGAGGATTAATTGTTGTAGGTTGCTGGATATCACCAATATGAGGGCTGTTTTGATGTTGGATCTGCTCCGCATCTTGAGCAGCAACTTCTCTAGTCCTAGATCAAGGGAAAGAAAATCCAGGTCGCTATCCACTTGGCTGTCCGTAGGTTTTAGATCTACACCAGCTGCACTAACCATCTTATTTTCATTGAAATAGACATCTTGACTTATTTGTTTCTTCTTGGTTGAAGGATTATTTGCATCCTTTCTCATGTAGAGGATACCCAACAAAGACGCATTTCTTTGGCTTATCTTCAAGCTTCTGCTACAATTCGATAGGAATGTGTGCATAGGCTCGCAATAAAAAATACATAAGTGGGTAATGTTGAGTTTGTTGCCATAATACATCTCTTTGGGTGTCCTTCCTTAAATAGCTTCGTGAGGCGATTGATTTTGAAGATACGTCGATGTTTTCAACCCAAAAACCTCTTGATAAACAACTTGCCTTCAGCATAGTTCTAGCTTGAGATTGTGCATTAACCTTTGTTGTCCCATAAGTTTGGAATCTTAATTCTTCTTGAAGAAGAATTCCAGCCACATCATCGTATCTTGGCGGTTTTTCTCTAACATTTAATGTGACAAGATGCTGGAATTGTGGAGGAAGCCCATTGAGGGTGACACTAACGATGTCTAGGTTTTTTACATCCTTGCATACATCCTTCAATCGATCTACCATATCTTTGATTGCATGGTGTCATAGCTTCTCCCTCATTCATTTTCAAGGTATGAAACTTTTGCCTGAGGGAGAGGTGTCTAGTGGTGGAAGATGTCTCAAACACATGTTGGAATTTCTCCCAAGCCTCCCTAGGTGATTTGACATCAGTGACATGTGGAATAAGGCTATCCTTGATAGACATATTGATTATGGCTAGTGGTCTACTAACTCTTTTATCAAAAACTTTTTTCCTCTTTAAAGTTGCATCGTCCTCATCAGATGTATCATTTTCAAGAGGAGGAGGAGATTCTTCTTCTCTTATTGTCAAATCCCATAGATCTAACATAACAAAAAATTCTTGATTTTAAAATTTCAAACCATGTAATTTTTACCATCTAATTTGAAACTTTCACAAAGGGAAATAAATGCTCCCATTTCAGCCATGAAGTATATGTAAAGATCTTTCAAGGAAGCACACAAAAAAGACTAGAAAAGACCTTATAGGCAAAATCTAAACAAAAAACTAGATTCGCTTCTTGCTCCTTTTGCGCCCTCTAGGGAGAGAGAATCTCCATAACTTGCGGAAATTTCAGTTTCAACATGCAAGTTATAGATTATAGATCAAACTTTGCCCCTTTGAGTAGCTAAGAGCCTTGCATAATACTTTTGATAGAAATTTGCACCAAAAATGTGATATGAACAAAGATACCTTTCAAGGATGCCAAGATTCCTATCATGAAACATGCAAAGTTTGGAAGAGATTGGATCTTAGTTGCTTTTATTTTCAAATGTAGGTGATTTCAAATGCTATTGGGCTGAATCTAAGATGCTAACAATAAAAAACATCAAACACTTTCAAATCTGGAAAATAGTGGACAACCATAGAACAACAATCTTCAAGAAAGAAGAAGCTAAAATTGAGAGAGAAAACTCAAAGCTTGTATTGCACAAATGAATCTCTCTCAATTTTGGAGAGTTACAAATAGATGGGACAAGGTAGATGTAAAGGCTCAAGAATGGAGAGCCAAACACCAACAGCCCATGCAATTGAATAGCCAACACATTTTAACTCCTCATAGGAGTGAATATGAAGTGTTAAACTGGTATGGACTCTAAAGGCCATTTTTAGAATGGCCTTTAATGTTAATTCACCCCATAACCTTACAAGGTGAATCAACATTAAAAATAAAGCCCCCCATGGGTATCCTCGCATCTCACTAACACGCACTTGTTTGGCCCCGACCAAATCCGACGCGTGTCCCCAGGTGGCCCCCTGATGCTGCCGCCATCTTGCTCGCCCTGCCCGACCCCTACTTTGCCTCTTCCTTACTTGCTTGCCACGTGACATCCATGCTTTATCCCATAATATTTTGGGAGACGTGATTCTGATTGCATATATACTCCAAAGGCACTATATCTCTCATGTGTGTGTGTGTGAGCACAGGCCCCACAGGCCCTGTTGGTCCTGGCACCTCCAGTCCCGGCGCCCCGGTCTCGGCGAGACCTCCCATGCATGCGAGACCCCCCACGTGATGACTTGGTCCCAACGCCCGTTGTCCCGGCAAGACCCCCATGCACGCTTGGTCCCGGCGCCCTTTCGCACGCAGCAAGACCCTCACGTGACGGGATTTCTTTGTCCCCTGCCCAGACTCCACATGTCAATTGCACATTGGTACGGGGCCAAAGCTGTCCCCGTGCCAATAAGCGACTGTGCATGGGTATACAACATTGGTAGGGTCTAAGTTTAACATTAAATTAAAATGGACATAAAGGTGTGACATGTGATACACTATGGACTTGGTGAGATTAGGGTTAGAAGAGGAGTTAATATAAGCTTCTTACTAAATATCCCATGAGTCCATGGTGCGATAAACCTTGGATCTGGTGATTTGTGATTAGCTTAGGATACTGATATTGCTGCTTCTCTTGAATGTCTGCAGTTAAGGGGAGTTGAATTCCAGAACTAAGTGCATGAATGGAGGCCGTCAATAACATGACTCTTATTGGAAGACAAAATGTACTTAAATGGATGGAAGATGAAGAACAAACTCTTTTTGGCAAAACATGATGAGATATTTTAATTGCTTGCTTGGTCGCTCACACAGAAGCAAGAGCTCGCCTTGTACTGAATCGAATGAGTTGCAAATTGAAATAATTATCAGCTTAAATAGCGAGAAATGCGAAAAAGGGTTAAGTTCTGTTTCAATGACTGAGAAATGAAAAGGACCTCTTGGACAAATCTAGCATGAAGCATCTTAAAGAGGTTCTGTTGTAGACTTCGTGCCGGCCGCTCCCAGTGAAGCAGATATCATGGCTGCCAATTCAAAGACTAAGGAAGGGAATCATTGCCATCACAAGTGATATCACAGAGGAAGGCTGTAAGCTGCGATGATCCCTACTTGCAGTGGATGAATGAATGCTTACAAAAAGGAGAGAAGAGAAGAGAGACACTCTTGCTATTTGTTACATTTTTCAAGCTGGGTTGGGTAACAAAGGATTTGAATTGATAAAAGTAAGCTCCTCAGTTGAACATTGGGTGAATTGTAAAGCCTTAAGAGTAGCTATATTCTGGCACATTCTTATCATAAACCATAAACCAGCCATGATCTGATGTTAGTAAATGTTACATTTGATGTGCAGGTCCAATTTACCACATTGGAAATTTCAGTATCTCAGAGAAGAGCTGAGGGAGTAATAGGACGTAAAATGGCTCTAATGGCCAGAAAGGGCAATCAAGCCCTACTGTATAGCACTTTTCTGCATCTAATGCGTAAGCGTTTGCATTTCTTTTCATTTTGCTGCTTTTGACGCTGAGAAGCCAATCTTAAGGTTTCCCAAGGAGAACCATAACATGGGAATGTCAAAAAAGAAATAGAGTTCAGTTGTGAGATTTTATGTTTGACAATTGTTTTGAAGTGATTGCATGAAATGATAGCAGTATGAGTGCACTGTGCCTGTACTTTCTACCAAGCTTGCTTGATCATCTTAATTTTTCTATTTTGATCTTTCTCTTCTTCAGTTGTTTGGAATCTTATGGGTAATCATATAGCCGCTCTATCCAATTGGAAAATTGATTGTTGAAAGTACCGTCAGATTGTGAACATTTTCATGACATTTGTAGCTGACGAGTATGACTTGGAGTTTCAAGATGCAATTTATCCTCTTATTGAGCTGAAAATAAAGGTTACAAGTTGAGAAATCAAGAGTGTTGAATGTTCTATTTGATCGAGCATCTAGCAAAAGAAAACCTTGCAGTCAACTTTCCGATTTTTGTGGGTGTTAAAAGAATTTGTTGTTTGTTAATAAATACAGCAAAATGAATTCAAAATCAATAGAGTTTCTGCAGGTAATTGGAGCAAGTACTTATGCGGCACACACCTTAACATTAAGTGGGACCCACCTTAGTGTTAAGTTAAATTTTTTAGAAGCTTGAACAAAGGTTAAAACACTGATGAAGCAATCATCAACTCATGTTTCAAATCAGCTTCAGCTACGAATTAAAACTCGCAAACCTTTTATAGGTCTAAATGAAAGGCAGTAGCCCACCTTTACCAACTACATGACATTATGCCCTATCAGGTGAGATGCAACATCAAATTTAAGAAGATGCAGAAAATTGTAGTATGATTGATTTGCAGCCATGTAACTTGAACTCTACGTTTGAGGAACATAGCTAGTCATTATGTCTATCTATAGACATTTTTGATTGATACTGTCCAGTATCATCATATATGGGGAAATCACACATGCATGCAGGAGCCATGAAATTATATTTCCCTCTCTTACATGTAAATGTTTCGAATGGCTTCTCAGGGATTCTAAATGACAAGGGCTTTGATTCGCATGTATTTTAGGGGAAAGTGTTGAAAGCCACTTACAATATAGGATGAACACATTTCAAATTCAAGTTCAAATTTGCAAGATTTAAAATTAGCATTTCATATGGACTAGAGTGTACAAAGTAGTGAGACCCTGTAATTTGATGAATAACATTGAAGTAAAATGCAAATGCTACATCATACCATCTTAGGGATATACTTGTACATTCATATTGTAATCACCTGGGTGAACCCTCTCATCCAGATATTTGAAGCCCATAAACCCAATCTTTGTAGAGACAAACACCCATAGTAAAACATCTTGAAAGTCTGACGTGGTTGCCAAGCTCCTTTATTTTTGTGTGCCATCACCATGAACCAGCCTACAGGTTATGTCCTTAAAAGACATACCTTATAGTTTTTTTGGGGTCAGTGCTCATGCTAGCAAGGACGGGGCCTTAGCTCACCTACTTTTAAGGGAATGTGCCTTGTGTCTATAGAAGCATGCGAAACCTAGAAAGACTCATTTTTGAAACATTTTGATAATGAGTGTTTATGCTTGAAGAATTGTTCCATTCGGTTCTCAGAACTCAATTCGAAATGGGTGGCGAAGACTTGGAATAAATAGATATGATCTGACAGTCTGATCTAACCTTGCAAAATGTTGGTCATATAAGTAGACATCTGATGATTTGCTTTTACTTGATTCTATTGGTGAATTGTTATAGTAGAGAAAATTTTTAGATTTGTGGTTTGGAAATATTTGTAGGTTATTGAGTTTGATCTTGGACTAAGAAGAAATCATTTTTTTGGTAAGTTGATTTCTTGTTGAGTAAATGTTGTCTCTAGCTATGAAAATGGCTAAATTCTGAGGTACTGGAATGAATTGCTGAAAAATTAACAGCATATGCTCAATAATCAGCTCTCTCATAGTTTCAAGTCTTTAGGGTGAGGACTCACCAAAAGTGATGCTTTTGAGGGTATTATAGAAATGATTGATGGATTTCTTATGGAATGTCCTTGTGGATAACCATGGAACTGAACACATATATGATTGATCGTAGGCTAGCTTCGAGAATGCTCACCGGGCCAAGTTAGATAGAAGTGAAAGCTGTGAAGCAACCTCGAAGATACTTCCATTTGGAATTTGCCATTGCGGATGGGTTATCCTCAATTTGGGATTATAAATCTCAGAAGTTCATTATGATGTAACATGAGACATGGTATTCAACAACTATTGATGTATGGCAAATTTGTGATAGTTATGGGCTCTTTATGAGAGAGAAAGAGTTGATTAAAGAATATTTTGAGGTTTTTAGGCTCTTAAGTTGTACTTCAGTGTTACAAATAAATCAGCGATGGAGATGGATTCCGGGCCAGCAGGTACAGGGGCAGGTACAACAGCAGCGATGGAGATGGATTCCCGGCCAGAGGACGCGATGCAAGGTGCGGATCAGATGTAATGGCGGTTTCTGGGCCAGCAGGGCGCGATGGAGCGTGGGGGGAATTACCTCCCCCCCTCTTGCGTGGAGCCATCAATGGAGCACGCTGGCAGCAGGCGGCTAGAAGGCAGCAACGATGGAGGAGCAGAGATCAGCAGCAGCAGCCATCGCGCTCAGCAACAGCCATCGCCCTCAGACAGCAGGCAGAGAGAGAGAGAGAGAGAGAGAGAGAGAGAGAGACGAAGAAGAAGAAGCTTTATTAACGTCTTTTCCATGCCAAAAGGCGTATAAGACGAACAAGTACATCAGATAAAGTGGAGCCAAGACGGAGCAATGCCGTCAAACAACATAACTAAAACCAAAACTAACTAAGAAGAGGATAATGTCCAGGATTATATGGTACGAAGACAATTTACAGATTCAACTGGCATCTCTTCAGTGCTCTAACTCTCTCACTAACTCTGAACAATCTCAGATATCTCATTAATAGCAACAGGTTTAATATCTACAAAATGAATGATACCATCCCTGTAGATCAACCGCTTTCCATTTGTTAGAGCCTCCTGTTTTGCTTTTTTCCGTTCTTGAACCTGAATGAAAGTAAGGTCTTCATCCAAGTATATCGTGGTGCCCCGCAAAGTAGATCTCTTCCCTAGCACTTCATGACGACCAGTTGCAGATGCAAAGCGTATCACAAGAGTACCTGGATCTTTCTTAGGCCGCCATGCAGTATCCATATCTTTGTGGTGGTGTTGAAGACTCTCTTCAAGAAACTTTTTAGCTTCACCAACAGCATCATGGGAGTTCGTAATACCTCTGACTCGGACATTAAGAGTCTTTTGCTCTCGCAAACGGCTCTCGGTGAACGTAGCTGAGATAAATGAAGGTGGAGGTGGTAGAACAGCAGTATTAGGACCTTTAAGCACATCTGCCCAGGATCGGACAACGGTATGATGCTGTTCTACTTGACTTTCAAGCTGTTGGATCTTAGCTAAAGTAGTCGAATGAGAGGAAGCTTCGATTTTGATAGCTGCAACTTCTTTCTGGAGATCATCGATAGATGAATCTAGTTTCTGAAGATGAGATTGAACAGCTTGGATCATAGCTTCAAGAGAAAGAAGCTTTTTTCGATGGTCGTTGAGATATTCATAGGAACGTAACTGGGGTATTTGGGGTCAAAGGATCGGCTATAATGGATTCACTATTAACAAGAATAGGATCTGACGGAGAGATAGGGATTGCAACCGGAATGGAAGGTGATGGTGAAGGTGAAGGGGGTTCCACCGGAGACGGAGGTGGTTTCCGGACCAGCGAGGCGCGATGGAGAATGGGCGGAGTTACCTCCCCCCCTCTTGCGTGGAGCCATGTGGAACTGGCAAATGGAGGGCTGGGAGCGCGCTCAGATCTTGACAAATAGAAAATAGGAAGATGGAGCCGCTGGCAGATGGCAATGCAAGGAGGTCTGCTGGACAAAGTACACTAGCAATCCGCTGGCCAGGTTCAACAGTGTCAATCAATGATGGAGCCATCGATGGGGCAGGGCGCTATCCAGGGTGCAGCGACGGAGCCGGGTGCGGTGGAGTAGGTAGCCATGGAGCAGGGCGCGATGGAGGATAGAGCAGCGCGCGATGGAGCAGAGAGAGAGAGAGAGAGAGAGAGAGAGAGAGAGAGAGAGAGGAGGGAGGGAGGGAGGGAGGGAGGGAGGGAGGGAGGGAGGGAGGGAGAGAGAGAGAGAGAGAGAGAGAGAGAGAGAGAGAGAGAGAGAGAGAGAGAGAGAGAGAGAGAGAGAGAGAGAGAGAGAGAGAGAGAGAGAGAGAGAGAGAGAGAGAAGAAGCTTTATTAATGTCTTTCATGTTAGAAATCCATAAATCATAATATGGATGGACAGACTAGGATTCGAACCCAAGACCTCCCTCATACCGGATGGGATGCTCTACCACTGAGCTATCCGCCCTGTTTGATAGTTCTCTCTAGAGTGTGGATTGATATTCCAACACCCCCCCTCAAGCCACACTTGGTTGGGGTCCTAGCTGTCACTTGCCCCACAACTTGGGCCACCTAACCATGGCTTTGACACCATGAACTGTTAGGTCTAACTTGGCTCTGATACCATGTTAGAATTCCATAAATCATAATATGGATGGACAGACTAGGATTTGAACCCAGGACCTCCCTCATACCGGATGGGATGCTCTAACACTGAGCTATCCGCCCTGTTTGATAGTTCTCTCTAGAGTGTGGATTGATATTTCAACATTTCAAATGCCAAAAGGCATATAAGACCAATAAGTACATCTCAAATATAGTAAACACTAAAAGGAGCATATCAACGTCTCCAGTAAAACAAACAACTGCTAGATAAGAAAAACTAGTAGGTAGATCCCTACTCTACTCTACTCTCATAGTGAGTAAATGTTAGAGGTGATACAATAAGTGTGGATGTCCATGCTGAGAAGCAGTGTATAGATCTGCAAAAGCTTTCTCAGCTGTGAGAGAGAGAGAGAGAGAGAGAGAGAGAGAGAGAGAGAGAGAGAGAGAGAGAGAGAGAGAGAGAGAGAGAGAGAGAGAGAGAGAGAGAGTTTGGTGGCCGATGTCGACGGCTTTCGGCATGTGCGCATTCAGTGCCCATCTATTCATCATTGTGGAGGTCGTAACTGCTTGGAATTGGACCCGAAACAACCGAAAAACCCATGTAATCTTAGTCCTCTCCTTTTTCTCTTTCTACTGATACCCATATCGCATGCCTTTTTTCAAAAAAAAAACAGAATTCAAAAGTTAAAAACAAATAAATGAATAAATAATTTGCGATTCGACCCCCAAGCGATTCGTATTGCAATCCACGAATTTTCAATGCAACTATGCCACGAAACCATCTAAAAGAACTTGACTTTTTCTAAAATAAATCACTTGGGTTTGTCAATGCATACTAAAAAGGCAGGTGAAGTTATGCATACTTGTGTTAGAAGTAGATGGAATGTAAATCACAGGAAAACAACATCCAAAAAGGAGACATCATAATAAAGGAGTTTAATGAGGGCAAATATTCAACAGTACTCTTTGCATCCACTAAGGTTAGGGAGAGGATATTTCACTTGTTGGTGCATCTAGAATGAACCACAACCATGTCAACCCTTACAAAAACTCTTTGATAGTCTCTGAACCATAACCATGTCGAAGCTTACAAAAATTTGTAAGTTGTTTTTTAAAATGCATGGCACAACAACGAATGGTCATTTATAACCTTGATTGGAATATGCTTTAGCCACATTGTCAACAACATGATAAGAGTCCAGCTCTTCATAAGTAGGCAAACAATCCAATCTCTGGAGATTCATTCTACAAACCCATTTGAGGATCAAGAAGATTGACTACTTTCAAGGTGCAACCATCTAGTGTATTGACTTTAAGTTAATGATCAAATCTAGGTCATCTATTCAACACGTATGACGCTACACAGTTTAAAATTATGGCACATCAATCTTTCCTCGATAAGATTGATCTTTATTCATAGCAACCTCCCTTTTTATCAATCTTGGATTCAACAAGATGATCTTTGGGCCCAAAGAAGAATTGAATCTTGATGACCACAACTTGGTCAAAAGTAGGTCTTTAAGGGAGCGAAAAATATCAAATTGGATCTCATCTAATTCACTATTCAAGTGAAAGCCATGCCCGAGTCCAAATCATTAATCAACTCGACCATCCAAGTCAGTAATGTTACAAAATTGACAAGCTTCACGCTTGCAATAGTTTATAACTCTCTACATAATTGATCCATTCAATGAAAATTCTGTTGAACTTCCTATTGACTTTCTCTCCCCCATAAGCTAGTTAGTCAATAACAATACCTGCAAGGCTAAATAGTTCAAATATCACCCACTCAACATCCATATGGTTGTACCTGCTTCAGGTGGAATCATCGCATCTGCATCTGGAATTGCATCTTCTATTCCGGTTGCAATCCCTATTTCTCCGTCAGATCCTCTTCTCACTAATAGTGAATCCATTCTAGCCGACCCTTTGACCCTGAATACCCTAGAAGAGGAATCACCTGTGCCTCCGGCCTTTATGATCTCCGTCATTCGTGCAGATCAGTTACGATCATATGAATATCTCAACGACCATCGAAAAACACTTCTTTCTCTTGAAGCTACAATCCAAGCTGTGCAATCTCACCTTCAGAGACCAGATTCGTCTATCGTAGATCTCAAGAAAGAAGTTACAACCATCAAAATTGAAGCTTCCTCTCATTCGACTACGTCAGCTAAGATCCAACAGCTTGAAAGTCAAGTGGAACAACATCATACCGCTGTCCGATCCTGGGCAGATGTGCTTAAAGGTCCTAATACTACTGTTCTATCACCTCCATGTTCTTTTATCTCGGCTACGTTCACCGAGAGCTGTTTGCGAGAGCAAAAGGCTCTTAATATCTGAGTCAGAGGTATTACGAACTCCCATGATGCTGTTGGTGAAGCGAAAAAGTTTCTTGACGAGAGTCTTCAACACCACCACAAGGATATGGATACTGCATGGCGACCTAAGAAAGACCCAGACACTCTTGTCATACGGTTTGCATCTGCAACTGGCCGTCATGAAGTGCTAGGGAAGAGATCTACATTGCGGGGCACTACGATATACTTGGATGAAGACATTACTTTCATTCAGGTTCAAGAACGGAAAAAGGCAAAACAGGAGGCTATAACGAATGGAAAGCGGCTGATCTATAGGGATGGTATCATTCGCTTTATAGATATTAAACCTGTTGCTACTAATGAGATATCTGGGATTATTCAGAGTTACTGTGAGAGTTAGAGCACTGAAGAGATGCCAGTTGAATCTGTAAATGGTCTTCGTACCATATAATCCTGGACACTATCTCTTCTTAGTTAGATTGTTGTTCAGTTATGTTGGTTGATGGCACTACTCCGTCTTGAGTCCACTTTACCTAATGTACTTGCTCGTCTTATACGCCTTTTGGCATGGAAAAGACGTTAATAAAGCTTCTTCTTCTTCTTCTCTCTCTCTCTCTCTCTCTCTCTCTCTCTCTCTCTCTCTCTCTCTCTCTCTCTCTCTCTCTCTCTCTCTCTCTCTCAGAGATGGCTCCACGCGGATCTGGATCTGCTCCTCTTGTCTCTCGCGCCATCTCCTCACTCCCCCCACGTCGGACCACCCGCTCCCCCCTCGCTATTGTCTCCTCCCCCTCCCTCGCTGAAATCGCTACTGACTCCTCCCCCTCCCTCGCTGAAATCGCTCCTGTCTCCTCCCCCTCCCTCGCTGAAAACATCCCCTCCCTCTCTGCCCCCTCCCTCGCTGGAAACAACAGTTCCTCCATCGCTGATGGAGACAGCTGCTCCATCGCTGCTGGAAACAGCGCCCCCCCCCCTCTTTGCAGACACTAATACCTCCCCTATCACTGCCCCCTCGCTGTCCTCAGACCTGCCATCGCTGCCTACAGATGGTGTGGCACCTTCTTCTTCCTCCTCTTCCTCTTCCCCACTCTCACTCTCTTCTTTATCCTCTGTGGTTCCTCCCTCTCTTTCATCTTCTTCTTCTTCTGCATCTTCCTCATCTCCATCAATCTCCCACCTTATTGCTCTGACCACTCCTACAGGCCTTCTTCCTATCCCTATTCCTCAAGAACCCACAGCTCCCCCATCTGCGGTACCCATCCCATACACTCCCTCCAAATCAACGGAACTATTCTCTTTCTGGGAAGCTGACCAAATGAAAGCCGATTTCCAGCTTTTGAAACATGAACTATCACAACTGAAAGGAATAGTGGTCTCCTTACTCAAAGAAAAAAATGTGCTGCAGTCCAAAGTCGCTTCATTAGAGCAGGTGATCAACACTAAGCAGGTTGCAGCATCGGAATCAACCACCACCAAGATAAAGGAGCTTGAGAATAAAATAGAGCAGCATAAAGATTCATGGGCAGCAGTCTTGCAAAAAGGCACCAAACCTAGCGCCCCCATCTCTTCCGTCATCTCCGCCACCATTTCGGAAGAGAGGTGGAGGGAGCAAAAGGCCCACAACATCAGGGTTCGTAGGATACCAGACACACAGGATGCCACTGCCGAGGCCACGAGATTTCTTGAGACCACCCTAGGACATATGACAGATGGGCTAGATACAGCTTGGAGGACCTTCAGAGATGCCGCTACGCTCATTATCCGTTTCACCTCTCTAGAGAGTCACCGAGACGCTCTGCGGTGCAGAGTTAAGCTTCGTGGCACCACTATCTATATGGATGACGACCTCACATATATCCAGGTAGAGGAGAGGCGTAAGGCCTTTCAGGCAGCCCGTGAGTCTGGCAGACGAGTCATTTACCGAGATGGACGAGTGCGCTTTCTTGATAGTGCACCTAGCAGATCCCAGTGCTAGGGATTTGGGGTGCCCGGGGGTGGGAGCACCTCGGGGCCCCATCCACACCACCTTCGGATTGGAGTGTGGAACTGTGCTGGCATACACTCATCTTCTACGGCAGGCGACCTTGTTGATTTCATTACAGGCAGGGATATATTATTCTTCATGGAGACACACGAGAGCCCAGAGCGAGGACTTCTTTCCTTTCTTGGATACAGATGGGATTCAGTATTCCGACGAGAGACTAGATCTGCTAGTGGACGTGGTTCAGGTGGGGTCGCCTGCTTGTACAGGGAGGCTCTTCACTCGAGTATTGACTTCATCCGACATGACGAGCAGGCCCGCTACACATGGACTCGCATCGTGGGTCAAAATATTGGCTCGGATAGAGATCTTTTTATTGCAGCATGTTACTTTCCACCAGAGTCCTTGTCTTTTGCTGAGGGTATTGGATCTCCATATCAGGACCTCTCACCAGATATTATCAGATTTTCAGAGCGGGGGCATATTCTCCTCACAGGGGATTTTAATGCCCGGACATCTTCACGACAGACAGAGTTCTTCGACACCACTGATCAGCTACGTGTTCGTGCCTTGGATAGTGATATGCTTGGAGTCACCAGGACCTCCGCGGATAGTTTTGGACCTACTACTTCATATGGTGAGCACTTATTGCAGTTTGGAGAGGCACATGAGCTAGCCATTTATAATGGCTTACCCTGCTGGCCACATTCAGATTGTTACACATGCCACCCTCACAGTGGAGGACATAGTGTCGTTGACTATCTCATGGGGTCACCATCCTTTGTACCCACAGTTTCTGACTTCCACATCTTCCCCACCACCCTTTCTGATCACTCATTTCTCTCCTTCGATATCGGCCACCTCCCACCCACTCACCCATCTACACTACCCACGCTTACCCGAGCACCCACGTACACATTTGATCCCACTTACATGCCGCTATACCGACAGTCCTTAGCTGCACTCTTACACTCCTTTCCTCATGATAGTCCAGTCAACACCCAGGCGGATTTCCTCACCACCTCTCTCCACACGGCCGCATCATTAACCCTCCCCACAAAACCCCACCCCAGAAAGACCCGACGCACACCTCGAACACTACAGCCTCCTTGGTACGATACTGAGTGCCGCTCTCTCCATCAGTCAGTAACCCACTCACGCATCCATGCCCCACATCTGCTTCGATCTTCCCGACGTTCCTACCGTCGTGCTCTCCGCCGTAAGAAATGCTCCCATGATGATTCTGAAGGGAAACGTCTCATTGACCTTCTTTTCAGCTCTTCTTCGGGTGCTTTCTGGCGCGAGTTCATTCCTCGCTCTCCACCACCTCTCTTGGAAGACCTCCGCATATGGACTGATTATGCTACTAGCCTGTACACGGTTCCTACCGACTCACCTATCGCCATATCTCCACGGCCACCTGCGTTCTCCTTTTTCACATCTGACATGGTACTTGCGGCCATTAAGAAGTTGAAGTCCCACAAAGCCAGAGATATCGAAGACCTTGAATCTGAGCTCCTTTCCCATGCCTCTGACTTACTCGCTCCCATTATAGCCACCCTTCTTAACTCTGCAGTTGTCTCTGGCTTTCCGTCTCCTTGGTGCACTAACATTATCCACCCCATCCATAAGAATGGTGACCCCATGATTCCGAGTAACTACCGCACCATCATGATCGGACATGTCTTGGCTAAATTATATGGTACTATACTGCAGTCTGTTGTGAGATCAGAGGCGGAGACTAGGAGACTACATGCCATGGGTCAGGCTGGTTTCAGAGCACATTATTCCACGACAGATCACATCTTCACATTGCGAGCCTTGATTGAGGAGGCTAAGCACAGGAGAGAGAGGTTTTACTGTTGTTTTGTGGACTTCAGGAAAGCCTTTGATTCTGTTCCTCGTTCATTGCTCATCTAGAGACTCCGAGACCTCGGCTTCTCCACCGACATTGTTCTTGCTGTGATGGCACTTTATGAGCGTGTCCTTGGTTGTCTCCGGCATAGCAGTGGCATATCTGAGCACATCTGGAGCACTATTGGGGTGAAGCAGGGTTGTTCCCTCTCACCAGTCCTCTTTGGCTTGTATATTGATGAGTTGGAGAGAGTCATTACACAGGGTGGCGGTATTGGCTGCAAGCTTGGTGACATCTTGATTGCTATCCTCCTTCATGCTGATGATGTGGTGTTGGTCTCACCGACCAGAGAGGGCCTACAGCGACAGTTGGATTGCTTGCATGAGTTTTGCACCAGATGGGGCCTAGGGGTGAACATTGGGAAGACCAAGGTTATGGTCTTCAACACTTCGAGGGCATTCATGCAGCGACAGGAGCTTACTTTGGGCGGACAGATTCTAGAGGTGGTCCCTTCCTACACATACTTGGGGCTCCTTTTCTCAGGTCCTACTTTTAGCATGAGACAGGCCGCTACCACTCGACTAGGGAAAGGACATGCCTCCCTTGTTCAGCTAGAGCGATTTTGTTTCCACAAGTCCATCCAGGATGCTCGCAGTAAGTGTCACCTCTTCGATACCATTGTTACCCCCATGGCTTTATATGCGGCAGAGACATGGTATGTAGGTCTTCCTTCTTCACACTGGGCCAGTCTCTCACGATTACAGACCACCATGCTAGCTCGGTTGATTCGAGCGAAGCCTTCTGTTCTCCATGAGATTCTCCTGGCCGAGTTTGCAGTTCCACCTATACAGATCGAGGCAGTTCTTCAGCTTATCACCTATATACAGAGGATACAGGCGCTACCAGAGATAGACAGGCGATACATATAGGTTGCACTATCCTCCTCACAACGTCTTCATGATCAGGGCTACAGGCTATCATGGTTCTCTCAGGCCTCTCACCTCCTACTTGTATCATTTGGCATCTCCATCACAGAGCTCTCCTCCAGCACACATCAGTATATCAAACGCTTCCTTTATCGCACATATCTAGAGCGGACTTGGCGTAACCAGTTAGGGGTTAAGCCAGCTTTCTATCGGACTCATTTCTTGGAGCTAGATGCATCAGGGACCCCGGTCATGCCACGCTACTTGGACTCGGGATTGTCACATTGCCTCAGATTCACATTGGGGCAGCTCAGGGTGTCCTCTCATCAGCTAGCTATTGAGATTGGGAGGTTCCACGGTATTCCCAGAGAGGAGCGGATTTGCCAGTTCTGCTCCCTAGGGGAGGTGGAGTCCGAGGAGCACTTTATATTTCGGTGCCCTGTATATTATGAGATAAGAGGACGATATCACTGCCTGTTCCGAGAGATGCCTACCACTCTGCGATCTCTCATAGCTTATGAGGACCCACGGTGTGTCGCTCTCATGGTACACGAGATGTCCAGACTACGGAGAGATCTATACGAGACACCCCAACATTTTACCTCACAGCCATTGATTACTTCATTCTTTACTAGACGAAGATCGCATGATTTAGTACCTGAGGATGAGGATTATGATGAGGATGACGACGAGGATGTTGGCCGCTCTCATGCTCATAGAGATCAGAGACAGTGTACCTCTCACCATCAGGATACCACTTGGATTACTAGACATTCTACGCAGGGGCGTACTACTACTACTATCACACATACACGTGCTCATACTCACAGACGCCGCCGACAGACTCCAGTGCTTTCCCATACTGTGGCTCGCATTACATCTTTTTACAGCAGCAGCACAGCAGATGCAGCACAACCTTGACATCTTACCCGAGACACATATGATTATTATTATGCACATTCTCGCATACGTGTCTATTTTAGGTTGCACTAGATGTTTTTCTTTATTACAGTTTGGAGACGTTGTTTATACGCTCCCATGGTTACCACATACATGACATGTACTTCATTAGTCTTATATGCCTTTTGGCATGGGAAAGACATTAATAAAGCTTTCTTTCTTTCTTTCTCTCTCTCTCTCTCTCTCTCTCTCTCTCTCTCTCTCTCTCTCTCTCTACGGGTTTGCTGGCCCTCACGGCCCTGTTATCCCTTTTTTAATTTTTATTTTCAGTGATTCGTTGCATCAATTTGCGATTGCCAGTGAATCACGATTCGCTGCAACTATGTTTTGTGGTTTCGGAACCATCTGTTTCAGAATGATGGTTCTGCAACGCTGGGTCCCAGAACGTGGCTCTGGTGCCTAAGATTTTACTAGACTCTAGACATGTAAGTGCTAATTTTGAATCTTTTTATTTGTTATTGGCGGGGTGAAGATTTTAGTTAGCAAGTAGGGATCATTGTTCATGCATCCTACTTTTGAGATGGTCGCCTTTGAGGCTTTGTAACAGAAAGTTGATGGTGTCATTGAATGAGTGCTTGAATGGATGAACTCCTCTACATCCACTTAAGTCAAGGTTTTGATGCTTCAAGTATCCAAAGGTAACTTGCTAGCCACCCAGCAGTGGTTGACAAGAAAGAATTTTGGTAGCACAGAGTTGTGTCAATATTATCTTGTGCATTGATGGATTTGCTCATTTACTGTTAAACCATATTCTAAAGCAGTTCTTAAGGTTGCTATGGATGTCTCTTGGAAAAAGTTATTCTCTATTTTCGTCCTTCAACTTTATGAGCACATGCCTAATGCAATTTTGTGGTCTTTCCTAAGAGCATGCCATTGACACAGTGTCACAGGTAACATCACGGTTGCTTTCTTTCTTGCTAAATGTGTTGGTGACAAGGCAAGTGTCTCCAGAAGAGTTTGGGGTGAGCTTCTCAACTTTATGTTACAACTTCTTGAATGAAAATGAACTTTTTCAAAGAAGATTCAATAAAAAGACTCATAAATCTCTGAAATGAAATTGGCTGAAGCTATAAATCGTCGTGTATATGTTGGTCCAAATCAATAAGGAGATTTGAAATTGTTTTTAATTGTGGAAATAGGACTTTGCTTGACATGAGGGAGTAGAGGGGGAGCAAGCATTTATACTCACATATATATGGGAGCTAGCATTAATACTCACCTATATATCATAGTAGTTTGACAACCATTATTTTGATCCTTAACACTTAGCCACGTAACGAACTAAGAAGCCAGTGGGATTTGAGTATGGTTTGATCAGATTGTCTTTTTTAATCCTGTGCACGGTTGGAGCAGTTTGATACGCTGGGGCATAAAAAGAGAAGGTTGTTTTGAGCAGATGCAGTCATGCCTTGTATCAATTTTGTGGTAGCTCCTTTCACCTGGAGACTCCTCTATCTGCAATGACATTGCAGCCCTTTGTGTTGGGAGAGGGATTTTGACAGGCATAGTAGGTGGCATGAGGGATGAAAATGAAATAGAAATTTGATTCCTTTCAAAATTCAGAAGCAAGATAAATTGCTATGATGGAAGAGGTGATTTGTTGTTATTTTCTAGAAGTTGAAGGTCAGAGATGATACATAAAATATTTAGGTGGAAAGATTAATTTCTTGATGTTATGTCAACACTTCTTCCATCTACTCATGCTATGTATTTTGCAGTATTTTGCAGTGCAATTTCACCTCCTCACAACAACAATCCTCTTCATCAGTCGTGAAGGTTTTCGCCGTGGATGTCTTAGAAGCAACAACATGTATGTTACTAACTTCAGCCTGTACAGTTTCTATTGCGTTGAGGGAAAGCCATTTGTTATACAGTATGAATGGCTTGAGCAACTTGCAGAAGTACTTATGAGTTAATATGCTATTAATCGGTGCAATGTAGGCATACCATTGATGACATGAAGCTTCATGTTTATCTAATCTTTCTCAACATTAGCCTCTAGGTTGTCTTCTTCAGAACCAATGTGAACTTGTTCTCACATACCTTCTCCTGTATGAGGAACTTAAGCTAGCGGACATTCACAAATTCAATATTAAAATTTATATACAGTCTGAAAGTACAAAAATCCTTACTTTAGGCTTTGAATCAAAAGTCTTTTTATTCTTCTCTAGTGTTCTAGTACTTGCAGTAACCTTGCAACAAATGTGATACTAGTTAGAATCAGAAGTGTGCTCAAGATGATAGAAACATACATTACTTTGCCAAATAATGCACAAGATCGTTAACTAGTTGTGGCATTGTTAAATTCACGCTTGGAGTTATCTTCTCAAGGGGCAGGCCCTTTTGGAACATTTAAGGAGTTCTTGGGCTCTTTCTTTCCCAATGCCGAATGCCCAATTAAATATCGCGGAATAAGACCAGTAGACGAATCTTTAGCGGACTTGGAGATTTCGAATATCGAAAGTGCTGCACTCTCTAGCACCTAAGCTCATCAACGCAAGTTGATCTATTTGTAGAATGAAACTCCTCCCATTTATAGGTTGCCCTTATAAGCCCTCTACTTGCCTTTCCAGTCCTGGGACACACAGTCTGTCAATAGCAGACCATTAACCGGCTCTCCATGCCTTGCCCTATCATGTCTCAGTGATCACTAGACCACCTCATATTGTTTTTAACAAGCGTTGGTCATGGTCCAAATTGTTTACAGACATGACGACTGGGTGCTTGATGGTAATTAGTACCCCACTTGGCTAATTGATATTGTGCGGAGACACTGGTCAGATCTGGTGGCACACTCAACCTCTACTGATGGGGGATGTTTGGTCTGGTTATCGGTTATGATTGCTCTTGTTGGTCATCTGGTCCGCTTGGCAACTGGTACAACTGGGGCTATGCATGGTACTGGGCCCTAGCAGAAAGAAATAGAAGTTTTGGCTTGTTCTCAAGCTATTGCCGCATTTGCATAAATTGCATAGATATTACTATGCATGTGTTTCAAGATGATGTTAGAATTAATGGTTAATTAATTAATTGTAGAGGCCAGCTTGCAAGCTAGTTCAAAGGCCTATTCCTATTTTTAGTATAAGTCAAAGTCTAAGTTTGGCTAGGTACCCAAGATAGTACCAATTTTGCTAGAATAGTATAGAATATTATGATTATGCTAACATAGATTGCTATTCTTGAGACTTAGTAATTAGCATAACTGCTTTTACCAAATGGTATAGTAGGCAAATAGCTTTTGCCTTAAAGCATGTCCAGTCTCTTGAAGAGCAAATGGGGGCCCTCATTCAGGTGGAATCAATTTAGATCAATTAAGTTCATTGTTCTTGTGATTCCTCTTCGTCCTCTTGAGTTTGGTTATTTTGTGGGTACTAATAAGATTAGTTTACTCCGGTTTTGAGAATCATGGAGATTCTATCATGGTATCAGAGCAGGGTTCCTAAGATCGGGATCTACGGAAGAAGTTATAGGTGCGGGTCACAGTTGGTGCAGGTTCTTCTGAGGGCGGCAACAGCTGGTACAGGTTCATTTGAGGGCGGCACATCTGGTGCATGTCACATAGCTACAGGTTACAGCAGGTGCAGGTAGCATCTGAGGGCGGCAGCAGCTGAGGACAGTTATTATCTGAGGCAGTGACCAGACAGATCCAGAGTAGTACCTGAGGCAGCAAAGACCAGGACAGGTGCTAACTGGATAGGCAGTGAGCTGATTTCTACAGGTAGGAAGAACTGAGGAAGGCAGTATCTGGGACAAGCAGAGACCAGATAGGCAAGATCTGGACAGGTGATATCCAAGGCAGGCAATTATTGGACAGGTAGTTGTCCTCAAAAATTGTTGCATGCAATTATATTCTTAGTGGAAAGCCCATCATTTTTGTACGACAACGATGGGGAGCCTTCATGAATCTGTTCTTCCGGAGTCAAAGCAAGTTAGATGTGGAAGTTCAAACTTCAAAATATACTTCAGGAAAGAGATTATTGGGAAATTGTTACGGGACAAGAGGTGATGGCTCACGATTTCAATGATCAAGATAGAAGGACGTTTGAGAAACGGGTGCAACATGCACACCATATCATCAACTTATCCGTGAAGGATAAGGTTATTCCTTTGATCAGGAATGCAGTCGGGGGTCTAAGTTTGCATGGGATATTCTTAGGAATACATATGAAACGGTGAGTAAGTCTCGAGTATTGTTCTTGAATAATAAACTTCATACCTTGAAAATGGAATCAAGAATTCATTACAGATTTTATTACCAGGGTGAAGAATCTAAGAGATCAGTTGTCTTCTATAGGGGAAATTGTGCTTGATAATACCCTTGTACAAGTTGTTTTGATTAGCTTACCATTTCAATATCAAAACTTTGTTATGACACTAAGTTTGAGGGATAGATCGCCGACATTCGATGAGCTAAATGGATTGCTACGTCAAGAAGAATTACGAAGACAAAACTTGATGTCTAGGGAAGATTTCAAGGAGCTGGGTTTCTTCACCAAGAATCGAGGTAAGAAGGGCAAAAAGAAAGGAGGTAAAAAGGATCAGAAGCAGGAAGGCAAGGACAATTCGAAAAAAGGAGACAGTTCCAAGTCCAATCCAAAGAGAAATGGCAATTGTAACTTTTGTGGTAAATATGGTCACTTGCGTTTGAGTGCAGGAAAAAGAAGGCCATCCAGGACAAGAAGAAGCAGTCAGGCAACTTCATTGAAGATGAAGACAAAAGTGAAGCTGTGGGATGCTATGAGTTATTCTCAGCTTCAACATCAGAGAACTCTAATGACTGTTGGTACATTGATTCTGGAGCAACGCAACATATGACACCACATCGTGAGTGGTTTACATAGTTTGATGACAGTGGTGTAAATGCACATGTCAAGCTTGGAGACAATTCTTCTTACGACATTAAAGGTCAAGGTACAGTGAGAGTAAATTTACCTTCAGGGAATATAGGAGAAATTAAGAATGTTCTCATGTTCCAGGTTTAAAGAAGAATTTACTTTCAGTTTCTGCTATCGCTAAACAAAATATGAAAGTTGAGTTTGATGATCAGAAGTGTCTCATAAAAGACAAAAACAAAGGTTAGAAAGTTGTGGTCAAAGGATCCTTGGAAGGTCGACTTTACAAACTTGATGCGTCTACAACGGATCATCAGGTTTGTGCAGCTTCTGATAGCATGGAGAGCAGGATGTGGCATGAAAGGTTTGGACATTTGAACTATAAAAGCTTACAGGTTCTAAAAGACAATAATATGGTAATAGGATTACCTAATATTGTATCATCGGAAAATATCTGTGAAGGATGTGTTATGGGCAAGCATCATCGTATGAAGTATATAGAGCCAAGGAGATCTTGGAGCATATAGAGCCAAGGAGATCTTGGAGCTCGTTCATACAGACTTATGTGGTCCCATGCAGACTGAGTCTATAGGCGGAGCATCCTACTTCATGGTATTTGTGGATTTTTCCAGGAAAGTATGGATATACTTGCTTAAGTATAAGAGTCAAGCTTGAGTTCATATCTACAGAGTTCCAGGAATTCTGCAAAGAACATGGAATCAAGAGACAATTTGCTTCGACTGATACACCACAACATAAGGGAGTAGCCGAGAGAAAGAATAGGCCCATTGTGGAGAGTGCTCGAAGCATGTTACGAGGTAAGAACCTCAAGAATCATTTGTGGCGCGAAGCAGTTTGTACAACAGTTTACTTTCTCAACAAAAGTCCTACAAAAGCAGTTCTCAATCGAACTCCAAAAGAAGCTTTCACAGGTATAAAACCTAAAGTGGATCATGTACGTGTTTTTGGTTGTATTGCATATGCTCATGTTCCTAAAGATCATCGTCAAAAACTTGATTCAAAGGCAATCAAGTGTTTATTCCTTGGTTATGATGAGGAAGAGAAGGCATATCACCTTTATAATCTGACCAGTAAGAACGTGATTATGAGCAGGGATGTTGTGTTCGAAGAAAGTGAGTCTTCTAACCTAGAAGATCATGAGGAGGATGCATTTTCTCCTACATCAAAAACTCCTGTTATAGATGATGTTCAGGAAGATACAGGTCCAAGTGATACAACTTCTATACAAATTGTACCAAGGGTGTGTACACAAGTGGATCTTGGTAAACGAAAGGAAAGGTCAAGAGTATTTGATACTTATTCTCCTTCTACGTCACCTACAAAGAAGTTACCAAGATGGTATTGTGAGACTATACAAGATAGTCAAATGTTGGATGAGGGAGAATCGAGTCAACAAGGAGCTAAGAGATTGACACGTTCAAGTGGATACTATTGTGAAGCTAGTGAAGAAACGCAAATGCATTTATGGCTTCAGCATTGGATTCAAAGGATCCTCTATTTTATGAAGATGTTGCAAAGGAACAAGTTTGGAAGATTGTTATTGCTATGGATGAGGAGTACAGTTCTATTACGAAAAAATGAGACATGGGATCTTGTTGAACTTCCAGCAGGTAAGAAACCGATTGGTTGCAAGTGGATTTATAGAACCAAGTTTGAATCTGATGGTTCTATAGATAAGTATAAAGCTAGATTAGTAGCCAAAGGATATGCTTAGAGGGAAGGAATTGATTACGAAGATACTTTCGCACCTATTGCTAAAATGAATACTTTGAGGAGTGTTTTGGCAATTGCATCTCATTTCGGATGGGATATTCAGAAAATGGATGTCAAGAGTGCTTTCTTGAATGGTTACCTTGAAGAGGAGGTTTATCTGGAGCAACCTCAAGGTTATGAGGTTGAAGGCAAAGAGCACTTGGTTTGCAAGTTAAAGAAATCACTATATGGGTTGAAACAAGCGCCTAGAGCATGGTATACTCGCATCAACAATTATTTTTTGAAGCAGAATTTTCATAAAAGCATGTCAGAGTCAACACTATATATTATGAAAGATTCGGATGACATAGTCATTATTGTTCTCTATGTAGATGATCTTATTATCACAGGGTCAAATAAGTCACTAATAGAGAAGATAAAGAGCAATCTTTCATAGGAGTTTGATATGAAAGATTTGGAGAGACTTCAGTTTTGTTTGGGTATTGAAGTTTGGAGGTCAAAGAAAAATCTTTTCATATCACAAGCAAAGTATTCAAGAGAGTTACTCAAGAAGTTTAACATGCTTGATTGTAAGTCCATTTCTACACCTTAGGATCTAGGTATAAAGCTTACAAAAGAGGAAAATTTGAAAGTGTGAATTTGTAGCTTGTAGGTAGTCTTATCTATCTAACGACTACTCGACTAGACATTTCATATGTAGTGGGTATGGTGAGTCAATTCATGTCTTTACCAAAAGTTTGTCCTTGGAAAGCGGCAAAGAGGTTTTTGCGTTATGTCAAAGGGACACTCAGGTATGGCATTTATTATGGTAAAGGAACCAACATAAAACTTGAGGGTTTTGTTGATGCTGACTGGGCAGGAAATGAAGAAGATAGAAGATCAACTACAGGATATACATTTAATCTTGGAACATGAGCTATATCTTGGAGTAGTAAAAAGCAACCAACAATTGCTTTATCTTCTACAGAGGCAGAGTATAGGGCTACTACATCAGCAACTTGTGAAGCAATTTGGTTACGAAGGATTCTAAAAGATATCACATAGAACAAGTTGAACGTACAACACTTTGGTGTGACAATCAAAGTTGCATTCAGCTTGTGAAGAATCCGGTTGTTCATAGCAGGTCAAAGCATATTGAAGTTCAACAGCATTTCATACGAGAGAAGTTGCAAAGTGGTGAAGTAGAGTTGATCTACTGTGACAAGTTGCAGATATCTTCACAAAAGGACTTGGTCGTGAAAAGTTCAGGACACTCTTGGGTGTAATTGATAATCAAATATCCATTAAGGGGGAGTGTTAGAATTAATGGTTAATTAATTAATTGTAGAGGCCAGCCTGCAAGCTAGTTCAAAGGCCTATTTCTATTTTTAGTATAAGTCAAAGTCAAAGTTTGACTAGGTACCAATTTTGCTAGAATAGTATAGAGAATATTATTTTATGATTATGCTAACATAGATTGCTATTCTTGAGACTTCTTAATTAGCATAACTGCTTTTACCAAATGATATAGTAGGCAAATAGCGTTTGCCTTAAAGCATGTCTAGTCTCTATAAGAGTAGATGGGCGCCCTCATGCAAGTGGAATCAATTCAGATCAATTCAGTTCATTGTTCTTGTGATTCCTCTTGTTCCTCTTGAGTTTGGTTATTTTGTGAGTACTAATAAGATTAGTCTACTCCGAGTTTGAGAATCACTGAGATTCTATTAGAAGAGCATGTAGAGGGCTGTGGTCCACACCTGATAATTTGAGCAGGGGATAATTCTCTGTGTACTCAAGTGCACTTGATATAATCTGCCTAAGGCACTGTAATAACTATTCTTTAGGCATGAATATTGGGAAACCAATTATGTTACGACCTTGCTCATGGTGAATCATTTTGTTGAAGCTTCTCTATGAAAGCTTCAATTTCCTCTAACAATGGGTTATGAACTTAATCATAGATTTTGGCATCAGTGAAGCATAAATTGACAACACACAAGTAATCTAACAATCTCCCACGAAGAATGGCCCATAGTGTCACGTACAATCAATGGCTATAGCCCTTCAAGCATTAGCAAATGCAAGAGTTCTCCCACAAAGATCCCAAGCATTACCAATTTATAAGCTAACAAGTGAATATTTTTAGGCCCTATCTATAGCCAATAGGAATCCTTAAAATAGAAGTGTCTATACACTGAGCCTAGGCTTATCCACAAATAGGGTTACAAGGTGGAAAATGTGTGCCGTCCTGGAGGCCCTGCAACCTTCCAATAGGACCCCCACTCTAGTACCAAATAATACTTGGGCCCTTGGCCAGTCCTAAATATAAATCCATCGTTTGAGTGGCCAACTTGGTTAATCATACTAGCTTTGGGTTAGACAGCTTGTGGTGTTGACTACCTTTATGCATCAAGGTTATCGCATCCTCCTTCCTTTACTTTGTGCTTCTTGATGATTTTCTATGCCCCTAATGCTTGGTGTGATCTATTGCCACTTTATCCACTAGTGCTGAGTTTACATATGACAATATTATTCCTATTGGTGTAGCATTGGACTTTCCTGATTGATGCTATGATGTTCCTATCAATGCCTTTTCTTTGACATTCTTGGCTTTCTTGCTAACTACAACTTTGGAGCTGTTAAAGCTTTTAATATATGCACGTTTGTAGCTTAGATCTGACGTTGACCATATTCGACATATCATATCTCATTTGTTGAAATGTTGTACCAATGTTGCTTTATTCATGGTGCCTCTTTTAACTTGCCTACATTGGGGGCAAAGTTTTCAGTGGGGGTGAGTTGTAAACTACTAGGGTCCATAGACTACAATAATTACAGAGCCTATATTTATTTGTTGTCCACGACACCTTTTATCCATGTACAAGCCAAAAAGCCTTTCTTATATGGTAATGGGAACAACTGATAGCTGAATGGAAAGCCATGGTGGAATCAAATTCGCCACCCTTCAAATAGGTGATAAAGGAGCCCGATAGGTGTGGCAAACACGCCACTTGACTAAGAAGATCATCCCAAGTAAGAAATTGCAGTAGTGAATCTCCTCCAAAGAGTGCAGGCATCATTATAAGAGTATTGAACTTGGTAGGAATTTACTAGCTAGAGGTGTGGCTAGTAGCAATGTCGTTAAGGCATGACAATGATCCCAAGCAAGTCGGATCAGCCAAGCATGCCAAATAGTTTAGGTGACAGTGGAGGAGGAGAGGTACCAATGTCCCAAACTACCCATACAGTGTGTTGACCACTAGCAAACATCCCTAGTTAGGCATCTTGACCAAGAATGTCGTGAAGCAACACTGAGGAACTCAAATAAGGAAAACGATGAAAACCATCTCTGCCAAGCATGTCAAGTTGGATACACCCAAACAATCCTTGCATCATAGAAGCACACTCATGGATGCATAAGGAGCCATAGTCTCTTCTAAAACATATAGAGAAGAAAAAACTTGACGGGATCTGTGAAGTTGTATCACCATGTCTACTATTACTGCTGGAGTACTATCGTGGAGCGTAACCCTAAAAAGAGCACAAATCTCTGCCTCTATGACAAAAGAAATTAGTGGTATTTGGAAACTATGCATGTATGTGGAGCAAAAATGGATTGGCATTAGACTCTCAACAAATTTGAAACATTTATGCAAGTCTCTCGCATATGCAAGGTGTGGTGATGTTGAAAAAGAAAGTACATGCAACTAATCGATCACATGAAAGATTATGTGGTTTCTTAAAACATACCTGAGTTGAAAAATATGAATGTCCCATTGTCCGATCGGTATAGGTTGAAGGGTGATCCTCGAGCTTAGATAACGGATAGCCCAAGTACCTTATGAAAGGAAGAACATTAGAACACCAAAATAGAAAAGAGACGTGAATTCTAGGAAATAGCAACGCCCAAACCAACCTTATAGACCATGCCTTCCCATATGGAGAGTATACTAGTAGTAATTAGCTAGCACCACTTCATTGCGTCATGTTGAAAGACTAGGAGTGCCGAAGGAAAATGCCAATACCAAATAAGTATGCCAAGCTATCCGAAAAGGTCACAAATGTATGAACAAGTTGCTACAATGGCTCATGAGAGATAGCCAAAGAAAACCAGACCGTACCTTGTATGCTGACTGCATAGCTGAAGCATCCAATCCACCTTCAAGCACAAAAGCATCACAAAAGAAGACCTCAATGCAAAACAATATACAAGAGCTAAAAGTATCTATCAAAGGATAGGTAGCATTATGCTGCCACCACAACACATATATGTAAAACAACTCAAGCTATGTAAAGTGGCCATGCAAGTCGTAGCAACCAAGCATGCTGCATACCAGTAGGCAATGAGGGAGCTAAAGATGTACTCGTACCCCAAGCAATCTGCAAGGACAAAAAATATCTATCACCATTGGTAGGTTATACGAAATCGAGATCATGAATTGGGATCATGGTGAAGGCAAGAAATCCTGCTTGGGAACATGTGACGATTTCCGTGGGACTTGGTAGCTTAGGCACAAAGAGGTGGACTTGCAGGTATTGCAATGTTATCTACTCAGGTGGTCCTTTGTAGATACAAGCACACTTCTTGGGAATGCGTAGCCACGAAGTACTTGCTTGATCATAGATGCCACAAAATGATGTATTGATGAGACTTGGCGGTGCTACATTAGCTATAGAGGATGCCCCTTGTCTTGCGACTGCAAGTGAAGTTTGAATGTTTGCTTGTCACTTTCACTTTAGCCTTCAAGTTTCAACACTGGTGACTACAATGTTCAAATTTGGTTGTAAGTTATAACTTGTAATTGACAAGGGACTATAGTAATAACTTCTCGGCTCTAACTTGTACAATCTAAATGGTATGTAAAATTGATAATTGATTGGTCTTTGAACACTTGCCTTTGCAATTGTACATCTTGAATTATGATGTCAACAGGATCTTCAAAGCCTCCTGCCACATCATAGGCTTCACAGCCTGCCTCACAAGGCATGCCCACTTCCTTGACTTGTTACACACCATCCATTGCTGAGGGCGAGAGCGACAGACTGAATGCTGGTGCTTCAACATGTGCCACTATGCCAATGGATGCCCCATCGAGATTGAGGGGCCGTCCTAGGGCTAGGGACTTGTACATTTCGTCATTTCACCATTTTAGCAATCGAACAAGGACCTTGCTATCATGCTTTCTATACATGTGCTCTCCCTTTCCACTTAGGATAGACCCTGGCATGGCAATAGGCGATGTGAGCGAGATTGGTTTAGAGCGGATAGGGCCCTAGCAGGGAGGATTTGAGAACTAGAGAGTTACTCGTTGAGAAAGATGTTGTGACTAGAGAGCTAGAGTCCATTTGGTGATTGTTGAACTTTATAATCTAGAGACTACTTTAAACTTTGTTGTGGATGATGATTGACGATTGATTCATTGATAATTGAATCTCAAGGTTGAATCTTGATTGAAATTTAAAGGTTGAAGCTCTTTTGAAGTTTGGTGTGTGAATTGTACTTACTAGTAACTACAGTGTGACTTTGTGTACAAACAAATTTCAATTATAATTACTTTTTGGCTTTTGCATCGTGATTCCTATTGTTGCAACTTGCAACTTGCCTCGTATTTGTACATTGTTATCTTGTTTTTTGTTCCTTCTAAACATTAACACATTGAAACTATAGGAGGTTGGGTACTCCATCATCTTTGACAGATGCAGCGATGCAAGTGACATATCAACATATATAGATCTGTTCTTGCATGGGTGCTATGTTCCTTCGGGCCATCAACACCTTTGAGATAGGTAAGATATCTTTTCAAATTCGCAGTATCTGACCCTTGGTTGATGTACATGGTAATTTGTATAGTAGCTTGACTCTTGCACTCATGATATAATGTAACCCATCCATGATCTATGGACCGTTACAACTTACATATATGTCCCTTTCAGGCATTGTGGCCATGGGTGAGTACACGTTTGGCCATATGAGAGACCATTGGGGTGGGGCCATATGAGAGACCATGGGTGAGTACACGTTTGGCCATATGAGAGACCATTGTTTAGGTAATCTAAATTGCTTGTTACATGTCAATGTGGGGATGGGCATTGTTTGATTTTTGATAATTGATTATTGAATATGAAATTCAATCCAAGTTTCACGGTTGATGATTGTGTAGATTGTCATTGACAATACGTTAAATTGTGTGGCCATGGGAAGACTCATCAATGAGACCTATCCCCACATCTTTTGGACCCCTTGCCCCACATATTTTGGACCCCTTGTGCCGCTCACTGGGTAAGGGAGATCGTGGTTATAGCACCATTCTTGGTGAAATTTATCACCAATTGTCTGAACATCCTTTTTATGCACTTTGTAAATTGCTTGAGTAACGTTGAATGTTGACTCTTGACTCTTGACTCTTGACTCTTGTATCATTGTGCACTTTTGATTGTACATGTTTGCATACATGTTCATTGTTTTGGAGTGCTTTTAAAAGTGCATCGAAGCCTGAGGCAAACTGGATCGGCTGCAGCCCAATGACAATGGATCGTGCCTCATCCCAAAATGAAGATGAGATCATGAGAATCTTGAATCTCCTAGCCTTTGGCTCCCGTGATGGCCCCCACTCCTTCCAATGGTTTGAAACAACCATTTGCCTCATGCTTGCATGAACTTTCAGGAGGCGTTCTAGAACATGGAACATGAATGCAAATCTACACAATTTGACAATGATTGCAATTTTCAAGTTAGTACTAACTTGAAACTTCTAAGTAGTCACTAAATTCTACCTTCTAAATTCTCACTGACTCTTGACATTTACATCTCGCACTAGTGAGTAGTTGCTAGTTACTTAGAAGTTCTAAGTAACTAGTAACTCCTCACTAGTGCGAGATTCAAATGTCAAGAGTCAAGAGTCAAGAATCAATCCAATTGTCTGATCATTGATGTCAACATCTGACATCAAGATTCGAATTTCGAAACAAAGTTCAAAATTCAAACAAGTTGCAAAGTTGAAAGTTCAAACCTGGTGGGGATTGGTCTCAAAACTTCAAGGGTAGAATGGACCCTGAACATAATGAGGACCCTCGGCCTCTTGAGCAATAAGTTGAAACTTAAAACTTAAAAGGGCTTACTTTTCCCATGACTTGTTGATCGGCTGTAGCTCCCGATCAATGGAGGCCCGCTCATCAAGAAGTCCTCTCCTCTGCAAATGATGCATGTTGGGACCCTCACACTCTGAACCGATCCTAGAACGGCTCTCATCATCTCTCTCCATGCAAGGGTCGCAACAAGGTGAAATGGGAGGTCACATGTGTAAAAGCACCTCCTAACAACAATCTTAGCCAATTCCTTGTTTGATTGCATCCAAGAAGCCTTACAATAGTCGTTGCCTCTAGCCTGTCCTCGGCCAAGGGCTCTACCCCTCGATCGTGCACAATCTCTAGATGGTGCTCTGGAGGAACCAATGCCACCAATGCTGCTAGTTCATCAAACACATTGCACAAATATGTCAAGAGTCAAGATTCAAGATTGGACTCTGGAGAGTCGAGATTCAAGAGTCAAGACTCAAGACTCAAGCCTCAAAGGGGACCTTCTCTCACGAGTCATTGACAATTGTGCTATCATCTATGTAGTTTGTTGACACTTGACAGTTGAATGTTCAGTGTTCAAACTCACAACTACAAATTACATGTGATACTAGATAGAAACTTGAAATTGAAAGTTGAACCTAACTAGTACCATCTACGGTTTAAACTTTACCTAGAAGTCCACTGCTTTGTGCCCAATGTACCATAGTTTGCTTCGATTTCACATGATCCCATGAGGGATCCCTAACGTTTGGCATCGTACTACCATCTACGTACGCTAGTCCTAATTCCTATCTAATTTTACTACCTAAACCCTTAACCCTAAACCCTAATACCGAATTCCTATCACTAATCCCCTAATTCCTAATACCTATTTAATATAGTCTATTATCTTTCAAAATTCACTCCCCAACCTCGAAAGTTAAACCTACTTACTAGCTACTTAATACTAAGACTTTCTAGAAAAGTGCTCTGATGCCAAGTTATGAACTAATCACATATACTAGCTACTAATCTAACTTCATTCTAGGAAGAAAATATGACTTGTTAATGCTAAAATATTTTTTATCATTAGCAAGTGATATTTTCTTCCTAAAATGTATATTAGTGGAGATTGTGCCTTTTGTCATTGATAATAATGTACACATTCAAATTTTTTTCGCATATAGAGCTAGAGCTCTTGATTTATGTTGTGTTATGGTTTTTCCTTTTTGCTATACATGGTTTATTGTTCACAGATTTGTCTTACACTTGTTGTGTGCCAAAAGCCAATTGGACAAGTTTTGGAAGTGTTGATCAATTTTAGAGACTTGTTAAATTATCTCATGTTTATATGGAATTCATAATCTCCAGTGCATGGTAAATTCTTCCATAAAACAAAAGGAATCAGTGCAACAGCTTCCAGATTGAGGTTGCATGAAACTATTATGAACATTACACTATCGAATGAAGGCATATGTGTTAGTGTTGGCATTGAGGTTTTTTGGGTGGTTCACTTGATCATGCCTTGATTACAACCAAACTGTTAATTGACATGCAATCAGTTTAGAATTTAAGAATTCTTTTATTTTTTGCAAAGCATCTCAACATAAGAATAGTCCAATGACAAATATCTGTTAAAGCTTTTGCACTAATTTGATCAATATGGTTGCTTTAATCTCTGAGGTTTCAACTAACTCTATTTCAATTGATCTGAGACATGTAGGACGAACATCTCTACCGTTGAGAGCTATCAAGAAGTCCTAAGAGTGGCTTGGCTCACTGTGCCAGCTGGGTTTACAATGTCTATCATGGCATGTGGCATTGTGTTATGGTGGCAAGGTCTTACGCTTTCTGAAAAGTATGCTCAGGCTATTATATTGCACGGTGAGTACTTGTTGTAGATCTTCCTGTAGCAAGGTTTATAAGGTTTATCCAAATGTAGTAGTAAAATCCGTGGTTGACGATGGCATTTTGTCACGTTGTCTGATTCGATTGATCAATTCACTTTATGTTTCTTGTAAGCATTGATGCCAAAAGGATGTTTGATAACTAAAAAATCCTAGAGGCACATGTTTTACAGACAACAGACTGATACTAATTGCACATTTTAAATGGAAAGAAGTATTGGATATCATATTCTCTCTTTTGTATCTTAATAAACTAATTTGAAATAGTAGAGTAGCTTATTAAATCAATCAACCATTGTCTTTACTAATTGGCCTAAGGAATGACACTCGTTTTTCCTACATGGTATCAGAGCTATCGGATCTGCAGCAAGCTTGTATGCTGGCGCCCTACCAGAAGAGGAGCTTCTCTGCTTTTTGCTGTGAAATTTCAGCATCTTGCTGATCTTTCCAAGTGGAGTTTGGATCAGCTTTTGTCTCTCTTTTCAGGTTGAAGGAGGGCGCCCAACAGAGATCTTGGAGGAGCAATTTGTGGCACCCGAAAATCAGAATCTCAAATCTGATTTTTATGCAACCAGTTTTCAGCAAGTTTTGTTTGGAGGAGGGCGCCCAAAAATCTGCTACTGATTTTTGGTTGTGGTGTCTCCTTATCTTGCTGTTTTTGTTTTCAGGTTTGCATTTGTGTAGGAGGGCGCCCAAAATTCAGCAAACCATATTCAGGGTTAGGTCAACTTGTGGCTGGAAATTTGCAGATTCTAAGCAAGCAGTAGGGCGCTTTCAACAGCCCTATTGGAGTGTGTGTTTATCACACTATTCGGCTTCCTAATTGGGTTTCGGTGTAGGTTTCATTCAAAGCTAACCTAATTTTCAAGAAGCTGGTTTTTTTGTGCAGGACAGCCATCTTTCCATTATCTTTTGGGCACTTTGGTTGTAGATTGAAAGAATTCTTATGCTCCTACTTTCAGCTCTTTATTTGCTGCAAATTTTTTTGAGTAGATTTGGTTGTGGAAAGGCTCCCTTTCCTATCTACTACAAGCCGAAATTTTGTTGGAGGTAATGGCTAAAGAATCGGAAGCTATCGGTTCTTTGTTTAGTGAAGATCGGTTGGATGGCACAAACTACTCCTTGTGGAGTTACATGATGAAAAATCTTTTCATAGCAAAAGGGCTGTGGGATTTGGTCAATGGTGATGAGGAAAGGCCTCGTCTTTGGCACCTCCTACACCTCATGGATCATCATCATCAACATCATCTTCTCCATCTTCGGAAGAACAAAAGAAGTGGGATAGAAGGGATGCACAAGCACATTCTATGGTTGCTCTTGTTGTGAAAAGATCTATCTTACCTCATATTAGGTCTTGTAAGACATCTAAAAGTGCGTGGGATACACTTTATACCATGTATAGAGTCAAAAATCTAGCAAGAGTGGTGTATCTCAAAAATCAGCTTTCTTTGTTGAAGATGCAAGAAGGGGATCAAGTGACCAATCACTTGATGAAGATCAAGGATCTTCGTGAGGAGCTTCTCAATATTGATGAGATAATTGAGGATGCTCAATTTGTTTCCATTACTCTCACTTACCTTCCTCTTATCTTCCATTTGTTTCATCTTTGAGTATCTCTCTAAGGGGACATCAACTCTCCTTTGATGAACTTGTTGTGTTGCTTCTTCAAGAGGAGCAAACGAGGCAAAACTTTGCGGGTGACACTCAACAAGATCAAGCTTCCTTCACGAAAGACAAGGGCAAAGGCAAGTCAAAAGGAAAGGGGAAGCCTCCTTCCAAGGATGAGCAAAAGCCCATTGGAGGTCAAGATGTCAAACACTCAAAAGAAGTAAGGGAAGTGCCATTATTGCAAGAAGTATGGGCACTTCATCAAGGATTGTAAGAAGAAGCTTGCGACAGAGGAGAGTAAAGGAATTGATACTAGTGCTTCACTTGCTACTTTGGAGCAAGAGCTTGAAGCTATTGGTGATCTCTCCAACCAAGACTATGCTTTTGTGTCTAATATTGCTTCTACTAGTACTTCTACATCTATGAGGAATTCAGGTTTTGTTTTGCAAGTTGTTGATTTTCAGCCCATTGAATGGGTGATTGATAGTGGTGCTACTCCCATTGAATGGGTGATTGATAGTGGTGCTACTCGTCATATGGCTTCTCGCAAAGAAGCATTCACTAAATTAGTGAAAGTGCAAAATGGAAGTAAGGTACAATGTCCGGATGATGCATCTTATTCTATTCATGGAATTGAAATTCTAGCCATCATTCTGCCTAATGGTGAAGAAAAGTACATTAAGAATGTGCTTTATGTTCCGAGAATCAAGAAGAATCTTCTTTCGGTTTCAACTATGTTGAAGCAAGGACTAGTTGTTGAGTTCAAAGAAGATAAGTGTCTTGTCAAGGATCCTAAAAGATCACTTTTGATTATTGTTTCGGGAACAATGCATGCTGGCTTATTCATTATGGATACCTATGAGCGACGAATTCCCTCTACACGTCTTGTGGCTTCTACATCACAATCATTGGAGTTGGCTGAATTGTGGCACGCAAGGTTTGGGCATCTCAACTTTGCAAGTTTGAAGAAGCTGAAGACATTTAATATGGTAGAAGACATTCCTACTATTGAGCAGCCGGAAGGGCATGTATGCGAGGGGTGCATACTTGGAAAGTTTCAAAGGAAACCTTTTCCAATTGATGGAACTATAAGGGTTCTTGATAAATTTGATTTGGTTCATAGTGATGTTTGTGGTCCAATGAGGTCCGAATCCATTGGAAAGTGCATCTATTTTGTGACCTTTATTGATGACTTTTCCCGTTTTACATGGATCTATCCTATGAAGGCTAAATCAGAAGTTTTTCAACGTTTCCAAGATTTTCTAGCAATGGTGGAAAATCAGTTTGGGCATTCTTTGAAGACCCTACGCACCGATCGAGGAGGGAGAAAAGGGAATTCTACATCAAATGACAACTCCCTATACGCCTTAACAAAATGGTGTTGCCGAGCGAAAGAATCGCACACTTATGGAGATGGCCCGTTGCATGCTCAAAGGAAAGGGGCTGTCTCACAAGTTTTGGGCTGAAGCGGCTATAACAGCAGCATACATAAGCAATCGTTGTCCTACTAAAGCATTGAAAGTATTAACTCATGAAGTCTGGTATGGGAAGAAGCCTTCAATCTCTCACTTTCGCATTTTTGGTTGTACGGCTTATGCTTTTGTTCCGGATAAACTTTGTACAAAGCTTGAGGATAAAGGAGTTAAATGCATTTTTGTTGGTTATAGTAGTGAAAGCAAAGGCTATAGGCTGTTCAATTTGAGCACTAACAAGATTATTGTTAGTCATGATATGCATTTTGATGAAAAGAATTCATTGGATGTGGCCCCAACTCATATCTTGAAGGGGGACAGCCCACATAGTGTGAATGTTGAAGTTTTTCCAGATTTGGTACCATCTTCTATTGCTGGAGATAAGAGGCAGCAATCAACCAGTTTCGACGTACCCAACACCTCATTAAGTTTAGAGCCTAATGTTCATCAAGAACCGCCCGTTGTTGCTCAAAATAAGCCTGCAGGAACTGTTGGACAGCAAGGACCAGTTTTGGAAGATCTTGGACAGCCAAGTGCAGTGTCGGAGGATCTTGGACAGCAAATTGTAAGAAGAGTCATGGCTGTTGGACAGCCCAAAACAGTCCCACGGTGGCTGTTATCGACTTTGCGGGACAGCAAAGTAAGTTCATTTTATGATGGAAAGACACGTGCCTCTACAAAATCATTGGACTATGCAGATTTTTCAGATTTTGCTCTTACATCTCATGGAGATGTTGCGGAAGAACCTGTTTTCTATGAGCAGGCCAAGGAAGTAAAATGTTGGGAGGATGCGATGCAAGATGAGTATGACTCACTTAATGAAGAACCAGATTGGGGTTCTTGTTGACCTTCCTCACGGGAAGGAGGCAATTGGTTCTAAATGGGTATACAAAATCAAGTATAGGGCAGATGGTACCATTGAAAGGTACAAGGAGATTGATGCTGTAATACTTGATCTTGGTATGGTTTTTGAAACCTTAGATTTAGGCCTATTGCATTTTATCTTGGTCTTGAATTTGTACAAGAAGGGGCTGGAATTTTCATCTCTCAAGAACGCTACATTGGGCAGATTTTGAAGCAGTTCAAGATGGAAGATTACAAGCCGGTTGCTACACCTATGGAGACAGGCTTGAAATTGAGTAGTCAAGGTGATGGTGAACCATTTGATACTACTTAATATTGTCAAGCTATTGGCTGTCTCATTTACCTATGTAATTCAAGATCGAACATTTCTTATAGTGTCTCACTCATGAGTCAATTCATGCATGCCCGATGACATCACATTGGAAAGCATTGTTGCCTAGAGTCAGATTTGAAGCTTTATGCAAATCTTTAAATTTAATACCACGTGGTGGTTTTATTACATAGTGTAGATTTCAGTTTTTGCATTGTCATTTAAGGAGGGTGTTAGAAATAAATGACTATGCTGAAGTTAATCCATAGGTTACTTTGACCCAAAAGGTCGAGATTTGTGTAACCATGGGTATTTAGTTATTTAGGCCATAGTTTGTCTTAAGTTCAGTTGGACCCAATTTTGTTCATGTACTGACTCATGGGTCCTTAGGGGTCTTATTTTGTTTAGGGGCCCTATCTTGACTTTTGGGGGTGCCCTACATGTAGTAAGTGGTTAACCTTAGGGTTTGTTGGCATTTGGCCACATCCAGGTAGAGTACTTAGATGCTCATTGTGTATTCCATTTTGGACAGTTTGGCTAATTATTGCTCTCCATTGCTCTTGTTGTTGTTTTTTCTCTCTCTCTCTTAGAGTTGGATGCCCAGCCTCTTCTCTCTTGTTTTCTGTGGAGATTGATTGATAACTAGATCTTGGTGACTTGACTCTTGCTTTCCTACAGTTCTGGCTAATTTCCACTTTGTTGAATGCATTACATTAGCTTAACTCACTCAGGTGAAGATAATACTATTTTGATGGAGAAGTTGCAAATGCATGATATGTATGTATCAATTGAGAGTCAAAACTCAAAACAACTCAATAGATCATTGCTTGTAAAAAAGAATTTCAGCTTTGATACCATGTTAGTTCACAAACTTCAAGCTTTGGGGTGCAACTATCTATATTTTAGTTTATCCTATGAAATTTATCTTATTTTTAATTCTTATAGTTGGTGGATGTTGATAACTTGTTCCAAGGACTATTTTGGATGTATGTATTTGCAGGTGTAGCATCAATCATTGAGATTTTAAGTGAACCTTTGTACATTTTAGCCCAAAAGATGTCTCTAGTGCGTGTGCGTGTCACCATTGAAGCAAGTGCTACACTTTTACGTTGTGGGGTTACATACATTCTACTTGTGAACGGGATTGGAAAGGTAAGTGTGCTTTTTAAAACCTCCATTCTTTCCAAGTACCTTGATAAACTTAGGAAGGTTATTTCGATAAATAAATGGACAATTATGAAAGATGATTCTTCAAACATAGTAACTGCATAATTGAACCTTTTTGAGTTGACAACTATGGATAATGTAGGTCGTACTTTAATCATGTTCTTATCATGATGAAACGAATTTCAATTTTGCCCTCATGATTGGCATGTTGTTATCAAAGCTTTGTCAAAGTTGAAGAAAATTGAGCTATTGGAATAACTTTTTTAGCACTAACGGTTCAATTCTACAATTATCTATTTGCAATATGTATGTTGCTTGGATCTTATGACTTTTCAAATAGAATAGTTTTTATGCATAAATTACAATGTTTTATTGACAATACAAAGCATGCATGGGAAAATTGTTTGATGCTAGATGCTGACATATTTGATGGCAATACGTTTGTCACATAAACCTGATGTGATATATGTTGTTCAAATGGCCATTAAGTTGTGTGGTCTATTGACATATAGAATTGATTCGATGATGAGTTGTCAATCCTCTCCCTAGAAAATACTATAATCTAGGTTTCTCGATATTATGAACACTTTTTGAAAGATGAATCACATGCTCTTTGTGTAGCCACCAGCTGGCACATGGAATTTAACCCTCAAATTGTCCACTACATATTGTCTATTTGATCCAAATGGGAATTTGAGGATCCACTCATGCAAATCCAAACAATATCCTACCAAGAACTTGTTACGTTGCTAGACAAACCATAATGTTTGCAAAGGTCCATCAAACCATTTAAATGATGTCTTAATCTAATGCTAGAACTTCAGCCACAAGAAGCCGTGACAAGTTCACATATCTTTAGGCAATAACTTTTAATTTTAGTGGTAGACATTTTCATATTATTATTTTGCATCTCGACAATCAATAATACTTTGGTTTATGGTTGGTTCTGTAGAACCATTGTAGCATTATCTCTGTTATCAGATGTATGCTTAAAAGCTAGGCTGTTACGTTGAGATCGCCATGTATCTAGCAAGCTTGCTAAGTGAATGACGAGTAGATAGCTATGGCAATTGCATAGGTGTTGGGTAGTTGTTACATAGGTCAATGGAATTTTCATATGAATATGATGCTCATTTAGCTCATTTTGACCAATGGTTGGAACTTATTTTGATACTTAGATTTGTTCACATACCGCGATGCATTTTTGGTATGCAAGGGTAACAATGTATCTTTGGAATTTGATTTATTGCAAAACCTTTTATATTTTATCCTCTACAAATTTTCATATAAAGTTTAACCATTCCCCACTCATGGTTTGTACATTATGTCCTTTATTAACATGTGTCTTCCTATATATAAACAATATACATGATCCTTGTTGAGATTTTCTAGAAATTCGCTTGTCATTCTTTCTTTATACAACATACTGAGAGGTACCACAAGATCTTGCAATGATCTACAAACAAAATACATAGGATAGAAGCAAAAGCTTTCACTCTATTGACCTCTTTTTAGAGTACAATAGTAAAACCCTAAGAGAGCATTGCTACCAATCTGCTCAAACCTTTGTTGCCTGGGAATGAATGACGAATTCCAATGCTCAAATATCCGAAAACTCCCACTTAACTCTAATTGCAATCAGCTAAACCTACTAGGTCAATTTGCTACTATCAATCCAAAGTCTAAACCCACTTGGGTCCTTGCTAGTCCAATGAATATACCTACGAGGTTGTTTTCATGTGATAAAGTTAAAGGAATTAGGCCCTTTGTCTTGTTCACTTGACTAGGAATTTAGTGCTAGATGTACCTTTAACATCTCGTTGTAGTTGTGACTCATATCTAGTGCCTCTTATCTCAAGTGTATGTTGAGCAAGCAAGATTATGGCATTCGTAGAGGATCTTATTAGAAGTTCATTCATGTGTAACACAAAACTGTCATCCATTACTCTAAGCATACCTTCTTGTTTGGTGTTTGCCTCCACAGAAGTGATAGAATGAGCTAACTCTTTTGCTTGACCAGTTTATACTTGCTGAATGCCTCGCACACTAGCAATGTGGAATTGTTGAAGGCTTTTCCAATCTCCTTTTTGGGATCACTACCTACAATGACAAATCGCATCTAATGCACTACAGTAGAAGATAGTGTATTAACCACCACAATTTTTCATGATATTCATTATTTGGTAATGACAATCCAAATTAATCCTTGCATCAGTTGGGTCCACCTAACTTGTTGACTATCAACTTTGGATGATTGCAAGCTAGTGTAAATACAATCGGTATTGAAACATAGTTTTCTACACTACAAGTAATGCCGGGTGATATTGTGTTGCTCACTCTACCACGCTGCTCCTATGTTGAGGACTACTTAGCTTCTTGCTCTTATAGATTATTTCCGTACCTTCCTAAATACTGGACCTATGACGATGTCACCTGCATCCATTTCTAGGGTTAACTGCCTTCCGCAAGGCCTTTCAAGACTCCATTGTACTACGGTATTAATATCTTGTAACTAACCCAATGAGGGAACTTCTCTAAGACTGATTCATAATAGATCTACCAAAAAAAATTGCAAACAAGTAGCCAATTCTCCTTCCTGCACTCCAAAAAGCACATTAGTAAATTTCCTGCCCACGCCCTACTACATGCATAGTATTTCGTGGAGGTCGGCTAGGAAGACGTTTAGGAGATGTTTTTAGGCTGTATATCTTCTCTAGGTAGATCACCCTCCCTAGTATCTCTTCATGCAATCGGTTTTAGCAAACGTGCCCTAGTTTTTGAAAATGACACACATGAAGTCATTCGTGTATCTCATTGCCCAAAAAAAGCACTTTCAGCTTTAAGTTTGCACGCGATCACCGCATGTGACATTTGAAGACACCATTGGAAATATTTCAAGAGATAAGATCTGTACTTGTAATTTACCCAAACTGCATTTCTCTTCATGATGTATCTGTCCCAAGCCCTAGCTACACTTAATCATTAGTACATTTGATGATATAGTGAATACACTTGTTTGCCTAAACTATGAGTCCCTTTGATAGATCGACTATCTTGTTAGGTAGATAACACATTCGTGTACCCAAGACAATCAGTCCTACGATCATTTGGAAGTTGTCACTGGTCAATGAGATGAACAAACACATCCATCCATTTCTGTAATGAGTCCTTCGACTACATTTAAGTGATATAATTGATTCAATGACTTACATACACCATAGAACCTACGGTTCCCAGAACCGTGGGTCCTAGGAACCGTGGGGTGAACCGTACCATGGTTCATCAACCGTGGTACGGTTCCAGTATTTAATTATTTAATTAACTAATTAATTAATTAATTACCAAAACCCTCAAGGCAGATTAGATTAATTATAGAACAATTACAGAACATCTCATTAATTACAGAATATTTACAGATCAGATTAATTACAGAACATTTGATTGTTAAATATCTGATTGATTAATATCTGATTTGTTATTGATTAGTAATGACATAATACAGAACAAGATGGTTTCGGTAATTAATTTTGACAAATAGCAAAAGAAGGGCATCTAAAAAACAAAATTAATTAATTAATTAATTAATTAGGACGGTTCACCTCTAAAATTTCTATGAACCGTACGGTTCTCAGAACCGTGGTGAACCGTCCACGGTTCATAAATTCTATGACACACCCAGTAGATGAGCTGTCCAGCCACATGCATGTATAAAACCTTCGTACATGGCAAACCATTCAGCCTACATCTGATAGCATAGAGAAAATATTGAAATATAGGAAAAAAACAATGTGAAAATGACCTCGGGTGAGACCCATGCTCATACAAAGCATCACAACTGCTCATATTAAATATGAGATTGATTTGTATAAGCATCCTAATGATGTATATCTTCTACCCTCTTGGTAGAGTTCTCTTAGTGAGCCCTTCTACTCCTGTGTACCACTCAAAGTAGGGCCTCTACTACACTAATGTGCACAGTCTATAGGTAGACATGAGGGTTTCGGGGCGGACGCGGCCTTTTGGCGTCCGCGTCCGGTGCCCAGACCCGGACACGTCCGACCCCTGGACGCGGGGTCGGACGTATCCATTTTTTTTTAAAAAATTTTTTGGACGCTGGACGCGGACGCGTCCGGGTCCTAGAACACATCCGGGACCTGGACGCATATTTTTTTTTCAAAAAAAAAAAAAAGTTTGGCCCCTAAACCCTAAAACGTGCGAGAGAGAGAGAGAGAGAGAGAGAGAGAGAGAGAGAGAGAGAGAGAGAGAGAGAGAGAGAGAGAGAGAGAAGAAAGCTTTATTAATGTCTTTTCCACGCCAAAAGGCATATAAGACTAAGGAAATACATGTCAAGTATGTGGTAACCGTGGAGTGTATAAACGACTCCAAAAACTGTAATAAAGAAAAAAAGAAACATCTAGTGCAAGTTAAGATAACTATATAAATGATAATGTCTGTGCATGGTAGTCAAATGTATCCATGTCAAGATGCCAGGTCTGTATTGGCGTTGTAGAAGGATGTAATGCGAGCTGTAGCATGAGGAAGTGCAGGAGCCCGTTGACGTCGCCTGTGAGCAGGAGCATGTATAGTGTGTCTGTGTGTAAGAGGTCTAGTAGGGCGTGTAACTCTTGTGACCGCCTGAGGCTGGGTGGTGCATCGTCTCTGCATCCTAGGTCTGGGAATGTCGTCGCAATCGCTGTCAGTCATGTATGCATCAGGGCGTGATCTCCGGCGAGAGAAGAAG
Organism: Diphasiastrum complanatum; assembly: GCA_029204225.1. Taxonomy (NCBI): domain Eukaryota; kingdom Viridiplantae; phylum Streptophyta; class Lycopodiopsida; order Lycopodiales; family Lycopodiaceae; genus Diphasiastrum; species Diphasiastrum complanatum. The sequence continues at coordinate 44,674,006 of CM055109.1, forward strand.
GATGTAATCTGAGACTGTGTGTCTGGATAGGTGTGCTGAGCTGTCTGACATAGGTCCTGACGCAGGAGGGACATCTCACGTATCATAAGTGCCACACATCTAGGGTCCTCATATGAGATGAGGGACTGTAATGTAACAGGTGTCTGACGAAAAAGGCAATGATATCGCCCTCTGATCTCATAGTAAACTGGACATGTGAAAAGGAAATGCTCCTCTGTCTCAACCATAGATAATAAACATAACTGACAAAGCCGCTCCTCTCGTGGGGTACCCTGGAAGCGTCTAGTCTCAATCGCCAACTGGTGTGAGGACACTCGGAACTGGCCCAAAATAAATCGGAGCCCATGAGATAGTCCTGAGGTGAGAAAGTGTGGCAAAACTGGCAATCCAACTGTGCCTAGCTCCAGAAAGTGTGTCCTGTAATAGTCGGGTTTGACCCCGAGCTGTCCCTGCCATGTCCGGCTCAGGTATGCTCTATAGAGAAAGCGTCTGATATACTCATGGGTGCCCGATGGAAGGTCTGTGATAGAAATCCCAAGTGTATCCAGTATTCGGGAGGCCTGAGAGAACCATGATAGTCGATGCCCCTGATCATAAAGGTCTCGCGAGGAGGCAAGTGCCGTCTGTGTGTATCTCTGCTCATCTGTGGGTAACGTCATAATACGCTGAATATATAGAATAAGTTGGAAGATGGCGGATAGCTGAATGGGAGGGACCGCGAACTCTGTCAGGATAATCTGATGTGGGACAGATGGCTTAGCCCGTATCATCCGAGATAGCATGAGAACTTGTAGTCGTGAAATACTGGCCCAATCCGAAGATGTAAGACCGGCACACGATACCTCTGCTGCATATAGGGCTGTGGGAGTAACGAGAGAATAAACCGTCTGAAACAGAAGCGCTCTAACTGGACAAGGGAGGCGTGACCCTTCCCAAGTCTGGCAAAGGCTGCTTGTCGCATGCCAAAGATAGGGCCTGTAAAAAGCACGCCAAGGTAAGTGTAAGAAGATACGACCTCCAAGGGTTGCCCATCAAAGATGAGTTTCTGGCATTGCATAAAAGCTCTCGATGTGTTGAAAACCATAACTTTGGTTTTCAATATGTTAACCCCCAATCCCCATCTACTGCAGAAGGCATGAAGACTGTCTAGCTGTCGCTGTAATATCTCTCTGGAAGAAGACAGGAGGACTACGTCATTTGCATATAAAAGTATAGCAATCAAGATGCTCCCAAGCCTGCAACCTGTGCCACCGCATCCCTCAATAACTCTCTCAAGCTCATCAATATATAGTCCAAACAGGGTTGGGGATAGAGAACAACCCCGTTTCATGCCAATAGTGCTCCAGATGTGGTCTGAGATGCCGGTATCACTCCGAAAACAGCCAAGGACTCTCTCATATAGTGCCATCACTGCCAAGATCATGCCAGTAGAAAAACCAAGATCACGTAGACGTTGAATGAGAAGGGATCGTGGAACACAGTCGAAGGCTTTCCTGAAGTCAACAAAACAACAGTAGACATGTTCTCTTCTGTGTCTAGCCTCCTCAATAATGGCCCGAAGGGTGAAGATATGATCTGTGGTGGAGTAGTGTGCTCTAATACTTGCCTGGCCCAATGCATGTAATCTCCTAGACTCTGCCTCAGAACTGACAACTGACTGGAGGATGGTGCCATATAACTTAGCAATGATGTGTCCAATCATAATGGTGCGATAGTTACCAGGGTCCATGGGGTCACCAGTTTTATGAATGGGGTGGATGATGTTGGTGCACCAGGAGGAAGGAAAGCCGGAGACAACTGCTTAAGCAAAGTGGCTAGGATCGGTGAAAGTGTATCTACAGCATGGATTAATAGTTCGGATTCAAGGTCATCAATATCACGGGTGCGACGGGTTTTCAGTCTTTTGATGGCGGTCAGGACCATGTCCCGGGTGAAGAAAGTGAAAGTAGTCGGTTGGGGAGAAATGGAGATGGGTGTGTCCGTGGGTACAATATATAAGGTAGTGGCGTATGTAGTCCAGGTATGGAGGTCAGTGAGGGGAGGAGGTGGGGTACGGGGGATGAATTCTCTCCAGAAGGCACCGGAGGAGGAACTGCAAAGGGAATCGACTAAGCTTTTCCCCTTGTGAGTTTCATACGTCCGTTTCTTCCGTCGGAGGGCATAATGGAAAGATCTGCGAGCTGCAGGAAGAAGGTGTGTATTATGCAATCTAGCTTGGGTGACTTGGAGATGGAGGATACGACACTCGGCGTCAAACCAGGGAGGTCGGATAGGGTGTGACGGAGTGGGTGGGCGTCGATGTGGTTTGGAGGGAAAGGAAAATGATGCAGCGGTATGTAGTGAGGTGGTAAGGAAGATAGCTTGTGTTTCCAACGACGTGTGGTGGGGAAAATGACAAAGGAATGAACTGATGGCCTTCTGGTATGTCTTGATGTGAGAGCGATTGAAGGTGTATTTGGGTGCACGAGAGATGGATGGAATAATGAGTGGTTGGGAAGTCGGGATGGAGCCCATACTGAAGGAGTGATCGGAAAGGGTAGTGGGAAGAATGTGGAAATCAGATATAAGTGGGATAAAAGCTGGTGACCCCATGAGATAATCGACAACACTGTGTCCGCCGCTATGTGGATGGCAAGTGAATCTATAGAATGTGGCCAGCAAGCCAAGCCATTGTAAATGGCCAACTCGTGAGCCTCACCCATCTGTAGAAGGTACTCTCCATAACTCGTGACAGGGCCCATCATAGCCTCTGAGCTCCTAGTGATGCCAATGTCCTCACAATCAATAGCTCGTGTGCGTAATATGTCATCAGTGTTGTGGAAATCCACCTGTCTGGTAGCATTCCTGGCATTAAAGTCGCCAGTGAGAAGGACATAACCCCGATTTGTAAATTTGACAATGTCTGCGGAGAGATCAGTATAAGGAGAGCCGGATCCGTCTGCAAAGGAGGAGGACTCTGGAGGGAAGTAGCAGGCAGCAATGAAGAGATCCCTATCCAAACTGATAGCTCGCCCAATGATATGAGCCCATATGTATCGTGCCTGTGCATCATGTCGGAGAAACTCTATAACTGGTTGTAGTGACTCTCGATAAAGACATGCAACTCCACCCGAACCTCTGCCACTCGCTGATCGAGTCTCTGTCCCATAAACTGAATCCCAGATTCAACCCAAAAAGAAAGAACAAAGCTGAAAAAGCTAATGTTGCAGAGTCATCCAAGGATGTTGATAGAGGTGACGAAGCCTTCACGATACTAGATGAAGCTTCAACGAGCTACACTGAACACGACTACGATGTAGTCATTGATTCAGGAGCAACATCTCACATCACCTGCAACAAGAAGATCTTGATCGACTTCAGAGAGCTCGAAAACAACAGAGCAGTGATTCTAGGTGATGGGAGCAGACACGATGTCAAAGGCATCGGCACTCTACAGCTGCGAACACTGTCAGGCCCAGCAGAGCTGCCAAGAGCACTCTATGTGCCCTCACTCAGAAAAGATCTGCTATCAGTCTCCAAGATGGCAGATCTTGGCATTCGAGTTTTGTTCGACGACAACACATGCCACATGATCGAGAAAACGACAAACAAATTGCTGACGGTCGGATGCAGAGAAGGAAACCTCTGCCAGGCCAAGATAATTAGCAACTCTGATAGCATATTAAATGCATCAGAAAATGAAGATCAGCTCTGGCATAGGAGAATGTATCATCTGAACATGCGGAGCCTGTATGACATGATGAGCAGAAAGGACATTGTCACAGGTCTCAAGATTTCAAGACCCGAAACTGAGTTCTGCGAAGCCTGTCAGAAAGGCAAGCAACATCGGAATCCATTCACGCATGAGGGAAGAAGAGCCAAGGTAGTTCTTGAGCTCGTCCACTCTGATGTCTGTGGACCGATGAAGATGGATTCGCTCTCAGGTTTGAGGTATTTTCTGACATTCATAGATGATTACAGCCGGATGACCACGATCTACTACTTAAAGAAGAAATCCGAAGTGTTTGATTCCTTCAAGAAGTTCGTGGCATTTGCAGAGCGACACACCTCAAAAAAGATACAGATCCTTAGATCTGACAACGGAGGTGAATACAAAAGCAAAGAATTCTCAAAATTCTTCGAAGAACAGGGGATCGAACACCAGTTCACTCCTGCATACACACCAGAGTACAATGGTGTTGCAGAAAGAAGAAACAGAACCCTAGTCGAAGGAGCCAGATGCATGATGGCACAGGCTCAGTTGCTGAGTCAATTCTGGGCTGAGGCAATAGTTGCAGCTGTACACCTGCAGAACAGATCAACAAGGACAACGCTGGATAACAAGACGCCGTACGAAATGTGGACAGGTAGAAAGCCTGATCTATCATACGTACGTGTTTTTGGATGTGCAGCATATAAGCACATTCCAAAAGAAAAAAGAAGCAAGCTCGATGACAAATCAGAGCAAACGATCATGGTCGGCTACTCGAACGGAACACAAGTGTACAGGCTCTACAACCCAACCACGAAGAAGGTTGTTTCGAGCAGAGATGTGAAGTTCGATGAGTCCACATTCCCTGGACTAAAAGACGAAAGAGGCCATGAGATCTTCAAACTGCTGCCTATTCAAGAGGGAGATCGAGGACAGACATCAAATCAGAATGCAGAGCCACAGACTCCAGAGCAGCAGGAAGCTGAAGATCAACCCCACGAACAAGAAACGTTCGAGCAACGACGAAACGAACCTAGAAGGTCAACGAGACAAAGAAGACCTCCAGACCGTTACTCTGACAATCTTTAGTGGAGCGAAGACACGCAGTTCGAGTACTGCAGCTTCACTGAAGAGCCAACAACATATCAAGAAGCTATCCAGAGTCTAGAGGGAGAATTTTGGAATCAGGCAATGTCAGAGGAGATCGAGTTGATGAGGCGAAACGAGGCATGGACATTAGAGCCATTGCCAGAAAATAGAAAAATAGTCGACTGCAAGTGGGTATACAAGAAAAAGATGAAATCAGATGGCACTATTGGCCCCTACAAGGCAAGGCTTGTCGCAAAGGGCTACACGCAGAGATATGATGCTGATTATTTCGACACATATTAGCCGATGGTCAAGATGACAAGCATACGACTACTCCTTGCATACGCCACACAACACAATCTGGAAATTCACCATATTGATGTGAAAACAGCCTTTCTCCACAGAGATCTAGAGGAGGAAATCTTCATGACGCAGCCTGAAGGTTTTGAAGACCCCGACAATCGACAATATGTCTGTCGGTTGCAAAAGATGCATCTATGGTCTAAAACAGGCATCACGAGCTTGGTATAAGAAGCTCGATGGTCTTCTAGAGTCTCTAGACTTCAATCCTACACAACCAGACTGCAATGTCACATTAAAAGAGTAGGAAAAGATTTTGTGATCTGACTATCTTCGTGGATGATTCCCTAATGATAGGAAATTCCTTGATGCTGATCAAAGACACAAAGAGTCAGATTTCTCAAAGTTATGAAATCACAGATCTTGGAGAAGCAACGAAATGCCTCGGGCTGGAGATCAGAAGAGATTGAACAAAGGGCGAAATGTACTTGAGTCAGTTAGAATACGCCAGAAAGGTGCTCAGGCAGTAGCACATGTTGGACTGCAAGGAAAAGGCCACTCCAATGATAACTGGAACCAAGCTCACAAAGCAGGATTGCCCAGAAACGGAAGAGAAAAAATAGAAGATGGCAGGTATACCCTACCAAAACTTAATCGGTAGTCTGATGTACCTCACAATTTGTACCAGATTCGATCTAGCTTTCTCTGTTTACGCCTTGAGCCAATTCTCTTCCAATCCTGGCCTGGCACATTGGCAAATGGCAAAACGAATCCTACAGTATCTGAAGGGTACCCAGAATACGGGATTAACCTACAGAGCTGAAAACGAAGAAAAAGGATTCGAGCTGCACCACTACAGTGATGCAAGCTGGGCGAACTGCAAAGATGACAGCAAGTCCATAACTGGAGGATGTACCATAGCGTGCGGAGCTGCAATCAGCTGGATATGCAAAAAGCAAACCTTGGTGGCTCAATCCTCTTGCGAAGCTAAATACGTCGCAGCTTCAAAGGTGGAGAATGAGGTAGTGTGGCTGCAGATGATGCTGGAAGCAATCGGGATACCACAAGAAGGGCCATGTATGATGATGATGGACTCTCAGAGTGCCATCTATCTATCCCAGGATCCCGTCTTCCATTCAAAGACAAAACACATACCTCTGAAGTACCATCACATTCGAGATTACAAGCCACTTTTTGCCAAGCAAAGAAAGTGTAATAGATCCTAACACCACAGTAGGGCAAACACTAACTGATCCACCCAACCTTGCCTACTCCCTGATATAGAGTAAGCCCCTCCTAGCCCAGTGTGAGGACTGGTAGCATGCAACTGCCAAGTGTCGGCCACGTGTCACTGACGTGGCCGACTGCACGTCGGGACCCAACTGGGGTCCCTGTCCGGCTGACAGGGTCCCTAGACTGTGTTAGGCCCGCCATAGCTATGGACCGTGCTGGGGCACACTACTCACACTGTCTTGCCCTGTTGGTCGTGTACGCTGGACATGACCCTGACTGTGGTATCTGACCTATCTGTGTTCTCTAGGGTTCGGCACTGGTCACGATCTCGTAACACTCCCCCTTAAGAACCGTCTTGGTCCTCTAAGACAAAGTCTGGAAAAATCTTGCGAAGGACGCTGCCTCTTTCCCAAATGGCATTCTCAATAGGCTGATCATTCCACTTGACCAGATATTCTCGGTATAGAGTATGACGAGTTTGCGTCTCTCTACTATCAAGAATCTCCTTTGGTTCATGTGGAGGTTGCTGAGGATCCAATGGGAGAACTAGAACACTGTCCCCTACCAGATTTTCTGATCTGGTTAAGGCTTTTCGTAACTGACTTACATGAAAGACTGGAAAAACCTTACTACTGTGTGGGAGTTCTAGCTCATAGGTGACCTCGCCTAGTCTCCTACTGATGGTAAAGGGACCACAATACCTTGGAGACAACTTAGTACACACTCCTGATTTGAGGGTTTTAGAGTCAACTGGAACTCTCAAGTAGATTTTCTCACCAGCGGAGAACTGCACATCCCGTCTGTGTGGATCTGCATAATGCCTGGCTCGATCCTGGGACTGCCTAATGCTACGCTTAGCATGTTCTATCATCTGGTTTAGGTCCTCTAAAAAGTTTCTGGCTGCTTCAACTTTTTCTTGTTTAAACCCTACAGCTGTGGGTGAGCGTGGCTGAAAACCGTACATCAGCATAAATGGGCTGTATCCTGTAGCTGAATGTTTGGTACTGTTGTAAGCAAACTCTAATATCGAGAGATACTCCTCCCAATTAGTCTGCTTCTTGCTGACGTATGCACAAAGCATATCCTCCAGCACCTGATTTACCCTCTCTGTTTGACCATCCGTGTGTGGATGGTCTGTGGTACTCATATTAAGTTTAGTATGGAGATGATGGAATACTGCCCTCCAAAAATTTCCATTAAACTTACTGTCCCAGTCGCTGACTATGCCAGAAGGTAGACCGTACAATTTAAATAGTCCGTCTACAAACAACCTCACTAACTCTGGAGCTCTAACGGTTGTTTTGGTCAGAATAAAATGAGCCATTTTGGTCAGACGGTCAACTGTGACCCATATAGCGTCATTACCCTTTTAGGTTTTAGGCAGGCCTACTATAAAATCCATGGAGATACTCTCCCATTTACTAGTTGGTATTTCTAAGGGCTGCAACAACCCTCCTACCTTTAAACGCTCTGCTTTATTTACTTGACATTTTTGGCAACTGGTTACATACTGTTGGACGTCCTTTTTCATACTGGGCCAGAAAAATTGCCTACGAAGAAGCTCATAGGTCTTCTGTATGCCTGGGTGTCCCGCACTAGGATTGTCATGACATTCATATAGGACCTGCTGCCTATAATCCTCTGAATTGGGGACACATACTCTATCTCTATAGAGCAAGTACTCATCCTGAATGGAATATGTTTCCATTTGAATCCTTGAGTCAATTGACCCTCAACCACTGGGGTTTGCTTGGGTAATACAGGCTCAGAATCCTCAACGTCATCTGACGACGTATACTCGGACTCATCATCATCCTCAACGGAAGCTGCCGTATTCTTGGATGAACTGGCACCAGCCCTGGGAACTGGTTTTGGAATCTGTCATTGTCTGCTCTGGACTGAGTTCCAGATAGTAGAGAAGAATGCATCATGCTGGCACTTCCCTCTCAAGGACTCGAGTAACTCATTACGAATCTGAGTGAAACTCAGCTCGTTTATCATAGGCATTCTGCTAAGGGCATCTGCTACTGTATTGAATTTCCCCCGTTTATATCTGATAGACATATCAAACTCTTGCATCAACTCTTCCCAACGAGCTTTCCGACCTCTAAGCTCAGGTTGATTGCAAAGGTATCTGAGAGTTTCATGGTCTGTCAGGACCTCAAAGTTGGCACCATACAAATAATGCCTCCAAGTCTTAAGGGCATGGGCTATAGAAAAGAGTTCCTTTTCATAGGCACTGTACCTAGTCTGAGCTGGCTCGAGTTTTTTACTCTCGAACGCAACTGGTCGTCCACCCTGAGTTAGCACAGCACCTACTGCAAAGTCGCTAGCATCTGTTTCGAACACAAATGGCTGATTGGGGTCGACGACTTTTAAAATTGGTGCTGTAGCTAAGGCTGTTTTGAGAGCATCAAAGCTCTCCAGCTGTGCGGACTCCCAAATGAACTCCTTTCCCTTCCCCTTAAGAAGATTTGTCATGGGAACTGCTATCTGAGCATGTTTCTTGACAAATCGGCTGTAATATCCCGCCAAACCAAGAAAGATCTGAAGTTCCAAAATATTCTGAGGTCTTAGCCAACTGAGTATGGCTTTAACCTTATTCGGGTCCATCTTAATCCCATCTGACGAGATAATGTGACCCAAATATGCTACTTCTTCAACGAAGAATTCACACTTGGATTGTTTAGCATAAAGGTTATGCTTTTTGAGTAGTCGAAACACTTTTCTGAGGTGTTTTAGATGCTCCTTCCTCATTTTGCTGTAGACGAGGATGTCATCTAAAAATACGACTACAAACTTACCCAAGTATGTCTGAGGACACTATTCATCAAGGTCAAAAAGGTAGCTGGAGCATTGGTGAGCCCAAATGGCATCACCTTAAACTCATAATGACCATGACGAGTCCTAAAAGCTGTTTTCGGGACATCATCCGATTTTATACGGACCTGATGGTATCCCGATCTGAGGTCTATTTTACTGAAAAATTTAGCCTCGTCGAGTTGATCAAACAACTCGTCTGCCCGAGGCATAGGATATCTATTATTAATCGTGACTTTATTGAGGGCTCTGTAATCTACGCAAAGACGCATAGATCCCTCTTTCTTTTTCACCAAAAGGACTAGTGAGGCCCATGTTGAACTACGGGTCTGAATTTGGCCTTTCCCAAGATAATCTGTTAGCTGCCTAGTTATTTCTTCATCCTCTGTTCGACTGACCCGATACAGAGGTTTAGAAACAAGTGCTGTACCTGGTACTAGGTTTATTACATGATCTACCTCTCTGCTAGGTGGCAAACCATGTGGCAAATCTTCAGGAAAAACATCTTTAAATTTAGACAATAAAGTTTCTAATTTATTGATTTTCTGCTATATAGAACTAGAAATCGAAACTTCAGGAATAAACTGAACGTCACATAAGAATACTTGATGGTTGTCGTCTCCGATTAGCTGACAGAGCTCTGAACTGCAGACCATAGGACTGTTGGGAACATCATGCTCCCCATGCAACTGGATCTCTCGGTCTTTATGCTGAAAGTTAAGGGTGTTCTCCTGATTATTTCTGTGTAGGGAAGGTCCTAAACTGTAGAGCCAATCTCTCTCGAGAACAATGTCTGTGCGATCCAGGTGCATTATCTGAAAGTTTATTACATCTTGGTACTCCTGAATACCAAGATTTAAGTTACTTACCATAGTTTCCCAGATTTTCTTATCTTCACCCTTAGCTAGTGAAACTATGTACCTATGCTGACTAGGTAATTCTGGAAGTTTAAGTTTTTTAACTAGGGTGTAGTTGATGAAATTATGGGTTGCCCCATCATCAACCATAACTCTTACTGACTGGTTACCAACTTTTCCATGCATACGTACTAGGTCATGCAGCCCAAAGCTGAAGGGTCTCCCTAGCATTGCAGAGGTCAACTGGCAACAATGTTCATGATCTTCATGATACACTTTGATCTCGGAAGCTGCCGAGTCACTGGAGAAACTTACAATCTAAACAAGATGAACTTGTTTTTTATCTTTTTTATCTTTTTTAGTGAAAGGCCCCTTGGGACACTGTCTGACTGTGTGTCCCTTGCCCATACACACAAAGCACAAACGTTCTTGTTTGGCTTTCTCAAAATCTTCTGGTTTTAAGGGCTGTATGAGTGAAGGGCGTTTTTGAGGAGCTTCACTTTTAAATTTATCTTCTTTCTTTCTTTTTAAAAATTTCTTTTTAAATTGAAAGTCTTTCTGAGGAGGCTGCTCAGAAAGGGGCTGCTGTCTCGCCCTCTTCCTACCCACTGAATCATCATAGATTTGAGCATATCTGAGAGCTTGCTCAAGGGTAGTAGGCGAGTTTCTCTGGACCTCTACTTTATATTCATCTTTGGACAAACCCTCTGATTTTCAAGTAATCATCCATATTTTTAATTTTAAAATTGCTTCTCGGTACTGCAAGATATATTGCATTAGGAACTTGTCCATTACTGTTCTTTCCCAAGCTCTATCAAGTTCATTTTCAAGTAGAAATTCTCTTAGGAAGGCTTCTTCAAAGGCCTTCCATGACCGGGGAGTCTGCCCAGTCTCCTGGAGATTTAACCACCACTTATAGGCCATGGGCCCTAAGGAGAGACTGGCCTCAATAGCTTGCAATGGTCAGGGGTCTGTTTAAGAGCATGAATGTTCTTCCATTTGCTGAGGAAGGTTTGTAGAATGTCTGCATTTCTATCCTTCTCTTCCCCAATAAAAGTAGGAGGCTTTAAATCTTTAAAGGCACTGGGGTGAGACCGCAAAGTCTCACCCGAAAGTGATGGAAGTGGAGAAGGGGATAACTGAGAAGTGGAGGGAAGGCTTCCTTTCACGGAACTCAAAATCAAACCTTTGAGTTCAGCGAACGAGTCGTCCACACTGGACTTGAAATTGGCTAATGCCAACTTCAGTTCATCCACCTTTGTTACCAAGTGGAGAAACTGCTCCTTGGTAACCAGTTCGTCGAGTTCTTCGGTGAACTGTTCCTGTTCTTCCATTTCCATTGGTTCTTTCCCTTTACTGTAAGCCAAGGCTTTTGTTTCAAGCTCATCGATGCCTCTCTCCGGGGGTTGATCAGGTCCCTGAGGAGTGGTCATTTTCAGAATTGAAAGAGAGGTACCTTAACTTTTATGAAAAAAAAGTCAGAAAGACTAATTTACAACTGTACAAGGGAAGGAAAGAAAACTTAGCTCTTTCAGAGAACTGTACTTCCACAGAGAAACAAGAAAAGCTCTCTCAGCTCTTCCTCAACTGCTTTCAGACCTGTGGCTCTGAGAAATCTGAATAGGAGGCGGAAAAAAATGCAAAAGATCTGAAATTTTTTTGCTATCCCCCCTCGCTGGTCTGACAGCACCCCAATTTGTCCACAAGAAGGCAAATTTGAAGTCCGAAAGCACTTCTGAATTCTGAAATTTCAGAAGCCCCCTACTCGCTGATCTGGTCGAAGTACTATTGCTCCAAATCTTCCAAGTTAGGGCCCAAAACTTTGTCAGAAATCTGAAAACTCAGAAGTATTGGCAGCGCTGCCCCTGCTGGGAAATCTCAGCTTGAAATCCGCTCAGCTCTACTGAAATTGCACTTTGAAAACAGAAGTAGATCCCTGTATGTACAGCGATGGATATGCTTGCTATATCCTACTCTATTTCCGCTGGAAATCTGCAAAAAGGTCTCTGAAATCAGTGATGGATAGCTGCCCTTCCAGCGAGTTACCTGTACATGGAATCTGACTCCTTACTACTGTAATTTCTCAGTGATTTCAAAGGTTTGAAGGCTGCATCTACAACGATCCTCCTCCTCTATTCCTCTCTGAGAATCTGAGAGATTTTTCCTATCTTCTGATAGCTTTTTCTACTGCTGCTACTAAGCTCCCAAAGATGGAGATGGCTCTGATACCAGTGTAATAGATCCTAACACCACAGTAGGGCAAACACTAACTGATCCACCCAACCTTGCCTACTCCCTAATATAGAGTAAGCCCCTCCTAGCCCAGTGTGAGGATTGGTAGCATGCAACTGCCAAGTGTCGTCCACGTGTCACTGACGTGGCCGACTGCACGTCGGGACCCAGCTGGGGGCCCTGTTCTGCTGACAGGGTCCCTAGACTGTGTTAGTGTTACGAGCTCGTAACCAGTGCCGAACCCTAGAGAACACAGATAGGTCAGATACCACAGTCAGGGTCGTGTCCAGTGTACATGACCAACAGGGCAAGACAGTGTGAGTAGTGTGCCCCAACACGGTCCATAGCCATGGCGGGCCTAACACAGCCTAGGGACCCTGTCAGTAGGATAGGGCTCCCAGTTGGGTCCCGACGTGCAGTCGGCCACGTCAGTGCCACGTGGCCGACACCTGGCAGTAGCATGCTACCAGTCCTCACACTGGGCTAGAAGGGGCTTACTCTATATCAGGAAGTAGGCAAGGTTGGGTGGATCAGTTAGTGTTTGCCCTACTGTGGTGTTAGGATCTATTACACTGGTATCAGAGCCATCTCCATCCTAGGGAGTTCAGTAGCAGCAGTAGAGAAAGCTATCAGAAGATAGGAAGTGTTTCTCAGGTTCTCAGAAAAGATTAGAGGAGGAGAATCGCTGTAGGTGCAGCCTTCAAACCCTTGAAATTCACTGAGAATTTACAGTTGTAGGAAGTAGAATTCCTTCTGTAGGTAAATCGCTGGAAAGGCAGCAATCTATATCAGATTTCAGACATCTGATAGGAGATTTTAGAAAGGATTTAGAGTAGAAACCAGCGAGCAGGTCCATCGCTGTGGGATCAGACATCTACCTCTGAAATTTCAGAGAAATCCAAGGAAGTGTGAGGGGTTTTCAAGCAAATTTTCTTAGCAGGGCTAGCGCTGCACAGGGAGGTGAAAAATTGGTTTTTCATCACTGTTTTTGAGAATTTTTCAGTAGTTTGAACATCAAACTAGATTGCCACAGACCAACGACCTACTACTTGAAGTCAGATCAGAGTTTCAAGCAAGTTTTGGGCCTTAAATTTTAGAAAAAATTGGGCCAGACAGGTGGCTGTCCAGCCAGCCAGGGTAGGGAGACACCAAAATCAGAAATTGAAATACTTTTTGGGTCTCAAATCAGAAGTAAATGAGCCAGTTGGGTTGCAATCAGACCAGCGAGCTACTATCCTCAGAGAACCGGGAAATTTGGCACCGTTTTGAAGCTTCAAACTGGCATTTTTCGGGACAGCAGGTCTGAAATCTTGGGGAAAAGAGCTGAAAGGGTTCCTCTTCATTCTTTCTTTGGAAGTACAGTCCTCAGAAACAGCTAAGTCATCTTTCCTTTCCCTTGTACAGTTGTAAATTAGTCTTTTAGACTTTTTTTCCTTCAGAAGTTAAGGTAACTCTCTTTCAGTTCCGAAGATGACCACTCCTCAGGGACCTGATCAACCCCAGGAGAGAGGCTTCGACGAACTTGAAACAGAAGCCTTGGCTTACAGAAAAGGGAAGGAACCAATGGAAGTGGAAGAACAGGAACAGTTCGTCGAAGAACTCGACGAACTGGTTACCAAGGAGCAGTTTCTCCAATTGGTAACAGAAGTGGATGAACTGAAGTTGGCATTAGCCAATTTCAAGTCCAGTGTGGACGACTCGTTCGCTGAACTCAAGAGCTTGATTTTGAGTTCCGCGAAAGGAAGCCTTCCCTCCACTTCTCAGTTATCCCCTTCTCCACTTCCATCAGTTTCGGGTGAGACTTTACGGTCTCACCCCAGTGTTTTTAAAGATTTAAAACCTCCTACTTTTAATGGGGAAGAGAAGGATAGAAATGCAGATATTCTACAAACCTTCCTCAGCAAATGGAAGAACATTCATGCTCTTAAACAGACCCCTGACCATTTGCAAGCAATTGAGGCCAGTCTTTCTTTAGGGCCTATGGCCTATAAGTGGTGGTTAAATCTCCAGGAGACTGGGCAGACTCCCCGGTCATGGAAAGCTTTTGAAGAAGCTTTCCTAAGAGAATTTCTACCAGAGAATGCCAGAGTTAGCGAGGTTGTTTGTAGACGGGCTATTTAAATTGTACGGTCTACCTTTCGGCATAGTCAGCGACCGGGATAGTAAGTTTACTGGAAATTTTTGGAGGGCAGTATTCCATCATCTCCATACTAAACTTAATATGAGTACCACCGACCATCCACAGACGGACGGTCAAACAGAAAGGGTAAATCAAGTGCTGGAGGATATGCTTCGTGCATACGTCAGCAAGAAGCAGACTAATTGGGAGGAGTATCTCTCGATATTAGAGTTTGCTTACAACAGTACCAAACATTCAGCTACGGGATACAGCCCATTTATGCTGATGTACGGTTTTCAGCCACGCTCACCCACAGCTGTAGGGTTTAAACAAGAAAAAGTTGAAGCAGCCAGAAACTTTTTAGAAGACCTAAACCAGATGATAGAATATGCTAAGCGTAGCATTAGACAATCCCAGGATCGAGCCAGGCATTATGCAGATCCACACAGACGGGATGTGCTGTTCTCCACTGGTGAGATAGTCTACTTGAGAGTCCCAGTTGACTCTAAAACCCTCAAATCAGGAGTGTGTGCTAAGTTGTCTCCAAGGTATTGTGGTCCCTTTACCATCAGTAGGAGACTAGGCGAGGTCACCTATGAACTAGAACTCCCACACAGCAGTAAGGTTTTTCCAGTCTTTCATGTAAGTCAGTTACAAAAAGCCTTAGCCAGATCAGACAATTTGGTAGGGGACAGTGTTCTAGTTCTCCCATTGGATCCTCAACAACCTCCACATGAACCAGTGGAGATTCTTGATAGTAGAGAGACGCAGACTCGTCATACTCTATACCGAGAATATCTGGTTAAGTGGAATGATCAGCCTATTGAGAATGCCACTTGGGAAAGAGGCAGCGTCCTTCGCAAGATTTTTCCAGACTTTGTCTTAGAGGACCAAGACGATTCTTAAGGGGGAAGGAGTGTTACGAGCTCATAACCAGTGCCGAACCCTAGAGAACACAGATAGGTTAGATACCACAGTCAGGGTCGTGTGTACATGACCAACAGGGCAAGACAGTGTGAGTAGTGTGCCCCAACACGGTCCATAGCCATGGCGGGCCTAACACAGCCTAGGGACCCTGTCAGCAGGATAGGGCTCCCAGTTGGGTCCCGACGTGCAGTCGGCCACGTCAGTGCCACGTGGCCGACACTTGGCAGTAGCATGCTACCAGTCCTCACACTGGGCTAGGAGGGGCTTACTCTATATCAGGAAGTAGGCAAGGTTGGGTGGATCAGTTAGTGTTTGCCCTACTGTGGTGTTAGGATCTATTACAGTTAGGCCCGCCATAGCTATGGACCGTGCTGGGGCACACTACTCACACTGTCTTGCCCTGTTGGTCATGTACGCTGGACACGACCCTGACTGTGGTATCTGACCTATCTGTGTTCTCTAGGGTTCGGCACTGGTCACGAGCTTGTAATAGAAAGGCAATTGGATTAAACGTGCAAAGCTGCAAGGTTCAAGAGGGAGTGTCAGAAATGGTGAACTCCTGCAAGTTTGCAGCAACACGAACACGAAGCGAAGGTCGAACGAAAACAATTCGCGAAAGTCAACGTCCCTTGACTCGAAGGACGAACAACTAGAAATGGGACGAAAGTCACACAAAGCATTCTCAAAAGAAAGAGAGAGATGGCTAGAAACCCTCTTGTAGAAACTCGTGGACAGCCAAGGAGAATAGTCACTATTGCTTACAAAAGTGTCACATGCAAATGGGATGCACACATATATATAATCCAAGATGACTATCTAACTTCATGTCTATTGGCTATCCAACTACTTGACTGTTGGCTGTCCAACTACTTGACTGTTGACTATCCAACTTTCTATAAGCTACATAGAAAGAATAAGGTACCTCCAATATGTCAAGTTGGGGTACTTAATGTCACAATTAGGCCTAGTGGACCCATGAGTCCCTACCAAGTTAATTTCATACTAACTTAGCTAACTCTAAGTTTAGTAGGCCTAATATAATAAATGACCATGGTTACACAACTCTCGACCTTTTGGGTCAAAGTAACCTATGGTAATGTAAGCAATTCCATTTACATTCCAACAGCAACGATGGAGAATAACTGATTAGTTGATTAGCGTTAACTAGTGTTGTGATTCGGTGTTTACCTATCTTGTAAACTCCACACAGTGGACATATAAACTATCCTTTCTGAATCATAAAAAATATAGGAGAATAGACAGAATTTCTGTAAGAGACATAGAGAGACGTAGCGAGTAGAGCAGAAAAGAAAAATACTTGAAACGAAAGGGCTGTGCATGAAAGTCTGCCAACGAGCAGAACACAGCGAAAGAGCAGAGCGTCAGGCCGCCAACGAGCGAGACACTGACGATCTCGCTCCAAAATCAAACTGATAATACAGTTGCTCTATTTTCGTGCATCTCCTTGTTTTGTGCCATCTGTGTTGATTGCTAGAATAGAATGTGTTCTGTGATGTGCAGTCGTGTGTCTAGGTTCCTGTGAAGCTTCCGCGCAAAAGAAAATTCAAAGACACAAAATCGTTCGCGAATACGAAAACGAAAACGAAAACGAAAAAGAAACAGATTCGCGACAGTTTCACAGTTTATTTCCATCGTGGGATTTGGCTTGACGGTCTTCTTTGTGTGCAGATAGAGAAGCTCCTAGAAGATGTCCGCCAGCACAACGAACGGCATCGAAAGCAAGAAGCAGAATTTCATGAGCGCCAGCAAGAGATAATGGCACGACTACCGAAGCTGCAGCCACGTGCCCTGTGACTCTCGGACCTGCTCCCCCCTACCCCCGCTAGCGAGGGTGAGGAAACACAGCGGATTGGAATTAACTTCACCGCAAAACAGCTGGCCATGGTCCGGGAAAGGGTCCTTCGTCGTCGGGCCAGCCAGGAGGCAGAGCGACAAAATAATGCACCTGATCGGGATGACGAGTCCGTGGGCTCTTCGGCGCCCTAGTAATGTAGAGCCCAAATAAAGGTCCAGCCGTATGTGGCAAACTGTTTCTATGTAATTTTTGGGAGTAAATGAGGCGGCATATAGTTAGACAATAGTTTACAAACAGACCCAGCCGTATGTGGCGGGATGCGTAATGTTTTTGACGTGGATTTGAAGGAGCAATTAATGACTTTCCAAATAAAATTTGCAGAGTTTGTGTTGTTGTAATGAGCAGATCTTTCACTAATCAGAATGAATACCCTAACCCTAAACCATGGATAACGGTCCTTGGACAAAGGAGGCTTTGTTAGCTAGGATAAATGAGAAATTCCAGAAAACTTGTCTGGTATTTGTGACTTCACAATGGTTTTGAAACTTATGCCCGTAAGGCACTTGGATTACCTGAGAAAACGTGTACAAATAACAGAATGAAGCTAGAGGCCTCATTGACAGGGATATGTATTGATCCCTGTCTGTCCTTAAATTGGTTTGTCGTCTGAGGAAAGTAAATTTGAAGGATTCCTGTTGTGGCACGACATGCAATTTCCCGAGCATTCAGAATCGGTCAAAAGCACAGGGACCTTATGCTCTCAAAAAATCTCATCCTGCGATCCGATCATCCCATTCCGTTCTACTGCAGCAGTGACAAAATTCATGTTTCCTTTCAGTGTTGTTGTTGGAGTTCATCCCAAAACCCTAAACCTATCTCATCATTAGGCCATAGTACTGTGTAGGTCTTGTACTTCCCTATGTTGACTGCAGAGAAGCCATGAAAAGAGGCACTTTGTACTTCCCTGTATGTGACTGCATAGAAGCAAAGCCGGTCATAACTGTATCGAAGCGAAGGATGAGGCCAGAATGATAGTGGAAGGAATAGACGAAAACCTGAGGGCGCAGACTCTTGTCGTCACCCCAGATTAGTCTAATAAAAAAACCAATATTATCACAACTAAGAAAGGGCAGCAATCAACAAATGGGGTAGTACTCTGGATTGAGTTATAATTGTCTGAGACTTGATGGATCCTAGAGATTTCGATTGATTAAGCAGTTCTTCAAGTTTCTCTCTCCAAATGTGTTGCTCTCTCTCTATAACGAGGCTTTCGCTCTGTTAACCAATCTTTCTCTCTCAAAGTGGACTATTCTCTCTTCATAACGAAGGTTTGATACCGAGAAGAATGATGCTCCTCCCATCCATATGTTATCCCTTTAAGCCCTGTACCTACCTTTTGTGTCTCGGGTTACATGGCTTGTCAGTGGTTGGCATACCACTACATGGTATTGCTTGCCTCAATGTGACGGAAAGATGTAGTGACTAGTGACAACCACCCAATGCCCTAGCCATCTTTAGATCGCCCTTGATTGAATTGGCCTTCAAACCTTTTAAACTTTTGAACATATGATCTGTTCTTTCATTGCTTGTTCATGATCTAAATTTACTGAGTTAAGAATTGCTGAGAATTCACAACCATTTAGATTCATTTCAAGACCATCCACAATTGGAATAGCATAAATTGAAAAAACTTCATACTCAGAACAATCCAATGTTTCCATTTCATTAACTGTAGAACAATCGAAATCGAAAATTCGATTCACTGTTCGATTCTTAATTTTACTCCGTTAATGTCCCTCAGGCATGCAAGACATGCGACATCAAACTGATTTTTTTACTTTATGGAATTTTACGTAAAATTCCAGTTCTACGGAAATTGTCAGCTATAAAATCCAGTTTTGTATCTAACCGTCAGAGTACATGCGTATGACCACTCAAAACAGATCTAAACTACTCAGGCATGTCAGAATCACTCTGAGAATTCACATGCAGACATTCCATGCAAGCACAGTACCTTAAAATAGGAAATTGTCATGCATGCAATCAGAACAATTGGAAATTTTACCAAATTGCAAAACTTCAGATGATCTTTGGCTACAAGACACCAAATTGGGTGCTGTAAAGCTCAGTACAGAGGGAAACCCAGTGAACAAGACACTTGCCACATCAGCCTGCCACCTAGGACTCACACGTGCGAGTTCAGAACAGCCAATTAAGCTGTAGGGGGCCGCACTTTTTCAAGACCAATATGTCCAAAAACATGCAAACACTCAACCAAGCCTAAAAGTGATGATCCAAACAGTCTTAAATGGTCTCTAAGAGTTCCATGAAGCCTTCATACAGATCCTATGAAGCAGTATGGGCTAAGAACTATGAATTCTTGGTTTCTAGAAGTCAAAATTGCTACAAACTTGTTGGAATTGAAACATAAGCCTCTACCCATCAATTTACAGGTCTAATAGCTTGTTGGGAAGGTAAAAAGGAACACAAATCATGCTGGAAAAAATCCAGAATGATCCCCTTATGGATTTAGAGAAATCCATCCCCCAAAATTTACCAAAATTGGTCAATTTCTGACACTTTTTGACTTCCTACCAACCCAATTGCTGGAATTCTTGGCTCTAACTTCTAGGACAGCTTCAAAAGACTATGTTTCATTTTTTCCCAGCTTCAATTGATGTTCTACAACCTCCTACCATCCAATTTCATGAAAAAACAACCAAAAATCATGAATTTTAGCCCTTTCTAGGTTTTTTCACCATGCCCAATTGGAAATTAATGGTAAGAATGTTTTCCAAATCCACATGCAATCCAAAATACAGAGTTACAACCAATCAATTAATCTGATTTTACTGGATTTTGAATTCTACCCTCCATTTTGTGCCAAAATCATGGAAAACAAGCCAAATTTGGCCACAAAAGAGTCTAGAATCCAAATACATGGGAAGATCCAACATGCAACCTGAATTTCAACTAATTCAAAGTGAATTAACTTGCTGGAAATTTCAGATCCTTAGCTAGTTTTGAGCGATACATGCTAAAACTCCAAAAAAGACACCAAAATTGATTTCCTAGCACAATTCACCATAAACCACAATGAATTTGAGAGAGATATGGAACATGCAAATTGAATTTGGGAAGATCCGCCAACTTGCAACCTTGCTTCTCTCCTTGGATGAGAATACTAGTTGAATACCACCAAGCTCCAATGAAAAGCACCACCTCTCCAAACTTGTAAGCCTTGCTCTGATACCACTATAAGGGAAGCTCCTTAGATCCTGCTTACAAATCCTAAACACAAAGGATAACACACTGTGGAGAAACCACCCAACCAAGTAGAAGCATCCAATCAATCTCTAGAAGCCTCACCCCCAAGTCAAGGAACAAGAAGCATGAATGTAGAGTGAGAGCCTGACAATGAATCAAGAACCATGATGAGGAGTAGGGCGAGTTTGGACCTCTTATATAGAGCCAAAAGCATCCCGGGCACATAGCCATGCATAGCCCTATGTTCCCTATACGTAGATTCACCTAGAATAGAGTCCTATGCATGGACCAACTATTCTGCTATTGATAACTCTACACTGTCTCATACCTTGTCTAAACTCCATTTAGTGTGTTCTGGGCCTCACAAGGATATTAGTTACTTTCGGGGCACGTCCAGCATGACGTGGCATAACTAACAGCTTGTTTCACTGGAGTACCGTTGTATCCAAGACTAGGAGTATACTGTATCCTATGTACTGGTCATGGAAATAACACTAGTGGACATTTGGTAGGCAATTTCCACACGATCCTAGAAATCCATTGCTCTATTATTGGCTCCAACGATCTAAAACATAAATGCACAAGATAGAAGCAAACATTTTCACTTTTTTATCTCTTTTCAAACTACAGTGGTAGTACCCTAAGAAATCATTGCAACAAGTCTGCTCCTAACGTTTGCTAACCAAAAAAATCAATGAGTGCCTCTCCCAAGGCTCATTGATCCAAACCCTTAAGCACCCACTAAACCATGACACATTCTAAGATGACACGTGACTCTTGTAGCTGAATCGCTAGCACTTGCCACTTAGCAAGAGTGTGACACATAGGCAAGTATGCAGAAGTTGCTGAAACACCAAGTGTTTCATATAACATATGACGTGTCCCTTTGATTGGTCTACTTGTACACATTTTAGGGGACCCCTATGCCAAATATGAGCATGTCACTTCAAGCTAGTGACTTGCCATCCATTTATGAAATCACCACAACCTAGTAAATTGGCCATTTTTCTTACAATAGATAATAACAATCTACATGTTTACAATTGGACAAGGATATAGAAAAGTATGACAAACTCTGTAGTTGTTATTTTTTGAATTTAATTTACAAGATACTTTGTACATTTTCCACCCTATTAGATACTTTTCAACATTTTTGATGACAAAGTTGTAGTTCCCCTCTAGCACAAAATTGGGAAACTCACTCACCTCTATGTTTCTCTGTTTAATATATTTTCTTCTAATTGAAACCTCAATCCATTAAGACATGATGTTGTTCCTTTTGCAGGGGGAAGGGTTAGTTTTTGCGTATGCTCAATTGGCATATGGGTTTTGCTTGTTTATTGGCTATTGGGCATACTTTTTGACGTATTTTGGAAGTCATGTTGAGCAAACAAAAACTGCTCAAAGAAGCTATATTGTGCTGATGTATCTTCTTCCTTTAAGGTATAACACTTAAAGAACTTGCTACTGATTTCAAAGTGTTCAGTGATGCTTCCATCTTTGCTAGGCTTATGATGGCTCTTGATGACTTAAATATATCAGTTTGACTTTCTTCATTATTGTCTTTTGTGCACTTTTTGTGGTCACCGTGAGTCATGAGACTCGTGTGAAGATGCTTTTTAAAATCCATGTGGATTTTGCTGGAGGTGGTGATGTTAATGTGCTTGATGATGATCTTGCAGAAATACTGGACAACCTTGGTTCAAAGATTCAATCCTACAACTATGTTATATGTTCACTTTTCAATCATTAGAAAAGCTTGTGCTTCAGGAGGGTGAGAAGTTGATATTGGTACTTTTTGATACGCCCTACAATCAAGGTGTTTACGGTTTGGTGGACAAACTAGGCAAGTGATTTGTACCTTTTTGAATGGGCCTCATCTAGAAATCTTAATATATTTATCCCATAGATTATATTTGAGTCAAGAACTATCCTTTGTTTTCCTCTCACAAGTGTCGAAAATGTTGGTGACTTCATAAAGTTATCGACTTGTTTTGTGATGTAAGTAATCATATGCTACAATTCTTGATAGTTTTCTAGCTACATATCCAATTTCAAGTGTGAGTCGATTTGGTGTCTTTGTGTTATATAGACCTTCAAACCATTTCAATGTAGGATCATTTCTTTTGTAACCAAGCTAGGTGAAATTCAACACTTAGAGATGGAATTGAGAAAACTTACTACTAGTTTGGTCCTAGAAGGTTAGGACGATTCAATCATTCACATACTATAACTTTAATACCACATGCACCAAGGAAAATTGCATCATGGCGTATTGATAAGAATTAATCAAGATGACACAACAATGAGGGGTTAAGATGGGACCCTATGCCCTTTCCCAATTTTGTGTTCCACGAGTAATATGGAGATACAAAGGGCACCAACAGGACGCTGTCAAAGATAGATCATACATCAAAAATGACTTCTTCATACAAACTTTGATTCTTATCATGACATTGAAGGGAAATTTTGTGTCTAAATATACTATATTTGAGTTCTTATGAGGGACCAGAGACAAATGAAATATTGATTTGTCTAATACATGTCCTTTCAAGATCCAAAAATGAAGGTTTGCAAAAATATTTCGGACTAGGTCAAATTTAATGATTTATGACCTTTTAGAAGTGGAGATGCCATGTAGTGGTTGTACAAGTCTATACTATGTTGTATCTTTTTGTATTTTTCTTTGATAGTCAAAACTTGGTGATACTTGGTGAGATTTGATCATACTTGTCTTAGGCCATAATATATTGTATGAATGCACACTAGATTGATCATTGTGCGAGGTTTTATAATGGTGAAAATGGGCTACACATGTGGAACCAGTAAATTTAATAAGAATTGTTGAAGATCATGTGTGCATCAATATCCTTCAGAAAGGTGTTAGGAAGAATTTACAAAAGTAGCAAACACACGAGTAACACAGTATATATGATCCACAAAGACGTGTGTGGACTATGGGTTCACACTGTTAGTGTTTGTCACTAGGGCCATATACTCTGGGCCCTTGGGCCCATCATTAAAATATGACTACTATTAGGTAGTCACATGTTAATCTATGAGCCTCTAGTGGACTGTAGCGCCTTAGGCCATATAAATAGGCCTACGAGCCTCGTTATTGATAGTTAATTTATTACTACAATGTAATGTATGTTTTGTTTTTTGTATACCCTACCCCCATGTATATATGTACTTTAATGTAGTTTATATTCTACTCAAGCCATATGATGATTAGAGGTGAACTAGATTGAGATTGTTAGTAGGATTCAATTATATGGTAGGATCTAGTATTGAACCATATATTAAAGTTGATTATAAGGAGAGGCCTAAGAAGATTTGAACGAGCGTAGGCATTACGAGTGGATTGATAAATGCGAAGACAAATCATTCCTCTCATAGGTAAAACTTGTAACTCTATTACCTTCCACAAACAAGTATTAGGTACTCAGCTAGCTACTGTCCTCTTAGGGAGGTAATTGGGGCTAGTTATAAGTATCCCCACTCTCATGTGTCAATAGTAATCGATTTAACATTAGTGAATCTTGTCATGAGAAGTGGTAATGAGAAATTTTAACGCCATTCTAACTAAGGATTTTAAGATTGTATTGTTTCATAGTGATATCCGATTAGAGTTTTGATATTGATCTTCTATTTGATCTAAATCTTTAAGTGCTGGATGATCAATCTGTTTATGTCGCATCTCTCTATTTTATGCTTGAGTTCTTGTGAGCTTAGAAAGTTCTAGAAACCTCCATAGCCAATCACAGGGTGAGGGAATCCCTTTCTTTCCATTTAGTTTGGTGAGAAAACCCTAATCCATGAGAGAAAGAAAGAAAGAAAGCTTTATTCATGTCTTTTCCATGCCAAAAGGCATATAAGACTAGTTAATATACAAATCAAATATGTGGGAACAGTGGGAGCATATGAAATGTCTCTGAAATAGTAACGAAAGAAACAATATATCTAAATACTATGAACGGATGAGATGAGATATAAATGAGCATAAGTGCTATTGAAATGTCAAAAATGAGGTATAGCACTGTCATCATGTCCTGATGATGCTACAGAAGGATGTTGTTACAACTCTCTACTTACTGCAAACATCCAGGTGCCGGTTAACCACAAGAGACCGAACGATTCACGTTCCACCCCGCCGTAGGACCTAATCCGGGTCCACCCTCTGAGCCCTAGCCTGTGACCGTATCAAGCGGGATTCGACCTCCATCCTAGACAGTGTCCCATACCACTGCCTAGGCTCTCAGCCATCTCCTGCCTCAAGCTAGCATACATCCTGGCCGTGCACTCGCTCTCCATCCACCTCCTCCTAGGTAGATAGAATGGATGGCAAATGAGTCCTCCTCCCCTTGTGTACTTCCAAGGAGAGAGACTCCAAGCCATGTGCACACCTAGATCATGACACGTGGCAACCATGCAGGTTCACGAGTCACCGGTCAAGTCTACAGGCCTAGTCATCATCCAGTCTCAAGTTTAGGGGTGGGACCCAAGGGAGTTAAGTCCCTAACATTCCCTCTTCCTTAAAAAATTCTTTATCTAAGGAAGAAAATCAGGGAACCTCGGTCTAAGGTCATGTTCCTTTTCCCAAGTATCATCATCCTTGGAACTTCCTTTCCAACGAACCAAGTACTCAGTTACCTGCCAGTTTCTGAGCCCATGTTGACGTACATCAACAATGGCCTGTGGTTCCGTAGGTACAAAGGATGTCAGGTCCTCAAGCCGAACTAAGTCCTCCTGCAGTATCAAGTTATCCTTTCCACCAAGTCGTTCCTTTAAACAACTAATGTGAAAAACTGGGCAGCTCCAGCTGATGGGCATTCCGATGGAGTTTCCTTACTATACGGAATGGCCTTGCATAACGAGGTGATAACTTGGGACATTTTCCAGTTTTTAATATCTTAGAGTCTTTTGGAATTCTAAGATATACCCCTCCTCATAGACCCTAGGTTGTCACTGTTGATTGGCATAAAACTGGGCTCTATCCTGAGCCGTTTTTACGTTATCGCGAGCCACAAGCAACATTTCTTGCATATCATGCAGGAAGTCTACTGCTGCTTTAACCTTTAGGCCTTTGAGGCCCACTGAAATGGGAGCCCTTGGCTGGAAATCATACATCAGAGAAAATGGACTAAAACCCGTCGCTGAGTGCTTTGCGCTGTTATACGCAAACTCAATCATTGGAAGGTACCATTAGAAGTACCCTTTCGGTACTCAATGTCATAATGAAATTCTTGGAGCATCTCTGACCATCTGGCCTTATGACCCATAAGGTCGACCACATCGTTAGTATACTTTAACGCTTGATGGTTAGTGACTATGGTAAACTGAAAGCCATACAAATAATGCCTCCAAACCTTTAGGGCATGAATCACAACAAAAAGCTCCTTGTCATAGGTGGAATACCGCCTTTGAGCAGGATCTAACTTCTTGCTTTCAAAAGCAACCGGCCTACCATCCTGATATAGGACTACACCTATAGCATAGTCACTGGCATCCGCCTCCAAGTACATACGGCTTGTTAGGATCCACTATGTGAAGAATAGGTGTTGTAGTCACACAGTATTTGAGGTTCTCAAAACTTTGATTCAACTCTTCAGTCCAAGTAACCGGAGGACTGAACTTACTGTGCCGGCTAACTCTCTTAGCCCCTTTGAGGACATTTGTCAAGGCCAATGCAATTAATGCATAGCACAAGATAAATCTATGAAAAAACCCCGTAAAGCCCAGAAAGGACTTAACCTCACGGACGGTTTTAGGGATAGGCCATTCACATACCTGTCGGACTTTATTTGGGTCAATTTTTAACCCATGGTCCAAAATAATGTGACCAAGGTATAACAACCTCTTCTGGAAGAATACACATTTGGACTCCTTAAAAAGCTTCTCATGTCTAAGTAACTTCAAGACAGTCCTGAGATGCTCCTCCAAGGTCTTACTATAGATGAGAATATCACCTAAGTACACTATCACAAACTTTCCCAGATATGGACGAAGAAGATCGTTCATCATCTACTGGAAAGTCGCTGGAGCATTTGTCAAGCCAAATGGTAGAACCAGAAACTCATAATGGCCGTACCTAGTTCTAAACCCGGTTTTTTAACTCCTCAGTCTTTATGCGAACCTGATGATACCCTGATCTCAAATCGATTTTGGTGAAGTACTTTGCACCATGCAATCGATCAACCAGTTCATCCATTCGCGGCAAAGGATAACGGTTTTTAATCGTTAACTTATGCAACTTTTTAAAGTCCACACAAAGATGAGTACCTTCGTCTTTTTTATCAACAAAGAGCACAGGTGCCCCCCAAGGAGATTTACTAGGCCTTACATGGCTCATCTTAAGGTAATTTTGTAGTTGCCTATAAACCTCATCCTCTTCAGTAGTACTCATCCTATATGGATACAATGATATAGGAGAACTACCAGGAATCAGTTTAATACCATGGTCAACACCCCTAGAGTGGGGAAGACCCTTAGGAAGCTGCTCAGGAAAAACATCGTTAAACTCTTGCCTAAGTTCCCTAAAGATTTCACCTTTTGGTGATTTTTCCTGCTTTAGGTTATTAGACATTAAACTCATTTGGTTGTAAAATTGCAAACTACATTCTTCATGGTAAGTAAAATCTTTTAACCAGCATAAGTAAGAATTACAATCCACAACATCCATACATTTAACTGTTTCTACAGCAGAAAGCATATACGGAGTAGAAATATCAACATTTCCATTTAACTCTATGAGTGAGCCGTTATGCAAGAACGACAAACTGTGAGTTACATAGTTTTTCTTCATAGACTCTTTCCTCTCATAGAACCACTCCTTAAATCTAGAGGTCAAGGGGTTTGGGGTTTAGGGTTTAGGCTTTGTGGTATTGAGTTTGGGTTTAGTGTTGGTAGTTCATACAAGAACATATATGCAGATAACAATCACCACCAAAACAACAAACCCCTTGGAAAGTTCTTTTGCTCCTATATGGTCCCAAACTTGGCTTTCCGCTCCAATTGCCAACTTCACTGTGTAACGGTGGTCACTTTGCCTTGTTTCCACCCTCAGCTTCTGCAACAAATTAGCGTTAATAAAATTTTGTGTGGAACCATCGTCAAATAAAACTGTTACGGCTTCGCCACCCACAACCCCCTTCATCCGAATGAGGTCATGAGGACCAAAAACAGCCGTGTTAAAACAGCAATGCTCACACACAAAATTACCAGTAAAGGAAAGATCTACACTAGATATGCTAGAGTTACCTGGCGTCTTAAAAGATGCCCCTTTAGCCTTCCGTTTATTTGGACATTCCTTCGCGACATTACCTGGTTCCATGCAATTAGAGCACAAATTGTCGCTTCTCATATGGATCATTGCATATTGACGATAAATTTCAAAATCATCAAGGAAGGTCGCCTTAAAGGCCTTACAAAAATCTTCCCAATTCTTAGGAACTTCAGGCTTACCCCTAACATCTTGCCACCACGTAAAAGCTTTACCTCGCAAGTACATGACAACTAGATTGATCTTGTTGTCGTCGGATGAATCGTGCATGGAGAAGTGCGAGTTCCATCGATCCAACCACTGCAAGACCGCCTCTGAGGTTCTATCCTTCTTTTCCCCAACAAAAACTTCAGGGGTGAACAAGGGTCGATGCACTAGTTGCCTTAACTGCGTCAACTCCTTTAATTCCTGCTGATCCCGATTGTGTTTGGATTGCATATCAATGATCTGTTGCTGTAGATTATTAATTGCAAGCAACATAGCATTAGGATCTAAGGTAGAGGTAGATGTAGTAACCTCCAGGGGACATAAGTTGTGTGGTAGGATTAGGATCCAGTTACAAGAGCAAGAGAGGTGAATTAAGAAAGAGTGATATTAAAGAGATCAAAAGCAATCAAGGAAGGTAGATACAAGGCCACTCTTCCTGTCTTTTCACAGACCAAACGGTATTGTCCATGGCTGCCAAGAGGAATAAGAGAGAGCAAGAAGAAAGATGCACCACCACCTCCACCTCTTCTTCTCATGAAAACTCATGCATAGGAGAGGGGCTGCCAGATCACACCCCTTCCCCCCCCTCTGTTTTTCTCTCTTCCCTGGCTTTTGACAGCTTTCCTTCGCTGCAAACCAACGGGACAGGGACAAAAACTAAACTTTGAAGTGCTGGGGGTCCGCAGAACTGGTACCTACAGTACCCTGCCACCTGTCCGCCTTTGGACAGTGCCACGTGGCGGAGTATTGAATGGCCGAACTTCCAAAAAAGGCCTTCATTGAAGAAAAACCTTCGCTGGACAGACAGGGAAAAAAAGCTTTTTTAGCGCTGGGGGGGCCCACCAAATGAATCCACCACACTGGAACTGAGCAGAACTGAAATACGCTACAGCCAGCCACCTGTCCGCTCCTGGACAGTGCCACATGGCGGTGTACTGGGGGCCCAAACTGTTTTTGTTTTTTTTAAATTCCATTAAAAAAAACAGCAAAAAGAAGAAGATGAAAAGGTGCATAAAAAACGCATTTCAAGCCCGATTTGAATTCTGTCAAAAGCATCGTAACTTACAAGAAATCTACTACGGATCAACGCACCTGCTTTCAGCATGCAGTGGCTCTGATACCATATGTTACAACTCTCTACTTACTGCAAACCTCCAGGTGCCGGTTAACCACAAGAGACTGAACGATTCATGTTCCACCCCGCCATAGGACCTAATCCGGGTCCACCCTCTACGCCGTGGCTTGTGACCGTAGCAAACGGGATCCGACCTCCATCCTAGACAGTGTCCCATACCACTGCCTAGGCTCTCAGCCATCTCCTGCCTCAAGCTAGCATACATCCTGGCCGTGCACACGCTCTCCATCCACCTCCTAGGTGTTATGGCCATATTCGGTTAAGGACCTTGAATAGTCCTAATATGGTAGACCGGTCGTCCAGTATTCAAGATTATTAGTCACGCCGTGATTTAATTCCATGTCAAGGCCTGTTTATGACTAATTACCTTGAGAGGACCCAGACACTCTAATTGAGACATTTGGAGCATTGCATGTCTGTGTGACAGATATAGGCAAGAGGACTGCATGAAGAGATGAGACCTATTTATAGTTGACCTGCATGGGGGTTGCATGGTTTCATGCACAGGACTCTACTCTCTATATAATGAGGTGGGGATTCTCCTGTCGACATATTGGGTTTAGGTTACCAGTTTCTCTCTTCTCCTCTTGCTTCACATGGCATGGCTTGGGGGCTAGATCCAGGTTTGGTCTAGGATTGGTTGGGCGGTTTGGCTCCATAGTCTCTCCTATTGTGTTCTCCTATCCTCATCTTAGGGGTTATCCTTGATGTCTTAACACTAGGTAGATAGAATGGATGGCAAATGAGTCCTCCTCCCCTTGTATACTTCCAAGGAGAGAGACTCCAAGCCATGTGCACACCTAGATCATGACACGTGGCAACCATGCAAGTTCACGAGTCACCGATCAAGTCTACAGGCCCAGTCGTCGTCCAGTCTCAAGTTTAGGGTTGGGACCCAAGGGAGTTGGGTCCCTAACAGATGTGATACGAGCTCCAGCATGAGGTAACTCTGGTAGCCGCTGACGACGTCTAGGAGGATGAGATGTGTGTTTCCTCATGATAGGTCAGATAACTCGAGTTGCAACATGACTATGAGTGGTGTGTTGTCTCTAATCTCTATGAATAGGCATGTTGTCGTCGTCATCAACATCACCAGACTCTGGGTCCCATCATGGTCTTCTCCTAGAGAAGAAAGAGGTAATCCAAGGTTGGGAGCTGAGATGACTTTGTTGAGCTATCTGACATAGATCTCATCATAGTAGGAACATCTCTCATATCATAAGTGCAACACAACGGGAGTCCTCATATGCTATGAGTGATCGTAGTGTGGTGGGCGTGTCACGAAATAGGCAATAGTATCTCCCTCAAATCTCATAGTATACATGCCACCTGAAGATAAAATGCTCCTCAAACTCCACCTCACCTAAAGAACATAACTGGCAGATCCGCTCCTCGGAATACCATGTAACCGGGAACATAGAGCTAGCTTAATGTGAATCTGAGGCTGTGTGATAGTCCTGAGTCCAAATATTGTGGCAAAACTGGGAACCCTGCTATGTCTAGTTCAACGACATGAGTCTGATAATAGTCAGGCTTAACCCCTAGCTGTCGTTTCCATGTATGATCAAGATATGCCCTATATAAAAAGCGTCGGATATACTGGTGAATACCCGAGGGAAGATCCGTAATGGAGATACCAAATGACTCAAGGAGGAGGTGGGATGCCTGAGAAAACCATGACAGCCTGTAGCCTTGATCATGAAGAGAATGTGAAGAAGCAAGTTCTATTTGTGTATATCTCCCCTCTGCATCTAGAAGTGCCTGAACTCTCTGAATATATGCAATAAGTTGTAAAGTTGCATCTATTTGTATAGGTGGACAACAAATTCGGCAAGGAGGATCTCGTGTGGAACAGAAGGCTTTGCCCGAATCATACGAGCTAACATGGTACTCTGTATTCGAGATACTGGCCCAATGTGAGGAGGAAAGACCGGTACACCATGTCTATGTTGCATATAAGGCTTTGGGGTGAAAATGGTATCAAAAAGTCTACACTTGCTCCGAGCATCCCGAATGGACTTCCAGAAGCAAAATTGCTCTAGCTGAACAAGGGAGGCATGTCCCTTCCCAAGT